>CM052894.1:71807121-71822452 GCA_028534135.1 Potos flavus | reverse complement strand
CACAAGAGAACCCTTTTAAATAATGCTCCGCATCTGACCTGTGTTTCAGAACATTCACATATGCACAGTGCAGTGGTAAATCAAAGGTTCCTTGTTGGATGCATTAAGGGAAGCTATAAAAGAGAATGAAATGATGCTTAAAAATAGAACACTAATAAAAGGCCCAGATAAAATCGAGACAATAATCATACAGTGGCTTCGTACACTCAGCCAGTCCAGCTGGTTGAGGAACTTAGTGTTACAGAGGGAGCAGGAAGACTAGACCCTGGGTGAAGTTGGGGGCTGTATGCAAAAACTCCCTGTTTCTCCTCTGCGCTCCCACTGTGACAGCACTTCCCTTCTGAGACCAGATGTGTGGTTTCCCACCCACCAACCAGTTCTGTGACGCCAGCTGAGTATCCCACAATTCAGTTCAGTTCTGACGCCATCTACCTGGAGTGTACACCAGGTCCAACATGCTAAAGGCTTAGACCCACAGGACTCCCCCATTTCAAAGTCCAAATCCAAGTTGTTACCTGGACTTCTGACCGACCAGCCATAAATCACGACTCCTTCCCTGGTTCAACAATTTGTTAGAATGGCTCGCAAAGCTCAGGTCAGGGAAACGCTTGCTTGTATTATAAACAATATAATACGGCATACAGATGAACAGCCAGATGAAGGTGAGATATGGCAGCAACCCAAGCTCAGGAGCTCCCGTCCCCGCGGAGCTAGAGAGCCCCACCCTCCCAGTATGCCTGCGTGTTCACCAACCCAGAAGTTCTCTGAACCCCGCATTTCTGGAACTTTTATGGCGGCTTTATCATGTATAAATGACTGATCATTAACTCGATGTCCAGCCCTCTCCCCTCTCTGGAGGATGGGCAGTGGGCTGAAGCCTCCAAGCTGCAGGACCAGCCCCTAACCCCCAGCAGCCCACCAAGAGTCTCCTCATTAGAACAAAAGATGTTCCTGCCTGTCAGAAAATCCCAAAGGGTTCAGAAGCTCTATATCAGACACCCCAATCATTTAGGAAATTACAAACATCTTATGAGCTCTGTGCCAGGAACTAGGGGCATATATATTATTTTTTCTATTATTTTATAAGGGGGAGGTGGTGATTATAGAGGTAACTTTCATAATTGAGAAAATCATTAAAGAAGACTAATGCAAGTTATAAAAGGGGGGGGAGCTCGGTTCTCTTAAAGAGTCAGTATGTTAGAAAACTGAAAATTATAGGTGGCTCATCACTCATTCCAGTGTACAGAGAGAAACCTGGCTCTACTAAACCTGTGGCTCACTCGCCAGTTGTCCCGTCCGTAAGCATACACGAATGTCCTCACACCTGCTTGCCTTGGAAGTCTCCTTGAGCGCCCATTTGAGGTGCCCTTGCATGATCACTTAGCACCACACTAAATACACCTTTCTCTGTTCTCAATCCCTAAAAGCACCGTGCACTTGATATTGTGATTACTGATTTAGCTCTCATTTTCACTCAAGTAAATTACCTTAAGGTACAGGATTTTTTGTGTTTTGTTTTGTTTTGTTTTTCTGCTACATCTGACATTCACTGATCACTCAACGTGTACTTTTAATTTGAAGTAAAGAAAGATTTCTACCAACTCCATGATTTCCACTCCTTCCTACTAGCAGCCTAAATTCACACTCCTTCATTCCAGCCCCAGTTCAAGGATCTCCTCTAGGATGGTTGAATACAGAAACCGAGAATGCCACATTTCCCAGGACAGATCCTAAGTAAGTTCAGTACTACTGTAGACAGACGGGTTCAGTCTGTCTGTCTACTACAGCACCTTCAAAAGCTACTGACGGCATTTTCTCCAAATCTGGGAGAGACAGCACGATGCATGCACACACTCATGCATCTACTTTGAGACACTCGGGAGGGACTTCAAGGGATGATCAGTTCCCCAGAAGGTACAGGTGTGTGGAACAGCAGCAGGATTTCCAAATCCCACAAACGTTCATCATTCTACTGAGCAACACAGTGAAAGCTGGCCTATTTTCACTAATGCTTAAACACTTCTGACCTGAGTAAACTGTTTGTTCCACGATGGGTCACCCGTCCTGAGACAATGGGCCATTCATCCTACCCCACCTTGTGGAGGTAAGTTAGTGAATTGCTGTGATGGGCCAAGCAGTACCCTATTTCAGGTGTCTAATCAGCTCTGGGCTTTTACTATTATTGGCCCCTTCCAGATAAGGACGCTGAGCTTAAGTGACCTGCAGGCCTCTCCCAAAGTTACCAAGCCGCAGACTAGAATTTAAATCCAGGTCTAACTTTATGTCTTTTTGAAGACAACGCAATGAATCTTCTGAGTTTCAAAAATAGAATTTTAAGTGAGTTAAAAAGAAAAATACGCACATATATAATATAAAGTAATACACAAATATATACTTATAAATATATAATATAAAGTTATATAAATACATATATACTTATAATCTATTTACATTATAATAAAAGTATAATATATGATCTACTTGCATATATTCTATATTACTATTATATAATGACTATAATTACATAATATGCATAATATATAATTATATAAATATCTATAATATATACTAATAATACAAACTTCTGATACAATATAATATAAAGTAAATATGCATATATAATATAGAGTAATATATAAACATATATTTATAAATATATATAAATAAAGTAATACAAGGTTAATATATAAATAAAAAACCTATGTTTAAAATGTATGGACACTGTGGCTAGATTTTTTTTTTAATTTTGGTAAATATTTGCTGCTTTCTATACTATTTGTTTTAATATGGCTTATCTCCCCATTTAGTTTAAATGCCATTTACAGATTTGTCCTGTCTTGTGCCTCTTCAGTTCATCTTAGTTTCTAAGAAGAGGCTTCCACCTCCTAGTCCTCAAACTGTATTTGTTGGCTAATTTATATTTAGCTCAACTTAGCGGAGTTTTAACAATGAGACATCCTTATGAATATTTAGTTTTAAATGTTATGGTTCCATATGAAATAATTTTGTTGAAGACCTGAACATATGGGGATCACTACAGTCCATATATTTAACCTACAAATTTGAAGGCTCACAGTTTTTTTTTTTTTCATTGCACACTGGTACAATACTTGTAAATGGCTGAACCTACTAGGAAAATATTATTTTTTTAAGACTTATTTGTTTATTTGAGAGAGAGAGAGAGGAGTGGGGAGGACAGGCAGAGGGAGAGGGAGAAGAAGACTCCACACTGAGCACAAAGCCCGATGCAGGGCTCCATCTCATGACCCTGAGACCATGACCTGAGCCGAAACCAAGAGTCAGATGCTCAACCCAGTTGAGCCACCCAGGTGCCCCAAGATCATCTAATTTTTTGCATCTGGAATGGTCACTTTGAAGTGCCTCACTCTAAATTTTATTGTCACTACATAATCCTATTAAAGTTGTGGGGGGGGGGATTCTTCTTTCTTAATTCAGTAAAGAGAACAAATAGTCTGTATAATAATAATTACAAAGGAAGGAACCAGAGTGCAAAACAGCTGCCTCAATGCAGGACAGGGACATAATAGGTGGTAGATCCAGGCTTTAAACGTCAGCAATCTGACTCCTGAGCCTATAACTCCCTATCACCATGCCAGAGCTGCCTCGCTTGACAAGTGTCACAGGTAAGGGCAAACGGACATTTGATCTTGTAGAAACTTTATGTACATGATCTGAATGACTATCAAAGTGATTTATTAGAATATTAACCTACAACATGTTGCTCTTCTAAACAAGAAAAAAGGGGGTTATGGAATAATCAGATAAATACATATGTCCCAGCAAAATTTGCTTTTCAACTACATTTATATTAAATTAACTTTAATGATATTTCTAAATAAGGAGATAAATTTAAAAATGAGTAATTAATTCATAGAGCAACAGGTGTTTAGTAATCTTGTAATTATTAGTGGAGTGAATATTGGGAGGATATAAGAAAAAAGCACACAAATTTGGAATTTTGCAAACAGGGAAACATCATAAATGAAAAGCATATATGACAGTTACGGGTAGACACAAACCAATGTAAACTTAGATCCTCAAGCTTGATTCTTAAATGAAAGTAAATGCATATTTTTTTTCGGTTGGTGACAGGATGTTACTAGGTCCTTAAAAAAATTTGGGATGCGGGCTCCCTGCTCAGTGGGGAGCCTGCTTCTCCCTCTCACTCTGCGGGCTGCTCTGCCTACTTGTGCTCTCTCTATTTCTCTGTCAAATAAATAAATAAAATCTTTAAAAAAAAAATTGGGGATGGAAAAAGATTTCTAAATATATTACTGAGATTACAAAAATACTTGCTAATTTATCTCTCACAAAAACCATTTTAACGTTACGTGACTCTCTGCCTTCTGTGGTGTTAAAACAAGAAAGCAGAGAGGATAAGTCGATTTGCAAAAGTAACTTCTTATCTGTCGCAGGCAAACACTAGAGTTAAGCAATTATTTAAAGATTTCCAGTGTGTCCAGACAAGGTTTCCCTGAAATCGGGGATACTTCTGAATGATGTTGGAAAATTCACGTCATGCCTCGATGAGACAAGTCACATTTCAAAACCAGATCACGACAGAACACAAGGGGAAAAACAACCCAATACACGCACAGGTGAGAGACATCAATGTTTTATTTATCCATGCACAGAGCCTCCTCCACATCAAAGAAAATTGATAGGCGCTGATCAATAGAAGTTTTCCTCTAGTGAAAACAGTTAAAGAGGAAGTTTTTATTGCACATTGATGATTCAGTGTATGGGGACTAAAGCTTTTTATGGCTATGGGAGTCTCCTTTGAAAATCACATGACTAAGGTGAAAAATGAATAGATATCATTAAGTATGTGTCCTTTTCTTTTCTTTTTTTAACAAATTGAAATTAAGACAAGAACCAGGTAACCTAAGTGGTTTTTCCTAACCATGATAAATTATACTTCAAAGACAGATTAATGTGTTTTTCCGGAGGAACTCAATCCAAAGCAACATCACTAGACCATTTCTCTCTTGATTTTTTTTTTTTTTTTTTTAATTTAGACAATTCTTTGGATTCAGGATCATTTTCAGCTGTGACTATCAAAAAGTTACTGGGAATGACGTTATGTTACTTATTCCCTGAAAAATCAGTCTGATAACTTATGTCCCATAGAAATGTAGGTATTAAAGACTCAGACTGGGAAGTACCAGTATAAACGTGAATAACTCAGAGATGTATCTAAAGAAAAACGCTAAGCACAGACATGCGAGTCATCCATAACAAGATACCATTATGTGTGAAATGAACTGGCAAAGCAATATTTTACCATGATCTCCTGACTCCCCCCTATAATCTTTGAGTTGAACAAATGGTGAGTTTAGGATGACTGTTCACTTGGCAAAAGAAAACCAGTTCTGCTTTGGCTCGGCTTGCTCTTGCCTTTCTGCTCTCCCTGACCAGGTGATGCAACCGACAACAAGGACTCTGGCCAAGTCTCTATGTTGCCACAGAATTAATCATTTAAGAACACAGCCGATCTCTTCCTTCTCTGAGGTCTTAGCTCAATAACTTAACAGCCAGCACAATTTGACCATCCTTCAAGGTCTAGAAAAACTGTTCAGAAGTTCTCCCTTAACTCTCATTACCACACGTGGCCTGAGGAAATCCAAGGACTGCTGTATTTTGCAACTTCCAAGTGGATTTCAATCCTCTTAAACGGCTTCAAATGATAGACTCTTGCTTCAACATACACTGTTTTATATTCATTATTTTGGCACCCATAATAGGAAGGTTTAGCCCCTCCTATGATTTCAGGCCAAATCACTTGTAAACTTGGGAGATTTTACTGATGTCTTGGAGGAACAGAAGGAGATGTTTTCTAATGCAAGCCACTCAGGACAATAGGCATCACCTTTCCTAAAATCTTTAGCTGGACAATCATTCACAGCGTTCTGTTGAGCCCAGGTGCTCCCTGTATCAGCCCTGCCCCCTCTATAAACTCTATACATTTATGAGTATATGTATCTGTAGATGATTTATTAATCAATCTCATTCAATTTTAACCACGAATAAAACTGATTATTGGAATAACATGCATTTTCATAGTAGCAGGATGGGGTCTGTTATGTTGTGGCACCAAAGAATTCCTCAATCTTTGTGCTTTCACACAATGAAAATTGTGTCCCCCACCTACATAAACGTTTCTGTGGTTTCATGTAGCTCCCCAAAGTGGAGGTTCCCCAGAAACTGATGGAGAGGCCCACCCATGATTGTGGCACCATGGAAGATAGGAACTGGAGAATTTTCCGTGGACTTTTCACTTCGTATTTCCTTGGTCATAACCCATCGCCAGGGAGCCACCCAACATCAGAAGTGCAGAGAAATAACAGACTTTGCTGTGACTTCTACAGAAAGACAAGTAGATGCTGGTGAAGATTACTGACAGCAACATGCCTCTTCTACAATAATGCAAAGCCTCCCAATATGTTTGAGTCTGAAACTGGATTTTTTATTTCACATGTCTATACCGTTCCAATAGCACACTGGCTTATTCATACTACATTTTGATAATAAGGGTTTATAATAAGTTTTAGTATCTGGCACTTTGGGCTCAAAGTACAAAAAGGCTGTTTCCGATTCTCATCCTCGGTGAAGATATTCTTTTTTGTGTTCACGTCTGCATTTTTAATTTTCTCTGCTAGTATATTTCCTATCACAACTATGCATTTGGGCAAATGCAGGGGGTAATTCTAATTTACCTAAATTAGGTAAACACTAATTTACCAAATTGGGATACATGGTTTTTGAGAAATGCATTTAATGAAACACAGATTAAGCATCATCTGTATTTCACATTTCCGTTCTAAAATATCCAATTATTACAAACGGGGAAATCGTCATGTTTCCAAAGCTTGAACTGTCTAAAGGTGACTCACTCAGACATGTTTCGTGCTAAAGAGTATCGCTCTACTCTCACCTTCATCCAGATGAACAAACCCTTCGTATCAGAGGCACTCCAACAGTGAAAGACACTGGGAATCTCTGCCAGGTCGATCTAATTTACATTTACACCACACCCAAAAAAAAATTACTTGGTTTGATGAAGGCATTCTTTTCTCTCTATTTAATTCCATCTCTTGTCGCAAAAAGATGCTGCTGCACGTTACCAGAAGCTGTTCCCCTTCCGGATATGAAGGAGTTGGCAGCATCCTAAAACTGGGAACAAAGCAGGCTAAAGAGGTGTAAGCCATCAAACAGACATTATCAAATATTAGTTGATTTACTATTCCATTCGGGCTCAGTCAATTTCAGCAGCCACCAGACCCTGATAACTAGAGTCTTCTGTAATTACTCTGTGTCTGTGAACTGGTCACAACACCATGCCTGAAAGAATTCAGTCCCTGGTCTGAAGGCTCTGCCAGGGAAGGGCTACTGTTGATGAATTCCCTTTGTTCCAGACCTCCTACCCTACTGTCTCAGAAGTGTCCATCATGCCTGCATTTGTGTAGACTTGAGTAAATCCACCTGTGTTTAGAGCTGGTGGCTCACTTGCTCTTTCATCATTTCAATTGCCTGGACAGATGCATCTCCAATATGGCCCCTTGCCCAGCATCGACCAGTACAGATTAGAAATGGCAAGATCTTTTTGCTTCCCAGCCAACAAATGCAATTTCCACTCTAGCTGCCATCTTGCTGGGAATCCTACCACACCAAGTGAGAGAGCTATCTGCTGCTTCCAACACTGCTTTGTCTCCTGTGTTTGAGCACTGGCTCTGTGACCCAGCCCAAGCCTTTCCTTTCCCATGACAGGCCTTCCTTCCCAGCTTGGTTAGTTTCCAGACTGGTAAAAATAGGTGGATTACCCACATGTGAGGACCAGCTTTTGCTCTCCCTCAGTAAGGTAAGAAGAAACGTGTGCCCGATCAGGGTGAAAAATGCAGTGTGTCTTGTATATCTTTAATTCAGCATCCCTTCTATAATAGCCTAACATATTATCGGTCCAATAAAAGTACTAGGATTTAATTCACAGTATAGAGCAAAACACACAAGGAAAGTGAAAGAAACCAAAACAAAAAAACAAATTTTAAAAAGTTTAAATATTAGCCTTTCTAATTTATGGTTCTTATTTTTATACCCAAATAACTAAATAAATTTGTGTTTGTCATTTGAATGTAGTTACATTATTTCCTCATAGTTTTCTTATAAAACAGGAATAATATGACCTTTGTCATTTTGTTGATGTAGTAATTTAATGAATTATGTTCCCAAGGTTCTCAAAGGTTAGTCTGCGTGAGAATCACCTGGTACACGTGTTAAAATGCAGAACTGGTATGTAGCCCATACCTTGGCATGCAAGGTATCTGGGATGACTACAGGAAAATGAATTTTTAGCAAGAGCCATGATGACATTAATATAAGTATCCAAAGGGCAACTTGAGAATCCTTGATAAATGCAAATTAATTAGCACAATGGCTATCACATACTAAAGATTTTATACATTAATGTTATGATAAATAAGTGAAATGGAGTTGGAACTCTAACATGGCAGTGCTGTCCATACAAGTCCTCCATCACAGACAACAGGGAGAGCTCTGAGAGTGGCTGCAGAGGGACCACTGGTGGCTCCTGTCCCGTCCCAGGTCCAGCACAAGCCACCATTCCCATGCTGAGTGTCTGATCATGTTCTCAGATCACGAGTCTCACATTTTTTTGGTGCAAATGTTGATGGGCTCAACGTAAAAATCTCATTCTTGTGTATTGGCTCAGAACTAGGTCCTTAAATATTCAGTTAGATTTACACATCACACTTCAGCAATCGCACGTGCACCTCTGTGCTGTGTTTCTAAGTGTGCAGAACGAGTCCTAGTGGTTTGGGAAGTGGATCAAGGCTTCCTTTCTCGATTGTCTTCTTTTGATTTTTAAAATTTCTGAGCATGACCTCTATTCTTGACCTTGTTACTCCATTTATTTTTCACTGTAGCCCATGGACAAAAAAAGCTCCTTTCACTGGAGGTAAGTAAATTTAGCGTGGTTAATCTAGAAAGTTGCATGATACCTGTTCAGTTTTCCCTGCAAAGTTTCATCACAGAAAAGCAAAATATCTGGTAGAAACAAATCAATTATTTATTAGAAAAACTAGTATGCCACGAGTTTGATTTCCTAGGAACTAGGATGGTAATTAGTAGAATCACAGAACTTGGTTTAGTCTCAAACAACTTTAAGAGAATCACTCAAAAGTGTAGATAGAGTTGGTTACTGCCAAAGTTATGTGATTTGTGGGAATCACCCATAGGTTGTTCTGTATGTGATACTGAAAGCCCAGGTGCCGATGATGGTTCCTTTCATTGAAGGCACAGTTATTTGATGAACCCCTTGTTAAAGATAAGAAAAAATTTATCTTACAAGTTGGCCTCTTAGAAAATATGTTCCTGAAAATTGGTCTTTAAAAAAAAATTGTTTATTTATTTGAGAGAGAGAGAGAGCATACATGCTAGGTGGAGGGGCAGAAGGAGAGGAAGAGGGAGAGCGGACTCCCCACTGAGCAGGGAGCTGGACGTGGGACTTGATCCCAGGACCCTGAGATCATGACCTGAGCCAAAGGGAGATGCTTAACCCACTGAGCCACCCAAGCGCCCCTGAAAATTTATCTTAAGACAGTTATTTATTCACTGGAAAAAAGTTCAGGAAGGTATGTTTCCCAGGCAATGGCTACATGTCTTCGAGGGGCTGGGGCCAAGCTGCCATGTGGCACCACTGGCCTAGGAGAGAGTAATGCACCAGAAGTAGGGAGATGAGAGCTGAAAGAGACTTTGGATGGTATTGGAAGGAAAGCTTTAACTACATTACAGCTGGGCCCAGATTTGTCTGCTTCTAAATAATCTTAAGTGACAGATTTGATTCTGGGCTGGGCCCAGGAGCTGGTTGGGAGAACTAGCACTGTTCTCTGGCACCACCCACGGGGTAGAACCACAAATGAGATTAATATGCTTTGAAATTGACTCTTAGCAGGAGAAGGGATTTAAATTATTTGCTGAATATTAAATTCAAAAAGTGCCTTTCATCTTTTTTTTTTTTAACTTTTAAGTTGAACTGCTGAACAGTATTTCCACAATTAGGAATCTGAACCAAATTCGAAAATTTAAAAAACTAGTCGTATCCTGTCTAATGTCTCCTCTATCATGATATTGGCCTTCAAAATAATTTCTATTTATTTGCTTTCCCATATATGTTTATAGAGAAATGAGGAATAATTTGATAACTAGAAGACATAGTCACAAATGCTGTAGGATTTGACTGTAATGGATCTAGAGAACAGGGTTAAAATTGCAGTTGGAGGAGACCAGGAATTCATCCTGAGCCAGTTGCAATTCTGGAGGAACTAACAGGATAATAGCCTTGCCTGCCACCCTCAAGAGGTGACTCGAATTTCAAAAGCATTAAAAAAATGGAGTCTGTTTTCATCTACTCTGGGATGCTGGATGTATTAAAATGATTGGATCTGGTAGCTCAGCACAGCTATGTCCCAATATTTGTGATCAGAACAATGGCTCAGTCTCTGTTCTGGAAAGTGAACTCACGTTCAGTATACCCTCAGGCTACAGAAAAAGGAACAGCCTTCGATCTTCGCGAGATGAGACTAGATATCACAGAGGAGTTTTTGTTTTGACTTATTTCAGCTTGTGCCTTTCAAAACATATGAAATAGAACCATATTCTTGTGATAAGGGAATCAAAATCTAAGGTGACTTGAACCAAATCTAGCTAACAGGGGTGTTTCATCTTTAACTGAAGCCTTTATCGAGTATCAGAAAATCACATTCCGCCTTGAATTATGGGCAAAGAGCTCCGTACAGGTAAAATTCTTACCGACGCTTCAGTTTCCTTATAGGAAAAAAGGTCATTTGTATATTTCAGACTGAAGCTGAGAGCAATACAGGGGGTATCGTTTTTCTTGCTATTGGAATAATAATGTTGCACCTGGACACCGGCCACTGGATCTGATATTACAGACTTCAGTGTTCATGCAGCCCTCAACAGATGTTTCACTCCGTGAGATCAGGAAGGTTATAAGCCTTACGGAAGACTTTTAGTTTAAGCTTCCTTCCTGGAGATGACTGGCTGCTCTGAGCATACCACAGACATAGGTATGTATGGGAGAGAGCGACGTCTTCACTGGAGTTCAATCTAAACACATCTTCCTGGAAAAACGTTTTCCCCACTCTTCTATTTGTTAGCAATTATCTGAGGGCTCTATAACTCGTTCAAATAATTCCTGAGTTTTTAACCGTTATAGTCCTACTCTAATTAAACACTTTCTCGGAAATCATATGTCAGTTTTTTTACAAAAATAGCGAAGGTACAGGAATTGTATTATAGTAATGTACATAAAATGTCATCTACTCTTGGTCACAAATATTCACTCTGTTTTGGTCTTTATAGCTTATTTTAAATACTATGCCAGAATTATCCAATGTCCAAAAGTTTTAAGTAGGTGAGGTATCAAGAAGAATTAAATTTTGGCCATTCTATGTCACTGATGAAAAGAGTGATCTAGGGGCGCCTGGGTGGCTCAGTGGGTTAAAGCCTCTGCGTTCGGCTCAGGTCATGATCTCAGGGTCCTGGGATCCAGCCCCACATCGGGCTCTCTGTTCAGCAGGGAGCCTGCTTCCCCCTCTCTCTCTGCCTGCCTCTCTGCCTACTTGTGATCTCTCTCTCTGTCAAATAAATAAATAAAATCTTTAAAGAAAAAAAAAAAAAAAGAAAGAAAAGAGTGATCTAAATACTTTATCACAATTTAGTGTTTATTTTCTACTTTATGACTGGGAGCTTGATTTATTCAGAAAGTTTGTAGACATGTTCTGGATTTAGAGAACTGTGGATGATCCCAGATAACAGAGTTACTCAAAACAGGGCCCAGTATGTTAACTACAAACACTCTTTCCCTCTCTGACCCTTCAAGAAACAGTGTTCATTAACATGTTCTTTCTCTTTCAAATAAACTATCCATTGACTACTGCATACCATAATTAGTTTTCAGTGTAGGGCTGAAGTAATGAATATGTGATTCATTCAATGACTATTTCCTCATCTATTGGACTGTATAACTTCTTAAGCACAAAAGAAAGGCCCAACAGATAACAGGTCCAGATTAAATACCTATTGATTCAATGACTAAGTGCCAAAAGAAATGCAAAAATACTGGCATAACTTGTCCAAAGCTTACATTTTGCCTACATAAATAAAAGCTCCTTTTTGAAAGGGTATGCCCTAAATCCTTGACAATAAACCTAGACAGGGAGAACTACATCCCTGTGAATCATGTGGACACCCACAGGGATCACTTATTTTTATGTAAAAGTAACAGGTGGGGAGAGAATAAAGGCGGTTTCCACAGAGGGTCTGACTTAGTGATTAAGCTGGTGAGCCCAGGTAAGAAAGGTATATAAGGGCCTATTTTATATAGTTGGGGGGCATGTTCTAAATTTATTTTGTAAAGACAATAACTGACAGAATTGTGTATACCAAATTTATTTTTTAAATCCCTTAGAATTACCAACTTGTAAGGCAATACACTCAATAATTCAGGGCCAGGTTTTTTTTGTTTTGTTTTGTTTTGTTTTCCTTCTTCCAGCATTGGTCCAATGGAACTTTCTTCAATTGAGCAGCAAATTAAGTTGTTCAGTGATGCTTATTTGCTATGCTAGAGCTAGAAATAGATTATAACTCAATGTGGTGATGATGGGGTTTTGGAATATAGGTGAAGTTTGGTGGGGTGAGGTCCCGAGCCAACGGCCAAGAAAGAATTCTTGAGATGTCTCTGGTGCAAAAAGGTGGTTTTATAAAAGCACCTGGACAGGACCCTTGGACAGGAAAAGCTACCCCTGGTTTGTGAGGTGTGGCTAATTATATACTTGGGAATTGGGGGAGGTAAAGAAAAGGGAGGTTTCAAAAGGATTTTTGTATGTTAAAGAAGACTCACAGGATACTGGAGGCCTTGCCATTGTCAAGTTAAGGTTGTTTACAGCTCTGGTAAGGAAGGCATTAACATTAAGATGCTTGGGAGCTTCCAGGAGGAACCTTACATTGTACCCACTTCAAGTATCTGTCAATGGGCTGCAGATTATAAAGACATTTAAATGTATTTACATTCCCTTCTGGAAGCTAGGTTATTGATAGAAATGCTTTGTTCTCATAAATTGCTAAGACTTTTGGAAACTGAGGGAGACCCCTGTCTTGCAGGATTGTTAACTCTATAAGTTAACTACTTGTTTTTCCTTTAGGGCAGCCAGGAATGCCTGAAGAATGTCACATATATCCCATCTGGGGGTGGGTTGTGGGGTGTCAGCTTCTGCCTGTCCTCAGCCTGCCTTCTGCTCCCTCATCTGTGAAATACTCAGAATGAGAGGGAAATACGAATAGATATGAACTGTACAAAGACAAGATTTATGACAATGACCTCGCACTCCATGGAAATACACGCTGGTCGCCGTGGTGCCTGTAGCTGACACACTACTGAATTTCTCTGATTTTCCTTTTCTTCCCCCTCCCCTTTCTTCTGTTTTTTTGGTGGAGGGTATTTAGTTTACATTTATACAATAAAGTTAAGTATGATTTTGGGAGTAACTTCCTTTTATGAAACAGAACTAAATAAGGACACTGGCTACAAAATGTAAAGGAGAGGGTTGAAAGTTGATAAAATTAAAGAAGATACAAATGAATAGAAAATTATCCCATATTCACAAATTGGAAGAATTAATATTGTTAAAATATTTGTATTTTAAAATATTATGTTAAAATAATACATTAAAATATTAATGTATTTTAATTCGTATTCTCCAGGTATGAATCTGGAGAACATTATACCAAGTGAAATAAGTCAGAGAAAGAGAAGTACTACAGGATCTCACTTATGTGCAGAATCTAAAGAAGTCAAACTCATTTTAACACAGAGTAAAGGGGTGGTTGCCACGGGCTGGGGATGGGGAAAACGGGTAGCTGTTGGCCCAAGGGCACAACGTTG
This sequence comes from Potos flavus, assembly GCA_028534135.1. Taxonomy (NCBI): domain Eukaryota; kingdom Metazoa; phylum Chordata; class Mammalia; order Carnivora; family Procyonidae; genus Potos; species Potos flavus. The sequence goes on along the minus strand of CM052894.1, from coordinate 71,808,453 downwards.
CAATTAGGTAAGATGAATAAGTGTACAGATCTAATGCACAGTCTGATGACTACACTTAATAGTATTGCATTGAATACTGGAAATTTGCTAAGAGAGTAGATTACAGGTGCTCTCAACACACACACACACACACACACAGGCATACAAATGGTACCTACTCAAGGAGACAAACATGTTAATGAACTTCGCTGTAATAATACTTTCCACTATGTATATGTATGTCAAATCATCATGCTGTATACCTTAAGTATATAAAGTTCTTCTTTAAAATTTAAAAATTGAAATAAATTGAAAATTCTCAGAAAAAAAGAAAGTCAACAATGAAGACAGAAACTTAAGAATTCTCAGAATTTGAGAGAGAGCGGGGAATGCAGGCTCCTGTCAAAGTGCTTACAGACATGAGTCAAGACAGAAGGGGGTTATTAAGTGCTGATATTAACAGCTGATAGCAACGGAACGAGGCAGACGATCAGTTTCCAAATAATCACCACAGAAACCTCTATGGAGAAGTTTTCAAGGGAAGAGAGAGCTGAAGGGTCTGCTAAGTATTTGCTGGATGGATTAAGGAAGTCTCACCAGTACTTCAAGGATAAGTTTTGGAAATGGTAAAAGTAATAATGTGTGACATATCACAGGAAGACTGAAGAAACATCAGCTTATTTTGGAAAATAAAGGACTTTATAAATATTGATAATTAGAATAATAGATAATAACATAACTTGGGGCCTGCAACTTTTGCATAAAATAGCACAAAGGACAAGGGGGTACGTTTTGTATGAAAGAACAGTTTCAGAGAAATAACTGTACACATTTCTTTCATCCAGCCTTAAAGAATTATTTTTGTTTCTATTTTCCTGAAATGCAAGACTTGTTCCATTTCTTTTTCCTGCTTTTTACCTTCTAAGGATTGGTATTCCTATACCTGACTTTTGATTCATGTATTCCTTGTTCATTACATTTCCAGTACATTCACTATTTAATAAATGTTTTATTTGAGCTCTTCAACTTACAGCATTAGTTTATACTTGGTTGAGAATCTTCTATTGTAGACAATGCGGACAACAAAAAGATTCTGAGAAGCATGAACGGAGAAATATAGATCAATTCAGGTATGATCAAATATTGGAAGTTACCTGCAGGACATCAAGTGGTTTAACATAGATAAAATTGCAGTGATAGAAAAAGAACAAGATAGAAATTAAGGGGTAGAAATAACATTGGAAGGAAAAAAATGACTAAAATTATACAAATCTGAGGAAAACTCTAAAGCCCCCATTTTTAAGAAAGTCAATAAAATTAAGGCAAGGTAAACAAAAAGAAAATCAGACAAAA
>CM052894.1:71757500-71806621 GCA_028534135.1 Potos flavus | reverse complement strand
TACTTCAATATTAAACTGTTAAAAACCAATGATGAATGCGGCACATAGCTGGCTCAGGTGGTAAGGAGTGCAACTCTTGGTCTTGGGGTTGAGTCTGAGCCCCATATTGGGCGTAGAGATTACTTAAGCGTAAAATCATTAGGGTGCCAGGGTGGCTCAGTCGTTAAGCGTCTGCCTTAGGCTCAGGTCATGATCCCAGGGTCCTGGGATTGAGCCCTGCACCTTGCTCAGAGGGAAGCCTGCTTCTCCCTCTCCCTCTCCCACTCCCCCTGCTGTATTCCCTCTCTCATTGTGTCTCTCTCAGTCAAATAAATAAATAAAATCTTTAAAAAGAAAAGAATAAAATCTTTAAAAAAAATGAAGAAAAATGCAAAAGCAGACTGAGAAAAAGACGTAACACATCTTATGTAGAAAGGAACATAGATGAGAATGACCTGAGTCCCATAAAAAATGTGGGAATCAGAAAGCAATAGAATGATGTCTTTAAAGAGCTAGGGAAAAACAGAAACCTAGAAAGTTGTATCTATTTTAAAAATACTTAATAATGAAGGCAAAACAAACACAATTTTCAACCCAAAGCTCAGAGAATGTATCACCAGCAGTTTTCACTACAAGGAATGTGAACAGAAATTTTATAGGCTATAGAAAACGATACAAAATAAAGTCTGATCTATACAGAAGAATAGATGGATGAGGTACATATAAGTGTAAATGTACTAGAAAGGGTTTCTTGTTTTTAATCTCTTTTAAGTATACATTATAATTTTGGGGTTGGTAACTTGTTGAAGTCCAAGCTATGACAAAACACCACAATGTATGACAGGAGGAAAACAGAAGGCACAATTTTGACGTCCTTTTTTGTGGAATATGTGAGGTGTTATTATTTTTTAATGAGGACTACCATAGGATAAAGATGTGTATTTTAAATCATAAGAAAACCATAAATATACACACAATAAGCCAATAGAGGAACTACAATAGAATATTAAAATATTAAATTGATTCTAAAAAGATAGGAAGTAGCGGAAAAGGTAACAGCTACAAATAAGGAATAGATGATGGAACAAAACAGATCTATTTTAAATGTAAATGACCCTAATACTCCACATAAAAGGCAAAGATTGTGTGAACAGATGTAAACCCCACCTAAAAGTTGCCTAAACACACGCATATACTGAAAGACAAATCATAGGATTAGAAAAAGCAACATTTGAAATGATATATTGCTTGGCGAAATGGGAAATTTATTTCACAAGCAGGTGAATTCATTATTATAAATATATTTGATAACATTTCAGAGATTTTTTTTTCATGAAATACCACCACATAAATAGAAATTGCTGCTATCATTACCATGTAAGTCTGGCTTCACAGTCTCAATGAGATTTAATGAATCTCTCATGATTTATAAAGGAACTGGAGCCCAAACTTGGATTGCATATATATTAATTCTATCATACCAACAGAGGCATGAAGGAAGCTGCGATATCCCCTAGATAATATTAAAACTAAGAAAGTAAAGTGGGTAGACAAATATTGCCACTAAATATAGTTTTAAGTAATATTTTAAGTGGTGTCAAGTTTCCACAAATCAACCCAAAATTTGATACAATAATTTCATTTAATTCTATTTTTATCTATTTAATCTGTTTTAAAATATAAATCCTTTGCTTCCAAGGAAAAGGAGCCTGTAAAATTATATTTAGTTATTGATTCATTTATGAAAGAATGAAAGTCATAGTTCAGCATGCCAGCATGCAACAGTTCCAGGGGTGGATAAAAAGTATAACCATTTCAGAGATGCTCAGAACAAAGAAAAATGGATCAAGAAGTATGAAGAGGTAAGCCGCACACGGAGGTGGAACATGATGTCAAAACAGGTTCAAAACTAGGGGAAAAAAACTATTATGAATATCAAAATGCACCATCAAACATAGACAGTACTTGATTGCTAAAAAGGCCACATATGGGGAATCAGAAGAGATTCAGGGAGGGGAAAAAAGGATAGTTTAAAAATATCTGAGTTAATACCAATCACAGAATAGCAATGGTGGAATCATTAATTTCATAACATTTAGAGCGGGAGTTCTTAAAGTACTATTTCCTGTTCTAAAAATGATTTCTAAGATTAACTCATATTTTAAAATTACTGTATATATCAAGTGGGATAGCATTTTTTTTAAATTAGTTATTTTAAGGCAGAGGTGGAGAAGTAGATTCCAATCTCACTTTTGGGAAGCATATGCTCAACTGTTTTAAAATAAATTATTTTGGAAAAAAACCCAAAAAACAAACAAAAACAAAACAAATTATTTTGGATATGAAATTATTTTAAGCTGAAGAAATTTTTCATGGAGAAACACTCTGAATCTCTCATTGGGATATTAGCTTGTGAAACACAGTCACTGCTGGCCTTTATGTTGCTTTTCAAGAAATTAGTAGAAGGTGTGAACTCCTTTGGCAGAAGCAGCTTCAGTCAAAGGACAAGGCCAGTGAGGGGTGTGTAAGAGGGATTTCAAATCCCACATCCTCTCCCAGCTGGGCTCCACAGCACAATGAACTCACTAGAATCCAACAGCCCAGAGGAGACTCTCCCAGAGTTTATGTCTGCAGTTAGATTTACATTTCATGGTAAGAAATTAATTTTAGTCTTTTGTTTTTAGTTCTTCCCAAGGGCCAGACATGATGTAAAGTCAAACATTCTTATTTAACCTACATGAGAACGGAAGATAGTTTTGTTTATCCTCATGTACAGATGAGACAACAGAAGCTCAAAGAGTTCTCGTATCTTTCATGAGGTTTTCAGTAGTGCTGGGGCCTACTGAGGCCTACCAACTTCAAGTTCACAGGTCTCCATATGAAACCTCAACCACCCGAAAGAGGCAAAATAGAAAATAAAACAATCTGCTGTCTTTCACAACTGAACGTAGTTTCTTAGTGCAACTGTTCTTTTCGTTTAGGAACAAATTTAAATGGACGCTAATTATGACTTATTGTAACAGAGAAGGTTCTGTAAACCTTTATCTTCTGTTACTAGTATTCACTCCATAAATGAAGACAGTTCTTAAATTGGTCTATGTACATAGCACTGGGATTTTCCTATATTGATTTAGGGAGAAATGTGTCAACTTGTTTTGATTTTGCAAAGGTTCAATAGTTTTCCAGAGGTAAACTATGCAATTTTGAACTCTGAATTTTGCAAATAATAGAAATCAGCTTAAAATTTCAAGTAGGAAAGTGTTATCTCTTTAAAGGTAATAGTAGAAGCCCATCATTTTATTAACATTGTGGTCAGACAAGGTAAGAATCAGATAAATGCTTGATCAAGTCTTAGGATACTGTTACAACAGCTAAGCTGTGATTGATAGTACAAACATCTTAGAATTCAAGAGTTTAACTGAATTTTCTAAGCAGAAGCTGAGTTCCATGTACAGAAGGCACTGAATTCAATACTTTATACCTAACAATTCTAATGCTGTGAATATGCAAAGACGGATGTCTTACTTTCATTTTAACTGAAAGAATGTTTCAATTGCTTAATCTCCCCAAAGAGTATTTGTCTGTAATTTAAATAGTCTATAATTGGAAAAGGCTTAAGAAGGCCTATAAATTGATAAAGACTGTTCTTTTTCTGTTGTTTAATTAACACGGGTTGAGTTCTGCAAAATACTACATTTACAACCAGCAAGCAACCTGTGTCTTTGAGATTTTCACTTCAGGACTATGTATGTGGAACTCACCAAGTTTGTTATTAATGGTTTCTCATCATCTCTGGCATTGTTTGACTATCGACTATAGCTATCATTGCTACATGACAAATGAACCCGCCTGACAGTGGCTGACAGATTCTGTGGGTCAGGAATTCAGACAGGACCCACTCTGCGACATCAGCAGCTCAAAGTGGCTCAATCCTAGGAGGTGGTTTGATCTGGAGGCTACCTCACTCACCTGTCTCCCAGGGCCCACGACTGTGCTCTCTCCCTGTGACCTGGCTGCCTCACAGAATGATGTCCTCAGTCACACTCCCTCACATGGTAACACAGGACTCTGAAAGTTTGTGTCCCACCAAGTAAGACAAAATATTCCTCCGTAACAAATTAGAACTGCCCCTAAATCAACACACACACATACACACAGTATAGTTAATAATTTAAATGGTATGATTTTGTAAGCTCTTTTTCTCTTCCAAGCAGTAGTCACAGGAGAGAAATAAACTTTTTAGAGGAAAACTGTCCTTCTCATTTTCCAACTATCCCAAGTCCTCCCACCCCCAACATCTGACTGGATACCCCTTATCACCCTACTCTTGAGGTGCTTCAGGGAGACCATAATGAGGCTGCCGATACATTCCAGTAACACCACAGTTCTCCCACAATCCCCTATAAGTACTACTCAGACATGTCCCTTTCATCTCTGAGTATGAGATTCCCTGATCAGCTGGTGGCTATGGTGGTCACCGCGTGTAGCTAGGGTGAATGTGGAATGTGAGTGTTTTGAGGTTAATCAAAGGCTGTGTCACAACATTAAAAGGATTGTGGGTTGATGTAGGGCTGACTCATGTCTCATTTCTCTCGTGCAGGTTGCCTGCCAACATTGATACCCCACATTTCTGTATATAAATATATATTCATGTATAATATAACAATAAAGATAATACCCACTACTGTTTCGAGCATCTACATTGCACTAGTGCTTAATACTATAGTAATTAAAAGAATATAATATGGAGACACAGTTTCCTGGGGTGGAGGGGACAACCACGTCTATTACGTCAGGCAAATTATTTAATCTTTCAAGACCTCAGTTTCCTTATCAGCTGTAAAATGGAAAAGAAATAATAGCTTTCATCTCTGGTCTTATTAAAAGTATGAGATGTGATAATGCATATAAATCGCTTCAAACAGCGCCAGTAAGTGTTTAGGAAATGTTAGTTGTTAAAATTATATGAGTGATGGAACAAAGGTGCAGCGAGTTTAAGGCGCACAGTTAAAAATGGTGAAACTAAGACACAGAATGAGATTTTCTTGGCACTTAAACCATGTTCTTTCTTCTATCTTGTTCTAGCTCGCCACTGCCAATGATTTTGCTGTCTTGTAATTTTCAGACAATGACTAGAGTCCTGAGCCAGCCTGCTGGCTTAAATTTCAGCCTTCTATCTACCAGCTGTGCAACTTTGAGAAAGTTAACCTCTCTCTACCTCGGATGACTCATCTCTCAACTATGAATAACACTGGCCCCTAGACTGGTTGTGATCATCAATAATCAATTGATCAATGTAAGTGAACCCCAAGACTAGTTCCTGGTGCACACTAGTGCTGTGGTAACATGATCATCATTACTTATTTACCACTTGGTTTTAGGTATTGTTTTTAGGTCTAAGCTCAATCATGTTTTATTTTCCTTGGGAGCAGAGACAGTATCTCACATAATTTATAAATTTTTCATCATTCCTACCAGGAGATATTTACTAAGTATTTATCAAGTAATATTACTTTCCTGATGCTAGATCAGCTCTAGGAGTGTTGATTTTTACTTCATGACAATAAAGTGAGTACAGTAGGGTTTTTAATACCATCTGATAATTCCATACTTCTATAAACCTTTGTGTTTTAAAATGATTACTATTTCTTGAGTCTTAGCATCAAATGCCCAAAAGTTAGTCAAAACCTTATCACCTTACACTGATCCTCAAATTATGGTCCCAATAACTCTCGTAATGCAATTTTCAAGAAAGAATGAACTCACTTGATCGTAAGGAGCCCTTTCACAACATGTATGTACATCAAATCACCATGTTGTACCCTTGGAAAATCTTCCAATTTCATTTGTCACTTACACCTCAATAAACCTGGGAAAATAAACAATTAATGCACTCTATCAAAAGTTCCTGCTTTCACCTGGGGGAACTGGTTAGACACAACAAGAATTGGTTCAATTAGATTTTAGACTAACATAATCTAAGTGTGAACTACCTATTTCCTTTCCTACACATAAACAAATCAGGAAAAAGTCATTTTTCAAGGAGGCAATTATAGTTGGTTTTGCCATGAGAATAGCCTCTGCAGAAGCCCTTAGGAGCGAAGCTGGTGAGGACCAAGATTTAAGGTACATCTCACAACAGAAAGTCGTTAGGATGTCAATGCCAAGCATATAATCTTCGCTCTTGGGAGAATTTTCACAGGTATGGTCAGAGCTTCTTACAAGTTTAACAGGGAGCTGGCTTAGACTGGAGAATTTGGTCAAATTCATACACTAGGATTCCAGAGGAAATATAGAGAAATGGGAAAAGAAATGCCATGAGGTATGGAATCAGCTTCTGCCCGAGTGATACTGCTGTTCTTTTCATTTCAGAGGGACTAGCATAATGAGTTCAGTTCTTCTCAGGTTGATTCTTTATTTGCTAGGAGGAACGAAAAGGATAGGAGCTTACGGTAAAATCCATTTACTATGGGAGAACAAGTCTGCAGCACGGAATGGAACTACCACATCCAAGAAACATGGGACCCTCCATTTTCCTCGTGGAAAACAACAGATGCTCGTGAAATGACAGCTTGTCAACAATTAGACAGTGTCGGCTACATGGGGAGAGATTATGTCTGAGTGGGAACAGACTATGTCCTTATAACTTCCAAAAGCATCCAGGCTGCTCGACACACTCTGATGCCATAGCTACATAAAGACAAGACTTCTAAGGGATGCAGGAAATACTAGTCAGTCCTTGGCAAAGGCATCCCATAGAGTAAATGGAATAAGGGAGAGTGGCTGAGGGTTCCTTTGTTCTAGATTTAAAGATTTATTTTATTTTTTTCCCCGGCGAAATTTCCTTCCACTTTCCAGTACCAATTTTATCTTTGCCATCCCCTTCTTTAGGAATTCTTACATCCTCCTTACTGGACATTTCCCCCCCCTTTATAAACTCTTTATTCGCTGATGATCTATGATCATATATTTCTGAAGCTGGACCATGGGATTGTTTGTGTGCTTTGTCTAAATCCCTGTGGACCAGCTCTTCCTGGGAGCACATCCCAACATGTCTCTAATTCATGCTTTCCAAAAAGAATGGAAGTGTTTTGAATTCAAAACATTTCTTTTCTCAGGTGCCGAAGGAAACATTCATTCTCGTGCAGTTTCAGTTTCTGTATTACATATTCCCTAAATTCGTTTTTTCCCCCCCTCATCTAATTTGTGAAAAACGACTCATTAGCCTCTTTCGTCTCTCTGCCCTGTCTTCAGTCCTCAGCAGGCGACACGTTTCCCACACGGGTCCCTAACGTGCTGCCTACATACATCGGTCCTTTCATCAGGAAGTGCCCAAGGTCAGAAAAATGACAGCTAAGTAGGGAGTGGAGAATTGTTGCCAGATACTCTGTTAAGGCGCGAAGGAGTACAACAATAAAGTAAAACATGAAAATCACTATTAGCGGACTTAGCTGAAAAGTTACAGGAGCAACCCCAGCAGACCACCTTCCCTTACTCCCCCAATTACAAGTCTGGCAGGTTCACAGACCCGCAGGTTCAATGCCCTGGATGCACTCAGAGAACTCAGTGAAAGCTTTCCCCTTACAGTTTGAGGTTCTCAGGTCAGAGCAAAACCCATGAGGAGCCTCCCAGGGCAGAGTGCAGTCCAGCGGTCCTGTCTCTGCGGAGTCGGGCCGCTGTTTCTCTGTGGGCACTGCGGGGGAAGCTCACAGAAGCGTGGCTGGCGGCCCGTGTCCGCTGCAGGACCTAACTCCCTAGCCTCAAATCACATTGCACAGATACCAAGACAAATAAAGTAACGTAAGTGCCATCAGGCAACTCAAATCTGACTTCAGGAGACAGAAACACAAACGATTTTCAGAGGAGAGCGTTAAGCGCACAAAGATCCTATAGGAGATCTTTTATCCTACTTTGTGTGCGATGCTGAGTGGGTTGCCAAGGTTTCCAGAGGTAAACAGAGAAGCGCAGGCAGCAAGTAAAGACACACTTTTTCGTGGCAGATGCTATGTGACACTCAGCGGTCTCAGAGTCTGGAAAAGCACTGGTCCTGGAAATGTGCGTATATGGGTCACTGATAAGAGGGTCATAATTAATAGAGTTACGAGAGTTTCAAATAGTAAGCTTTTTTTTTTTCATGGACATTCAGCTGTCTTGGGAAATGACAGTTCACATAACAAAGGATCATATGAGTGACTTAATAATTTCTATTAGGCATTTTTATTAAGTTGTCAGTAGCTATTGTTTGCTGGGTGATTAATGAAGGCCCTGTAATTAAAAGACGGCTTCCACAAAATATTGTAATTTATCTTTTGGGGAGCGTTTGAGACCAGAGAATAGACCACTCACTACCGTTCTTATTATACGAAGACGCCTTTTGGAGGCAGCCATTTTCAGACTGCTTTAATTACATTTTCGGGCAATTTTAACCTGATTAAGATTTATGGAATCGACTTCATCACTTTTCAAAGCAAATGAAAGGCTCCATGGGGTTGCAACTAAATATCAAATCAGAGAGAAGAGAGGAACTAATGTGCAAGCAAGGCAGAGCCTTTTATCTGTTACAAACCCCAAACCCATTTGTCGACTTGCAAATGCACCCTAAGAAGTATATTCAGGGTAAGACACTTCGCATGACAATGCCTTACGGAACTATTTTTATCAAAGGAGTACGTGTATCTTCTTTATAAGGAAGATGAGAGGTAGGAAAAGCAGATTTGTTTATTTTACATGACACAGACACGTCCAGATGCCACATTGTACAAAGAGGCATTTATATTTTAAAAAAGTGAACACAAGTATATAGAGGCTCAGAGAAAATGGGAAAGGGTTAATGCTGCAAAATGGGCTCTACCTGCAATCTTTTTTTTTTCCCACTGAAAATGAAAAAGCCTGGTGCTGGGGCCTTCTCTGCTAGATGCAAGCACGGCCAGTCTGGTTTAGGACGGTCACATCAATAGTGGCTTAGGGATGGCTGATTCAGGTTTCTGCTAAGCAAGGACTCTAGTTGGAAATAGTGGTACTAGGCCACTAGAATACTTTTCTGTGCTTCAGTATAACTGAATTGCATACTCACAAGGAGAAAGCTTCCTGGTCAGCAACTGTAAAATTCAGTCCCAGGGGCGCCCGGGGGGCTTAGCCAGTCAAGATGTGGGCTCTGGATTTCAGCTCAGGGATTGAGCCCTGCTTGGGGCTTTGCACTCAGTGGGGAGTCTGCTTCTGTCTCTCCCCCTCTCTCTCTGCTCTTCACCCCACCCCCCGGGCCCACTCTCAATCTCTTAAATAAATAAATCTTTTCAAAAGAAGACAAGATTCAGTTCTAGAAAGGAGAATGGTACCTTAGGAGCAGAGTCCATATCTCAGTCTGCCGCTAAGTTTCTGAGCTGGCTGTCATGCCCGAGAGGAGACCAGGGCCCTGGGGGACAGGCCACCGTGGTGAATGCTTTGTAAATGCACAGGAGGACAGAGCCAGGTGACAGCTACGCAGTCCGATTTTATAGAAGCAAAGTGAGCTTGCGGCTTTCACTGACCTGAGCAAGGCCCTCCATCTCAGTCTAGGGTTTCCTGTTAATTACCCGAACACTCAGAAAACACCTTTGGAGCTTTCTCCCACTGTGCCTAACCACCGCTTTTAGATCAAAACAAAAACCGAACTGCAGAATGGAGGCTCTATTTAGAGTTGTAAAAAATAAGAATATATAATTTAAGTTTAGTTATTCTTATTGACAGCAAATGAAAATATCCTCCTTGGGTTGGCAATGGAGAGTACTATAGCAGAGGACAAATTACTTACTTTTTATTCCAAGATGAACCAACTCACATTGCATGGAACGTGCATATGAAAGGAAAGCTGTCGTCTAAGAACTTGGAAGTGCTATGTTCTTCCTTCTCTATCTTGGAAACCCAAATGCAGGGTAGCCATGTGTTGGTAAGGACATGTGTTGAGGTAGCTTCCCTCCCCTGGCTTTTCCAGGTATATTCAACTACAAGCACAGTCTGTTGACATTTCCCATGTTCACAGAACACAACTTGAGAACTCTGCTGACAATCAAAACAACCACATAACCGACATATTTTTGTTCATCGGTTTGGGTGCGTGTCCTCTTCTTGCCTCTTAGCCAAAAACATGAAAATTAACATAAATGCAAAATAATTTTCACCATAAATACTTAAAATAACGTAACACGTACGTAAAAGTTTATAAATATATAACGTATATAAACACACGTGTATATGTATACGTAGCACTGGCATATATCTGTGTATACTTACTATAATTGTTTACAATTATTATTTAGTTACTATTGTGATTCTAATTTGTATTATTTTGCTCCTGTAAGGAATTTAAATTGTGATCAATGATGTATTCAGTTTTATTATTTTTAATGTATTTCATTTCCTTTTTAAGATTTTATTTATTTGACAGAGAGAGAGAGATCACAAGTAGGCAGAGAGGCAGGCAGAGAGAGGGGGAAGCAGGCTCCCCACTGAGCAGAGAGCCCGATGTGGGGCTCGATCCCAGGACCCTGAGACCATGACCTGAGGCGAAGGCAGAGGCTTTAACCCACTGAGCCACCCAGGCGCCCCATGTATATCATTTCAAACATGGTGTTATATTGCTCCAGACAGTATTGTATAATAGGTCTTGACAAAGTCCTCCTAGTAGTAAATACATGTAAACCTAAATGATGACGCAGACCCTGTTTACTAACTTGACTCCTTAGACGAGTTGAGTGTCATTTCTTTCTTTCTTTCTTTCTTTCCGTCTGTCTGTCTGTCTGTCTGAGTGCGGCTGACACAGTGTTACGTTACCTCCAGGCAGAGGTCACGGTGGTTCCACCATCTGTACATCACGTAGTGCTCCCAGCAGGTGCAGCTACAGTCACCCAGCAGCACGATTACTAACTCTTACAACAGTCTCGTATTTTAAGCTTCCGGGGGAGAACAATTTGGGGCTTTTCAGGAACAGCCATTTCTCTTATTCACTGTGACCTCTGCCTTTACCACTGCGCAACAGGAGTACTTAAAAGCACTTATGCAGAAATATTCATAGAATGTGGTAAACATCTGACAAAGTCCCCGAGCGGCAGCCATGACATAAATATAGAAATGTATTTTTCTGCATTTTGATTTTTTCCCAAAATGATTGCTTCACTTAATAAATAATGCTCTCAAAATGAAAAGTATTTTCTTTGAGGTCACGATTAAGACCTTGACTTCTTCTTGGATAAATATATATTGACAGGTATATCACTTGGAGTTAAATTAGAGAAGCATAACCACTATGAACAAAAGGATAAGAGATTTATTATAGAAATTAGGTTCTATTCAGTTACGGGAAGAGCTGGAGAAGGGAGCATGGGAGAGGAAGAGTTGAATGAAGAGAGGCATTCCAGCCAATCAACTGACAAGGGCCAGCATTCCTGGCCAGTTGTACCCCAGAGAGACAGGGGAATTCTCTGGGGCTGCAGCCGAGCACCTGTTGGTAGGGGGTCTTGGGTTCCCATGGGTGAAAGAACTGGGCACAGAGGGAGCCTGAAAGAATGAGAACAATATGGAGCCCACAGACACTGCTGCTTCTCTCGGTCATGAAATCTAAGCATGACAACTTTCAGAGAACAATTTCTGTTTGAATTCTACCTTCCAAATCTTTTGGAAAAGTTGCTGTTGGGCCGGCTCAAACCTGGAAATGCAAAGGGAAGGAGCTTCTGGGAATCACTGTTCCCAGCTTCATCTGGTTGATGCTAGAAAAATCAGGCCTCTTGTCAATCATTCTTAATTACTTTAATTGTGTTTCACCTGATGGGAGATATGTCTTGCCAAAATAGCCTGTCATTCAACACGTAGTCACAAACTGTGTGATTGTGGGCAAGTGTCTGGTCTCTCTGTGTGTTATCTATACACAAAGGATGAGAAGTGAAAAGCAGTATCCACACCCAAAACTTGGGGGGATTTTTAAGATATTACGTATAAAGCACCTAGAACACAGTAAGTGCTCAGTAACTGTTTACTTCGTGCTGGGCATTGGAAACGCAAAGGAAAAAGCAGGGTGGTCTGCATTCTTAAAAAGGACCAATGGATCATTTTGATATACCTAAGTTGATGGGTTGTTTTGGTATCACTACACTTTTTTTTTCCCCCAGCAAGCGTAATCATTCAAGAGCATGTAGATTTAATGTATTTCAACGGCTTTAAAATAGGAAGCAGAACAGACTAGACTATTCTGTTGTGTATGTGTTTGAAGAGATGTTATTAACTATCCCTCAGTGCTAACCATGAGAATTGCTCTTTAAACATAAAATGTAGCACTTTACGGTTCTTTCCTAAATTCACATGCATGACTCTTGATTGATCCCTTTCTTCTGTTTTAATATAATCAAGTAAAAATGTCTTCTGTGAAAGTTTTTTTTCCCCCCCTTGGGAAGAAGTCAGATAGCACAGAAGTCACCAGAGAGGAAATACATACATAGTCTCGTTTACTATCTAGGTTTCTAATGTCCAGCAAAGCACCACACACACAAAAAAAGTAACACAAACAAACAAAAAACCACCCGTGAAAACGGAGACCATCGTACAGCTGTGCGATAATACCGCCCCTGGATGTCTGACTTAAATACCAGCTGTGAACGCAGCACTTTATTCTGATGTGTGAGCATCGTGTCAACGTTCACGGATGTCCCCACTTCAGGAAGTGGAACTGCCTTTCCCTTAGCTCCTTCTGCCTCACATCCAGAAGGCCCTTTCTGAGTTTCCGTTTCCCCACATCCCACAGGTAACCCATTAGCAAGTCCTGTTGAGGTTAACTTCTAAATGCACCCACACCTGACAAGTTGTCAACATTCTCACTGACACGGTCCAAGTCACTCTAACCTTGGGAAAATGCATGAATTTCTGACTGGTTTTAGTCAATGTGATTCTTCTTCCTCTGCCTCTTCGCCACACAGCTGCAGTGATCTTTTGCAAATATAAATAAGATCCTATCACTCTCCTTTCCTCAAATGCTTTCCCTGGTATTCTCTCCACTTAGTATAAAACCCAAAGTTCTTAACACCCTAATGAGAACCTATATATGTCGTTATTATTTCAAACTTAGCTTCTACCATTCTACCCAAATACTTCCCCATAGCAAATCTTCATTTTCCTATCATAAATAGAGCAGCTTTGCTCGCTTCAAAGTTGCTGAGTTTACTATACCCTCCTCCTAGAGCACTTTCGCCTCCACAGTTTCACAGAATGCTCCCCCTCTTGATTTTCTGCCCCCTGTCTTATCTAATATACCTATCTGCTTTCCATCCAGTGACTTCTGAAGTCCTTATCCTATTGAGCTATTTTCAAAGTAATTGAGAAATTTTGAATTCTATTGTATATTTCATTTTTAATCTCTGAGGCTCTAGGATATAAACATCATGGGAAACAGTTTTTATTTTTCTTTTGCAATGGACCATCTTATCTTTTGCAAGGGACCATCTTCTCTGCCTCCCTCCCAGCCCCCAGTGTCTCTTTCTCTGTGTACACACACACATACACACACACACACACACACACACACACACACACGCACACATTCACTGAATGAATACATGAATGAAAGAAAAGTGTTTTACACAAATTCCCCAAGTATCCAATTTGAATAGGTATTTGGAATCATATTTGCCCTTGGAAGTATTAAAAACTAAACGAGAGTCTCATTTTGGCATCTGAAA
This sequence comes from Potos flavus, assembly GCA_028534135.1. Lineage (NCBI taxonomy): Eukaryota > Metazoa > Chordata > Mammalia > Carnivora > Procyonidae > Potos > Potos flavus. The sequence goes on along the minus strand of CM052894.1, from coordinate 71,792,942 downwards.
AGAAACATGAAGCTGTGATGAGAGACATTCCATTTACACTCACAAAACCTTGATTTAAAGGAAACTCTAAATGTCTAGGACATCTATTTGAGGGCAATTGCAATTTTGTTTCATTAGTTAATAACATGTGGTTTGCCATGTTTTGATTAATGAGACAGTAAACATTTTATGCATTAATTAAAAGATAAGACACAGTTTTTGCAGCAGGGAAATTAAATCAGACTCACTATGAAGCAGTTCAGTCCTGGCAGAAAAGAGGAAATGTTAAGGACAGTAACTGAAACCATCCTTGTAAATGGTGCTAATTTTTAAGAGAATTTTTTAAGTGTCAGATGTAATAGTCTGAAAATCAGTCATGTTCTAACACTGATGGCATTAATAAGGTCCTCACTGATTTTGAAGAGCTGGCTCAAAGAATCGACAGTCTTTGTCAGTATGTTCTCTATGTGATCACGTGACAAAAACAAAGTGAATATTCGTATATATTTTAATTCTAGATGGTATAAGTTCTTTCAGGATATAAATTGTTACCTTTATACAATTGTTTTTAAAGATTTTATTTATTTATTTGACAGAGGGAGAGAGCATAAGCAGGGGGAGAGGTAGAGGGAGAAGCAGACTCCCTGCTGATCAGGGAGCCTGATGTGGGGCTCGAGCCCAGGAGCCTGGGATCATGACCCGAGCTGAAGGCAGACGCTTAACCAACTGAGCCACCCAGGTGCCCCACTTTTATACAATTTTTAAGCTCCATTTCTTGTTGCCCATATCATAGTCCTCCAATTGTCCTTTATAGCATTTTCTTTCTTCCTTTTTTTAGATTTATTTATTTATTTGAGAGAGAGAGAGCACAAGCAGGGGGAGCAGCAAAGGGAGAGGGAGAAGCAGACTCCCCTCCGAGCAGGAAGCCCTATGCGGGACTCGATCCCAGGACCCCTGGATCATGACCTGAGCTGAAGGCAGACGCTTAACCGACTGAGCCACTCAGGTGCCCCTTTACAGCATTTTCTTGTCTGTGTTGCTGTGTGTGAGAGATTGTGTTGAATCTGTGAACTGACGGATACTCTGCCAGCTTGATGGGGTGGGGGTGGTGGTGGCAGGTGCAGTATCTGATTTGCTCATCACGTATCCCACAAGCACTGGTTTGGTGCTTAGCTATATAACAAGTACTCACAGTTTTGTTGAAATACAAATTTATTTCCTATATGGTTTCTGGCCATGGAAAACTGTACAAATGTATACACAATTTTTTGTAATATTTGAAGATGGTATTTGAGTAAAACTAGAATACAGTTTGGTGACTAAAGGATGCAGATATATTTGCCATAGTTCCTTCTTAAGCCTAAACTGTGTAAGTATAAGTCCTGAGTTAAATTCTGAAATCAATTCATTACTGGTTAAGCTTTGTAAAAATCCATTTAAAAAACACAGGAGGTCAAGCCTGCTTCCCATTAGTCCTGTAAGTTTACACCAGCCTCCAGAGAGTTACTGGCAATACACAGTGATGTACACAGGGCACTGGAATACCACTCAGGAGTTGCATCCAGCCCCAGTTTGCAGCTAATCACCCGTGACTTAGCCTGCCTGGGCAGCAGCAAATCGTATTTTAAAAAAGTAAGGAGATTAGTTCCCAAAAGTTGTATTAAAAGCCTCTTCCATCTCTAAACTTCTGTGAGATCAGACCATGCTTTAGCCTTCTCAGGCTGCTATCACCAAAAAAATATAAAAAGCAAGGTGGGGCTTAAGAAGCAGACATTTGTTCCTCACAGCTCCTGAGGTTAAGCCCAAGATTAAGGCACCTGCTACTGGATTGGCTGTCTGGTGAGGGCTCCCTTCCTGACTCACAGGCAGCCGTCGTCTGTTGAACTGTCCGCTCATGGCCAAGAAAGGACTAGGTGGCTTCCTGGGCGTTTTTTTGAATGACACAAATCCCAATTACCAGAGCTCTCCCTTCTTGACCTAATCACCTCCTGAAGCCCCCCGCCCCCCCCCCCAATACTATCGCACTGGGTGTTAGGATGTCAACGTGTAAGTTTTAGAGAGACACGAACTTCCAGCCCATAACAGAGCTATGTGATCAGTTTCATTATAGTGTTTTGCAATATAATAAGCATTTAATTCAATCTCTTATATGCATTATGAGTCTGACCAAACTGTATTGTGTGGAAAAAATACTGAATTGTATAACTAATTCAAAATAGTTTAAACTGCAACGATTTAAAACATATGCTTTAAAATGGTGCATGATCCATCAATGTGCAGGGTAATACAGTTTCCCAAAAAATGCACACACATATCCGCATCATTCTCCCTCAGATTAAGAAACAGGACATTTCTAAGATTTTAGAGGCTGTCTCATTACCCGACGCATACCCAACTTTATTTTCTAACTTCTGTCACCTTATGTAAGGTGTGATAATGTTTGAGCATTATGTACATTTAATCACATGATATTCTATTCTATCTGAATTCTTTCAGGCACTCTTACATTTATGAATTTCCTCCCAGTAAGCATTTAGCTCTCACTCACCCACTTTTATTGCTGGGTGGGATTCCATGATAGGAATATACTACAACTGATTTTCTCTGATCTGCAGTTAATGAACATTTGGGTTGTTTCCTTGTTTGGCCATTACAAAGCAGACTGTTACAGATCTTCTCCCCCTTGTGTCCCGGGGCACTCGTGAAAACACTTCTCTTGGGAACACAGTTGCAAACGGAATGGTCTGGTCATAGAGCTGGCAGACACTGACACGTATTTTTAACAATCTCAATTTACAGCCTCACCATTATTTTCTAAAAATTCTGGCTACTGCACATTTTCTGCAACACATCGGATGGTCTTTTATTCCCCGGTATGCATGTTCATGGTGATGTATCTTATCTATACTAAAAGAAGCAAATCTTGAATGTATAGTTTGGTCCTTTTTTACACATCTCTAGCCCTGTGCAGCTGAGACCCAGATCAAGCCCAGAACATTTCCATCAAACATTCTTGCGGATCCCTTACACGACCTAGTACCCTCCCTCCATGCTCTCACCCCTTGATCCCACCTCCAAGTAAACACCTCTGAGCCCTGCAATGGAGGAGCGCCTCTCTTTCTGGCTTTCTTTACACCATTTGCAAGACGGATCTCCCAAATTTCCATGCGTATCTGAAAAATCACCTTATTTAGGTATGACGGCCATACAATAAACAGGGACTTAAAATGCGTCATTTTACGAACTATAACATCCATGTGCCCCATAAAATCATCACTTTAATCAAGAGAAGGAACATCCCCAGCCCACCCAAGATCCCTGCTGTCTCTCTCCACATCCGCTCTCCACAGGGGGCCACTATCCCTCTGTGGTCGCTATCAATTGATCGATTGATTTGTATTCTCTAGAGTTTTGTAAGAATGGAATCATTCAGAATTTACTCTTTTGTAAGACTTCTTTCACACAGAATAATTATCTGGAGATGACTTATGCATGTGGCTGTACTGATAGCTCATTTGTTTTTATGGCTGAATAAGATTTCGTCATTTGTTTGTTTGGCTTCCTCTTCTCCGATGCACAGAATGGTTCATGTGATAAAAGGCTTTGCCAACTCCTCAGCATCCTTCAAGGACACTTCTGCAAGGCTGGACACAGTCTCTATCTGCCCTCTCCAATAGGAGGATTACCAGTAGAGGGGCTCCTGGGTGGCTCAGTTGGTTAAGTATCTGCCTTCAGCTCAGGTCATCCCAGGGTCCTGGGATAGAGTCCCACATCCCTGCTCAGCGGGGAGGCTACCTCTCCCTCTTCTCCCTGCTTGTGCTGTCTCTCACTATCTTTGTCTCTTTCTCTCAAATAAATAAATACAAAATCTTAAAAAAAAAAAAAAAAAAAAGAATTACCAGTAGCCACAAGTGGCTGTTAACACTTGAATGGTTAATGCAACTGAGGGACTGAATTTTAAGACTCTTTAATGAGCATTAGTATAAATTTAAATAGCCAAAGCTGTTATTGGTCTCATGCTGTACAATGCAGGATAGACAATTCGTTATTCCTCCAATTTCCTTGATATATCTGCATGTCTAAGTATGTTTTGTGTAATTATTATCCAAGAGAAAAATGAGGAAAGACAAGAACTTTTAGGAATGTATGCATTAGTTGCCTAGAAGGTATATTAATTGCCATCTGACCACAGTACAGTAATTTCTGTCCAATGATCTGTATAGCCTTTATCGTACTTGATATATTGTTGTCAACTGCACATACCTGGACATTCCTGGTACTCTGTATATCCTTTCTTTACTTCCATAAAAGTACCTTTATTGCCTCTCCTCTTAACTACCTAGTTTCTGGATACTTTTTACAGATTTTCCTTCCTTTGCCTCCTCTTTAAAATTCTGAATCTTCCTCCACTTGCTTTCACTGGTTCTTCTTCGCACCTGCTCCCTGGGTTACCACCTGGATTTTAATGGCTAAAATTATCACGTATATTCCACAGCTGCCCAATAAACATGCTCTACTCATGTTTCTGTCTGGAATTACAGCGTCCTTCAACACCCACCCCTTTGGGAGAGTGTCGGCCATGGATGTTGCCCATCGCTCTTTACCAACCGGATAACGTGGTGTTGCTAATCCAGGCTCTTCCCGGACCAGATCCTGAAAATGATCTGTCCCTGCACATCCCTGTGCACCACTAAAACTGTTTTCTCTTTTCTAGGTTTATCTAAATTAGCACAGTTAGAAGCCGTACTACGTGAGTCAGGCCAGGAGGTTAACGGTTCTGTTTTCTGGATTGAATGTGTACATTTACACTGAAATGAACTTTGCTTACATTACTGTATACTCCCTGTACTATATCATCCACTGGTTCTCAAACCCTCAAGCAGTCATGACAAAAACAGCCTGTTTCTTGAAATAGCATTATTTTAACCGGGCTCTTGGAATTAATTTTTGCAGTATCTTTTTAAATGATCCCATCCTTTGTTTCTTCTCTTGAAGAACTGCCCCGGATGAAACACTAATTTACCATATTTGGTTAAGTGCCATTTGATCACATTTGATTTATCTCCATGCGATTGTGATATGCACACATGAACTCCCTCGGCTGCTTCTATGTTCCTTAAATTAAGAGTTCAGCTCTGATGGGCAGGTAGGTGCTACTGTAGAGACCTGCCTCTTTTCTTCTATTCCCATGACATTCTGCATTTTTAAAATCAAATCATATTTTCGTGTTATATGTCATTTTAGCATATCTTGTGTTCTTTTCCACGATCTACTTAAAAAAAAAGTTAGTGACAGTCACATAAACCTGATTTGCTGAGATGGCAAAGTTGTTTCCAGCTGACATCCCTTATCCTAGTTACTACAGTTTAGATCTTATATTGTTTTTTTTTTTTTTTTTTTAGATCTTATATTGTTAAGTTATGGGCCAGGCTCACCCGATAGCTTTAGTTTATTTTTAAAATTTGATTTCTACTTATACTTTCAGTTTCAATAATCTGATTACTAATTATACTTTCGATAATTTCAAAAATGTTGTTAATGTCATATAATGAAAAAGAAGGATCAACTCGAAAGCCGAAGAGAGAAGAAACATCCAACTTAATTCGTTATTGCACGTTTTTACAGAGCTTTAGGATTTGCTAAACAGTTTTTCATTATTTAGACTTTTGCTTTCCCCCAGCTTTTGTACTGAAGTAAAGAGATGTATGGTTATTTCCTGCTCTGAAAATTTCCAACCCTTTCTAAGTAACTCTTCCCAAATATTATTCAAATATTCATTTTAAACAAAAATAAGGTCCTTGAGACTATACAGACAACACGTCCCATTAATTTATAATCTTCCCCTAGTACACATTCTCACCTGTAACGCAAGTAGAAATCTGGCACATGCAATCAGCAGAGTATTTGGAAATGGGTTTGCACATAAGAGAAATGTGTCACAAATAACCACCAAGCCATTGCATCTACTATATCACTGTGGATTTTCACCAACTCCATTTTATCGCACCCTGTGTGCTCGGGAACCCACACTAACAGGCAGTTTAGTGTTTATGCTCCATCCCAAGTGGTTGATTAGAGCTTATTATCGGAGGTCTGAAATAGGCATTATACCTGGGCTCCTAGCCATGCGATCTGCACTGGGGCTTATGCGAGTACTGGATGATGGATAAGGTGTCCTTCACTGCCAGTTCCACTCTAATTACTCCTTGCTCACTCCCCCAGTGCTCATTTTGTTCATTGGCTTTGTTCCCCAGGCTGCTACTTGATGGTCCGCCCAACTGCCTGGTTGGAATTGCCAGCTCACTCCCCGTGACCCAGCCCCAAGGGCCCATTCAGAGGCAGGGCTGGACCCCAACCTCCTTGCCAGGCTTAATCCTTGGACTCCAGAGAGGGAGTGTGTCTCCCAAGGGGATAGGGGTGACCTGAAGGGAGGCAGGGTTTGCATGACTCTGCTAAACCCCAAATTTGCCTCTTCCTTTGAACACTACTGACCTGGCTAAAATAGAAAATAAAAATATAAAATTCAGTCTCGAGGTCTTTAAGAAAAGTGAGACTTAGATTTCAAGAAAAGAAGATAAGTTACCTCAGGGTATGGGAAGGATGTGATAGCTGTGACCGATAACTGGGCAAGGCCCGCCTGGTCCTTCTCTGCACTGTCCTTTCAAACGCAAAGGGCCTCTGAGGAGTGACAGCACAGCGTTCTGACTTACGTCGTTTCTCTTATTTTGTCTTGTGAAGACTAAGGTAAGAGGACATTTTTTACCTAAATTTTTGTTCATCTTCTCTTAACAAGAGCCACAGTACTAGGTTTTTGGATACTTTATTAGCTTTGAAAAAGTTTTAGGGCTATTTCCTTCCAGGGGGCTTGTGCCTTGAAGACTATTTCCCATATTAATATATTGTTATCTGCAAAGTATTTTAAGGGATCCTTTCCTGCTTCTCAGTAATCGCTGAATTCCTCAACGGATGCTCTGCTGGGTTGGCATTAGCTAAAACCACTCTAGCACACAGGACCACTCCCAGGAAGGTCACCAGGCATCCACTCATTTACCAAACAAATACACTGAACACAATCACGTGACAGGTACTGTTCTGGGCATGGGAAACGTCCTTTCCTTCATGAAGTTTCTATCGTAGAGAGAGAGGCTGACAACTTAAAGGCAAAGTGCAATATGATGCCAGTTAAATATAAGAACTATGAAGAAAATATAACAGAGAAGAGGATGAAGGACAAAAAGCAAAACAAAATGAAACAAAACCCCATGCTCATAGATCCAGAGATCAGGTTGGTAGTTGACAGAGGCAGGTTTGAGGTGGCTGAAACAGGTGAAGGGGGTCCAGGGTGCAGACCTCCAGTCATAACATACCAGTCACCGGCTGTAACCTACAACACGGGGACTACAGTTGACGGTATCGTACTGTGTCTTTGAAAGTGGCTGAGAGGGTGGATCCCAAGGATCCTCAAGGAGAGAAAAAGAAAAACTATTGTCACTATGTGTGGTGATGGGTACTGACTAGGTTTACTGTGGTCACCATGTCACAACAGATACAAATATGGAATCATGTACATTCCCAACTACTCTAATGTTAGATGTTAGATGTCCATTATACCTCAATTAAACACAACAAATTTTAAGATAAGCAAGCAATGGAAAGCCAGTTAAATAAAAGAACTCTGAAGAAAACGTAAGACAGAAGAGAATGAAGGAGGGTCCTGTCTAGGTAAATGCACACAGTTTTTGAGTTCAGACACAAAAGAACTGAGGAAGTAAGCCACAGAGTATCCGGAGGAAGAACCCACCAGAAGGCTTGAATGGCAGGTAAGGCCCCGAGGCAGGAGCTTTCTGGGCATCCTGGAGAATCTGCATGGAGGCCAGTGTGAGTGGCACTAGATGAGACCATCATGACACAGGGGGGGAAAGACAGGCAGAGATAGACCCTGTGCAGTCTTGTATGACTAAATCAGAGACATAGGTTTTGATCTAAAGGAAGTTGACTTCCGTGTTAGAGCAAGAAAGCCATTCCTGTGACTGGCTTGTAACCAAGAAGTATACATTTGTCTCTGCTTGGATATAATGACTCTGAGACTCTGCATTTTCCATGTTTGAAAATCCACATGAACTGAAAGACAGCTCCCTGCGCCCACCCCCCAACAAGCACATGTGACATCTAACAAATGCGACCAGAGTGGACAAGTGATTGAAGAGGACTTTTACTGTCTGAATAGCAATAATGATCGCAGGACAGCCCTTTCAGCTGGGCTGTTTTTCTGATGTCATTAAAATGATGAAGGTATGTCCTTTCACCTCCTTAGGAGCAATCCATTTGCTGAGCACAGAACTGTTCTTTCCTTAATGCATCACATGCAATTGGCGTATCATTTTAAAATATTATCTTTAGAAATGGGGGTGGAAATAGTAACCTGTATATAGATTTACCTCTGAAGGACTTTGTGGTGTAGTCGGCACAAAACACATACAAACAATTACTCTATATGGCAAAGCACAAACCGTGGTCCACAGGTAATGCCACAGAATGTCCAAATAATAAAGGACAGAGGAATGACTAAATAAATAATAAATAGATAAAAATTAAAAACAATAATATTGAGACCTTTCAGCCAAATTGATCTGGAAATTTTTCAAAGATGAGGTGTCATCTGTGTTGGAAATTAGGGGAGAAAGTAGGAAAATAAAAAGGAGTTAACCACAACAGGAAGTAATCCATGTAAATGAAAAAATCTAAATTCTAGTGGTAGGTCACTTAAAACATCTGAAAACTGGGGTGTATTTAGCTTAGTGCACAGGAGAGAGAGATGGAAAAGTGAGCCGAAATTAGAAAAAAGAGAGCATGGAATGCCAGGGAAACGTGCTTTTATTCTACAGACAGTGAAAAATGTTAAGCTTGGAATTTGAACGGTTGCAGTGAATTTGGCAGAAACAGAATTATGGCAGTGATTCATGGAAGCACTTATGGAGTTCTGAGTTGGAAGAACGGCATGAACTCAGAGGAAAGAAGAGTCCCCATGATACTATAAACAGATTCCATATAATTTGGCAACAAACTGGATTAGAATAATGAGAAAGGAGATCATTGCCACTCCACCACGTAACCTGGCAGGATGAGGATGTTTGTTATACTTAATAAAGAAGATGTGCATTGGAGAAAAATATAACTGGATGGTAATACAGATGTGATGATTTTGACGGTGCAGACATTGACCTGAAGATATGACGCACATACCTCAAGGTTGGAAAGGTTAAGAAAATTCTAAATTCAATACTGGACCCCTACCTCAGAGCATATACAGAAATAAAGTTTAAATTAATCACAGACTTGGGGCACCTGGCTGGCTCACTCGGTGAAGCATCTGACTCTTGATCTCAGCTAAGGTGTTGATCTCAGGACCGTGAGTTCAAGCACTGTGTTGGGCTCCACACTGGGTATGGCACCAACTTAAAAAAATTAACCACAGACTTAACTACAAAATTTTAAAACATAAATCTTTTCTTTTTTTTTTAAAGATTTTACTTATTTATTTGACAGAGAAAGAGATCACAAGTAGGCAGAGAGGCAGGCAGAGAGAGAGGGGGAAGCAGGCTCCCTGCTGAGCAGATAGCCCGATGCGGGGCTCGATCCCAGGACCCTGGGATCATGACCTGAGCCGAAGGCAGAGGATTTAACCCACTGACCCACCCAGGCGCCCTAAAACATAAATCTTTTAAAGAAAACACAGAGTAAATCTTTATTTTAACTTTATTTTTGTGAAAGCTTAGGGGCTTCTTCCTTCTTTTCTAGCCATCTACTATGCCTTGGACATGTGTTATAAATGCCTCAGGATACAGGTGCTTTTGAGTGACCTAATTTCCCAAAGAAATTCTGTCCTTACCTTTTCCTCCCAAGCCCTAGGCTGCCTACTATAGGTCTCGACTATAGTCATTCACCCAGGCAGCAGCAGGTTTTTCATTTGCCTTAATGATGTTTTCTGGCAATGGCCACAGCCTTCCCTCCTTGTGCAAGTTCCGAGAGAGGTAAGACAGAGACAATCAGCTTGTGTCAGTCCTCAGGCAGTCCTCCAGACAGGTTTGAATAGAACAGACAAACACAAATAATTACAAATCAAATCTGCTCTGCTCCCTCCAGAACCGGGGAACAGGGTCTGCTGTGTCCAGAATCGCCGCTGTGCCGGGAGGGGAGAGTCAGGGTAAGCAAAAACGCCATAAAGCTTCCCCACGAATTTTTAGTACCTCTTTCTTAATTTATTGTTTACTTGCTTGCTGTAAACCTTTGCTTATTTCCAGTTCTGACAAATTGGTTCTGACAGCTTCTGCTTGCTTTGTGATGCTTCTGTGGAGGGATGGGAGTTCGAAGCTGCCCACACCACCGTTTTTCTCCTGAGGTGTTTTGTGAAGAAATTTTTCTCAGATTTCACTGAAGCATTCATTATATGCAATGTGGGACCGAGAACACACTTGAGTATGTTTTTCTGAAGGACATTTATTCACCTTCCAGGAAAAATTTCAACCTTTACTAATGCCAATACGTTGGCAAATCTGAAAGGAGCAAAGACTGCGTACCTCTAACAAGAGGTTTGGGTAGCATGGAGCTCAGGTCCAAAACATACCTATTTATATGGGAATTTACAGATTTCAGGGATGACTACAAGGCAACAAGAACCTGCTGGGCTACAAAAGAGCTAAGACTTTGTGATTTACTAATAAATCGCAAATTTATAGCTGAGGAACCCAGTGCTAAACATTGCAATTATGTAATTAAGACTAACTACTTATCTGCCTTTGGCTCAGGTCATGATCTCAGGGTCCTGGAATTGAGTCGAAAATCAGGCTCCCTGCTCAGTGGGGAGTCTGCTTCTCCCTCTCCCTCTGCCACTCCCCCTGCTCATGAGCGCTCCCTCTCTCAATGTGTCAGATAAATAAAATTAAAAAAAAAAAAAAAAAAGACTCACGAAGTATATAACATTAAAAGTTTTCAATCTATAAAAACTGAAGAACAGATTTTCACATTAAGAATTGAAGGTCTGAACTTTTCATGGACATGTCATACCTGTCTCTACCTTGCACTGAATGTTTAAGTGTACAGGTATATTCTTTATATACATATTTTTGTGTATGAAGTCAAGAATAATAGTTTTTTTAATTTGTTAAAGGCCACCATTAACTTGGTAGAAAGTTTTGTGCTTGAAGGATTCTTAGAGCAAGTGGATTGTTGTAATTTCAATTAATTTCTTTCTACTTAATTTATGTTATAAAGGCTTTTGTTAAGAGCTAAATTGTGATTTTTCACATGCCACGTTATGTAGGGGAAAAAAGTTCTTTATCAGTAATTGAATTACTAAATTTGACTCAACCATAATCACATTGATGATGGTAATTACACAAACCTAAATGTAATTACATTGAAATTATTTGTTTTTCATTCAGAATCTATATGATTGATAGGAATTCATTTTCCATGTGGGAGTTCAAATGCAAGATATTTAAATGTAACCAAAGTACATCTTTCTCTTAACTCAGAAATAAATGTGCCTCAATATCTTTCTTATCTTCTGGTGATTAGCTTGCCAAAAGTATGCTGAACAATCATGACCCTGACTGAAATGATCACTAAGTTTTCCAACCAGGAGTGAATCCCAGCAGCCCAGGTATGCAAAGTCCTGCCAGAGGCACTCTCCTTTTAGAGCCAATGCTTACTCCCACCCTTTCTGCAAAGTATTGCTCACAGTGAAATCTCAAAATGAAATCGCTTGGCTAATTCATATCCACAAGGTATTAAGAATGAGGTCACTTTCCACTTAAAGGGCCAAGGAATTATCCACACTGGTCAAACTGAATAAATAATGAGATTTCATTACAGGACGGAAGAAACAAGATATATCGAATGGCCCCAATACTCTGTAGGCCAAGGTTTCTACTGACTTTAAACTACTGTGACATCATTGGCCTCAGTTTGAATTCAAGGGTGTAGTCAGAGACGACGGTAACAGAGGCCATTCCATGAATCACAGAGCCATGAAGGCCTGTTCACGGACGACTCTGGGGTGCAGTTTCTTCATCTGGAAAGTAAGAGTAATGCTAATCACCTCATAACTTTGCATGTGCGTGGGGGTTAGCGGTCTTCAAAGCCTAATCCCTGACTTGGTGCCTGAGCATCACCCAGACATCTGCTGAAAGTGAGCCCAGACCTCTCTGGAATGGAGTTCAGCAACCTGAAGCTGAAACTCTCAAGGGGTTCTGACACACGTGAGCACTGGGAACGACTGGCTGAGAACACGGGGAGCCTGGCAGAGAGCTCGGTGTGTGACACATGATGGGCAACATCATCCCTGTCATCTCCGGCGGGCAGCCATTCCACGAACAATCAGAACTTACGGTTCTTTCTCTCTTGAGGTCTTCAGCCCAGAGGAATGACAGTGCTGGTAGAGGGAGGTACTTGGGATAGGATTTGGGACCTTAAGTTCTTTGCAAGGTCGGTGTGGCAGTTGGGACGGAAAGCCCCAGAGTATTTCTATAAAATCAACCTTGTGACGAGCATTTAGAAAGTCATAAATTACTCAACTGCTTTATTTAAGTAACAAAATGTTCTCAAGTACTATCTTGCTATCACGCCATAAAAATACGTATGCATTGAATCGTACTGAAAAGTAGTCCAATTCCAGAAAGGTATACATTCTTTGTTTCCATTTCTACCTGCACACACCACTGCTACACCAGAACTCTGATAAAAGTCTGTAAAACTGTATAAAGGAAATAATAATATACAATTATACTAAAAAATCATTATTGTCATAGTTCAATTGGAGTTATTCTTAATAAATGTATAACTTGAATAAAATATTTTAATTGAATAGCCATCATCGGCCTCAATTTTTAGACACCTTATTTCTAGAACTCTTTTGGTTCTGCACCCAGTTCCAATGTGGTGGTGGTAGTATGTGGGGGGCTGGGTTTCCCCCAACGCCCGCAAGCAATTCTCTGCACTCCAGCTGGGCAGCCTATGATTCAGTTCAGCTCTGAGGAGGTCTACCCCGAGCCAGCGTCACATTCCTCAGGTTACGGGTTCAGTTCTACAAGACCACCCTCCACCTTAAGATGCTAGTTGCATGCTCAAGTTGTTACCTGTACTTCTGACCAACTGGCTAGAAAGCAGAGGTTCCCACAACCCCGTCTATGGGTTCGGTGAATTGCCAGAGTGGCTCACAGGACTCTAAGAACATTTTATTTACTAGATTCCCAATGTGTTATAAAAAGATGTAACTCAGGAACAGGCAGATGGAAGAGATGCACCCGGCAAAATATGGGGGAAGAACCTGAGGGCCCTTCCAAGCCCTCTGAAGGCTGACCCCTACTCCAGCACCTCCATGAGTTCACTAACCCAGAGGCTCTTTGAACTTGCCCTTTTGGGATTTTATGGAGGCTTCATTACAGGGCACGATTAATTAAATCATTGGTCATTGGCGACTGAACTTCATCTCTAGCCCCTCTCCCTTCCTTGAAGGTCAGGGGGTGTGGCTAAAATTTCCTCTAATCATAGTGCTGGCTCTACTGGCAACCACTCCCATCCCTAGAGGCTTTCCAAAAGTCATCTCATTAACATAAGACATCTTAATCACTCTTCACACTTAGTAAATTCCAGGGGTTTTGGAGCTGTGAGCCAGGAACTGTGGAAGAAAACCAAATGTATGTGAGAAATATAGTCTGGTCATCTGAATGACCAAATATATATTTTCCTTATAAATTACAATATTGCAAGAACAAGAATCCAAAAAATAATGTGTATATCTATATTTTAAAATGGCTATTAGAGTTATAGATACTAAAGTTTTACCAAGAAGCTGATTATTTTCCTGAGACTTTGTTTCTACATTTAGATTTAAATAGGTGAAGGAATATCTTTTTTCAGGGTATATTGATTGAGTAGTTTCACTGCTGCATCCGACTGGGGATTATATATTCATGATATCAGAAAGACATTACAATATTTTATCATCTGAAACAACAAACCAAACGATTACAGCAAAATTATTTTTCCATTCCAAAAAGGAAACAACCTCGTTTCTCTCATCTACATCATCTGCTATAAGATCCAGCTAAATTGCAGATTCAACAAAAACAAAGGGCAAAATACACACTGGGCTTTAGGAAAAAGTCAACTTTTATTGGCAGTAGAGCCTTCCACTTTCCCTTTATAGGCAAGAGCAGCAGGACACATCCTGAGTCAAAGAAGATACTTAGAAATGTTTAATGATGGAAGAAAACACTTATGAGGAAAACCCATTCTGTCTGAGAGTAGGGATATGATAAGAGGACTTAAAGCCTGATTTTCCATTTTACCTTCTAGACCTGTGGCTAAGCAAATTTCACAGCAATGATTAGAATGGGTAACCTGGGGAAGAATCTGCTTCTGGCTGTGTATCACACAAGAAATCCAAACTCTTTTTAGCTCTGAAAACTCTCTTCCTAATTATGAAGTTAAAACTATGCCTCTTCCTGAGAAAAAAATAACTTTAAGAATGAAAGATTAATTATAAACAAAACACACACTTCATAAATGAACTATGAGTATTAGAATTACATTAAATTAAATCGGCATTAATACAATTAACGATATTAGTTGCTTTCTTACTCCTGACCAAGATCATGATACATCTGTGCTATGATGACATCAAAGCTACAAAGACTTTCCTAAAAGACTCCTTAAAAGGAAAATAAGTTTTATACAATATTTGGTATTATTTATTCAAGTTTATGAATAATTAATGTTATCTAATTTTACATGTTAAAAAACAAAATCCACCTGAGTAAATTTAAAGATCTAATTGGCTTTATTCATCTATTCATGAATCAGGCAGTATCCCATCAAGCAAACAGAAAAAAGCTCCAAGGAACTGCACAAAATGGAAGGTTTTCAAGGGCAGAGACGGGGGTGGGATTTGGAAGACACCAAGGAAAAAAGGGGAAAAAAGGGTCTGTCAGGCAGATTACCTCACTGGTGCTAATCAGATATTTCCACAATTACTGGTTTAAAATTCGACTCCTGGGAGAGGTTCAAACTGCTATTAGTGTTGTAGGAGGACTGGGGAGACTGTGTACCCTGGGGTCTCCACACAGCCTACCCTAAATACGGCACGTAAGGCTCCTGGCAGTGCCACGAGAAAGAATTCAAGTATAGATGTGCAGCAAAGTGGACGGGTAACACAAGCAGGCAAGTTTATGAAAGTGTAAGTACACTCTTGAGATAGAGTGGGAGAGGGAGGGGGTAAGACAGAGGGAGAGGGATGGAAGGGGAGGGAGGGATAGAAGGAGAGGGAAGAAGAGAGAGGGGGAGAGGGAGGGAGGGATAGAGGGAGGGAGAGGGATGGCAGGAAAGGAGGAGGAGAGAGTGAGAAGGAGGGAGAGGGATGGCAGGAAGGGAGAAGGAGAGAGAGGGAGGGATAGTGGGAGGGATAGTGGGAGGGAAAGGAATGGCAGGAAAGGAGGAGGAGAGAGTGAGAGGGAAGGAGAGGGATGGAGGGAAGGGAGGAGAAAGAGAGGGAGGGAGAGGGAGAGAAGGAGAAAGGGAGGAGGAAGACAGAAAGAGAGGAAAAGAGGAAGGGAGAGGGACAGAGAGAGAGGGAGACTGAGGGAGAGAGAGAGAGAGACACGGCAGGAGCTTTCCAGCTGTACACCCTGGGGGTTGGGTTTCTTCTGTGGACAATTGTTAACTAGGGGGTGGAATATTCATCACTTGGGGTGGGTATTCCTTGGAAGCAAGGTTTTTTCCTCCTTCTTTGCTCTGGGGTTTTCTGTCAAGGCACCTGCCACCTTGGGTCTATCTGGTTTGATCTGGCTTCTTGTGGCTTTGTTTTGAAGTGCTGCCAGGACAGGCCTCCGACCTTCCTGATAGCTGGCCCGGACTTCCTCACTGATGGACACAGGCCTCTGCTTAGAACCTGACTCACTGCCTCTAATATGAGGTTGGGCATTAAGTCTTGCTGTGGCTCAACATAAGTGACTCCAGTTGGGGCATGTTGCTTCTTTTTAAGTCAAAAATCATATTTACAAATAACATTATCAACAAAGATAATACTTACTACTTTAGAAGTTTTTACTTAAAAGTTACCTCATAAATCCCCCATAAACATCTGTACCCCTGTACTAAGTGCCAGAAGCTTTTGGCTCAGATGCCTTCACAAGCACACGTTCTATAGACATAAGAGACTCACAGTCCCGACTTCCATCTATAGTCTCCAACTTAACCATGCTTTCACTTATGATTCTTCATTCTCATGATGGCGTGAAAGCAATACTCATTCAGTAGAAACTGTCCTTTGAATTTTGAGTTTTGATCCCCCTCACCCCCGCTCCCTGAGCTAGCGATCTGCCGTATAATACAACGACCTCACGTCTCTCCTGATGCTGGAGCCACAGCTCCAGAGAGCCACACAATCAGGATGGTAAGCAACCAGCATACTTCCCTCCATCCTGTGCCGATAACAACTATCCTGTTTTATACATCAATGCAGTATTCAATAAGCAACAGAAGATATTCAACACTATTTTTGTCAAATAGGCTTTGTGTTAGATGATTTTGCCCAACTGTAGGCTCATGCATGTGTTCTGAACACATGTTTAAGGTCAGCTCGACTAAGATATGATGTTCACAAGGTTAATAAGGTATTAAATGTATTCACAATATTTTCAGCTTACAATGCATTTGCAGGGATGTTAGCCCATCACTGGAGGAAGATCTGTATTCATGACTAGGAAGGGATGTATGTTGGGAACCACTTATTCTGACCGCGTCCCGTCTGCGTCCCCCTTACTACAGCACATCACCTCCTCATGGAAAAGATTTCAAACTGTGTTCCACGGAAAAAGATTTCCTGAAAACAGTAGATAATCCCTTGGTCAAAATTAAAAAAACACACTAATACAAAATTCCTACTACCCTGTCATCCATCATCAGAGAGATATGATGCAGGCAGTAACTTACAATAGTTCTTAAAATACCAAGTCCCACCCCCAAGGTCATCCCCCATTTACATTAATTTAGATTTTTTTGGATATAGAATTATATTTTAGGGTCTGTTGTCATTATTGAAGGGAAGAAGAATTTGCCACCCCAAAATACGTCTCTTTAGCATAAAGATTATCTTGAGCTGCTTATTTTTTTTTTTTTAAAGATTTTATTTATTTATTTGACAGAGAGAGAGATCACAAGTACGCAGAGAGGCAGGCAGAGAGAGAGGGGGAAGCAGGCTCTCTGCTGAGCAGAGAGCCCGATGCGGGGCTCGATCCCAGGTCCCTGAGATCATGACCTGAGCCGAAGGCAGAGGCTTAACCCACTGAGCCACCCAGGTGCCCCGAGCTGCTTATTTTTAAGAAACATCAGAGGTAGGAGAGGCTCTGAAACCTTAGAAAAAGGCATCCTTTTGTAAGGGACATGTATGCTTATAAAAGAAACCACCGTTTGTGTTGTTTGTGTTGGTTTTTTTTTTTCTTTTTTAAGATTTTTATTTATTTATTTGTTTGACAGAGAGAAAGACAGAACATAAGCATGGGGAGTGGGAGAGGGAGAAGGAGGCTTCCCACTGAGCAGGGAGCCTCAGCCAAAGGAGCCCCAGAAATCGCCATTTGTAAGGAAGAGGAAGATGGCTAAATCTCTGGAAACTGTTTCAGTGGTGAAATCAAATAACTAATCTGCCATATCCTGCTCACTGTGCTTCTCCCATAACTTCCCCACCCCACCTGACACACATCTTTTGTCTTTAGCTGGAGATGATATTTAAGGTGGTGGCTTGAGCTATTTCTGGGAGTCATTTAGCTCCCCTGTGTATGTCTCATGTATACATGTCATTAAATTTCTGTTTAATAAACTTCTGTTTGTTTTTCTCTTGTGAATCTTTATTTTTATTACAAAGTGGTCTCAGCTAAGAACCTAGAAGGGTGGAGGTAAAATTATTTTTCCTCCCCTACATCAGTGTGATTGTTGCCAATCCCCATCAACATCACAAAAACAAAACAAAACAAAACAGCATTCTCTCACTTCTGCCCACAATTGCTAAACAACTGCTAAAATATTAAAGCACATTAAAGTCTGTGATCATCAATAATGTAAATTTTAAATTAAATTAAAGTTTAAAAAGACTTTGGAAGGTTGCTTAAGCCAAAGAAATTCACTTCATTTTCAATATGAATATCTAAAATTCCCTGTCCAGCAGGGAAAAACTAAAAACAGAAAATATAATTTCGCCAAAATAAATTTTATTTAGAAAATAAATCAGTTGATTATCAAGTCCTACCTTTTCTCCAGTGTCTTTGAGTTAATTAAAATGTAATAAGTGAGAGAGTCTCTGAGTAATACAGTAGAATTGCCTTTTATTGCTCAGAGCAGAACAATTAAAATGCCAACTACAGCCTCAGGATGGACCACTAGGATAAATCCCAGCTGTCCATCAGCACAAGCATTTTTTCCTTTTCCCTTCTTTTAACTCTAGTGGAAAGAGAAAGCATATTTCCTCTAGCTAAAAAAAAAAAAGAGCATCCCTTATGTTTTGTTGACTCAGTGTAAGAGAAAAAAAAAAACACAGAGAAACAAAACCAAAGCCTAAATTCAAAATAAGTTAAAACACACACACACACACACACACACACACACACACACACATCCCCAGGCCTCACAAAAATATGTGAACTAGGCCAGTTTTCTTAGTTGGTCTTGCTGCTGGTTCCATTTTGCCTTCTCAGGTCTGCCCTGCTTTAGTATTTCTTTTGAGAAGAAATTCTCAAGTTCCCTTGTCCTTTCAATAATAAAAGAAAGGGTCTCCTTGGGGATGTAAAGGTAAGTAGATACAAATTTGTCTGTCTTGTCTACACATGCTTTTCTTATTAATGACATATGTTGTCTTGTGGTTCCAAAATGAATCAATGCTGTTGTGGATTCAAAGTAACTGAAAAAAATTAAATCAAACTCTATTTCCATAAAACAAGTACAAAAACCTTCCAAAAACTTCAACAATACATTTAACACAATTATGAAGTCAATTATACTGCTCAAAACCCCCTAAGGTCAATTAGCTTAGCATTTAAAACAGTTCCAGATGTGGTTTCTCAAAGCTACCTTTGGTTTTGGAAAAGTTAGTAGGGAAGCCAATATACATTGAATTTATTGAACAACATTTGGTTATATTAAAGTTGCTAATATATGTTACCCTTGTTGAGTTAGAGCATGCTGATCTGAAGTCATGATCATAGGATTAGTACACAGAATTTCTATTCTTCTTCTTCTCTGATCCAATCAATATTTTAACATTCACCTAGTCGAGACTCAATATTCTCATGTCCTGCCCACCAATGACATTTAATGTATTAATTGAAATTACTTCCCTCGTCATGGTAAGTAAATATGTACATTAGTCTACTAACTTCAGATATGATTTAGGAAGAAGCCAACATGTGGTTCTGGCAGTTATTCACTGTCCATTCCTGGGTAATGTAATGAAACTTTCTGAACCTTAATTTCTTTTTCTACAAAATGGGATAATTCTTTCATTGTCAAATTCATAGGCTTATTTATCATAATGATCAAATGAAATGGTATACTGCATGAAGTGTCATAAAAATAGCAGATACATAGGGGCGCCTGGGTGGCTCAGTGGGTTAAAGCCTCTGCCTTCAGCTCAGGTCCTGATCTCAGGGTCCTGGGATCAAGCCCCGCATCGGGCTCTCTGCTCAGCAGGGAGCCTGCTTCCCAAACTCTCTCTCTGCCTGCCTCTCTGCCTACTTGTGATCTCTCTCTATCAAATAAATAAATAAATAAAATCTTTAAAAAAAAAAAAAATAGCAGATACATAGATTCATGATCTCTTAGAATGGGGATGACAGACAGCGAGGTGGGTCTCTGAGGGAGTAGTTGGTAGATAGGAACTTATCTGCCTCGTATAAACATGCTTTACTTATTAATGATGCGCTCTGTCTTCTGGTACCAAAGTGAACCTCCATTGTTCTGGAGTCAAAATAACCACAGATGGCCTGGGCCTCTGGGTGCTTTGGGATAGCTCTCGGTGCAAAGCTCGCTGACTTGAACATGAGCATTATATATATATTTTTATACATATATTTTATATATATATAAAAATAACAGTGCATGCACTTGCTCCTTTTTTGGGTTTGTTTTGTTATCTTATCATTTTCATCAGAATTTTTGTGAGATTGTAAGATGAAAAACGATCACATACAGGAGTATATATATGATGATACACAAAGAGTACCAAAATATTTTTAAAAGAATCAAGTTTTAAAAAGCCTGTAGGATTCTGGTTACTGCAAGTTCAATTTAAGTCCCACAACTGAATCACCCCACCCACCCCCAGCCCGGCCAATAATTTCATCATAGACAGCACTAATAAAAGTGCATTCTGCTAAACAAGGGAGGGTCAGAGTCTTTCTCAACCCTACATTGGTCAGATCATGGCTGAAGGGGACCTTCTTGTCAGGCTCCTGTTTTCTGAAGGCAATAAATCAAATGAGGAAATGAATTCAGGACTGTCTATGATCTGGACACCATGAAATAGCTAGGATGTTGAAGAAATTGGAAAGGTTCAACTTGGAAACTTGGAGAAGAGAATACTGAGCAGTATGTTTGCATGCTTATGGATGCCATCAAATACTGAAAGATATCTCCTGATTGCTTAAAGAAGACAGACACGGATTGATGAGAAGTTATAGAGGAACACTATGTGACCTCACATAGAAAAGAACTCTTGAGTCATATATACTTCTCTCTCTCTCTCTTCTTTTTTTTTTTTGAAGATTCAGTTATTTATTAGAGAGAGGGCAGGGGCAGAGGGAAAGTGAGAGAGAATCTCAAGCAGACCCCCCACTAAGCACAGAGCTGACTTGGGGCTAGATTTCACAACACTGAGATCATAACCTAAGCTGAAACCAAGAGTTGGATGCTCAACCAACTGAGCCACCTAGGTGCCCCTATACTCAAGTCTTTATATGTATATATGTAACTCTCTCTATAAAATTCGAGTATATATAATGTATATAAATACACACACGCACACACATATATAATTCTTTTTCTTTACCAATGCACTTCAAGATGTTTCATTAATTAGCTATAAATTAGTATTTATGTAGTGCTGTATAAACAAGTGTTTGCACTCTGAAAAACACGTCTTGAAAGACAGAGTTGAACAAAGCCCCATTGTAATTCTGGAAAAGGAATGCCAAAGAGATTAAGAAATGTTTATAAAGGTGGTGAACGTGGATATGAACATTTCAAGACCAATAGGATTTTGAGATTTTGACTGACTGAGAAGTCATGATGTCCCAGGTGGAATGAACAGCAGAAACAAAGGCACTGAGTTTGGAAACCAAAGAACGTGTTTAAGAAAACTTTTTTAAAAATCACATTTGTTGTGGCATATGTCTTGGGACATAACGGAAGAAACGTGAGTAGGTTGGGATTGTGGTATAAAGGGCCATTCAGAGCAAATGCAGGTGACCCTAATTCAGAAAACAATAGGTACCACTGAAAATACTTAATTTTTTAAAGATTTTTGTTTAATCTACTGAAGACATTTTATAAGTTTCCCTTTAGAAAGAATACTTACAGGTCCCTTTCACATCACATAATGAGGTTTATTATGCTCTGACATGTTAATTTTATTTGAGAATAATATTATGGAATATTTGTGAATTCGCTTCATTGTTTTACTAAAAGTAACCTGAGAAGGGAAATTATATTTATTTTTGTATTCTCAGGACAACCTGCACTTTGCTTTTTTTTTTTTTTTTTTTTTATGGAAGATAATATATGATTAAACATAATCTATGAGGGTCATATGGGTGGCTCAGTCATTAAGCATCCACCTTCAGCTCAGGTCATGATCCCAGAGTCCTCGGATGGAGCCCCACATCGGACTCCCTGCTCAGTGGGAAGCCTGCTTCTCCCTCTCCCACTTCCCCTGCTTGTGATCACTCTCTTGCTGTGTCTCTGTCAAATAAATAAAATCTTAAAAAAAAAAAAAATCTATGATTTCATAGTCACAAAAACTTTAGCATTCGATGACATTCACTTCGTTTGAGGGAAAAAAAGTATATTTCCCATTTATTATTTCCCAGTGAACTTCGAGATCTTGCAGAACTCTGGAAAATCACTACAGAAATAGAATTCTTAGTTGCCTAGTTCATGAAAGAAAAAAAAAAAAGTCAGTTTATATAAGATTTGTTATTTTTTAGATTTTTGATAATTGGTATTTCATGTATTTAAGATATTTTATATGTCTATAAGCATTCTAGACTAGGTCATACCACAATTTTATTAAATGCAAGAGTTTATATTCCGTTTATAAAATAGTTTATGTATTCTTCTGCCCTATGTTCTGTCATCCTTATAAGCAACTCTACTTGCTTCACTTGTGTGAAATTGTTTTGTATGTTACTAGGCTTGAATGATGGAGAGTTGGTGCTTCAACAGTGTGCAGGGAAGTTAGCTGTTGTGTTTTAAAATAAATGTACATTTTGCTGGGATTTCCAACCTTTCGCTCTCTTAACTGTGCTGTGCCCAGTGTGCTATAAGAGTAAAGAAACTGGCAGAGCCAAAAAATGACAAGATCCATTTTGCTCGCTTTATATTCGTAGATCAACCCTCTAACTAAACTCCAAATAGTTCTCTACTGGAAGATTTAGAACTCTCCCACTAGTAAGTGTTACTTTATTATTTTTCTCCATTATCAGTACTAACATGATCAACCAATCAATCCAAAAAACCAAGTCAGCAAAAACTCACTGAGTAACATGTACGTGCAAAGTACTTTCCAGGGCAATGGGGCAAGATAAGCTTTTGAAGTAGAAAAGAGAGACACAGGTTTGTAGTAACTTGCAATTCTTACAATCAGCAGCTAAGATCAAGGAGCACCTTAAACTAAGGAAGAGGTATTTACATCTATGAGCAATTTTGTTAACGATTTGCTCTTGTCTTGAGCCACCGCATGGAGGAGAAGTGACAGAGTTCAGCTTCTTTTGTAGGAGATGCAACATGATAAAAGACACAGACTAGTTTAAATAGTGCCTGTTTACCCCTAGGGTCACTGACACTACAGATCCTAGCATGTATCACACCCCCAGAGGACGTGCACGGCAGGAACTCGTGTGCTGGAGGAAACATAAGGGAACATATGCCATCCTTGTCCTGCAGGTGCCTCTGTTGCTGTAACTCACATGTTGTTTGATCTAGAATGGACCCATTGCATCTGGTTGAGAATCTTTACAGATGTTAAAACCAAAATCTGGCTGAAAGGGACTGGTGTGCATGGAGGACAACGTGCTGTACGCAGAGCCTTGCCTAGAACTCAGGTCTCCTCACTCCCTTGTCGCATTCCTCCTTTATCACACTGCCTCTCAGGCTTGAGGTGATAAAAAGACATTTTCAGAGAGGGTCTGGAAGCCTCACAAACCCATCTGGCACACACATAACACACACACACACACACACACACACACACACACACACACACACACACACAATTTCTTGGGTCATTAAACAGGATAGCATTGAGACTTGAACAAGAAACAGCTCCAGCAGCACAATGAGAGTCTACACTGTACGACGTCAGACGATGCTACTGTTCACAGAAGGAAGAGCTCAAAAAGGGCTTGGGTGCTCAGGGTAATCAGTTGGTTTCTTCTCAGAGATAAATTTCAACACATCACCTGGCTGAGAGACTGATGTCCTCGTGGGAAATTCTGACTGTTTATATGATATTTAGTTTGAATTCAGGAAAAAGGACTCTCCCTGAAGTAATTTTTTTCTGTTCTGTTTAGAACCCAGGGGGTTCTACGATGCTAGGAGCAGGGAAAGTGGCGGCTGTCATGAGATTTCCACACTAAGTTATCTCATCGCCATTATCAGTTCTCTCAGATGGTTTGCTGTCAGCTGCAGCCAAGGGGAGTTTCTCAATTAACAGTAAGAAGCATGGCCCTGGACCCCAGATTTCTTGCGGCATTCACAGACATCCCCACAACCCCTCTAGAAAAAAAAAATCTAATTTCATTGTAAAATGACTTCTATTGTACATATGTTTATTTCAAGCTTGTCAGGTTTTCTTCTGCCTCCAAATTTTGGTTTCATAAGATCTGAAATTTTCTTTTTCTTTTTCTTTCCTTAAAGATTTTATTTATTTATTTGAGAGAGAGAGCGCACACACAAGTATGGGTGGAGGGGCAGAGGGAGAGGAAGAGGAAGGAGCAGTCTCCCCACTGAGCAGGGAGCCCACGCTGGGATCCCAGCACCCTGAGATCATGACCTGAGCTGAAGGCAGACGCTTAACTGAGCCACCCAGGTACCCCTGAAATTCGAATTTTCTAATCCACAACTTTTTGGGTCAGTTAAAAAATTGGTAATCCGCTTATCATTATACTGTATATAAATGACTATCCAAAGATATACCCCATTTGTCAAATGACTGTTGAAACATATACTTCATTGACTCTTACTCTCTAGATAAGAATTTATTCCACTGATGGGATATTAAATGTTAAAAATATTAACTATTTTTTAAACTACTTTCACTGAAAATACATTATTGAAGAGCCTTGAGGTTCTCAGGGAACATATATTAATAATGCTACTAATCCTCTTATGTGTTTTTTCTCTGATAAATAATTACTATCTTAAATAGAATAAGCAATTTACATAACATTATTTCTGTATATAATATACTTCAAGAAAAGCAAATAATTACATAACACTGGCTCTTGGGCTCACACTTAATAATCAGTGGGGGAAAAGTTAAACTGTGGAGATCAGTTTGCATGCTCACAACCACTTTCCAGGGTCCAGAGTCATGGTCTAGAGGACTGAGGTTGCCACAAGACAACATCAAAAGTGTTCCTACTTCAACTATTGAGTTTTCAGAATTTTTAAGTGGAAACTTAAAATGTTTGTGTGTGAGAAAAGTAGGTAAAGGGGATGCTTAAGTAGTTAAGGGGAGATGCAAAGGGACAGGAAGAAGGAGGCTCCCCGCTGAGCAGGGAGCCTCATGGGGGCTGGATCCTAGGACTGAGGTCATGACTTGAGCCAAAGCAGATGCTTAACCGACTGAGCCACCCAGGCGCCCCAACCCTTAGTGTTTTAATACAACAAAAACCTACCATCAATCAGTAAGTAAATAAGATCTTAAAAAAGAAAAATCTATCATCAATCAGTTCCAGGGATCAGAAGTCTAAAAGGGGTTGCTTTTCCTTCTAGAGACTCTAGAGGAAAATTCTAGTCCTTGTTGTTTCTGGCTCCCAGATGGTGCCTCCATTCCTGCATTCCTGGACTCAAAGCCCTTCATCACTCTGACTTCTGTTCCATCATTCTGTCTTCTCTGGCTGACTTCCTTTCTCCCTTTTTTTTTCCCCTTATAAGGACTCTGAGATTATGTTGGACAGATCTGGATTATCTCTCCACCTTAAGATCTTTAATTTAATCATATTGGCAAAATCCCTTTTCCTATATAAAATAACATATTCACAGGTTCTGGGGGAGTAAGATATGGGCAGGGGTACCACTATTCTTTCTACTGCAACAATGATGCATAGTAGAAGAAAAAAAAAACTGTAGTGAGGATTACATGCTAGATTCTGAATTTAAGAGAAGGCAAAGTTTCTATACGATGACCTAAAAATTAGGCTTTTAAAATATGTTCTCCCACAGAAAATAGAGAAATATAGGAGAGGCCTCAAAAAATTTATCGATAAAAAATACAGGCGTACACAGATTGCTCTAAACCTTTTCTGTCTCACAGATGACACTCTAATGCCATCTCCCAATTTCTTATCATGCTGCTAGTGATGTGAATCAAAGCTGCCATGGCCCATTATTCCAGAACATCCCCTGTTCCATGAAGTCCAGTCAAGTGACTGATGGTACCTTCTTTCTCACTTACCTACCATTGTGTCAGAGTTTTAGAATGACCGATAGACAAATAGCCAGCTGACAATTTGAGTAGATAGATGCCTTCCTGCTCTGCCAAAACCACAAAAATTTCCCAAACCACAAAAACTCTAGAAATCATGAGCTCATATGACCCCTCGCCTTATCATCAGAGCAGTAATGCTCTTTCCCTACTCTGCCCTAGATGCTGGAAGGCAGACCATCAGTGGTTGCAGAAGACGGAAAAGAAGAAAACTACAAGATCCTCACAGCCTCTCAGTTGTTATATTTAATAATATGTTGATCCCATTGTAACAATTTAAAAGTAATCAGCATTTAATTTGGGTATCAGATTGTTAGTATTTTTGTTCTCAGGAAACTCTTATCATGGATAAATCAAGTCACATGCTCAGTGAGTGCTAATGTGAAATACTCAGACCTTCTTCTGTCCATGATCAATGAGGACCTAAATACTCGGAAGAGATTAACAGAGACCATAGGATTTAACCTAAAGCTATAATGTTTGAAAGACAATATGATGCAATGAAAGGAAGAGGAAACACGATAAAGGTCAGGAAGAAATGATGATGATGATGATGTTGATGGTGGTGCTGGTGGCGGTCATATTAGATATTTACATGAATAATGCCAACAAATGTGTGATGTAGGGCTTATTACATTCTATGACACATGATAAAACTGGGGTTCAGAATTTGTTTCTTGCCCAGTATTGTACCAGTAGTGACAGAACATAAAAACAAACTCATGACTCTTAAAATAAACTCATGAAATATCCATTGTTCTTTCTCATTCCTTACATTTCTTCAATAAAAATCACAGTGGGAACTCTTTAGTGTGTACACGATGAAATAAAGATGGAAGATAAGATTTAACCAATTTCATCACAAACCATGACTAACTGAGATTGCTTTCATAGTTCCCGACTGGCTTCTAGCATATTCTATCTATGATGATCACATCTACTGGATCAGTGCATATAGGCAGGTTGGTCCCATAACTCTTCCACTCTTCCCTCAGTGGGAACAATAACAGGTCTGAACTAAAGGTAAGCACTTATCATAGTACTCCTGATCTGAGCTAAAGGCATTATCAAAATCCCTTACATATATTGAACACTTATTTAAAGATAGGTGCTATTAACATTAATATCATCATCCCCACTGTTATAGACTCTGGATGGATACTGTCCTTTTTCTGAACTAATCTCAGCAATCTCAGGTTTAAACAGCCCTCTGGACCGTGGAGCTGAGAATGCTTCCACAAATAATCTAACCCCACGTTTTGGTATTCCCTTCAGCTTTGATTTCACTTGGTTTCCCCTCCTACTCCTGACATATATGATAGACTCAGAATATATATTCTGGTAAGCCCGGATTTTAACAGTGTGGTTTCTCTTAGTGTTGACACAGCGATCACACCTGCAAGCCTAATGCTCCACTACACTGAAATTTTGCCCTACCCTAAGCCAGCCTGAGTATTCTCTTAAGTCTTCCACCTGCATGCTTAGCCTTAGTTTTTCCATTGCTAATCGACATCCTTTAAGTTTCAGTTCCATAAAGAACCTAGAATATTTCATCCTCTACTAACATTTTCACTGTTCAGTATATACCAATTTGCCAGTCTTCTACAGGTGCCTGGAATTGAATCTTGGGAAAAGTTCTTCCCAATGAAGTTCAGGAAAGAAATAACAACCAACCTTCTGGGTGGGTCTATGATTGGGCTTGTGGTAAACATCAGACTCCTTTTAGAGTCAGTCCCAGAAAGGTCTGCATTTGAGGTAAAGAAGATACCCTTGAGTCTTTTCCATGTTGTTTCCAAGGATGACTGTCAGAGAGCATTGCTATCTATTGCTGGATCATTTTCCCCTTTCTAAGCTGGTGACAGCAGAGATTTTGGGAGTAAATGCCTAAGACCAGCTCTCTCGCTCTTCGTTGGGGGTCTAAGCTAGTTGTCAGGTAGTGGATGCAAGTGGGAAATGAAATACTAATTACAGTTCAATATATATATATTTTTTAAAATAATCAAACCAAATGCCTAATACTACCATTGTCAGATCTTTTGATAGCTGGATGAGTTGGGTCTTTAGCAAGTTTATGTGAGTTCCAGAATTAAGCAATAACTCATAGTTATTACCAAATAACTAGGATTGTATTAAGAATAATGTGCCATTGCTTAATTTACCAAGGCTTCTAATGACTCTATACATAATACCTGTACTTAGTAAATACTACCTATAATGAGGTTGGCCTAGAATAAAAACCATTTGTATTGAACCAGTTCTTTAGAATGGCTACCTTTCATGGCTAAGAAATCCGTTATTTTGAAATGGCCTGATGGAATATACTGATTCAATTTTACTTTATGTACCAATTTTGATATGACTTAAAGTTTCCACTGACACCACATCCCAAAATATAATGATCGTGTACCTTAAAATTACAAAGAAGCCTGGATGAGTACACTGTAAGCTGCATTTACATCGATACCACCTCTTAAAACCCATGTAGCTAGTGAACAAAACTATTCTCTGTTCTTGGTTGGGATTAGTGCTAAATTATTATAGTTTTAAAGAATGGGAAGTGTCCCATGATGTTGTTGCAACAGGAACAGTAATTAGTGCACCTTTACCTGTATTTTGTCTCGTTTACCTACACTCACTGAAAGTATGTGTATATTTAGCACATGCAGGATGATTCCTCCCTTAACTTTGTATCATTTGTTGTAGCGTACTCTGCTATTCTGTCATTTACTGCACTTACCTAACTAGAATTAATGATGCACCTGGGCCTCGTAATAGCAAGCACTGAGATAACACTACTTATGTGCCAGGCGCTTCTCTAACTGCTTTATCCATATGAATCCCCACAACAACCCTTGGAAGCAGAAAATATTATTATGCCCATCTTCCAAATGGGAGAGAGGAAACAGGAAGTTCAAATTAATGCATTCAGGAATGCACACACCTACAAGCCCTTGGCAAGATTCCTGTTTGTCTTTCGGACTGGTTTCAGTTCCATCTCTCCTGAACTGTTACAGATCCCCTAAGTGCTGAGGGCAGCCACCCGCTGATAGTCAGCAAGGACGTGGGGCTTTCAGTCCTACAGAGTCTGCCAATCACCTGAATGACCTTTGAAGCTCTGGTGTAAGGAACCCTGAATGTGAGACCCTGGGCACAGAACCCAGCATGGTTGCACCCCGACTTCTGGCCTATAGCAAGCAGGTGTTGTTTCAAGCCATTACTTTTGGTCATGTGTTATGCAGCAACAGAAAACTAATATGACAGGCCTTAAATTTTATAATCCATCCCAGGATAGTATAAAAAGAGTGAACCCTTATCTAGCCAGTTTACTTATTTTCAATGGTTTCAAGAAAATCCAAATGATTCCCCCACCCAGGGAAAATTCCAGAAGGAAAATCTGAAAGCAAACACTTTGGTCCTCCCAGCAATGAAGGAGATAAGTGAATTCAGTTTTAATGCAACCAAAAAATGCACTCTCCTTCACAAAAACAGGTTTCATGGGGTGTTAGGAAAGTAGTAATTTTTTTTTTTCTGTTAGCAACCCAATTAACGTTTTTGAACAATTACTCAACATTTGGCCTTCCAAAATTCATATTCCAAAATGGGCCTCTACGCATTTGCATTCTCTCTTCTATAGTAGACACCGGTAGAACCACGGTATAGGAGAATCAATTTGGGTATGAGTATCAAAGAATGTTCAGTGTAATTTCACACTCCCGCTCACTGAAATCCTGGACAGGCTGCTGAATCCTTGTGGTGCTCATTATCTTAATATGACTGAACACATTAAAATGTTGGAGTGCATGTTAAGTGATATAATATTATGTACTTAATGTAGTTCTTGACATCTAGAAGTAGAAAAGTAGTAATTAGTTATTACCATGAATTAATTAATATTAGTATGTTGTCAAATTGTCATTTCCAATGTCGTGAGCATTGGCAATAATATTGGATGACTTCGTTTACATACGGATGCTATAAAATTATGTCCAGACTTCTTATATTTTGAATTACGGAGAGTGAAATAGTTCAACCTTGAGACTTTGGAGGAGAAGGTAAAGAAGATGTACACAATAATTAAAAATAATACAATAGAAGTGAACTTACTCAGTCCTTACTCTTCCTCATGACTGAGATAACCCATGGCCATCACCTTTCAGTAACAAATATTTATCTGATTTGCAAGAATGATTTCTGCACAATTACTTTGCCTCAGGACTACAACTGCCATATCTAAAATGAATATGTCTAGTTATATTTCAATTTGCGATAAATAACAATCATTTTAGTATAAGTATGCCCCATGCAGACTCCTAGTAAAAAGTTCATCATTTTTTATCTGAAATTCAGATTTTATCTATCATCCTGGATTTTTTTTCTGCTAAATCTAGCAATCTTACTCAAAGGAAAAATTGTAATATTAAAACATTTATAAGCTTATAAAACAAAGCAAATCATTTACATCAATGTGAGGTAGGGAACAATTAATACACCTTATAGTCCCATTTTGATACACCCGTGATAGGAAGTATCTTGAAGGTACATAGTGGTTCTGACAAACCTGGCTGAACTTGAATTGATACAGGAAATTACACAAAAAAATAACTGAAAAACTACCTTCTGTGCAATTTCCGATAACGAGCAGCATCCTGGCGTCCACAGGAAAGCGACTGTTCGCTTAATGTATTAATAATGACAGAAATGTAATTGTTTATTTCATTTATCATGATTTTGACTTGCAAGAAATTTAGCTAGCTACAATGTGCTACCCGATGACCCACTTCTTCTTCCCATTTTCCACAAAAATAGCTACTTGTTATAATTAATATATTAACTATTAACTTTCAAGAAAACTTTTTTCACTTATAGAGAGAAATCATCCCCAATGACCCACCATTCCCAACCGCCACCCTGTTAAATTTTCATGCATTAAAATTCACTTTTCAGAGGAAATCCCACTAATGCTATGGCTCCACCTCCATTCAACTCTGAAACAAGCAAGTCCATCTTCTTTCACTATCTTTTTTTTTTTTTTCTTTTTCATCGATACAATGATCCTCAAGGCAACATCTATCACACAACTTCTGGGATTCTGGGATAATGCAAAGCGGAAATGCCTTTCATCAGATCCAGACGTCCCTGGATGCACGGGAGAGCAGTTGTCACCAGACTGCTCTGTGTAGCTGCGGGAGGCAGTGTTTCTGTCCCCAGTAGAGGCCTATCTAAATGGCTGTCGATTTGCATTTCTCCCTAGTCCCCTCAGCAAGCACTGAATATCAAGTTGAGGGGAGTCTGCTCCAGATCACAGACCCAGCAGGTTCTACTGCTAGGAGCTGATCTACCTGCCTGGAGAGACAAGGGGATGACCACCCCAGGAGGAGAGAGGGAGACAGACCACCTCCGCACAGCATTCTCTGTGGGGCTGTCAGCTCGCCCATCTCTGCTTTGTCAAAATGCTCACGTCAGGGAATGCTTTGTTTCCCGCTCTTCCTGACAGCTCTTTTATACATTCTGTTTATTATTTAGGATATACCACATGGTACCATAAAAAAGTATGCAAGGTGTATGAAGACAATAATTGTAAATCTGTCAAATCAGTCAGGGCCTTGGGAGGCTATCAGTTTCCCAGAAAATGGCAATATGGCTGTGCACATGACAGGAATCTGAGAATACATATGTATATAATCTGCCCTATTAAAAAAAAATACATCCATAATCAGACCATTTCACAGCCCATACCTGTCCCACCCTACTCTAAGGCTCCGTCATCTTCTACCTTGGTACTGCAACAGGCTCCTAACTACTCTTCGTGTTTCTACTCTTGCTCTCATCCATTTACTCCCTGCATAGAGCCCAGAGTAATCTTTATAAAATATGAGTCAGGTCATTTCACTCTTTTGCTCAAAATACTTGCATGGCTCCTGTCACACTCAGAATAGAATCCCTACTTCTCACCATGGACTCCTCCTTTCAGGATGGGGCTCTGTATGATCTTAGTCCCGACTTCCTTTCGGATATATTCCATAGTTTTCTCCCCTTACTCTCTCTGCTCTCAGCAAATCTAGCCATTTCACAAAAATCCTTAGAATTATTCCATTTCTAGGGTCTTTGTCCTTACCAGCTCATCCTTCCAGAATATGACCCTCCCACACATTCTCATGGCTTTCTGCTTTCCTTTATTCAAGTTTTTGTTTAACTGTTGCTCTGTCATCCTTGGGTTCGCTGATCACCAACGTCAAATGATTTCAATCCTAACTTGCTTTTCCCCCTTGCATTGCTGCCTGAAAATATATTCTAGGTATTTTTCATTGCTGTTATGTTTCTCCCATTAGAATGTAAGTCTACTAAGAGCTAGAACTTAGTTGTTTTTTCTTATGTCTGGAACCTCAACAGCTAGAAGTGTCTGGCATGACTCAGGCACTTAAAAGAATTACATTAATCTATTATTTGCATTTTTCATAAATTTAAGGAAATCACAAGTAGAAACTTAAGGATATGATTCATTGGCCCCAATTATAAAGACTGGTCCTTGATTATTCTGTTTTCTTTTTTTTAAAAAAAAGATTTTATTTACTTATTTGAAAGAGAGAGATATAGCATACAAGCAGGGGTGGAGGGCAGAGGGAGAAGCAGACTCCTCACTGAGCAGGGAGCCTACTATGGGGCTCGATCCCAGGACCCTGAGATCATGACCTGAGCTGAAGTCAGATACTCAACCGAATGAGACACCCAGGCACCCCTAAATTTTCTTTTCGTTAGAATAGATTGCCTTTCTCTATTTCTTGTCCCTTCTTAGCCAAGTAGAGTCATAGAAATTTTCACTAACCTTGAAGAAGCAAACTGAAGATTTAAGGAACTGAGTTTGGAAGAGCACAGACACTGTCCAACTGCAAAATTCATCAATTTTGCTGACTTCTCTTTTTCTTATTACTTGACTAAGTGTTCTTCTGATAGCCATGTGTGGGCTCTGTGTATGTATGTATATGTGCCTTTCCACCTCCCTCTCTCTCTCTCCCTCTGTCTCTGCTCTGTCCCCATCTCTCTCTCTCTCCCTCTCTTTCCCTCTGTCCTTCTATCTCTTCCTCTCTCTCCCTCCCTCCCCTCTCTCCATCTCTCTCTGTCTCTCAATTATCCATCTATCTCCCTATCTAAGTATCTATCAGCATGTATCTTTCTATATTCTGGAGATGCACTGTCCATAATTTATGGCAATGTTGTCTGAATAAGAGAATTTTGTTTACTTTTATTCTCTCTCAACAAAATATGTCAAACGCACCTACTCATCTCTATTTATATTAGTATTTCCTAAGGGTTTATACTTTGGAAAAATAATGTAGTTTAAGCGATAAATGGGTAGGAATCTGAGTCTGTATCTTTTACCTCGATACCCAATTTTTCTTGAATTGTCAGCCACCAGCTTAAGCAAATTGTCTGAAATTAATTTATCATCTGAAATCAAGGCAAAAAATATTTATTTCCTAGTCAGTTTATGACACATATTTTATGATATTTAACATAATGGAAATGGTTAGACATGCTTTTCACTTGAGACAGCCTGGCACATAGAGTCACACAAACCTGAATTAAAATCTCTGGTTGGTTGGTTACTCACTTTATGAGCCTAAGAAGAGAAACTGTCTTTCTGATGGTGGATAATTCAGCCTATCATCAGTAGATTTAATGGTATTTAGGTATTTTCCTAGATAATCAGTATACAATAATGATTTTTTTTTTCTTTTCAGTTATATTTTAAATAAAATTAAATATTCTTTTCATGTCAATCTTCACAAATTCTGAAGAATGCCATTATACAAAACAACGTCAGTGGCCTACCATTAAGCTTTCAGAATTCACTCTCCCCATGCATGTCAAACAAGTTTTTGCTGCAGCTTTTTATGGATATTCTCTGCATGGCTATATTCTCTGGTTAAGGGAACATGCTCTGGGTGGAGGATGTGGGAAATTCATGGCTCTGGGAGTAGCCCTCAACCAGCAGCATACGGAGACCAGATGATTAATGACGATTAATGGAGTTCTGGTCCTACTTCAACTCACGTTGAATGCAAGAGGTTTGCAGTCCTGCCTTATGGTCATTTCCCTGGCCCCCAAGGGCATAATTTGGATGGATACACTTAGCAGCTGCAGACCCCTAATAACGGTTCTATAATATGTGGAGAAAGAGGAATGGTGCAAGGCAAACAAAGTGGGCATCCTAACATTGCCTTACATCCCAGCAAATGAGAAGTGACACAGCATGGTAGGTGGAATATAACCACTATATGATCATAAGGATGCTGATCCTCATTTAGATTAGTCGTGTTTCACTGCACATCAAGCTACTCTAAAATTTAGTGGCTTGAAACAAAGCATATACCATTGCTCTACAGTCAACTGATGTTTCTGCTGGTCTCCACTGAGTTTGGCTGAGCTCACACATCTGGGGTAAGTTGACGGTTAGCTGGAACAGACTGGTCTAAGGTGGCCTCACTTTCACGCCTGCCAGCTGGCCAAAACATACTTTTCCTCCCATGGAATCATTCCCTCCTTCTCAGTCCTCTCTGTTGTTGCTTCTCGATGTCTCCTTTCTTCTCCTTTTGTTTCTTCTTCTTTTCCACTTAACTTGGAAATGTGGCATTATTCTAGGTGGGTATGGGGCCTTTTGGTCTTCCCTGTTTTTACTACAATGACAGAAAAAGACAGTTCTGTGTCTTTCAATCTATATTCTGATGCCTCTAAATTTAGACCTCTAAACCCTAACCATTCTGTTAGATTCCAGACTCTCATAAGTAGGTGGTTAGTTAACATTTTTACTTGGATAATTTATAATCTTCCCATGTTTATCAAGGCTTTTATTAAGGCCAAAATGAAATTATTGATAATTCCCTCACTATGCTGTATCATTTCGTCTCCCTGTCTTAGACAACAGCGCTGCATGCCACAGTTGCTGCGGCTAACAATATAAGATGGAATTTAATCACTCTCCCTGACTCTTTTTACCTCACTCTAGTAGATTAATGATTGTACGGGGCTGGAGAAGAGTGGTAGGGGGATTTGAGGGATGATGACTAAGGGAATGGAGAGTCTTTCTGAAGTTATGGAAATGTTCTAAAATTGATGGTGGTGATGGTAGCACAACTCTGTGACTGTACTAAAAATTGTTGAACTGTACAACTATAAATAGGTAAATTGTATGGTATGTTAATTATATCTCAATAGAGCTATTATGAAATAAAATTTTGAAAAAAGATAACACTCCATTGTCTTCTGGATTACATCAGTTCTAACAACAACAAAAAGTCAGCTATAATATTTATCTGTTTCTATATGGACGGGAGAAGGTGTCTTTTCTCCCCTTTGGCTACAATTAAAATTTTCTCTAGCGTTAGGTTTATTGCCTTTTGAATATAACATACCTAATTTTGCTATTCTTTATAGTAGTTTTCCTGTTTAACGTTCCTCTTTGGGTTTCTTGGATCTGTGGTTTGGTGCTTGTT
>CM052894.1:71709452-71757000 GCA_028534135.1 Potos flavus | reverse complement strand
CTGGGCTACCTGCAGTCCTGAAATCAGCAGGATTTCTCGCTTTGCAAACTCCACTGACCATGCTCCTTCTGCGTAACAAGAAAGTGTCCTTGGTGCCATCAAAGCTTTCTGTTCCTTAGCCCTTAAAAATAATAGCAACTTGCATTTATAGTTGTATTATTTATAATCTAACATTTAAGTCATTTATTCATATTTGCCTTCCCTAGCTGTGAAGATAAACTCAGCGAAGGCAGGAATACTGTCTTGTTCATGTTTCATTTTTCATCCTTGGGACATGTTTTTGTGTCTCGGCGCATAACAGGCATTCCATAGATGTTTGCTGAAACTCCATTTAGCAAATCCAGTTGTTCACGATTAGCCCTACTGACACCTGTTCTGGGCAGTCTTCCCTGACACTGAAATCCCCGTGCATACCACCTAGCGCTCACACTTCTTCCCATCACAGTACTCAAACCCGATCAGGGCCATCCACCCATTCCTCACCTTGAGGCCTGGGACTGGGTCTGCGTATGTGTCCCAATACTCTGCACTCTGCCTGGTACAACAGCAGACACTGGCATATTTGTTGAACGTTAACTGGGATATTGTTTTGGAAAAAATATAACTATTGTTACAGTTATTGGAAGATTTCACTTTCCATCTCTCCCCATCAACTAACATAGAGCAAACTTTAATTGGGGACAGTTCAATAAACTTCATACAAGCAGTAAATTATCTTTAATCCATGGCCTTAGTATTACAACAGAATAAAGGTATGACATAAAGGAACTCCCTACAGTTCCCTTAACACCAGAATGTGGGTTTCACTCTGGTGAGTGTGGGGTTTTGTGGCAGTGCTATTTGACTTGCTGTTGACAGTTATCAAGTGGAGCCAAGAGCCTGTTCAGCAGGACTGGATAATGGTCATGAAATGGGAGGAGGACCATCAAGAACAGATTCAAGTATTGGGAGTCCTGGTGGACAACTTAGGGAAGAATCATACAGGCTATAAACCACAGCTGCTGATAGAACCACAGGTGAGCCCCATACGTATTATAAATTTTTAGTACCCCATATTTAAAAAGTAAGGATAAAGTTTAAAAATATCTTTTATATATAACCCAATACTACCAAAATATCACTTTAATACATATGCAACACAAAACATTAATGATGAGATTATGTTACATTCCTTTTCTATATTATTTTTAAAAATCTGGTATTTTACACACTAATCAGCATATCTCAATTCAAACACTAAATTTTCTTTGTAAATATTTGATCTGTATTTTGATTTCATAAAATTTACATTTTAAGAGTAGAGTCTCATACCCAACTCAGGCTAAATATACTCAGTTTTCCAGTGATTGAATTGTGTATCCATATTTTATTTAATTGAATTTAATTAAAATTAAATAAAATTAAATGCTGCTTCTCAGTTGTGCTGGCCACATTTCTAGTACTCTGAGCCACAGTGGACCATGGGCAGTGAGCATCTAAACCACAAGAACCACCTAGGGAACTGACTTAAGTACATGGATGGTGAGTGGATCTACCACCTTGGTCTTCTTCCTGTTCACACGTGTCCCAGCACTTAGGTTTCCACAACTCGTCTTGTGTTGAGACTAGAGACATGATGGTGCTTAGCCCTCTGTCACCCTATCCTAGAATTCGATGAGTAAATGTTTCTACCCATCTCACGCCACTCTAAAATGAAAACCATTTGGACAATATGTCGTTCAATGAACATTTAATGACTTTTTTTCTTTCTTTTCTTTTTTTTTCTTTTCTTTTTTTTTTAGTGTGAAGATGCTGGTGCCGGTTCTGCTCTAAATACAGAGACCAGGAAGGCCAAGAGTTGAGGACAGAATCTGTGCCCTAAGTGAGGCCTGATGAGTACCCTCCATGCAGCTAAATCGTATTCAATGTTCCAATACCTCTGATGAACAGCTTATCTTTTAAAACTAATTGGAGTAACCACCAAATTGCCTTTTCACTTACTCTCCCTTACATTTCAAAAATGAAACTGGGACAGGATGAAAACCTCATAAATATTGCAGCTGTACGTTCAGAGGCCATTTCTTTGTTCCCAAAAGTTATTTAAAGTATCTTAATGGTGAAATAGGAAAAAATAAGCAGAAATTACCCCAACCTTCAGTTTAATAGATCACTTCAAAATATGAATATTTTGGATGGTATTTGGCTGGGACAATTGTGGAAACATATAAGCTATGGAACTACCTATTCCTGAAGATACATATCTTTTCCCTAAATATACAACTAAAGTGTAAATTACTGTCATATAGCTATTTGGAAAGAATGAATATTGGATGCCTGCAATTATAACTCTATTTGTAAAGAAATTTAGGCTTTGATAGTGGATTTTTGTGACGGTACCAAAGAATTGCCAAAAAAAAAAAAAAAAAATCAACAATTTGAATTAATGAGGCAATTATTTTAAATGTATTCACCAATTCTTGCTTAAACCATTTGCCACTTAAATTTTTCATTTCTTTCTGTGAGTCCCCCACAGTACTTTCCATCAAATTTTTCAATGAGCGTATACTGTCTTTCATTTCTTTGTAATTTTCTGTATCTAAGAATCTCATTTTTTAAATAATACTATTTTCTGAAAGCATAATCTGTGACATTGTTTTTTTTCTTCTCCTTGTTCCATATCAAACCATTTTCAGGCATATGATAAGTAATCAGATTTACAAATTACTGACTCATTCAGCTGGGGTTTGTCTCTATGGAGTAGGGGGTAAAGAACATTTTACCTGAGTTGTTTATATGTAAGTAAGTTTACACTTGACAGTTTAACCCGGGGAATTTTGAGTGAAGATGGCATTTGAAATACATTCAATTTCTGTGTCCCTAAAGATCTCTATCACAAATCACAGTTTTTCTAATCTTAAACATTGTAATAAAATTTAAAAAAGAAACTTCACAGCAAATGTAGCATGCTGATTCATGCA
This sequence comes from Potos flavus, assembly GCA_028534135.1. Taxonomy (NCBI): domain Eukaryota; kingdom Metazoa; phylum Chordata; class Mammalia; order Carnivora; family Procyonidae; genus Potos; species Potos flavus. Next base: position 71,754,043 of record CM052894.1, on the reverse strand, counting down.
AGCTCGGTACTAAAATATTTATACCGTTTAGTGTTTGCAGAACTAAATGTGTCAGGAGGATGCATTAATTAATTAAATTAATGTTTTCCTGACAAAAAGAATACCAGTGTCCCCAGAGCCCATGAGGTCTGAAAGGGCTCATTTACTGACTCGGCAGAGAACGGAAATGAAACTCTCCTACTGAACTTCACAGGCATTAGCATTCTATGTTGATGCATGTTTATCTCAACTATTAGATCTAAATAATATAAAACAAAAATTATATAAATTCTGCAAGATGGCAGAAAAGATATATGTAAACTCATTTCAGAAAGGATTTAGTAAGAATATAGCAAGTTATGAAAGCAGCTAGAATTTGAATTTTCAATGTTATAAGAAACTCTTTATAATATATTAGGACTGATAATTCTCTTTTATAGCTACTTGCTCTTGCACATGTGTGGGGGGGAGTTTATAAAAAAGCAATCAATATAATGCCTCAATGAAATGTATACACCTAGTCCTACATGAGTATGAAATGGGAGCCCTAGGAGGGAAACCTTTTTTAAAGAACCTACAATAAGATTCACCCATTTCAACATTCCTGCAAAAGCATTAAGCAAATTTAGCATTGTGAGTATAAATCATCTCAGAAAACAGACTCCATATGCTTATCATCACTAGAAGAAACACTGTATAAAACTATCTAAACACATTCTCCTCAAAATTTAATTTTTAATCCTTTTTTTCTCTTTGCATTTCCTTTTGGTAAATTCCATTGACCTATCTTTAATTTCACCAATCAGCTCTTCAGTTATGTTGTGACAAATAGAGAGCCAGTTGAAGGAATCCTTCATCTCTGTTACTGTGTTTTCTGCTTCTAGTATTTCCATTCGCTTCTATCTATAGTCTTCTTTCTGCTAAAATTGCCAATATGATCTTGCATGCTGTTCACATTTCCGTTTTACTACTTTGAACATATTAATCACTGTAATCATAAACTCTCTGTTAGACCACTCTAAGAGCTGTGTCATATCCATGTCTGCTTCTGATGACTGCCTTTTCTCTTGACAGTGTGTCATTTCTCGAATTTTATATATCTTGTATTTTTGTGTATCCCCCTAGGGGAGTCAGGGGAGAGTTACTGGGTATCAGCCATCTTATGTGAGGCAGTGAAGACTGTGATAAATTGTTTTTATGACTGCAAATGGGCATGCTGTTCCTTCTGCTGGCCCCTCGGTGCAGGATTTGAATAATCAAGTTATACATCATAGGATTTGAAGTTTCTTTCTTGCTCTGGTTACCTGCAGTACTATCAAATTCATCTAGCATTTTCTTGTGTTTAGGGTGGGATTCAGTTAGCTAGACTTTTTTTTTTTTTTTTCTGATGCTGATCCCATGCTCAGCCTCGTCCTCTGTGATTTCTTTGTGCCTTGCACACAGCCTGCCTGCATATTCCTTGTTCCATGCTGCTTTTTGTCATGGTAAGTGCGGTTAATGTGGGAGCCTAGACTGTTATTTTTATGAACCCTCAGTCTTCAACAGGCACCATGTGTCTGAACCTCAGATGAAAGCATTTTGATGGCTACACATAATTTGGAGCAAAGTAGTATTTATTACTTCACTTACTTGCTTTTATCTTTATCTGACAAATTAATCTCAAACCAACGTGAAACAGCTATAATATAGGTCCTCAGATGTGGAAAGAGAGAACCAAAGGAGACTGAGAGGGACTGTGGAAAGAAATATTGAAAAAACTACCATTAAGGTCAGAGCAGTTTTATATATATCTTTAAAAGGATTTTTAAAATTTATTTGAGAGAGAGAGAGGGAGGGAAAGTGCCCACATGTGAGGGGTGGGGAGGGGCAGAAGGAGGGGGAGAGAAAATCTTAAGCAAACTCCATGCAGAACATAGAGCCTGACATGGGGCTTGATCCCATGACCCTGAGATCATGACCTGAGTTGAAATCAAGAGTCAGATGCTCAACTGACTAAGCCACCTAGGTGCGCCTTTCTATACATTTCTTTTTTATTTTTACTTTTTTTAAAAATTTTTTTAAACATTGTATTTATTTATTTGACAGAGAGAGCACAAGCAGGGGGAGCAGTAGGCAGAGGGAGAAGCAGACTCCCCACTGAGCAAGGAGCCTGATATAGGGCTGGATCCCAGGACTCTGAGATGATGACCTGAGACACTTAACTGACTGAGGCACCCAGACCTATGTATACATTTTTTAAAAACAGTATAAATTATATAGGAAGCAGAAGGAGTTCTTACTTACGTTTCCTTCTTTTAACTACTGTGGAGTCGATAGTATTAAAAATAAAGTTAAATGGGGGTGCCTGCGTGGCTCAGTTGGTTAGGCTGCTAACTCCTGGTTTTGGCTCAGGTCATGATCTCAGGGTCTGAGACTGAGGTTCTGGGCTCAGCAGGGAGTCTGCTTGAGATTCTCTCCCTCTGCCCCTCCCCCCACCCTATTATTTCTCTCTCTGTCTAAAATAAATAAATAGGTCTTCAAAAAAATAAAGTTAACTATCCAAACGTTTACAAACAAATCATCATGCATTTATCTCAATGTTTTAGAGTATTTATGCCATCCCTGTCTCCAGTTTCCCTGGTAAGGACTGGCAGCCTAGTTTGGTTTTCTCAGATGGTAAGTGATTAGAGTCTTGGTGCTAAAATTTCTAGGATGATTGAAAAGCCTCTTCAAATACTGTTTACCTTTAAGGTTAGAAAGAACTAGACCAGAGAAAAACAGAGGTCAGACCCATGCTCTTCTGTCCTTTGTGAAGAAGGGATTTCTGTGGCCTACATAGGCAGAGTGTAAATGAACGATTTTAAAATGAACTCAGTAATATCACTGATCACTCAGTAAATTGTCTTAACCTCAGGCAAGAAAGGAAATGCTTCAGATACAATTGTCTTTAGCTCTAACCTCAGGCCTTGAGAGTCAGTAATAAAGAGAACAGAGCTCTCTGAGAGGTTGTGGCAATCTGAAAGGTAGCCATCGTTGGTGGCAGAAAGTCAAGGTTCCTTCTCTTCCTGTGGAGCACGCAGAAGCCCGAAGCTCTGGCTTCACGGAGAGAGTAAGGGACAGGCAGCCAGAGACCAGCTCACAAACTCCAGGGCTCACAAAGCAGCAGCAGCAGAATTCTGTTCACAAAAGTCCGATGAGATTTTCTGTCTGCAGCATAAACGCTCTCTGCAAAGGCTAGCTTTGAGAAATGTGAGCGAAATTTAGTCCAGTGATCATGTTTTCAAGACAGCGCCAGGAAGGGATGGGAATAAAACCCAGGGAGGACTCCAGAATATTATGGAGGCTAAAAATAAGACAGAAGGCTGCTTGCTATGTGTTCTATGCCTGATCAATAGATATGTACTTGGGAAAAGAGAACCACCCAAGTGCGCGCCACATCCCGAGAGAAAAGACTGCAAAGGAAACATGAGAGATAACAGAGGAAAATCTTAGTTTTTTCAGAGACTTTCTAAGATTAAACTTTTATGCTATTTCCCTAGTTAAGTTAAATGTAGTTAAACTATTCCCTAGTGTTCTGAAACGATGAACATCCTCTTCAGTAGCTTAGCTGGACCCTCTGCATTTACCCGCCGCAGTCCTATCTCTTTCTGTGAGTGTTTAGCCCAACCCTCTGCCCACAGCACGGAGTTTGGTGATTCGATCATTATGATCATTTTCTTCCCTCGTATTCAGCTGATCGACAGACAATTTGAGTTCCATTTCCTACCTCCATGCGAAGTAAAACAGGAAGAAAACTGACGCTTTAGCACCACTGTCCCCAGGAGTGCCTGTCATCAGATGAGACCTAATGGCCCCACATATTCTCATTTTTCCATCTTTCACGGCCGGAAATATTTGAGGACTAAAATAGCAAAAATAAGAGCTGATGACATGGATCAAAGTAACTGAATTTGGGCTTGGAGAAATTGCAGAGTCAACTCTGGCTAGGCAACTAAGACAAGAAAGAGAGAGAGAGAGAGAGCGCGCACGTGTGCATGCATATGGGTGCACGCGGGTGTATAAATTTTCTAAGGCAAGTGACTCGGTTGTGAGAAACATGCTGGCAGCAGAAACCACCCCCTCAGCCCCTCGGAGATCGCTCTGGTAGCAATGCATAACACTCAGGGAAGGTACTCCCTGAGAATTGGGAACTTATTGGCAGTATGTGCAGGCAGCCGCCCCACTTCTGTGTGACCCTCAGATGTTGAGCAACCTGGATTTCTGTTTTGGGAGAGTATCCAAAGATGTACTTTCCCTGCAGGGGGCTGACCTGCATCTCTCTCTCAGGTATATTGGAAGAATGAGTAGCAATATATCACCTCATGGAGTATGCTGGAACATGTAATTTCAAGCTACAAAATCATTTTGTTAAATATACATCTTATCCAGGGTCAGGGCAGCTAGGGTGTAAAATGAAGACGGAGCCGGATCAGGGGGACAGAGAGAGAGGGAGAGCTTGTCGGGGAGTGTTTCCTACAGCATGGTAGCTGGGTTCCCTCTCAGGGTCTCCTGTGTCCCCTCCTTCCAATTTGCCTTTTTATTAGGCTCACATAAAAGTAAGCTTTGTTTATTACTATGCTTCTAAAGATAATTATCTGATCATCTTACCTTTATATTCTGGGTTCTCCCCAGAATACGGATGTGTAATAACAGGAAATAACTAAAAGTTTTTATAAATGTCAAAAAAAAAAAAAAATTCATACTTGACTTTCAGGAATTGGTGTCATTACTGATTTCTCACATTTGTAGTCTATTTACTTCTTCATTTCCTTGACATTCACGTTTGCATTCATCCTGACGTCACCGCATCCCCTATTTCCGGAGAACTTCCCCCATCATTGTGCCAAGCACCAGCTTTCCTAAACCGGTGGCCGCCTGTCTTCCAAAGTTCACGCTACACCACTTCACCTTTATGACAGACCTACATTAGTGCTCGTTTTCAGGAATCGAAAGAAATCTGAAGATTTTTGCTTTTAGGAAAAAAGGAACCAAAACAAAACTAGCATTGAGCACTGGTTTTGCAGAGAGCCCTTCTGGGGCAGCACACAACACCAGGGTCGCGGGAGTACCCCCTCCACCCAGCTCCTCCGCCAGAACCACACTCTGCATCACAAGCATCCATCCGCCAGGGCTCTGAGCTATGCCTGCTTGTGTGCCTTTCCTTGATTCATTGTGTGGATCCGTTAGCCAGATGTGTCCTTGCCTATCAGAGATGCCTAAGAGAGTTACGTTTTAGGTCTGGGAATGCTCGAAAATTTCTCCATATAAATTATCACCTCTTTACTCACACCATTTCAACTTATAAAAGTTTTCACAGGAATGCTCCACTTGCAGAAAGTGGGTGAAATCTGTGTATATTATTTCCTTCAGGACTGGCTTCCATAATGGAATGCCCTTGTTGTTATTGGTGTGTGTTATGAAATGTACAAGAGTGAATGCTCTACACTTCCACGCTCCCCGGCATACAGGCTAGGGCTGCGCTCACGCTTGCGGGAACCTGCTGGCCTGGCTCCTCCCAGGACCCACCTTGCCCCTCATGCCCCTGACCTTTTCTCCCTAGGGCAATCTCAGTAAGTCACCTGCGTAGGTATTTCCATCTCAAGCTTATCACTTCATTACCTGGCCTAAAGCAATAACTGTGGAGAGCCTGGAGATGACAACTGGGATTCATATTTCTTTCCTCATATATAGCGTATGTGGTTTGTTAGCTGAAACCCCAAGGGGCTGCAGCTGCCCCTTTACTGCCTGGGAATAACAGTGAGGTCTGAGCATGTCAGGCCCGATGACAGCATCCTGAACGTACCCTGGCTTACTGGTGTTAGAGGAAGACACTGACCCTGAGAAACATTCTTACTTAGAAGATTTTAAAATGTAAAAATGTGTGCATCTCAGAATTTTAGAAACAGGATACTTAACTTTCTAGGACTCAATTTCCTTATCTGTAATTTGGGGATAATGATACTTCTGGCTCATCTAATTGTTGGAAATATTGCACTAATAACATACGTAAAGGCAAACAGTAGGTAGGCTGGAGCACTTCAGTGAAGACATGTGTTTTACTTGTAGCAGTCAAATTATTATATGTGAATTTACTGAAGAAGTTTGGTTTAAGATTCATTCTTTACCCAGTGTAGAATAAAATGGTTTTCTTTAAATTTACCCCAAATTCAAATATGTTTGTACCCATTTCCCTAATATCATCTTTTATTCTACTTCAAATTGTAATGGGACCATTTTAAATGAAGTAAAATTTGTTCAGGTCCTACCCCTGGGTAAAGAAATAAGGATTCACGCAGTAGTTACATCTGGCACACACATTTGCCGCCTTGCCTCCTAGATTAGAAATGTCAGTGTTTCCAAAAGGATTCAGACTTTCATTAGAATTTGGGAGCACTGTCCTCCTTGGTTACCCCAACGACTACTCAGCGAAGAAGGCAGGTGTCCATATGGGAGCCTCTTTTGGAAAACCTAAGAACCTTCCTTTTCCCTGAGACACAATTTTTCAGACTCATAGTCCTTGTCTTCCTTACCTTAGGTGCTAACAGCATTTCTGTTTAAAATTAACGTGCAAATTGCACTCCTAGGTGTTTACCCAAAGGATAAAAAATACTGATTCGCAGGGATACATGCATCCCGATGTGTATGGCGGCATTACCTGCAACAGCCAAACTATGGAAACAGCTCATGTCTGTTAACTGCTGATTGGATAAAGTAGAGGTGCTAGATATATAGATATATCTATAACGGAATATTACTCAGCCATCAAGAAGAATGATATCGTGCCATTTGCAACAATGGGGATGGAGCTAGAGTATCATGCTAAGTGAAATAAGTCAGTCAGTGAAAAACTAGTACAATATGATTTCACTCAAATGTGGAATTTAAGAAACAGATGAACGTAGGGGAAGAAAAGGGACAGAAGGGACAAACCAGAAGACGGACTCTAATCTACAGAGAATACACTGATGGTTACCAGAGGGGTGGGGGTGGGGATTTGGGGGATATGGGTGATGGGGATGAAGGAGGGCACCTGTGATGAGCACCAGGTGATGTATGGAACTGCTGAATCACTATACTGTACACCTTAAACTAATATTACACTGTATGTTAATTAACTGGAATTTAAATTAAAAACTGAAGAAAAAAAGAAATAAATGAAATAAAATTAACATGCAAAAATCAGTAGCCTTCATATATACAGCAGTAATTAACTAAACACACAATATTAGAGAAACACCTATTTAAAATCACAACAGGGGCACCTGGGTGGCTCAGTGGGTTAAAGCCTCTGCCTTCGGCACAGGTCATGATCTCAGGGTCCTGGGATCAAGCCCCGCATCGGGCTCTCTGCTCAGTAGGGAGCCTGCTTCCCCCTCTCTCTCTCCCTGCCTCTGCCTACTTGTGATCTCTCCCTCTCTGTCAAATAAATAAATAAAATCTTAAAAAAATAAAATAAAAAAATTGCAACAAAGAATAAACTTAAGAATTGTTTAAAACTGGGATGCCTGGGTGGCTCAGTCACTTAAGCAACTGCCTTTGGCTCAGGTCATGATCCCAGGGTCCTAGGATCAAGTCCTGCATTGCGCTCCTTGCTCAGCAAGGACTCTCCTCCTCCCTCTGCCTGCCACTCTCCCTGTCTGTGCTTTCTTTCTCTCTCTCTCTCTCTCCCTGACAAATAAATAAAATCTTTGGGGAAAAAAAAAAAAAAAGGAATTGTTTAAAACTTATATAAGGAATAACCAAAACACTTCTGAGAGATACAAACGTAGATCCAAACAAATAGAATGATGTCCCTTATTCTTGGATAGGATCACACATTATAAAGATGATAATTCCCTTCAATTTATATTTCATGCTTACTTATATGTAAAAACACAAATAAGCTTTTGTCCTTTAGAGTTAAAACATTTATCTGAAAGTTCTTATAAAAAAAAACATGCAAAAACAGCCAAGAAAATACTAAAAATAAATATAAAAAAAAAAAAACTAGGAGAGGTGACTGACTCTATCAGAAATTGAAGCATGTGATAAAAACCTCTGTAATTAAAAGTGTGGTATTGGAGTCAAATAGAAAACAGACCAGTGGAATTGAATAGGAAGCCCAGAAATAGGGTGAAAAATCTGATATATGAGAAAAGTGACATTTCAAATGACTGGGGCAAAGATGGACTTTGTAATAAATGGACAAATGGTGCTCAAACAACCAGATAGCTGTTTAGAAAAAGGTTAAGACTGGGGGTGACTCACTGGCTTAGTCGGGTAAGCGTCTAATTCAGCTCAAGTCATGATCCTGGGGTCCTGGGGTCAAGCCCTGTATTGGGCTCCCTGCGCAGCAGGTCTGATGCAACACACAAGTTCCAAGTGAATTAGAGACCAAAATGTTGAAACAAATTGTATAGGTATCAGAAAAAAGATATGGACAGATTTCTCATTAACATAAAGAGAAGGTTTTCCAGATGATGCTTATCCAAAGTCAGTAAGGAAAAGACTGATAACGTTTGACTCCAAAAAAAAAAAAAAAAAAAGGCCTTGGTAAACTCTCCATAAAGTCAAAAGGCAAGGTACAAGTTATACACTGGGAGAAATCTGCAATGCACACTACGGACAAAAGACAAAAGGCTAATATTCTTGATATATAAGACTTGTAAAAATGGAAGGACTAAGTACCAAAAGTCCAATAGAAAAATGTGAAAAGGACATGAAGAATTCTAAAACATGTATAAGTATGGCCTTCAAAATAAAATATTTAAACTTGTTCATAATTTATTAATCAGTTAAGACAAGGTTGAGCTGCTGTTTTTCACCTACTACCACACTGACAAAGATTAAAAAGAGTGACAGCACATTCTGTTAGGGATATGATATGGGCAATTTCATACCGCTGGTAGAAAATACACACTTTCTGGAGAGGTTTTACTGATACCTAACGAGACACACGAACTTAATTTCTGACCTAGCAATCCCACTTTCAGGTCTCTCCTCTGAAAATTTACCCCACAAAACCCTAAAATACATATGTATAAGGTTACTTAATGCATCACCACTTGTAATACTGGGAACAATCTAAATGCACAGACCTAAGAGAACAGTGGAATAAAGTATGGTACATTCATGCCAGAGAATACTACGCAGTCATAATTAAAACTTTTTTTTCTCCTGAATGAACAAAAAGATTTTCTCAACTCTATCATCTTTTATTTTAATAGCATTACCTTGATGATTATTGCTTTTTGTGTATTTAAAATGTCACATAAATTGTTATGCCCAGATTTTTAGATCCCCAAAGACCACAAGGGAGCCAAGTCCGATGAAAAAGCAAAGAGCCTTTATTCGAGCTAGCTCGGGCTCAACTTCCCACACTCAATGACTGAGAGGCGTGATGTGGAGAAAAGGTGAGGCCTAGTTTTAGAAGGTGCAACAGTTTTATAGGGGCTAATGGCCTTGTAACACACAATAGGGAGTTGTAGGGTGATATCAGGCCACAGGCAGATGACCAATTTGAGTTACTTTTTACTCGATATGGTGCGCGGGTTCCACGGGTTAGAGGCGGGGGTTCTGCATTCCTTTTGCCTAACAAAAGGGCGGGCTGGGACAATATGTTCAGATAAGGTGGCGGGTGTATAACAAAATGGGGTTAGCTTTGCTCTTCTCTTATCAAAATAACCAGATTGTTTCAAAAATACCTTCATAGTCTCACTTCAGTCATCAACTCACATTTATTTCAATGTGAAGTCATTGTGTTTCCTGATTCATCGTGACGGCGTTTTCACATGGAGTGGAAATGGCCATCCCTTATTGGTTCCATTTCCAGATACTCAACTATCACATCAAGAAGAGCATCGGAATACCTCATCAAATGCACCACACACAACACTTAAACTTTGTCACCACTGCCCAGATATAGGGCCTGATGTCCACTATTTGATAAAATCATCTTTTCCCCTTTATTGAATCTTCAAGCTCAAACTAATTACAATTTAGTTAAGGATGAGGCATGCCATGGTTGCAAACTCCTTTTGAGAGTTTGCAATAGAGTTGCCAACATTTTGCCCCTTACTCCCAGATGCATCCCACATCCCTGCTTCTAATTTATGCTTGTCAGCAGCTACTTCAATGTCCATTAAGAGAGATTTCTTAGCCCCCCTTTCTTCTCTGTCAAAAGCTAGGGATGTTCTTCTGACCCATCTTCTTCTTTAACTTTCAACAAAGCAACACCGTTCATTGGAGAGGCTATTTACAACTAAGATATTTGGGAACTTGGAATCTAATACAATCTATTATATAAGGTAAATGTTTCTTAACATTTCTGAAAGTGGAATATTCTCCCGAAATCCCTAAAATGAATGTTGACATAAATTTTCTCTCAATTTCCCATTTCCCAAGTCATCTCTGCTGGAAATTGGAGGTAGGTAAAAAGTTGGCCTTTAAACCCCAAAATATTATGCAAAAGCCAAACAAAGAGCTGATGATTATTTTTATAAGCCCTTTAAAATTAGAGTCTGTGACCATCATAAACAAAGTATAATAAAAATCTAAGCTATTTAAAGATGTGTATATGGATCTGAAGTCCTGAACAATGGGTTTGGTAGCTATCATCTTTAGATGACTTTGTAGAACCAGAAAGCCAAACTAGGCCTTGTAGTGATAACTTCCACAGTTAAATGGCACTTGGATTTATTTCATTCTTAGCCAGAACTAGGGATGAAACTTATTAAAGAATGATGGTAAACATACACTATGGTACAAAGATCTTTTTCATTCACTGGGGTCTGAAGATTGGGTTCACTGCATGCAGTAACTGTCCTCCAGCTACATAAAACAGCATACATACACAAGCCTAGAATCCCAACCAGGACAGCGTTGTGCATGCAAAAGCAAGTAGTAAAAGCCCTAGTTGCAAAGAGCAGTTCAAAGCACATAGTATCTCTAGGTATACTTATTCAGGTAAGCCATCAAAGGGTGATGGCAATTTTAAATATGACAATGATATTAAAATATGTTGCCATTATTTTTTTTTTTAAGATTTTATTTATTTCAGAGAGAGCGTGCACACAAATGGGGGGGAGGGGCAGAGGGAGAGGGAGAAACAGACTCACTGATGAGCAGGAAGCCCAAAAGGGGGCTCAATCCCTAGGACCCTGGGATCCTGACCTGAGCCTAAGGCATATGCTTAAGTAGTTGAGCCACCAGGTGCCCTGGCCATTCCTTTTTTGTTTGTTTGTTTGTTTGTTTTTTAGCTTTTATTAGTTCATATGACAAATCATAACTAAATTTTTGGGTTGTTTCTCACTTTTAAAGATATTTATACTTCTTTTACAATCAAGAATCTTTGGGGACATACATCAAAATATTTTGTTAGTTCTCAGTGAAGAAGAAAACAAAAATAAATGAATGCCATCTGTCACTTGGAAACACTATTTCCTACTTTGCACTCATTTTGGGAAAAGTGTCAATAGCTTTCAGATGTTCACAGTAATTGCTGAGCCATCAGTACCTTCAGAGCTTTCAAAGTAAGCTCTTAGCAAAAACAAAACAAAACAAACAAAAAAAGTAAGCCCATAGCTATCTCCTATTTAAGGGGGAAAACAAGTTTTGTTGGGGGCACCTGGGTGGCTCAGTTGGTTAGGCATCTGACTCTAAAAAAAAAAAAGTTTTCTTGTAGCTGCGTAGGCTACAGTCTTTATCAAAAAATAAAAAATAAATAAAAAATAAAAAAGAGAGAAGCCTTGTCATGTAGCAGTTAATGACTGTTTGTTCTCTTTAACAAAATGTTTCAATTTTATGGACTTTAGTCAAGTCCTCTGGAGCAGTTTACCAGCAGAGCTTCGACACCTCCCAGATTGCAAGCCCCTTCTAGACTCAAAACAAGAATCAAAGTGTGTTCTGAAAGACAGAATCTATAGCTCAAGCATGCATAAGTCTTAACTGTCTAAAAGTAAGTAAGAAAAAGAACAAGGTTCTCAGGCTCTACATTGTGTTTTACTTTAGCATATGTGATTTCCAGAAGTTATAGTGTAGTAGGTAAAAAGGAAAAGGGTACACGCACAGGAATAGCTAAACCTTTACCCAACATATTAGTAATATATAACTTATACATCTATATACACACACATATACAGGATTGATGATGAACTGTCAGAGCTTAAGGAAATGTTTTACAAACTGTTTCTTTTTCCAAAACATCTTAAACATATATTAATTTGCTTTATCATGTTAATGCTATCTGTAAGCACATAGAAGCAGCCAATGCATTAAAGATACAGAACAGAATCACCTTTATTGTACATTCCTGAGAGAATAAAATCTCCCATTAAAATACATTTATATGATGTCAGATTTACTCAGTTCCTTATTGATGAAAGACAACAATATAAAACTTCCAGTTGTCATAAAATATATTTTCAACAAATTCATTTTATTTCATAGCAACATATATTTAACTTGTCCTTGTTAAATAGCATTTAATTATTGCACTGGCAAATTATCACCAAGACATAAATGTTATCCAAATATTTGATCCATTACAATTGTCTAAGAACATGGAAAAATAAATCACAATAGGTTTTTTTAATTTTTAATTTTTTAAATTTTTTTTAATATTTCTAAAGTTATTTTTAAAATCTTTAAAAGGGGTTAAGTAGTCACTGTCAATGTATTTTTGGAGATGATGACACAGTAATGTAAATAAAAGATTTTTAGAAAAGTTTAAAGCACAATAGAAAGTTTAGAAAGTTTAAAGCACAATACAAATATATATCTATATCTAACTCTATCTCCCAATTTGTAGTCTGGAGGTCCAGGTTTGATTCAAGTTTTGGACAAATTAACATTGACCTCTCATTATACAATATGTATGTTAATTAAAATATACATAAACAAATTAGGGAAATAATGGTGTCTAGTATCAACTTTATGGACACTGACCTAGGAGCCAGTGACATCGTTCCATAATCCAGACTCTTTCTGGCCTTGCCCTTCTGCTAAGCTTCAGCTAAGCATTTCAACTGTAGAGTTATTATTTCTCATCTTTGGGTTTTTGTACTATTTGCAGATACTCACTAGCAAATTCCACGTGTTTATTTAGTATAGTACTTTTTTTTTTTTTAATTTTGATTTTGGAGAAAGGCAGTTTTTCATCATAACTGAACCTAATACTCTTATTAAGTCCCTGAGATGATATTCTAGGATAATGCTATTTTTAATGCAATTTTATGTTTATAAGGAAATGCTCTCTAATTAATGCTTTTGGGCTAGATGTCAATGACTACTTGAAACCCTCGGCTCCATAATCATGCTGGGTCATGCCATTTTGAGGTACCGAATCACAGCTTTCCAGGCCAGTCTGCATTAATTTGTAATTCGAAAAAAAATAAAACAGACGAAGCAATCATTTTCAAAATATATTTTTTTTATAATTTCATATTAGCATTTATCAGTTAATAATTATATGGGAAAATGTTAAGATAAATGTGATTATTTTAAAATTTAACACTACTCCAATCATTCGGTTCCTTTAAAATATGTCTCAATCTACCTTTTTACCAAATTAAAAAGGAAAGATGAATTCCCATGTTTGTCCTTCCTCTGTCAGAATGCCAAGGTTAAATGTCATCAGGCTCTAACAATTTAATTATGGAAGCAGCTATATGAATTAGTAATAGTTTAATGTTCAAATTTGGAAGTCACAGATGATAGCATCCCCCACCCCCAAATGTGATGCTTAGAAGCCTGCCCTGCTGTATGCATTTTCAGAGAATACTATATCAGATGTTAAGAAAACCATCAACATGAGTCCACGGTAATTATCTAGATCTTTCAGATCCTGGTGAGACTGATTCCTGAGCTAGCATAGCTTTTCTCTCTTCAGGTGAATTTCTTAGGGGTACACACAGCAATGGATGAAGTTGACTACCAGGAAGAATGTCCTTGTTGGAATAGAGTGATACGACATCCTCACTTTGTTAAAAAGGGAAAGGCCCAACGTATTATCTAAATTAGGCAAACAGAGTTAAGAGAAAGGATCAACACTGGTTTATGCTCAGACCGATAGAGTTAAAAAATCAACTGGCATACATTTAAGCGATCTTCCTCCAAGAAACTGCAGGGAAATCTGCCCCCTCTTTGAAAACTTCCAGGGGAAAACCATGCCAATGTTTTGAAAATGCTGAGAGTGAATTCAAACAGATGTGCATATTTTCAAATAATAAAAACTAGACGAATCTTGGCCTAAACCAGACATCTGTTTAAAATTTTTATTAGAGGGAAGAAATAACTACTTATTAATTTCCAGGGCTACACTATATATTTTACATACATTCTCTCATTTAGTTGCTATTGAAAAATCTGTGAGGTTGCCTAAATTCTTCCCAATTTATATCAGAAAAAAAGAATAAAACCTAAGGCTTAGGAACCTTAAGTGACTTAACCAAAGTCAGCAAGTAAATACCCAATCTAGATTTCAACCGAACTTCTATTTTACCCTTGGAGACCTGAAAAGTTTTCAGCAGAAAAATGTCTTTATTGGAAGTAAAACAACTTTTCTTGCAATCACTGTCACTGTTCTTGGCTTTAAATAAAATTGCGCAAATCTGAATCGAATTCCCTTTGCTTTTGCTTCTTCCTCTTCTCTTCCCCTTGTCTTCCCTGAATCCACCCAGCATTGTAGCCCTGTCTCCCCAGTGAGCTGTCTGCCTTGCATCTGCAGTCATCTGAATCCTTGAAAGGCTCAGGCACAAACACCTGTTATAAAGGGGGAATCTGGCTCCACGAGGGTATTCAATCTATATCACTGGAACAGCTCGCGACTGTGTGTACTTCAAGTGGAGCCAAATGTTCTACCACTTGGGGGCTTCACCATTATTTCCTGAAAGTGTACATACTATATAGGGCACGAACAGGAAAATAAATAGAGAAGAATTACACTAATTCATAGTCCCTTGCATCCTTCTGGGTATTAACCCGGCAACAACACAACACACTGCACTACATACCATGTCATTTAGAACACCTACAATATGAAATACCAAGTATATAGAGGGTTTGTTTTTTTTTCTTTTTAGTCAAATCAGTTATATTTTCTTAAAAAAGTTTTTGAGTATGTTTTTGAAAGAGGGTAGAATAAGAAATTCATTTCTGATGAAAAAGACCTTGTCTGAGTGAAGGAGGTTTAGATAAAATGATTTGACCCACAAAACAATGTCACCCGTATTATGTCACCTTTCATGCCCCAGTACAAAGAATGTGGCCTTTGGAATTGTGAACTTGGGCAACTGAATCAGAATATAATGCTCTCGTTTATCAAGTGAAATAATGAAGATTTGTCAGTTTATTGTGAAGAATGAAGCAAACTATATTTTCAAAGTCTCCTGAACTGTATCTAGGAATATAGTGGATATTTACTACATTTTAGTCCCTCTTTCTGTTGCACTTATTTGGGGTTCATATCTAGAACCTAAATTGTCACAGAACTATTTCAAAACCATTTATTATGATTCTAAAACAGAACTTGAGTTTGGTGTTAGCTACTGCTCTGCTTCACCGGGATTTTCAGATCGCAATACTATATATTCTATATATAGACACCATGTTTAGTATCTAAATTGTAGATCACAAAGTAACCCTTGCAAGGGCTTGCTAGTTCCACATGGATAGACTGTGACATACCCAAGGCCCGCTTCTCTCTAACACCCCTGAAATTTGGATAGGGAGCATCTGAACTCAACTGTGGGATTATCATGAAAAAGGATGTCTTTCTTTTTTTTAAGATTTTTAAAATTTATTCGACAGAGAGAAAGAGATCACAAGTAGGCAGAGAGGCAGCCTCCCCTGCTGAGCAGAGCCCAATGCGGTGCTCAATCCCAGGACCCTGAGATCATGACCTGAGCCGAAGGCAGAGGCTTTAACCCACTGAGCCACCCAGGTGCCCCAGGATGTCTTTCTCTTAACAAATGTCCCTGAAAGTTTGTGACTCTTTTCTAATTATGACCTAACACTCTAAGTCCCTTTTTTCCCCCTTACCGAGAATTGAAATATAATGTTGCATACATTTAAGGTGTGCCCTGGATTGACTTGATACACTACCTTACTGCACTACCATCCCTGCCCCCGTCACATCACATAATAAAGAATGTGATTGCTTATTAGCTGGTAGACACCACTACAGGTGGTTAACTGTGGACTTGGTCACTTTGTTAAGAATATTTTTATTTTTTTTTTAAGATTTTATTTATTGGGGTGCTTGGGTGGCTCAGTCGGTTAAGCATCTGCCTTTGGCTCAGGTCATGATCCCAGGGTCCTGGGATGGAGTCCCACATTGGGCTCCCTGCTCAGTGGGGAGTCTGCTTCAACCTCATCCTCTCCCTCTGCCCGCTCATGCTCTCTCTCACTCACTCTCTTTCTCAAATACTTATTTACTTGAGAGAGAGAGAGAGAGTGAGAGAGAGTGAGAAAGCACAAGCAGGGAAAGGATGGGGTAGGGGCAGAGGGAGAAGGGAGGATGTCTAAGGGCCTGTCCGATTATCTGAGGGCCAACGATGTCTGTTGTAACTCTCCACTAGTGAGCTGGCTTTTGTTGCGTGCCCAATCCAAGCACTTATGTTTCAGTTTCTCTCCTGTGCTCAGTCAGTACAGGCCCACCTGCCTTCCTCTTCTAAGATTCTGTAGTCTCTTTGGTTACCCACTGTATTTGGTCTTCTCTGTCTTTGCTGCTTCTTAGTGACACAAAAGTTCCTCAGATACTTCATTCTGGGGCTTTGTTTCACTTGGAGCACTGAAAATTTTCTTCTAACCAAGAGTAACTAGAGTTTGCTCTCTTAAGAAGAATGGATTATGGGCGCCTGGGTGGCTCAGTGGGTTAAAGCCTCTGCCTTCAGCTCAGGTCATGATCCCAGGATCCGGGGATCGAGCCCTACATCGGGCTCCCTGATCAGTGGAGAGCCTGCTTCTCCCTCTCCCTCTGCCTGCTGCTCTGCCTACTTGTGCTCTATCTCTCTATCAAATAAAGAAACAAAATCTTAAAAAAAAAAAAAAAAAAAAAAAGAATGGAATAAAGAAAAGAAACAAGAAATAAAAATCATCCAGATTGGTAAGGAAGAAGTAAAACTTTCACTGTTTGCAGATGACATGACACTCTATGCAAAACCCTTAAGACTCCACCAAAAAACTACTAGAACTGATAAATGAAATCAATACAGTTGCAGGATACAATATATATCAATGTACAGTAATACACTGCATTTCTATAAACTAATAATAAAGTGGCAGAAAGAGAAATTAAGAAAACAAACCCATTTATAGTTGCACCAAAAACAATAAAATACTTAGAGATAAACTTAACTAAGCAGGTGAAAGATGTACACTCTGAAAACTTAAACACTGAAGAAACACATTGAAGACAACTCAAACACATGGAAAGACATACCATACTCACGGATTATAAGAACACATATTGTTAAAATGCCTATACAACCCAAAGCAATCTACAGATTTAATGCAATCCCCATATAAATTCCAGTAGCATTTTTCACAGAGCTAGAACAAACAATCCTAAAATTTGTATGGAACCACAAAAGACCCAGGATAGTCAAAGCAATCTTGAAAAAGAAAAACAAAGCTGGAGGTATCACAATTCCAGATTTAAATATATATTATAAATCTGTAGTGATCAAAATGGAATGGTATTGGAACAAAAGTAGACACACAGATCAATGCAACAGAGTAGAAAGCCCAGCAATAAGCCCATAATTACATGGTCAATTAATCTTTGACAAAAGAGGCAAGAATATGCAATGGGAAAAAGACAATCTCTTAACCAATGGTGTTGGGAAAACTGGGCAGCAACATGCAAAAGAAAGAAATTAGACCACGTTCTTACACCATATACAAAATAGACACAAAATGGATTAAGGACCTAAATGTGAGACCTGAAACCATAAAAATCCTAGAAGAGAGCACAGGTAATTTCTTTGACATCAGCTCTAGCAACATTTTTCTAGATATGTCTCCTGAGACAAGGGAAAAAAAAGCAAAAATAAGCTATTGGGACTCCATCAAAATAAAAACTCCACAGCAAAGGAAACAATCAATAAAACTAAAAACATGCTGAATGGGAGAAGAGATCTACAAATGACATATCCAATAAAGGGTTAGTGCCCAAAATAGATAAAGAACTTATACAAATCAATACCCAAAAAACAAATAATCCATTTAAAAATGGGCATAAACTCTGGAAAACAGTATGGAGGTTCCTCAAAAGTTGAAAATAGAGCTACCCTACGACCCAAATTGGCACGACAACATTATCAACAACTAAATGGTAAAGTAACTGCCTCACAGTACTGGGTGACTTTGAGCTGTTCTCAAGTGAAAAAAAAATAATAAAAAGATAAGTAAAAATAATTACTCATTTATTCTCTCAGTGATTCATTCTTACACTCAGCAAATGTTTATTTGGTGCCTATGTTATGTCTTCGGTGTTTCTGTCCGGGTTGCCCTTTTCCTTTCTTGTCATGTTTATTCCTTGTTTCCTGGTTGAAGCCTACACTGCAGTCTTTACTACCCAAAACACTTGAGGTTCTTTTTAAGAGTAGGAACGTCACCTTTTACCTCTTTGACTTCTCTCCACTACGCTCTACATAAAAGAAACTGCTCTAAATATCCTGGAAGTATTTTTCTCAGTAAACAAAGGCCCCAATTCTTAGCTGGATGCGTTGCCTCTAGGCTAAAATATTTCTTAGCATCTCTCGCAGCTAGTGGTGACCATATGATTAAGTATTGGCCAAGGAGACATTTATGACAAAGTTGTAAGATAGAACCAGATTGATTCTTTAAAAGCAAGGACATGAAACAACAAAACAAAACAAAAGAACCTTTCTTTGGTTTTCCCTTTAGAATACTATTGCATGTATGAAATGTTAGCATCATTCACGGACTGTTTGGAGATCATAAACACAGAGCAACACGGCCAGCAAGACCCGTTTCCCTGACAATAGCCATTCAACTATCGCCTCTTGGCTTCCTTTCTATGATCGAGAAGTACGTTTTTACTTTGCTTCAGGCAGCATTTTTGGAGTTTTTGCTTAGTTCATAACCAACGGTAATTGTAACTAACTCAACCTAGTAAAGAGATAAGTGCATATGATGGATCTGAATACAAACATCCTGATTATTTGACTTCAATTTTTGGAACTATGAACACGGAGCTTAACCCAAGTACTGTATCCATGCATAAGACAGATGCTATTCATAAAATAAAATGCTAGACCTCTTATTTTATGATTTTAAAAATTTTGTTGGGTTCTTAAACTTAGATACTAAGAGAAATACAAATGATGCAATAGTTGGAATAATATGTAATAATACAAAAATTATCCTAACACACTTTCCAGAGATAAACTCTATCACTTTATATTATTTGAGAGAGAGGAAAGAATACCACTATCCATCCTTTCTGGTCTCCTGATTTTTTCTCAGTTGGCAGGATTAGAATGATTTTGTTAATATAGTTCCACTTTCTGTATTATTCTTTGAAAAGGATTCATGTATTCATTCAATAAATATTTATTCAGGACCTACTATGTGTCATGTACAATGTTAAGCACTGTCTAAACATATAAGCAAAATCTATAAAGTCTATGCCATTTGGAGCTCCAACCTAGTAGGAGATATTAAACAATTAAACCCATTTTAATTCATTTATCACCCTTCCTTATAAACATAATGTTCAGAATACATAAAGTTGTCAAATTCACCAGTTCTTTCTGCCTAATGAATATAACAATATTTAAATGTAAGGACAGATTGTAAAAGGATTTTTTTTGAGGAATGGTCTCTCTTCAGGAAACGTATATTATGTGATCGGGGCATAAAATATTATTAGCGATACACCAATATCATGGCATCAATATCATGATGAAGAAAGCACACACGATCAAATTCCCAGGCTTCCTTCCTGTGTTACACACAACTTGCATTAAGCAAGCACACGCAGTAGGCCACTTACAGATGAGGTTCCAGAATTCTCTTCATCAGAGCTTGGAAGCTTTTCTCATGGAGCTGCAGTTATGACTTGTAGCTCTGTTCTCTGGAGAGCTTATTAAGGCCTCCATACACTTCTGAGGAGTAGAACCATTAAACCCTTAAACATGGACCTAGTGAGTTCCGAGTTTGCAGACTTAGGGATGAGAGTTTCGAAAGAAAAGTGGAAAAAGATCTGTAAGACAAAGAGTAAGACCGTGAGAAAAAGGAAGAGAAGAAGAGGGAGGAGGAGCACAAAGGAAGGAACAGCAAGAATGAAAATATCTTCCATGTGACTTCGTTTTGAATTGGTCCTATTTTAACAATGCAAAGTTTGTTCTCAAACCCTTACACCAAACTCATCTGGAGTAAGCAGTTGGTAAGTTTTGGTCCTTCCCCAAGCCTGCACTGCAGCACCCTTCCAGGTCTAGTTAGTAGTACCCTGCATCAGGCATCAGCTTGCCCCAGCCAAACCCCCAAGATGCCATTTCTGTGGGGGTGCCTGATCTCAGCTAAGCACTCTTAGAAAAGCAGTAAAAGTGCATTATTTGAACAAATAAGTTGCGGTGCTTTTTAACACATCCAGATGTTGCATTCCTTACACTTAGAGTTACCACATAACAATGTGTTCAAATCACAGCCATTTCGTAGGGAAAAGGGACACTATTACTAACTACGCCACGACAGCCGGCTGACCCAGGACTGTTCCAGGCAGACTGGACATACGGTCCCCTTAATTAAATGGATCTTCATTAATTTAAATGAATCTCCACTTGGTGAGTTTTGAAATAAGTGTTGTGGCTCAGTGGTAAGTCCTACTGGAATCATCCCTGCCTTGAAATGTACCCCATAGAACACTACCTCTGAATTGTTCCTCATTTTTATTACTTCTTTCGATCCCCTATGCTTTCTCAATACTTTCTCAAAAATTTCACGTTTACAAATCAGCTCATTCTTTTTCTCCCCACAACTGCACACTGCTTTCAGCTAGAGGATGTTTATGCCTTGCAAGGACAGAGGTGAGACAGGTGATGACTGAGTAGGAGTCACTATACAACAGACCCTTGTAGAAGAAGGTGGGGGAAGAAAGCTGCTGTTTTGCATCTGACATAAGTGAAGAAGTAACCCGTCTTCTAGGTCCCAGCAGGGAGCTACCACACACAGAGCTAAAGCCAAGGTGCTCTGTGTGCTGGGAGGGGGTTTGGAAGAGAACATCAGTGTTCCGGTGCCAAATACCCTACTGCAGTGGGTTATTTCATCTTTAGGACACAGCAAAAGACTATCAGCAAACTGCACGGACAAATTCAAGCCTGGCTGATACTTACATTATGCATTGGGGAAACTGTCAACCATATGGTATGATTTGAGGTACGAGGACTACTCCTCTGTCTAGCCAACACAGTATCTGAAATCCCACCATTAAAGCAAGCATAATCTCTTCCTGCTGTCCTGTTCCCCCACCTTAACACAACCATTCCAGGGAGGGATAGAACAATTTTCTCCAGGCTTGCACTGATGCATATCAATGCACAGATAGATGGGTTTATGCTCAACGGGAAGCAGAGGCTATCGACAAAAATAAGAAAACAAAGCAAGAATACATCTTCTACCAAAATAAATTGCATTTTAGTGCCAACAGACCACTCCTACAAGTTGAAATTTATTTTCTCACAGATATCTTCAAATTCTTATTTTAATTAGAACCACGGAGACTCATTTGCCTTTTAACATATCTGTCTTACAAAATACTTTAATCCTCAAAAAAGTCAGCACTATTTGCAAAGACTTCAGTTCAAGAGAGAAGCACTTTAACCTAATTTTCCGTTAATTGAAACACGGCAAGGAAATTAAGAGGCAGGGAGAAGAAGGAAGTGATTACAGCCTTCATCAGTGGAGTATAGCCCAGGGCAGGTTTGTGGTGGAAGGAACTCTGAAGAATCAAATTTTGCCCCAGCCTTGAGGCACTTCCCTCCCAAGGCACTGTGAGACAGTTCATTACCCAGCCTCCCCACATCTCAGTCTTTTCCAACCATAAAAGTGAGACATGGACAATTCACTTGCAATGTTATAATGAAATTGAAAATGACGATGTGTGTGCGGCATCAAGCACAGCTCTTGATACATTGTACTACTTAGTAAATGTTGATTGCTCTTACATTATCATGCTACTACAGAGAGCAGAGGATGTGATCAGTAACTAGGGAGTGGCCAAGTGCAAAACAAAATTGTCAGCTAGGATTGCGAAGGCACAGGATTAGTACACTCTAATTAGTATCAGAACTTGGATAGAAAATTAACAGGTTTTTCTGCTCCTGTAGACAAATTACACACTTGACTGCAAGTTACTTTAGCAAAATGTCAACAACCTAACATAAGCTAATTCTAGTTACTACTCAAATCTCCTTGCCGAGCAGGGAAAAACACAGAAATATAAGTCAAGGGTTCTAATAACACGTTTTAGCACTTTTTGAACTTTAACGTGTATACAAATTATGTGGGTTTCACCTTAAAATTCGTATTCTGAGTTATCAGATTTGGGATGGGGCCTCATCCTGAATTTTTAAAATTTTCCCACTGGTACCAGTGTAGGATGGCAGGTTTAGTTAATAAAGACACAGGCAGCCCAGTGACATCTGGATTTTCCATAAATAACAAATATTTATTTTGTATAAGTGTGGTCCAAATATCGCATGGCCATACACATACTAAAGCAGATTTCGTTGTTCATCTGCAGTTAGAATGTAACTGGATGATTTCGTTGTTCATCTGCAGTTAGAATGTAACTGGATGTCCCGTATTTTATCTGGCATCCCTATGCCAACGCAGCCTTTGAGGAGCAAAAGTTTCAATCTAAAAATTCATGTGATCTTATACCAATAATGATATGAAATCTCAGCATATTGTTTACTCCAGAGAATTTAGAGCTGCAGGACGATGAACACTTACTTCCTAACTCTCTGACTCTGTGGCTTCTGAACTACACCAAGTTTATCAGGATCAGACTCGGCAACTGGCAGGACACAAACTCTCTCCTGCAAGACAAAGTGAGGTGAAGCCAAGGACTTCAGACTCTGGTTTCTCTTCCCTGCCTTGACTGTCTCTCATGTCACCTCCGTGCAATGAACTTGAACTCGGGTCAGAGCAAGGTACCCAGGGAGGTGACAAGTGTTGGAGGGCTCAATGATCGGCTCATCAAAGTCAAATTTTCTATTTCTGGAGTGTATTTCTTTCTAAATAAAAGCTAGCAAACACATGAGAAAAGACAGATTGAGATACAGTTGATCCCATATGTCAAATCCTTTGAAATGAGCCTAAATCTGTGGGAGGGCACTGGAGGAAGGAGGCCAGAAGCTGGAGCAGGTACTTCTTTTCCCTGAACACACACACACACACACACACACACACACACACACACACACAATGTTTTATATATTGTTTGTGTGTGTGCGCTTAAGAAAATGCATGCATTTCTGTTTTCAGTAGAAACAGTATTGTAGAATGACGAAAGACTTGGTGAGCTGGTAAGGTTGTCTACCCTACTATATACAAGTTTCAGAGGGGTTCAGTATTTTATACCCTGCTTCAAATGATTTAAATTCTTTGAGCCAAACAATTGCTACACAGATGACAAGCACAAGGAAATGAGTTGAAATCTAAGAATATTTGCACATGTTCCTGCTAATGAAGCATGAAGAGCAGACTATAAGTGAACATGTGCCGTGACTGAGCACACTGGTCAAAACGGGAGAAGAAACGCCCCACGGGTGTTCGAGAACTTCGTAGTTGCGATGATTCTATCATGAAATTGAACGAAGGAGAAAAGCAGGTGGAGGGAACTAAGGGGAGATGTTTGCAAGAGAGAGAGAGAGAGAAAGCAGGAAAGGAGAAGGGCAAAGGGAAGGACAGGGAGACAGACTGTCATTAGCTAATTTTTAATTGACTTCTTGTTATGTTTTCCAACAGAGTTCCTGTCAAATCATAGGTAAACACTTCTCAGAAGCCTTCAAATATTAAAAAAAAAAAAAAGGCAAAACCAAAAACAAAAAGTCTGTTTTCAAGAATTTTTATCCTTTGAATGAATGAACTGTCTTTGACAGATGCAGCAAGATCTAAACATAAAGCATTCCTCTTTTTTCTTTTACTTTTAACTAAAATATCAGAGGAATCTATTTTCAATGGAATTACAAAGTATGTTTATTGCAGGGAGAAGAAGGTCCTATTTATTAACTCCTCTGTGGAGATGATCAAAATAAAAATAACATGTAATTCATCTCAGAAAGTAGAGTATATTAAGGTGATAAAGAACAGAACTGGAATTTTTCATTTCAGACTTTTCCGTCATGCTAATCATAAGTAAGACGTCATCAATCTTAATTTTTTACATAACATGGAAAGAGGTAGAAATATCTATATAGATTATGTGAGGTTCCAATTACAAATGTGATAACTACAAGTGTCATGATTTGATGCTTTCTGATACCTCTTTCTTTCAAGCATAGTTTGGGGGTTGTGTTTTCACCTTAGCGTGGGACGGAATCTGTGGTTAGTACATATTCAAGAGAAATATCCAGTTAGTTTTTTAAAATTTTTATTTATTTATTTTTAAAGATCTTATTGATTTATTTATTTTAGAGAGGGAGAGAGAAAACCTGAGCAGGGAAGGAGCAGAGGGGGATGATGAGGGCGGGGGAAAGAATCTGAAGCAGACTCCTTGCTAAGCACAGAGCCGGCACTGGGCTTCATCTCACACCCTGGGATCAAGACCTGAGCCAAAACCAAGAGTCAGGAGCTTAACCGACTGAGCCACCCGGCCGCCCCTCAGTTGTGCTGTTTTTGTTGTTGTTGTTGTTGTTGCTGTTGTTGTTTAAATGTGCTCCAGTGAGCCTAGCTTTGATTACTATATGATAGTTTTAGGTCCTGGGTATTTGTTGTGTATTTCTTCAAGTCTTCGAGAGCCTTATTTCCTATTAATGCAAAATATATGTCAGTTATGTTGTAACCAACCATTCTTGATATATAGATTCTGTGTTAAAATGTTTGGGGAATAAAAAATGAAGTCACAGTGTTTAGGTGGTTGTCCATTGGCAAAATGTAGGAGCAGTAGCCAGAAACCTAAGAATGACTTTTGGCCATTTTCTGTCTTTTTTCCAAAATTAACTTCTGCAGACAACAATTCATGACACCCTCCTTACAAAATCCTCATCTTAGAGAAGAAGACAGTTGAAGGAATTATTTTGCAAAAGCAGATGTGTACATGAAATGTCTGTACAGAGTAGCCACCCAATAAATACTGTAATTTTAATTTACATAAATGTTCTTGATTTTATGGGAAAACTAATTTCTTGGTTCCCACTTTTCAAATATTTCTGACTACCTAGATTGCTGCAAATTGTCTCACACATAAGCACCTACTAAGAATAAATCACTTCAAATTATATTTCCGTTGGCGGATGCACAAAGTAAATATATTCATGGGGAAAAAAAATGAATATGCAAATAAGCAATCACTGGCTACAACAAATGCAAAGAAGCTTTGGATCTTCCTGGTAGGTATAAAATCAGATGGTCTGAAGGTCAAGAGGCACATGTACAAAATGAGAATACCAAGAAAACTGTTAGTTTTGTGAATCGGCACACAGAATACCAGCATAACCGATCCTGACACATTAGGTTAATGGGGATGGGATTCACTTCTGCCATTTTCAACCCAGATCACTGCCAATATGCACATTACACTACAATGACCCAGAGCGAACTTTCTTCCTCAGCTTCTTGGCTTTGAGCACGACACATAGTGTTTTACAGACGTCTGATCCTCGAGGTTTTCATACAAAAATGTTACTTTCTCTGAACAAAGATTAACACAAAAAAGTTGCTTTTTCAAACAAGAATAATTCCAAAATGAGTACATAAAAAGGTAACTGTGTACCTTTTTTCTTAAAAAAAAAAAAAAAAAAAAAAATCTGCCTAGGCCTATCAAATATACCTGTTCCCCCGGGGTGTTCCAGAATGTGTAGGTAAATATAGAAAAGGTGGGACATTGCACACCAATGATTCACACATTCTTTTTAACTTTAGCTGATTGGGAAAAATATGTGGAATGATCCTGATCTTTCTCCAGGAAAGCTGTCAGCTTTTCCTGCGTTTTATCCCATTATCCATTTGTCACGGCTATCCATTTGTTATGGATCTTTTTCTCTTCTTTCTGTCCTTGTTTTTCTTGTCCCACCCACAGGTACCTGACTCCTTGAGAGGTCACCCCTCCTCACCATCTTTCAAGCCTCCACCCCAGGTGGCTCATCTTTATGGCTTTTGGCTTCCCCTCCTCATAGATTTCCAAACTAATAACAGCAGCAGAGAAGGCAAAGGCCACTGTGTATTATTCAATGGAAGGACTTAAAACTGACAGGCTGTCACACGGGTGACTGGACTACATCGAATACCTTAAAATAATTTTTTATTGTGTAGAAGGACACATCTGAAATAATTTTGGAATTTCTTTATTTTTAAATAATAGCTTTATCGAGGGGCGCCTGGGTGACTCAGTGGGTTAAAGCCTCTGCCTTCAGCTCAGGTCACGATCTCAGGGTCCTGGGATGGAGCCCCGCATCGGGCTCTCTGCTCAGCAGGGAGCCTGCTTCCCCCTCTCCCTCTGCCTGCCTCTCTGCCTACTTGTGATCTCTCTCTGTCAAATAAATAAATAAAATCTTAAAAAAAAAAAAATAATAGCTTTATCGAGATATCATTCGCACACCATAAAATTCACTCTTTCCAAGTGTATAACCGAGTGGTCTTTAGTGCACTCAACAGAGTGCTGCAGCCGTCACCACTCTCTGGTTATGGGACATTTCTCTCACCCAAGAAAAGCACCGGCATGCCCAAGAGCAGTCACCTGCCACCGCCCCTGGCTGTCTGTCGTTTGCAAGTTCTGGACAACTCCCATCAGTGGAATCACACAAAATGTGGCCTTTTTTTTTTAAAAATAGATTCGTTATTTTATTTTTTTCTCTTATAAAACTACTTTTTTTAATGGCCCTGGTAGACAGTGGACCTGCCACCATTCAAACGCCGTATTATGAACATCTGCCTCTGCTATAAGAAAATTGAATTTAGGGCGCCTGGGGGGCTCAGTT
Source organism: Potos flavus (assembly GCA_028534135.1). Lineage (NCBI taxonomy): Eukaryota > Metazoa > Chordata > Mammalia > Carnivora > Procyonidae > Potos > Potos flavus. The sequence goes on along the minus strand of CM052894.1, from coordinate 71,726,900 downwards.
GGTTGAGTGACTGCCTTCGGCTCAGGTCATGATCCTGGAGTCCAGGGATCGAGTCCCGCATCAGGCTCCCAGCTCCACGGGGAGTCTGCTTCTCCCTCTGACCTTCTTCCCTCTCATGCTCTCTCACTCTCTCTCTCTCTAATAAATAAATAAAATCTTAAAAAAGAACAAAACTTGAATTTATTTGGGGGCAGTTTCCATTACTTCTATTGGTGGTTTCTCTTTAATCTTTTTCTTACTTATTCAGAAGGATTTTTGCCTTAAAATTAGGTAGCTTTTCCTCACTCTTAGAGACCACTTCTTTTAATTTTTATCTAGGACCAAAGATAAAACTCAAAAGCCAACCATCAAATGGACCACTTTGATCACGAGTCTTATGGAAGCTGGCAGCCCCCTCCTCCTGGAGCCCAGCACCTGCCTCAAGCTCCCTGGGGCCTGGATTCGGCCCCATTGCACTTGAACAATGTCCTTGAACACACTTCCTGGTACTTTTCTGCCCTGTGGCTTCTCATGGTCACTAGCTCCAAGCTCTTTCCTCCTCCTTGGCACCTTAATGCTACACTTTCCTGCACTTCCACGATAGCCTTACCCCACAAGACAGCCTGACGCTGCTGCTGCCATGAACCCCAACCTCGCTGTGGCTCCGCGGCAGCCTGACTCTCTGCGGCCGGCTATTCTGTCAGACCCTCAACTTCGAACTCCCACCACCACGTCTCTTATTAACCACCATTGCACTTGGTCTACTTCGTCCAGAATTTCAACATTGACATGAAATTCTGCTCTTATTTTAATGCCACGTTTTGTGTACATTCCTCGCCAAAATTTTTTCTGGATTTTTATTAGGATGTATCTATCATCCTGAAGTTCTGCCCTAATCCTTACGAGTTTCTCTCTGACTGATGTAAATGGTACCCCGTCCCATGAATGTTTATTCCTCCAAGTAATTTTCATCACCCTGTGTGAGTTGCTTCCCTTAATAACGAGACTCTGAGTGCAACTCGTAATCCATTCACTCCATTTCCTGGTTTCATGTTATAGGTGCTGCATGCTTGGCTCGCTTTATTTCTGATCCTGTTGCAACTTTTTCAATAGATTCATTTAATAGCATCTTCCCTTTCTTTTCCTCAAAATTTGATCCATTCTTAAAGTTTTTTTCTCCAATCTTATTCCCATTCGACATAATATTTATTTTAGCATAAACATCTTGGATGATGGTATTTATCATCTCCTATCTTTTAAAAAACTAGACCCTGTCATTTCATCACAATTTCACAGCACACCTCTACATCCAAGGAAATGTACCGGGAGCTGAGGATATGGACAAAAGTTATAACACTGCCCTCGAGTAGCTAGAGCGGAATTCAGGCAACTACAAGGATTTCAATATAGCCTTGAGTTAAAATAAACACACGTGCCGTGCTTTCATTTACCACTGCCGCTGTAACAAATTAGCACAATTTTAAACACTTAGACCAGCTTAAATTTATTATCTTACAGTTCTGTAGGTCAAAAGTCCAGTAGAAGTCTCACTGCAAAATCCAGGGGTCATGATGCTCTGTTCCTTCTTTCAGGTTCTCGGGGGGAGATGTTTCCTTGCTGGTGTGTTTGGCAAGAATGGGTGGGACATAGTTCCATGAGGTTGTAGACTGAGCCTGCATTTCTTTGTTCCTGTCAGCTGGGGCCTGCCTCTCTCTGTGGTTGTGCACATGGCCCAGCACCACTCACAAGCAGCAGGAGGGCATCGCATTCTTCTCCTACTGCCTGCTCTCTGACAACACCAGGGAAAGCTCCTCCACTTTTCAAGTCTCTTGACTAGATCCTACCCGGCTGAGAAATCCAGTATGATCTCCCCATCTCAGGTTGACAACCTTGAAGTTCCTTTGCCTTATGAGCTATCACAGTCACAGGTTTCAGAGATTAAAAGGTGGGTACCCCTGAGGTCTGTAATTCTGCCCACCGCACACAGAAAAGTGTTTCATGCAATGTGAGCAGATAAACTGGTGAAAAGTAAAGATGGTAAGCTCCTGGGGAGCAGGGGTTGGATGTGCCTTGGTTCGGGCTGTGTCTTCTGCTCAGCACGCTCTCTGGCTCTTACAGAGTCAAAGTCAATATCGAATAAGTAGGTGAAAGAATGAAATCAAGATCAGATGCCATGAGACGATTATAAAAGTGACTTCCATGGAAAAACATTTCTAGATGAAGTAAGGGAAGTGGATTGAGTTGGTGGAGGGAGGAGGAGGAGGAAATACAGGAGACTAAAATATGGGAGAGGTGACAGCATTGGGACAATGTGATCAGAGGCACCAGGTGATGAAAATCAAATCTATTTCTAAGCTTCTCGTCTCCCTCCATGTTTTCTTCTGACTCAACATGGGTCATGGTATTCTCTAGGTCTTTCTACAACTTCTGATAATCCTTCCCCAGTTTTAATGTCCTTTGTGGTTTCCAAATTATCAGGGCTTCAGCCCATTCAAAACTACTGAACGGAGCTGACGCGAGTCATGCCCGACGGCGCTTCCAGTGTGGCGGGGTCACTGGTGCACGGCCCAGCGGAGCAGCGGACGCACCTGTGCCGGCCCTGGAGGCGCTCGTATCTAAACAACACTGTTTACCTCCTGCACCCGAGGCAGAGTCTGGGTACCCAGTGGACTGAGAAAATGAGCAGGTACGTGAACAAAGTGACAAAGATAGCTTCCGTGAGTGGGACAGCTCTGCCCAGGCTTTCTCCTGACGGATTCCCCTTTGGACCAGGGGAGACTCTGCTTCCTCAGGCCTGCAACAGGTGTCCTTTCTCTCCAAGACAACTGGACATGAGGTGTGTGTGTCCCAGTGATACCACCTCACTTCCAGCCAGGGAAACAGCTGGGCTTTCATTTCCTTTCTTCTTTCAGAGGGCGCTTTGGGTCCAGACCCCTACTCACTGCTCATGGCTTTTCTCCCTGCAGGTCTTTTCAAGTTATACCCATCCATTCATCACTACCCCACTTACCAGAAGATTTCTTTGGGGTTTTCACTATAATCATATAAATGAATAGAATCCTTCTAGGTAATCCATCTGCCAATTTCAAAATGAGATGACTGCATGCAGAACGAAATTCTAAACTGCAATTTCATGTTTCGGCCATATATCCTACTTATAGCTGCTTCACGAAATGATGAGGTTCCTGATTTTTGCCAAATATTCTGAAATGACACAGTTCCTGGATTTTTTCCAAATATTCTGAAGCTTAAATTGTAAGGTGGGAATAGAAAAAGGGGTAGACATATGTGATAATTTTCTTTTCATGATATTAATGAGTGAACTCTGGACTCAATGACTGTATGCAAAAGTATAGTTACAGAGAGTTAGTGGAGACTCACTTATTTCCTCCATAAATCTGGGATGTAACCTCCGAGATACCTAAGTAAACCACAACTGAATATGATATTTATCAACAAACTGATAGATGAGCAAAAGTATTCAAGCACAGTGAGGGGCTTCACTATTAGCATGATAAGATATTCCTTTTGATTAAATAATACATATATTAGAAAGAGAGAACTCATCATCTCAGTCAGGGCACATTTTGATGAGAGATCAATGTGCATTTCTGAATGAGCTCCCCCTTATCTTGCTTCCAAAGAAGCCGAGACAAAGATCTCTCCACATTATTAACTGTGAGGGAAAACAACAGTCACTCTTGAGATTTGTTCCCAGGAGGAAGGTGACAGTCTGTTAGACATTTGGGAAAAGAAACATTTTTTGCCCTTACAAAATAAATCCAGGAGCGTTCCCTTTACCGATCTTCCTAAAAAAAAAAAAAAAAAAGTATGTGTGCCCAGGATATTCTTAGATTCCTATTTTTAGTGTTTCCAGGAAGTAAAACCCAACAACTTTCTTCTGATGGGAAATGCATCCGCTTCCCAATCAGAAAGAGACAGCCAAAGAAGGAGAAATGCAAGTACAAACTGGTGCCTTCTCTGAATGGCTCTGAGGATGCGATGAGAGGCCTTTCTGGGAGGAAAAGCAAAGACAGTTTGAGATGGAGGGGAGCTGCTGAGATATAAGGAGAATCACGAGTGAGACACCACTCAGAATTATTCTTGGCATTCTATCAACAACAGAGCGGCAGGATAAACCCAGCGTGCAAAGACAGCCGACTTGATATGGGGTTAGCATACATCCCAGTTTGCTCCAGACACCCCTGGTTTAGAAATGTACCCCTGCCTCCTTCTTTTTCAAAAGTGATCCAATATGCGTAATCAATGACACACTAATTATACAAAATGGTGCTTAAAAAACATATGATGTAATCACTTTAAAGCCAGTAGCTCTGATCATTACTATTTTTTCTTTACTCTCAAACTTAGAAGTGGAGGAGATAGAAATTATTTTCTTTTTTAAGATTTTATGTATTTATTTGTCAGAGAGAGAGGGAGAAGCAGACTCCCTGCTGAGCAGGGAGCCTGACTTGGGACTCAATCCCAGGATCCTAAGATCATGACCTGAGCTGAAGGCAGACGCTTCACTAACTAAGCACCCAGGAGCCCCAAGAGAAATTATTTTCAAAAAGAACTTGGCCCTAACCTTGCCATTCAGACAGAGGAGCCGGAATTGTTTTCATCCTGGTCAGATTCGGGTTTTAAACATCCGGTAAGGGACTTTCCTTTAGCTGTACACCAGGATATGACTGGAATGGATCTTATTTCAGTGTTCCCCCTTTTATATAAACTGGGTCAGCTATAAACAGTAGAGTTGGTCAATATGCTTTGTTTAGTATAAAATCAATCATTTGTAAGAAAAAGAAAAGAGTGTGTGACAGTGAATCCTAATAAGGGAGAAAAAAAACCTCCTAGATTTTGGAATTGAATGGATCTTTATTTAAATCTTGGCTCTGCTAACATTAACGCCATAATTCTGGGCAAACTTTTAGCAACTTCAGTTTCCCTGTAGGCTTAAAGAAAGTCTAATTCCTCCCTCACAAAGCTGTTATGAGAGATAAAGATTTAACTGCATGCATTTCTTAGCACGGAGGAGTACCCTACATCTTTGGTCTTCAGAGGTCATTCTGTTTCTGTGGGGGAGGCATGTCCTCTATTTAATTCAATGCAAACGCAGTGCACTCTTCCCTCCCATGATGCTGACCATGGGGTTGGAGAAGACGGAGCGGTTATCCGAAACAAAAGAACTCTTCTCTCTTGTTCTTCCTGTATGTCTGCCTCTCAGTTTCCTATCTTTTCTGGGCCCGTGGACCCTCGTGTCGTTTGGCACCTGCTGGAATGGTGGCAACCCCGTGGAGACCCTCCTTCCTAGAGCTGAGGAGGAGCCCTCTTCGCTCAATTCCGGGGCGCTAACTGACTGCAGTGTGTTTGCAGAACCTCTCCACCGGGGACACAGGCAAGCCTTCTCCCCGCAGTGCAGCATGGTAGGTGGGGCCCCTTACCCCTGGGTGGGAACTCCAGCCAGAAGGGGGCTGGCATTCCATCCCAAGCTAGGCTGCTCCAAGGTGGTCCAGCAGAAGGACCCCTCCTTCAGGAGTCAAAAAATCATCCTAGTTTTATCACAACTTTTCAGTTTTTTGCCTTGACGAATCTCACTTTACACAACGGGAAAACTGGAACAAGAGAAAGGATTTTTTTTTTTTTTTTTTTTTCAGAGTAAAGAGATAACATATCAGAAGAGGAGCAGAAAGAACCCGCTTCAGTTTCCTGAACCATACATCCCAGCCTCTGACCACCTTCTGTATTTGAATTGCAGCCTGCATCCCTAACTTCCACAGCACAGCAGAAACACAAATAAACTTAAAATATATATATATATGGTTCATAAATGTTCACGGTCAACATGACCCCTCATTAGGAAGATTCCCTTGTGCTGAGAACATTGTTTGAGATGATTTTACCTGACAAAACATTAAGAATACAAAGCAAAATTACATCAAGAACATGACTTTCATTGCAGAGAATAAAATTTGGGTCCAACCAAAAAAGATGGTCACAGTCCTACTCCATACACACTTCATTAGACATGCGCTCTCGCTCTCTCTCTCTCTCTTTCATATTACAAATCTGTTTCGGACTCCATAGCTGGTGCCTGTGCCATGGCTGCTCAGAGCCAAGGCAAAGGCCCCATAAACACAGTCCCAGATAGTAACTCTCCTGTCAATCCTCCAGCATTCAAATTTAAACTAATTTCCTAAAATTATGAAATTAGTCAATTCGAGTCATTTGAGGCATATCTAATGATAACTGTCCAACCCATTCTCATTTTATGAATATGATTAGTAATTGGCTCTAGACCAAGGTAACAAACAATTTTAAAGTAGATTAACATAATCCTCTTAGCATATGGAATACCATAATATTCACAAAAATCAAGTTTACCACCTAATGTAGAGAGTCTATAGCAGAGGTGACTCTCAGCAGGTCCTTCTGGCTGAAGATTAAAAGCCGTCTGTAGAAAATATCATGACTTTTAGTAACACAGAAAAATGCAAAACCGATCTATTTTTCCTATGTAAGACTAAACTCCCACACATTTGGAATGACCCACAGGGCTGTCTATAAAGTTTCTCATTTTTCATTTTAATGTTTTGATTTTATGAAAGCAGTCACACTTAGATCCTTGAGAACTTCAGTTCTAAATATAAATTCTTACTCCTATGTCCTATAATGAAAACGGTTCTGAAATACCTATGATTAATTACTTTTGTAGAAGGGAGGCAAGGAGGGAAGAGAAAAAACACAAATCCCAAAATGGCAATGCCCACTCCACCTTTTAAAAATATACATCTCTTGATAATGTCCTTTTTTCCTTAAAATGCTAAATATTTGGCCTTTTATGGAGAAAACTGAAGGAACAGTTACTTTTTTTTAAGATTTTATTTTTTGGGGCGCCTGGCTGGCTCAGTTGATTAAGCAGCCGACTCTTGGGGCTGGCTCAGTTCCTGATCTCAGTGTCATGGAATCGAGCCCCGAATCAGGCTCTGTGCTCAGTAGTGAGTCTGCTTGAGATTCTCTCTGTGTCCCTACATCTAGTCTCTCTCTGTCTCAAAAAAAAAAAAAAAAAAAAAAAAAAATATTTTTAAGTATTCTCGACACCCATCATGGGGCTCAAATTCACAACCCCAAGATCAAGAGCTGCATGCTCCACTGACTGAGCCAGCCAGGCACCCTAGGAACTTGTAGGTCTGGGTATTAAAAAATAATGTTTACCCCCAAAGTTCTGTAGTAGCATCTCTTCTCATTCCTAAAACTATGACCACTCCTCTATTTGTTCTAAAATATATACTTATTAAGAATCTATGCTTCCCAAGTAATAATATTAGTAATGTGGGAATAGCTTGTCTCCCAAGAGGGAGTTCAAGGATAAAAGATAAGGAAGGGCATAGGGGCACTAGAACAGGTGCTTCCCAACACTTCAATGGATAAAGAGTTGATTCTTTCTAGCTAAGATGAAGTGGAGTATAAACTGTACCTGGAATCCGATTTACCAGTGATTCTGACTCCATTCGTCAGAATTTTTTAAAGATTCTGAACTAATCCTAACAATCTGCTGAAGTTAAGAATCACTGGGCTTGAGGGAAAAAGCCAAAGGAGTGGGTAAGGGAGAGAGAGGGGAGGGGAGAACATTTAAAGCCCAAGAGAGACTGGTGTGAACCAAAGCCTGGGGGTGGGAAAGGGTGAAATAGGATGCGTAGAACCATCATTGCTTGGTTTAGAGAAGTCATCGTTTGCACTGTAAAGTTGTTAGCAGATTTCATAAGTTGCTTGACTGTGATTGCTCAGATAATTTTTTTTTGTCTTACAGTTAATTGGGTAAGTATTTAAGTTTTGTAGAGGGAAAACAAAGTATGGAAAGCAGTATTTTGGAGAAATTTTTCCAACACATGAAAGTGGAGACGATTTGGAGATTAAGAAAAACACTGACACTGGTTTTCAAACATAAGGGCACATAAGGTTATTTAAATACAACTCTGTGGACCCTCACTCAAGAGAAGCCCAAGTGAGTAGGTCTAGGTGAAGCTCTGTGTCTGGATTTTTAGCAAATCCTTCCGCTGACTCTGATGTAGATGCCACATGGAGCGAAATCTGTTCAGATACAACAATGGTTCTTGCGGGACATGGTTAGAGATGTCTGATGACCATGATTAGTTAAATTTCAATCAAGAAATAGTTCCTGAGTACTGATACAAGTCGGACACTATTTGAGATACTGCAAATTAAACTACTAATTGGTCAAGGACTTTACCTTGACCTTACCCTCTAAAAACAGGGAGATAGTCATCAAGTAAAAACCCCAGAGGTTATCTTACCTTTATTGTTAGTAATTTTTCTGGCATCTCCATACACATGTTAGGTACTCTGCAGAGCCTTTTCTGTGCAATATATCGTGGCTTTTTCTCTCTTTTTTACCCATCACAACTACATCCTAAAACAGGAATGGCTTTTATCTCTTCCCCCATGAGGAAGGAAGAAACCTGACACTCGAGCTTCTTAGTTACTAAACACACGGTGATGGAACCATCTGAGGTGAGGGGAAGAAACTAATGACTTTATTTTTACAAAGAGTAATTTTAAAATTCGTATGAATTTATGTGTTTAGAATTCCATGGAGTGTCAGTGATGGAGAATTATTTTTTTTTTAAGTGCCAATTACAAGGCTACTGTGGTCTAGAACAGTTCTATTTATGTAATCACTGCTTTAGGCTATTATACCACTGAACTTAAAAATAAATTCCTACCTAAGTTCGTTAAACCATCCTTTGGCTCTCAGAGTTGTTGGAACTTAGTTGAGTTAATCAATCTTATGAAATCAAATATACTAATCAATATACATGGCCTTCTCTCATGTAATATGGTCAGTGACAGAGTATAGAATTCAGGAAGTGGCAAGGAAACAATCAAATATTGACAAGAACTTTAATTTGACACCCCTACAGCTGACAAATACATTAGCAATGTCAAAAATATATTCTATCAAGATAAATCTCTTCAGATAATAGCCATTATAATGGTGTATATATGACTTTGGCTAATTTGTTTCTATTAATAACTGCCAGAGTTACTTTTTAAAATCTGTGATAAGCAATGTTACACTCATTTCTCCTGAAATCCAGATAATCATAAATACAACACTATATATTTTAGTGAATAAATAATATATAAAAATCAAACATGTCAGGAGTCAGGTAAAATGAGCAGGCAGTTCTTGCATCTAAGAAAACTATGGCAGAGAAAAGAGGTCACCCATGACTTATTATTAAAGAGAGGTATAACATTTGAATAACCGAACCAAAACTCTCACAATATGCAGATGAATTCCCTTATCAGCCTAGGAACAACCTCAACAAAGGCCACCAGGCAATACCCAGCCTGTGTTAGCATGGCAGAGCAGGTGGGTCTAGAGAAGTCAAATTTCTCTTGTGATGAATGATTAAACTTGGCAAAGAATCACTGTCCCATGCAATCCCAAAGCTTCCCTTGATCTGGCATCTTGATTTGCCAGCTTCTAGGGCAAACGCCTTTTTCCTTGGAACAGGTAGAGGACAGGAGCAGTGTAAGCAACAACTCTAATGGGCCCGATCCTTACTGGCAGCTGATCTTACCTAGGGTGCCTGCCCTGAGCACCAGAACTAGTCCGCATGGACTTGTACTTCCCCTCTGATATATAGGAGGCTGCTACATGCAGAAAATTAAAGCTATTTTACAACATTGCACATTTATTCTGCTGAATCATGACCTGGGAATACATAAAAATTTGATGACGATTCCTTAGTGGAACCTGAGTCATTTCCACATTTCACTTTTAAGAAAGTCACATCACTGGGGACTTCTGGGAAGTCATTATCATGAGGGAATTTTCCAGGAATACAGCTATCTGTATTATCATTAAAACATACATTAATAAAGGTAACAGCTACCATTTCTTAAATGCTTACTAGGTACCCAGTATTGTGCTAGATTCCTAACCTACATTACTTACTTACTTTTCATAACAACCCTTTGTCATGATGAAACTGAAGCTTAGGGAGCTTGAATTGCCCAAAAACAAATAGGTGGTAACTGGAAGATCTGGGATATTAACTTAAATCTATAAGATTCAAAAGGCTAAGTTCTTTACCAGTATTTTGTCTTCTATCTCCCAAATACATGGAAGTAGAAAAATTCTCAACAGTTCTGTACAATGATAACAGGAATCAACTGTATTCCAAATTCTAAATCTCCATTTACAGTAAAGCATGTGAACAGAAAGAAAACTTTAATAGCAGGCAGACAAAAACTGGTTTGATTAAATATGTTAATAAGAAACAGGCATGAGAATATTTACTCTATTTTAAAAAGTAAGTCTACTGTACCTCTGAAACCAATAATACATTATATGTTAATTAACTGAAATAAAAAGATTACAAAAAAATTAAAAAGGTACACAGATGATAAGGCAACCACACAAACAGGACACTCTCCCTTTTTACTATGGAATCAGGTCATCAATTATTTGTCTTTACTCCCCAGTAGGACTTTTCTATTTTATTGATACAACTAGATCAATACATTTGGAGAGAAATAATAAGCAAAAAAAGTTAATTGACTGCAGGTAGGAACAAAAATTTGTATTTTAACATATAACCTGAGATGATTCTTATGCATACACCAGTTCTAAAATTTTGAAAAATATATTTATGCATTTGATACTTCATTCTTTATAGTTGCCTGGACTTAACAAAGTAGACAGATCAGAAAGATAGCTGAGTAGGAGGATCCTAAGCTTACCTTGTCTCATAGATACAACTAGGTAACACCCATATAAGTGTAAATAACCTAGACGATAACCCAAAGACTGGCAGAACAGACTTCCACAGCTAAATGTGTGGAAGAAAAATAGGTATATGGACAAAAACCCATCAAGGGACTCACAAATAAAAGGATGTAAAATATGAAAATGTACCTAAAATGTGGGGAGACTGGAGTAAAGAATGGGCTCAAATTTAAATGACCATCAACTTCATATAGACTGCTATATGCATAACATGTTATTTATAAACCTAATAGTAAATACAAATCAAAAACCTGTAATAAATATGCAAAAAATAAAGAGAAAGGAATACAAGTATATCATTAAAGAAAGCCAGCAAACCATGAGAGAAGACAGCAAAAAAAAGAAGAGATGAACTAAAAAAAACACTGTTAAATAAATAACAAAATGGCAATAAGTACATGTTATCAATAACTACTTCGAAAGTAAATGGACTAAACACTCCAATCAAAGGAAATAGGGTAACAGAATGGATGAAAAAGCAAGACCCATCTGCATGCTGTCTATAGGAGACTCATTTCAGACCAAAGACACCTGCAGACTGAAAATGAGAGGATGGAAAAACATTTTTCATGGAAATGAATGTCAAAGGAAAGCCACAGGAACAGTACTTACACTGGAAAAATAGACTTTAAAACAAATGCAACAAGAGACAATAATAAATAATAATAATAATGGCGACAATCCAACAAGAAAATATAACAAATGTAACTATTCATGCACCCAATATGAGCACCCAAATACTTAAGGTAGTTAATAACAAACAAAGGAACTAATTGATAATAATAGTAGGGGACTTCAAGACACCACTTACATTAATGGAAAAGATCATCCAAACAGAAAATCAACAAGCAAACAGTGGCTTTGAATGACACATTGGATCAGATGGATTTAACAGATACATTCAAAACATTCCAAGCTAAAACAGTAGCATACACATTCAACTGCACATGAAACATTCTCCAGAACAGATCACATATTAGACCACAAAACAAATCCCAACAAATTCAAAAGATCGTCATATCATGTATCTTTTCTGACCAAAACACTATGAAATTAGAAATCAACCACAAGAAAAAAATCTAAACAGAATACAAATACATGGAGTTTAAATAACAAGCTACTAAAAATGAGGGAGTCAACCAAGAAAATAAAGGGGAAATCAAAAAAATGCATGGAGACAAAAGAAAATGAAAACACAGTAGTACAAAATTTTGAAAGAGAACGTAAGAGGGATAGGGTATAGAGCATACGGGCCTACCTCAAGAAGGAGAAAAATCTGAAACCTAACTTTACACATAAAGGAGCTAGAAAAAGAACAAAAACTAAAACTGGTAGAAGGAAGAAAATAATAAAGATTTGAGCAGAAATAAACAAAATAGAAACTAAAAACAAACAAATAATCCAATAGTACAGGTCAATGAAACCAGGAGTTGGTTCTTTGAAAAGATCAACAAAATTGATAAAACTTTAGGTAGTTTCATAAAAAAATGACCGATAAAGAGAGACAGAGACAGAGACAAGACTCAAATAAACAAAATCAGAAATGAAAGAGGAGAAAAAACAACCAACACTACAGAAATACAAAGACTTATAAGAGAATATTATAAAAAATTATGTGCCAACAAATTGGACAACCTAGAAGAAATGGATAAATTCCTAGAAACATATAACCAACCAAAACTGAAGTAGGAAGAAATAGAAAATTTGAACAGAATAATTACCAGCAATGAAACTGAATCAGTAACCAAAAAATTCCCAACAAAAGTCCAAGACCAATGGCTTCACAGGCAAATTCTACAAAAAAATTTAAAGAAGAGTTATTTTCAAACTACTCCAAAATACAGAAGAGGAAAGAAATCTCCCAAATTCATTTTATGAGGCCAGCATTACCCTGATACCAATCCCAGATAAAGACACTACAAAAAAAGAGAACTAGAGGCCAGTATCTCTGATAAGCAGAGATGCAAAAATCCTCAACAAAATATTAGCAAACTGAATCCAATAATACATTAAATTTAATTTTATTAAAAAATTTAAAAATCAGGGGCACCTGGGTGGCTCAGATGGTTAAGCATCTGCCTTCGGCTCAGGTCATGATCCCAGGGTCCTGGGATCGAGCCCGGCATCAGGCTCCCTGCTCAGGGGGAAGCCTGCTTCTCCTTCTCCCACTCTCCCTGCTTGTGTTCCCTCTCCTGCTGTATCTCTCTCTGCCATATAAATAAATAAAATCTTAAAAAAAAAAAAAAATTTTAAAAATCATTTACCACAATCAAGTGCTATCTATTCCTGGGGTGTAACTGGTTCGATATGCACAAATCAATTAATGTAATACATCATATCAATAAGAGAAAGGATAAAAACCATATGATCATTTCAACAGATGAAGAAAAAGCATTCATCAAAGTCAGCATCCATTCATAAAAACTCTTAACAAAGTTGCTTTTCAGGGAACATACTTCAACATAACAAAGGCCATATATGAAAAACACACTGCTGACAACATACTCAATGATGAAAAACTGAGAGCTTTTCCCCTAAGGTCAGGAACAAGCCAAAGATGTCCACTCTCACCACTTTTATTCAACATAGTACTGAAAGTTTTAGCCACAGCAATCAGCAAGAAAAATGAATAAAAGGCACCCAAATTGGCAAGGAAGAAGTAAAACCTTCACTAACTGCAGATGGCATGATACTCTCTATAGAAGACCCTAGGGGTGCCTGGGTGGCTCAGTGGGTTAAAGCCTCTGCCTTCAGCTCAGGTCATGATCTCGGGGTCCTGGGATCGGGCCCTGCATCGGGCTCTCTGCTCAGCAGGGAGCCTGCTTCCCCCTCTCTCTCTGCTTGCCTCTCTGCCTACTTGTGATCTCTCTCTTTGTCAAATGAATAAATAAAATCTTTAAAAAAATTAAAAAAGAAGACCCTAAAAACTCCAACAAAAATCTACTAGAACTGAGAAATTAACTGAGTACGATCACAACATACAAAAATCAATATACAGAAATCCACTGCATTCTATACACTAATAATGAAGTAACAGAAATAGAAAAATAAGAAATCTATCCCATTTACAATTGCACCAAAAATAATAAAATACTTAGAAATGAATTTAACCAAAGAGGTGAAAGATCTGTACTCTGAAAAACTATAAAACAGTGATATAAGAAATTGAAGACACAAAGAAGTGGAAAGACATTCAATGTTCATGCACAGGAAGAACACGTATTATTAAAATGTCTATACTACCCAAAGAAATCTACAGATTTAATGTTATCCCCATCAAAAACGCCAACAACATTTTTCACAGTGCTAGAAAAAACAATCCTAAAATTTGTATGGAATTGCAGAAGACCCCGGATAGTCAATGCAATCTTGAAAAAGAAGAACAATACTAGAGGTATCACCATCCCTGATTTCAAGATATACCAGAAAGTACCGTAATCAAAACAGTATGGTACTGGCACAAAAATAGACTCCTAGATTAACAAAACAGAACAGAGAAACCAGAAATAAACCCATAATCATATGGCCAATTAATCTTTGACAAAGGAGGCAATGGAAAAAAGTCTCGTCAACAAATGTGTTGGAACCACTGGACAGCTACAGTCAAAAGGATAGAAATGGACCACTTTCTTACATCACACACAAAAATAAACTCAAAATGGGTTAAACGTGAGACCTGAAACCATAAAAATCTTAGAATAGAGCACAAGCAGAAATTTCCCTAACATCAGCCATAGCTACACTTTCCTAGATATATCTCTTGAGGCAAGGGAAACAACCAACAAAACCAAAAGGCAATCTACTGAATGGGAGAAGATATTTACAAATGATATATCTGATAAAGGGTTAATATTCAAAATACATAAAGAACTTATAAAATTCAACACACACAAAAACAAATAATCCAATTGAAAAATGGGCAGAAGACATGAACAGATATTCCTCCAGAGAAGACCTACAAATGGCCAATAGACTCTTGAAAAGATACTCAATATCACTCATCATTAGGGAAATGCAAATCAAAACCATAGTGACATTTCACTACATATGATATATATATATGACATACATATACACAATGGAATATCACAGTCTCTGATTTCAAGCTACATTACAAACCGATAGTAATCAAAACTGTATTGCTGGCGTAAAAGCAGACACGTAGATCACTGGAACAGAAAACAGAGCCCAGAAATAAACCCACACATGTATGGTCAATTAATACACAACAAAGAAGCCAAGCATAGTGGATGAAGAAAGAGCAGTCTTGTCAATAAATGGTGTTGGGAAAGACTGGATAGCCACATGGAAAAGAATGGAACTGGACCGTGATCTTACACTAAGACTTGAATGTAAGTTCTGAAATAAAACTCGGAGAAGATAACACAGATGGTAAGATCCTTGACATCAGTCTTGACAATGAGCTTTTGGATCTGATCCAAAAGCAAAAGCAACAAAAGCAAAAATAATCTACTGGGACCACATCAAACTAAAAAGCTTCTGCACAGCAAAGGACACCACTGCAAAATGAAAAGGCAACCTATGGAATGAGAGAAAATACAAATCATATATTGGATGAGGGATTAATACGCCAAATATATAAAGAATTCATACAACTCAACAGCAAAAACCCCATTCTGATTTTTAAAATGGGCAGAGGATCTGAACATTTTTCCAGAGAAAACATCCAGATGGCAAATAGACACGTGAAAAGATGCTCATCACTCATCATCACAGAAATGAAAATCAAAACCACAATGAGATATTACCTCACAGCTGTTAGAAGGGCTAAACTCCAAATGACAGGCAATAATAAGTGTTGACAAAGAAGACAAATACTGTATGGTATCACTTATATGTGAAAAGTAAAACACACACACACACACACACACACACACACACACACACACACACAAAAACAAAACAAAAGAAGCTCATAGACACAGAGAATAGATGGTGGTTGCCACAGGAAGGGGGTGGTACAGGTAGAGGTTAGGTAATAGGAGTGAAGGGAGTCAAAGGTACAAACTTCCAGTTATAAAATAAATAAATCACGGAAATGTAATGTACAGCAAGGTGACTATACTTAATACGGCACTGCATATTTGAAAGTTGCTGAGAGAGTAGATCTTAAAAGTTCTCATCACAGGAAAAAAAAGCTATAATTATGTATGGTGACAGATACTAAACAGATATTGTGGTGATCATTTCACAATTTATACAAATATCAAATCATCATGTTGCACGTAGGTCAATTATACATATGTATGTCAATTAGACCTCAATTTAAAAAATCAAAGGGAAAAAGCTACATCTCTGTAATCACCTACATACTTATCATTTGTGTCACCCAAACTTGAGAGCAAAAAGTAATCTTCTAGTCTTATGGAATACTTTAGGGGTTCAGGTGGAAATAAGATCAAATGCACCAAATAAAAGCAAATGAAAAGAACTGTAGTTTCTATGTTATCTTTTACTTAACCATAACTAATTTATTCTTACTAAATTTGTAAGTGGCATGTACATCAGAAAAATAAGCTTTTCTATTAATTCTATGCAGCAGTGGGGAACTAGTTTTCCCTTCCTTTAACACTGAATATTTTATAAGGTTACAAGTCATCAGTTTAATGTTTATGTGTTTTTGATGAATATGGCAAGAATAAAGTTGTATCACTGTCAAAGATAGATTGGCTAGTTTGTTTTTTTTTTAAGACTTTATTTATTTATTTGACAGAGAGAGGTCACAAGTAGGCAGAGAGGCAGGCAGAGAGAAAGGGGGAAGCAGGCTCCCTGCTGAGCAGAGAGCCCGATGCGGGGCTCGATCCCAGGACCCTGAGATCATGACCTGAGCCGAAGGCAGAGGCTTTAATCCACTGAGCCACCCAGGTGCCCCAGATTGGCTAGTTCTGATGCACTCTAATTTTATTTTTATAAAGGCTGCGGTGGTACTCTTCAAACTCATGAAAATGAGACAATCATGTACGTTATCAATGTTATATTTATAATATTAAGAGTACATGAGTCTCTGAGTCCAAGCCATTACACATCTAAAGAACATTCAAACTTCTGCTGTGATATGTTTATCACAGTTTATCACAGTTATCTGGACAGATAACTGACCAAAAATCCACTACATACAAGGATCTTTTCCCTCTTTGGCATTTCTGAAGAGAATGATCTAGAGTGATGCCTGAGAGACAGAGTCTATGGGGAAGAGTTTCAACTCCCTGAGGACAGCTAGAGAAGGAGGCAAAGGAAAACAGTCTCTGATCACAGCTTCAGGGGAGAGAAAAACAATTAAAAAATGGTCAAGGTTTGGAAAATATTGAGATATTTTCATAGCATAATATAATGGAGCAAAATTTTACAAAATGTCATTATTACCCTTTCACTGGAATAAGAAATGCCTGTTATATTCCATGAGAAATGTTAATTCTATGGTTCCTGCTTGACATGCAGAATGGTTAAGGACTGGTCTTGAATTATTAAACAGAGGATTAAGTGCTTGACACACAAACTCACAGAACGACGCACTCAGCATCTCAACTTAAAGAAATTACTTGAAGATGTATAGCTTACGACTCAATTTTTGGAGGGATGACTATCTCCTATCTCATATGAGATAGTCAAAAAAGTCAACTGCAGTCCCA
>CM052894.1:71634903-71708952 GCA_028534135.1 Potos flavus | reverse complement strand
ACATGCAGAATGGTTAAGGACTGGTCTTGAATTATTAAACAGAGGATTAAGTGCTTGACACACAAACTCACAGAACGACGCACTCAGCATCTCAACTTAAAGAAATTACTTGAAGATGTATAGCTTACGACTCAATTTTTGGAGGGATGACTATCTCCTATCTCATATGAGATAGTCAAAAAAGTCAACTGCAGTCCCACATAGTATTTGTAGTAATAAACAAACTTCTATTTACCTTATGCCGTTTTGCTCTTCCTTTATGTGTAAGGAAGAAAATAGGGATTTTTAAGAGGATAGTTAAAAAGCATACTACACGATAGGCCTTCGAATTGGTGAGTTCCCAAAGGAAAAATGTTTAACTAGAAACTTCCAGCATCATGGCTGATTAAACTGATGCAGAGGAACTAATGTTCCTCTCCTACAAAAATAATAAAATACAATAAAATAAATATACAATGAATAAAATAGCAGTTATTAAAAATAAATAAACCAACTGTACTACTTTTTGCAACTCTGCTCTAAGTCTGGAGTTCTGTCAACATACAAAGTTAGAAAAAAATCCGGTAGTAATGATTAACACTACTGAGCAAGTACCATTTCAAGCAATGTCTCAAATAAAGCTGATGTGTGATAAAGCATAGGTGAAAAAAATGGAAAAAAAAATTCCTAATAATGGTTGGGTCTCTAATTTAGTTTTGTCTAAAGATGATTCATATTTCTATCTTTGGATTCCTTGGGACACTCAGATATTTACAGTAGACTTCCATTTTATTTAAATTTTTTTGAGACAGTTTCTCAGCAATTACACCTAAGAGTTGAAACTAATGCAAATGCACTCATTTGTGTTACATAAAGTAAAATGCACTTTTAAAACACAGTAACACCAAGAGGCAAAATCTGTTCCGCCACCTGGTTTCTTAGAACTGATTAAAAGCAGTCTTCACATAAGGCCATGAGTGCAAACCAAATTATTAAATTGGATCATTTATTCTTAATTAATTTTTATTTTAATTAATTAATTGTGCAGTCAAATGAAGCTTAAGGGGAATTTGTGCTGGACTTACTTCCTTAGTGACCCTGAAGCATTCTCTTAGTTAATGACCCTGGAAGGCTTCTGTGTCCCTGGGGGACAGAGAGAAAAAAAACCTAAAGCTAGTCCATCTTAACTTCAAACAATTAAACTTATAGTATCCTTCTCCCTATAAATCAGGGGGAGCAGGAACACAAAAATAAAGAAATACTATTGTGAATTAGAAAAGTTGTCGAAAAAATATTTCAATGAGATTTCAAATTCGGGAAAAAGTACCAAGTAGAACTGAAAGCTTATTAAGATTTCTAAATTTTCCCTTGAAGTGTATTTTACAGAGTCAATCTTACGTAAACAATAGACACATTACTGATCTGAAGCTAAGGATATATGTTAATGAGCTTGAAAAGATTAGAATTAAAATACTTTTTTAGACGAAAATAACACTGAACCACTTTCTTAAGAATTAAACTGAGCTAGCATAAGTGATCCTTATGGATGCCATATGAATATTTCACAACATATAGACTGCATTAGTGTTCTTCAAAGACCTATGAGAGAACACAGCTTTTCAGTTTTTATGTTCTTCTTTAAAAAGTAGGATTGTTTTTGGTTTGTCCTGGGAGTAGGCTGCTATTCTAACTAATATACTCTAAATTCCAATCATTCGTATTAACTCCTATCATGACTTTTTGCCACATCATCTGCCATACTGTTCTATTATCTGGTTTATTTGAGTCGACTCACTTTATTTACTTACATATTTTCTCACCTTTAAAATGAAATCACTAGTGTGATGATATATACCATAAATTTTTCAATGTATATTTTTTACTATTATGTATTTTACCACATAAAACTATAACTACTAGTATTAAACAGTCCAAGTACTGAAAATAAGCTATGATTGACCACTGGTGTATGTACCACGTTTCATGAAACAGAGTGATACTCATGACAAGTTATGCACATAAAAACATCGGGTACACATACATGGTCATGAGAATGTTCGACGTTAACTATGGACTATTAAGCAGTGGACACTTGAGAGTTAAGCAGTGGACACTTGAGAATTTTGTGAGCAACGGTTGTTGAGCCCTAGAAGCATAACCAGAGAGGATATCATTTAGAATAGATGGCCAGAGGACTCGTAATAGAGACAACTGGATCTTCATAACACAGGCATTATACATATCACAATTTGGTGTGCAAAACTCATTTTTAACCATTCATTCTTAATTTACTTCATTCACTTGTTTGATAAGTGGCTTTCCAGATGATCTGTCCCTTGCATATCCATGAATCAGTCATGGCTTTGTATCATTTAATAATAAAGGCATCTGCATGCAAATTAGTTGTACCAAATGTGGTGCGTCACAGGACATAATTTATGAATGTTTTGTTAATGGTTCATTAATGGAACATCTCCGAAAGTACCTTGAGCTCTGCTTTGAAAATTCCAGGAGCACCCAGAACTAAAGTTGGATTGATAATATATCTGGAATATTAGTCTATCATTTAATAGAAAAAATATTCATGCACAGTGACTGCAATAGAAACCAAGCATTATTGTACAAGGCAGATACAAACTCAATTTCCTCTATCAGAACACTTATGCAGATACCACCTTAGGCCTCAAGACACAGAATCAAAGAAAACACAGGTGGATGTTCTTAATGGCCTTCTCCAACCTAAGAATATATGATACTACAAGATTATGCTTTTGAAGAAACTTATTATGCATTTTATATATATTCAATTTTAAAAATAACATTTTAAGTGCCATATACTAACACAACCAAAGGGATCACCAAATTGCATTAAAAATTAAATGAAGACTTTGTGGTTAGGAAAAAAAAAAAAAAAAAAAATGGAAAAGTGACGTTAAAACCAGAGGCTGATTTCTCCCAGAACCTTTGTTGAGCTAGAGAGCATGCAGAAAAAGAATACACAGTGCTCAGCTCAAGCTAGTATGAACAGTAGAAAGGGAGAAAGGGTGTTTTAGAGATGAATGAGAATATCAACTTCATCCAAAGAGAAAGGAAAGGATAGAATCAGACTTTTCATCAGGCAGAAATTACGATCTGGGAAACTGATAAAGTGTCTTCCTCATAAATCAACATCATATAAAAGACATAGCTAGTTCTGGTATTTGTCCCCTGAAGTATTTTTTTACCTCTAGAATAAAAAACAAAGACATCTATTACAAATGTTAATCCAGACAACCAGAGTAAAATGTAAAATGAAAAGGACCTGCTAATAACTCTTTTATGTAGCTTGCAGACAGGTAATCTTATCTATGCTAGAGACCCACCAATAAAATTAAAGAGCGACAACAAAAAAGAACATCAAACAAAAATCTAACAGAAATATTCTGATACAAATGTAAGACTGAGATAATAACTAAATCTTGATGCATTTGGTTACTTCTCGGTAGTCGCGGAATTTCTAAAAACTAGCTGACAAAATATCAGAGAAGCAGGATATGAGCAACCTAAGAAAGGTGCCTGAGTTTTCTGCTGCCTGTGTACAGCTTTGGGAAAGAGTTAGAAACCAAGTAACATTGTATTTTATTTATTTATTTGAGAGAGCACAAACAAGTGCACTCAAGCAGGGGAAGAGGCAGAGAGAGAGAGAGAATCTTCAAGCAGACTCCCTGCTGAGTGTAAGTCCCCATCCATGTGGGGCTAGGTCCTAGGACCGCAAGATCATGACCTAAGCCAAAATCAGGAGTCAAGTGCTCAAACTGAGCCACCCAGGTACCTCCCCTAGTAACATTTAGATTACTGTATTAATTCACTGTACCTGGCTAATCTGCTGCCATTTCTCTTAAAGATTTTATGTCTATGTGGAAAGCATAAGAATAACTCTGCCTAATTTTCATCAATATGTTCCTACTCTTTCTATATTATTATTTTATCAATTACTAGTCTTTCTTTACAAATGTATAATTTTATAAAATATTTTCTATTTTCTCGTATTTGCTACTATGTGATCTTGGGACTATATTGCTTTCATTTTCTGTTGGGAGGAAAAAAATCCATATTTAAGCAGAGATCAATAAATGTGATTTTAGCTTCAGAATCTCCAAACAAATATAACTGAAAGACAACTTCATTTATTTTTTTGTTCTTATTTAAGGATAACTTAGTAGACTAATAGCTAATATCCTAACGGAAAATACTGCTTTCCGAATACATAAAAAATACAACTGTGGGCCCAGAGATAGCTTTCAAAACATACATTTACAAAACATTTAAAGGCCCCCACTAAGTGAAAGCCACCATGTATGCCAGAACAACTTAGACTTGAACCACATAGGGATACAATTTGCAACAAGCTAACCATCACATAGGGCTTTATACCAAAACCAATGAACCAGAAGTAATGAGTGCCATTGCTTTTCTGCTCAAATAGGTACCAAAAAACCCCACTTGAACCTGAAGAGAAAACAAAGCACGGGGGGGTGGGGGGGGACAGGAAGAGTTTTTGTATTTTGCACTTGATAAAGTTTACA
Source organism: Potos flavus (assembly GCA_028534135.1). Taxonomy (NCBI): domain Eukaryota; kingdom Metazoa; phylum Chordata; class Mammalia; order Carnivora; family Procyonidae; genus Potos; species Potos flavus. Next base: position 71,704,408 of record CM052894.1, on the reverse strand, counting down.
GACCCTCACCCTGAGGCTGTGTTTCAAGAGTGAATGAGGAGAATTTTGGAAGAACAGGTAAAGCATGAACAGAGTGGCTGATGGAACAGTTAAGACACTGTAGAATTTGACACACCCTATTCTCATTAGTAGTCTGCATCAACAGTATATTACAGGTACAGTTGCTTTTAATTCTTCACAATTGGAAGAAATTATCCCCACAAAACCAAGAAAAAATAACTGGAAGAGGACACTCAGGGAATGAATACTCACCTTTACTTCACAAGAAACGGAAAATTGACTAAAAAGATGTATTTAAAACTTCTTCCCCTGGGTACACCTAAAGAAGCAAAAGTATTTGTTGCTCCTCCACTGAGAAAAAATAATGCAGATTTATTCCGTTTCCTATCGCTACTGTAAAAAAAAAAAAAAAAAAAGCCACAAACCTACCAATTTTGGAGGTTAAAAGTCCAAAATGGGTCTTACTAGGCTAAAATCAATGTATTTGCAGAGTGGTGTTTTGGAGAAGAGATTTCTTGACATCTTCGCTTAGTTAACCCTCTCACCTCCCTCTTATAAGGACACTTGTGATGACACCGGGTTCCCTGAGAAGTCTGGAATACTCCGCATATCTGAAAATCCTTGACTTAATCACATCTACAAAACCTTTCTGCCAGGGAAGGTTCCAGAGGTTAGGGTGGAAGATGTTTGGAGGGTGGGGGGAAATCATTCCATCTACCACAGCAGTATAGAAGCTTTCCCCAGGAGGGGGGAGCTCACTTGGCATGTGAGACGCTGTGGCGTCACTGTCTCCCATGTCACCCTGTCTCTATGTAGGACAAGCACCCTAAAGTCTTCCTGCTTCTTATCTTGCCGAGTGACTCTCTCCGCACAAGCCCACACCTGAACTCTAGCACCTGTTGTAGCCTTGCTGGAAGTATCGAAAGCTCTCCCTGGTTGAAATTTTCTTTCCCCACCTGACTCTGAATTTCTGATTCCTCTTCTTCACTTGGCCATAGTCATTTGTTTATATCCAAGACATTAAAATATAAAAATTGAGTAGCATGATTCTCTTCTGTCTTCAACTTTTTCTTGACTGCTAGGATATCTGTCTCTGTATCTGTTTCAGAAGGTGACAACTAGTTCTCAGATTTAGTTTTACATTCTGAAATTCCAAGATTCCTCATGTGTTCCTGAATTCTAGAAGCCAGCCTAAGGTCCTGAGTTACAGGCTACCCTGGATGGTTTCTGCCCTGCACTTATCCTATTGTGCTGTTTCTGAACAATCTGAGACTGATCTCCCTACCACCAGAGCTATCTGGAAATATGCAGTCTTATAAGTATTTATGCTACAGAAAGGTCTATAGATAACTTGAGATATATGTTTCCTATGTTTACTTGTTAAGTTTAATGGGCTCATTAATAAAAGCCTAGCTAATAGCTTACTTTCAGTGTAGAATTTTGTGCCTATGCTTTATTATAAAATTTTATAGTTCCAGTTAAGAAAAATGTAAACAACATTATAAATGCTGTGGACGACCATCTGCTTAATCGTAATTACTCACAAACTTAATGGGAGATAGTATATGCCAAGTGTGTGTGTGTTTGTGTGTGTGCACGTGAGTGGAATTTATACCTTTTCAGCTCCGGAGTAGATAAAGTAATTGCTGACTAAACAGTAAACAAAAGATGCTTGGAGAGACGTGTCTGTTTCCCATAACACTCTGCAAGTCTTCTAAAAAAAATTTCCAAAGTCATTGATTTTTTTTTGATTACCAAGAAAATAGCGCGCAACGTTGTGTTTATGGCTATGTTTGTGAAGAAGAATATTTCAATTTCTGTTGGAGACAGGACAGCAGTAAAAGCTAATCTCTAGAAAGATATACATATCAAAACCAAGAATCATAAAGTGCAACTAATTTGCTGAGGAAAAGCGCCTCCCCTAACGCACAATCAAATTTAATAAGATTTTAAATGACCAATAGGAAGTTATCATTAACTTACTGTTAAAGAGCCTTACTGCTCTTGCTTTGTAATTTCAAATTTATTTCATGACAAATTCAAAACAGAAATTATATATGGTCAAAAGATTCCATCCATGGCAAGTGGCAAGAAATTTCATCCATGGTCAGAGTCAGTTAAGAATGTAGTCTTTGGCCATCTAGATGGTGACGTACGTCATTCCTGGCTTCAGTCCCCCGCACAAAAATACCAACCAGCAACTAACCATAGATAAGGCACCATTGTGAAAATCCCAGAACTTGCAAGTAAGGCTAAAGCCCTCTTTTGGACCACAGGTTATAAGAGTAAGAGGAATGGCAACTTTCTGACTGCATCTCACTTCCCACATGCTAGAACCACACCATGAGGGCCTTTCCTTGGGCCTATCATTTCTCCAGTAGGAAAAAGAGAACCCCGGATAAGCATGTAGCTCCCACAGCGTTATGGGACACTTCCTGGGTGGCTCACTTAGTTCTCACCTTCCAGGGATCACTGGGGAAAATCTGTGGGGCTTCACTACTGGGGATCAAATGGGGAAGGAAAAAAGGGGTGGGGCTTACGGCAAACAGATCTATGTATTCAATGCAATGCTACCAAAATTCCAAAATTCCAAGGACATTTTTCACAGAAAAAGAAAAATCAATCCTAAAATTTGTATGGAACCACAAAAGCCTAGGAATAAGCCAACACAACTGTAAGAATGAGTAACAATGCTAGAGGCATCGCACTTATTGATTCTATTTTATTATTATTTTTTACATTGTTGATTTTAAACTATACTGCAAAGCTATAATAAAACAGTACACTGCTGGTATAAAAAGAGACACAGAAAACCATTCTACGAAATCGAGAACCCCAAAATAATCCATCACATAGAGGGTCAACTATCATTCGATAAGGGAGCCAAGAATACTCAGTGGGGAGGGGGGACAGTCTTTTCAATAAATGGTGCTGGGAAAATGGGATAAACCACAGGCAGAAAAGTGAAATGGGACCCCCACCTTTCAAAACAAATAAAAATGAACTCAAAATGGTTTAAAGACTTAAATATAAAACTTAAAACTGTAAAATTCCTAGAAGAAAACATAGGCAAAAAGCTCCTTGAAATTGGTCTTGGCAAGGACTCTCTAGATATGACACCCAAAGCAGAGACAATAAAAGCAAAAATTAGTGAGACTACGTTAAGCTAAAAATCTTCTATGTGGCCAAGAAACCGTTAACCAAATGAAAAGCAACTTACAAGATGGGAGAAAATATCTGCAAACCATATATCTGATAAGGGATTAACATCCAAAATATATAAAAAAAAACCAAACAACTTAATAATTAAAAAAAGAACAATCTGATAAAACACAGACAGAGAAACTAAAGAGAATTTTCCAAAGAAGACATACCAAAGACCAACAGGTACAATTAAATGTGCTTCCTTTACATCACTAAACATCAAGAAATGCAAATCAAAGCATTATATACTATCACCTCACACCTGTCAGAACAGCCATTATCAAGAAGACAAGACATAGCAAGTGTTGGAGAGGATGTGGAGAAAGGGAACCCCTGTCTGCTGTTGTTGGGGACATTAACTGGTCCCCTATCATGGAAAACAGTATGGAGGTTCTTCGAAATATTAAAAATAGAACTACCATATGATTCAGCCATCCTACTTCTGGGTATATATCTAAAGGAAATGAGCTCACTATCTACACTCCCATGTTCGTAGCAGCATTATTTATAATAGCCGAGACATAGAAACAACCTACATGTCAAATGATGGATCAAAAGATAACGACCTCTGCCTTCGGCTCAGGTCATGATCTCAGAGCCCTGGGATGGAGCCCTGCATCAGGCTCTCTGCTCAGCAAGGAGCCTGCTTCCTCCTCTCTCTCTGCCTGCCTCTCTGCCTACTTGTGATCTCTCTCTCTCTGTCAAATAAATAAATAAAATCTAAAAAAAAAAAGTAAAGATAATGAAAAAGTGATCCCTATGTGTACATATGGCTGGGTGTATAATAAAATACAAATTCTATAATATGTATAATGAAATATTCAGACATTAAAAATAATGTAATAATATGAACGGAACTTGAGGGCATTTTGCTAAGTGATATAAGTCAGGTAGGAAAAGAAAATACTGTATGTTATCACTTACATGTGGGTCTAAAAAACACAAACTCAGACAACAGAGTGGAGTGAGTGGTGGTTACCATAGTTTGGGGAGGTGGGGAAAAAATGGGGAAAGAGGCCAAAGGGGGTCCAAAATTCCAGTCACAAGATGATGAGTACATTCTGGGGATGGGAGGCACAGCAATGTGATCATAGTTAATACTGTTCATATATTTGTAAATTACTAAGAGTAGAGCCAAGATGTCCTTCAATAGACAAATGGATAAAGATGATGTGGTTCATATAAACAATGGTATTACTCAGCAATCAGAAAGCATCAATACCTACCATTTGCATCGACATGGAAGGAACTGGAGGGGGAATGCTAAGTGAAATAAGTCAAGCAGAGGAAGACAATTATCCTATGATTTCACTCATAGTTGGAACATAAGGAATAGCACAGAGGACCACAGGAGAAGGGAGGGAAATCTGAAGGGGGAGAAATCAGAGACGGAGATGAACTGTGAGAGACTGTGGACTTCGGAAAACAAACTGAGGGTTACAGAGGGGAGGGGGTGGGAGGATGCGGTAACTGGGTGACAGGTATTTAGGAGGGCACCTGTGGTGATGAGCACTGGGTATTATATGCAACTAATGAATCGTTGAACACCACAACAAAAACTAATGATGTACTCTATGTTGGCTAATTGAACATAATAATAAAAAAAAAATTCTAACCATTAAATAAAAAATCTATGTGAGTTGATGGCTGTGTTAGCTAAAAATAGATACATATGAGGTGATATTGTAATTAGTTTGTTATATATATAACATTGTATATGATGACATATACATGTATATATAATCATTACCCTGTGTGCCTTAAATTTACATAAATGTTATATGTCAATTATATCTCAATAAATATGGAAGAATGCAGATTTTTATTATAGATTAGTATTCTTACAACACAATTACAACAGTCCTGACCTGAAGTAAAAGGAAAGGGAAACCTATCAAATATATTTAGGCAAACATTTCCATACCACAGAATTTCTGTGACATTAAAATTGTTATTAAAATTGTAAATTTTATTCTATCAGCTGAACTTGTCACTAGCAGCGAGAGACTTTTCCCTCCAATTTTAATGCATGTTCAAGTCACATATCTGTAAGAAAAGTACATTCCAACCTCTTATCTCCAGATAAGCCAACCTCCCTCTCACCTCAGTTCTTCGGCTTGCTCTTCTGTGACTTCCGTGCTCTGAGATTGCCATGCAGGAGCTTCTTTTTCACCCTGTGTGTCTCACCTCAAATGCCCCCTCCCCAGAGAGCCATCCTTTATACTCTCTGTAGAAGCACCAGGCCTTCTCCTGCTGGTCCTTCCAAATTAGAGCACCCCCTGTTAGCAGCTCAATGCCTTGATTTATTCTCTCCTTGACACTTAGCGCTCAGTCATTGGCACCTACTTCCATCACCAGAAGAGCAAGCCCAATGAGAGATGTACTCTGGTCTATTTTGTTCATGCGACATTATACGGCACACAAATGGAGTTCACTATCAGTCATTATTATCACATGGGACGCCTGGGGGGCTCAGTCAGTAGAGTGACTGGCTCTTGATTTCAGTTCAGGTCATGATTTCAGGGTCCTGGGATCGAGCCCCATGTCCAGCTCCATGCTCAGCAGGGAGTCTGCTTGAGGATCCTCTCTCCCTCTCCCTCTGCTTCTCCCCCTGCTTGCACAGTCTCTCCCTCTCTCTAAAATAAAGAAATAAATAAATCCTAAAAAAATAATTCTTGTAGTGTGAAGCAAATGAATCATTCTATAGACCTCAGAAAGTTAATGAGGTTAACTTTTACCTTCTTGCAGATGCTTATTCTACAAAAGAAAAAAAAAAGGTATCCACGAATATATCTTGGTGACCTTTTTGACTCTCTGAGATGAAGTACAGCACTAGTCACTGTGACGATGATGTGTACTGGCTAATAGAGACATGCAGTGTATTTTGGAAAAAGTCAAGAGACTATGAGAAAGATAACTTATTTTATCTATTTTATTTTTTAAGATAACTTATTATAGATATTAAATTGAAGCATAAAAGCTATCTGGCCCTCTAAAAACGCTTCCTCATTTTATAAACTTTGGACAAATGGGCTTAAAGGTAAGGTGAAGAATAACCAAACTCATTCACTCAGTATTCTGATAATGATTCTCTATAAGCAACAAAGTGGAATTTGATTCAGTGGTTAAAAGAACTCAAAGGCAATCAGAAGGACTCTCCTCATTTGATACAATATTTTATTTCCCACATCACCATTTTCCCTTCATACTTCTTGTCCCACAATACTCCGTGTGATTCTTAAGCAACATTTTAAGTGGAAAAATTGCTCTTTTGCTCTTCCTTGCCATGTGGAGACAGGTGTCCCAGTCATCGAGGGAAGATATGAAGTTACGGGGGAATCCCAGTGACAAAGCTGGTACTTTTAGTAAACAAGAAGATGGGACACTGGAAATTTAGGGACTAAGGGTCCTTGGTTACCAGTTAGGTACTTGCAGTTTTACTTCTTGTGTTCTTGTATTCTTTCTCCTGGCTTGTCTTCAAACATCTTCTATATTTTTCAACTTCTCTTCAAACCATATTTCATTCTATTTCTCCAGCAGTAATTTTTAATTAATTCAGAAGTAGCGAAAGTGTCCATACTTATTTATGTGCTCATATTGACATTAAGTTATTTGCTTATTTTTCAGGTTAAGATAGCTCATTAAACTGTCAAGTATTCATTCTGTGCTCTCTCTTGTACTCCTCCATATATTGCTGTGAGTTGAGGCATTTTTACAAATTTTTCTCGAAATTCTTATGGGTCCCTCGTATGGATCTGTTGTAACATCTTCTTGGTTCTGTCATTTTGAACTTTTGTTTAAATATTAATTGTATTTAGTGGACTCCCTCCTGCATAGACCCACCAAACCCAAAGAGCAGGCAAGTCTATCTAAATGCATGGGAGTGAAATGAAAATGAAATAATCATGATCCCTTACTGTTTATTTTAATTAAGGTAGAACATTTAAATTAATTATAACATGTGCTGTCAAAGATTTGTCCAATCAAGATTCACATCAAACAAAGGTCTGATTGTTACATATTTATCTTAGTTCCTAAATGACTCCTCCACAGTCATGCTTATCTCTGTGTCCAACTGCTGCCTGCGGATCCCAAATTATTACAAATCTAGAGTCACTACAGGTAGCAAAAGACCATTTTTTATTTTCGCCAAAGGATGAGAGGAATCAGAAACTAAGAAAACCATGGTCTGTAAAGGCCCAGAGACTGTTAATCTCTTACCAAAACCAACCGGCTAATGCTAAAGCCAATGTTATAAACTCAGTGCCCTTATTCAGGACTGGAGTTTGCGAGAAATGCTCTCTGAAGCAGCACTCTCTAAGAAAATATTACAACCCATCTTTCTTGTCACTCAGCTAAAAGAAAGAGACATGACGACTGTCTATAACGTTAACCTTTTATAACAGGTGTTCCATGAACTCGAGCAGAACCCTGGCTGACAGAAGAGAGAGAAATGAAAGGCATCTCACCGTCCGCTGCTGCTGCGTGGTGTCAGATGAGAGAAAGAGACAGAAGGGAGAAGGGCGGGCGGAGGCTCAGGTCCAGCACTGTCCGGCATCAAGTTCAGACAGAGGAGGAAGTAGCATGCCTCTCATGCCTTTTAGTAAAACAAAGACACACACGGAGGCCTCCTAGCATCATGGTGTGTGAAGATTGAATTGATCTGTACGAAACACAACTGAGAACAGAAGAGGGGCAGGATCAAACAGGACCTTTGCCTTCGCTCACTGCTTCAAAATGGGTCAAATGTGCCCCACCTTTTGGCTGAGGCTGTATTCCTCATGTGAACGTCCTGCAGTGTCTTCGTGCAGCAGTAGAATGCCGCAGGAACGTGGTCTAAGCACTGTTTCTATTTATAATTTGCCTACCTTCTACTTGTTTTTAAGGATCTAATAACAAGACATAAAGAAACAAATGCAATGCAGCATCTTAGAACTCATCCCATCAGTTTGTAAAAATGACTTCAAGCAACCTCTACCATGGCAATGAAAGCTTCATTCATTCTGAGAAAACAGCCCAAGACAATGTCTGTGCTTCTGTACTCTTGTCAGAAAGGATAAGATCCATGATGCATCGACCAACTCTAATGAAAACCTTTATTCTTAAGGCACCAAATATTTCCTTACACAGCTTGTATTAGTTTTCTATGGATGTATAACAAAATACCACTAACTTAGTGACTTCAACGACACGAATCCATTATGTCAGAGTTTCTGTAGATCAGAGGTCCTCTGCTCAGTCTGCTAAAGTGGAAGGCAAGGCTCAGTTCTTTCCTATAGGCTCTGAGAATATGAATCCGCTCCTGGTCTCATCCGAGCTTCCAGAATCCACTGCCAGGCTTCTTCCGTGTGGACCCTTGACCTTCACACCAGCCAGCGAAGCACATGCAATGCTTCTTGCTTGGTGTGTCTCTGACTTAAGCCACTAGCCAGAGAAAACTTTTCTTCTGAAAGACTCATGATTAGGTTAGCTCCCCTAGAAAGCCCCCATTCTTAAAGCAACTGAGCCACAAGACAGAACATCATCATGGAGTAAAATCCCTGAAGTGCACAGTCCTGGAGGTTGTGAAGGGGGTGTTAGGGTGGAGGTAAGACATCTTGCAGATCATGTGAGAATCCTGCATGTCAAGTGCTGGGGACAGATTTCTAGAAGACACCACGAATTCCTTCCTAGATCCCACAGTCACAGTGAAAATGAAAAGGAAGGTACATGCAGATTTGTTTTAAATACGTAAACTGAAATGTGTCCTTATCAGGAAATATCCTACGACTCATTTCAACTTTCTAGAAACAGAGTATGTGTGCTATGTAACAACACATTTATGCATCATACCCGAGGCTCTCTTTTATTTTTGTGGGGCCCAGTGTCACGTTGGAGATAAAGGCCAAGAGAACCTCCCACAGCTGCAGTGATGACAGGAAACAAACTACTTATTGCATGACCCTGGGCTCAGGGAGCAGCAGAACACGCCATGGAGGCCTTTCCATTACCTTCGCATGTAATCTCATCCCTACCTGGCTGCTGGGGCCTTGCTGTAGCATAAATCCATAGGTTATCTTTAATGAAAAAGTGCAACTACTCATCAGTGATGGATATAAAGTCCGTATTTCATTTTACACAGACACATGGCGATAGTGGCCTTTTACACGAACCATGTTAAAACAGTAATAAGGAAACGTGCCATTGTTACATTTTCTATACACCAAAAAGAGCACTGATGTGAATCAGATTAGCAATCCAGCAAATTCAGCGTGCCGGGTTTTCAGAGACTGCCAGTTTAATTGTGCACTCTAACATTTGGTCAGAAAGCAGCACTGGTTTCCCGAGTCTATGACAGCTTAACTCCGTAACTCTGACTGAAAAGAATGTTGATCCAAACATGAATATCCACCAGACATGAGGGCAGCACATGTGGAAAAGGTTAACTAATCAATTAAAGCAACCAGTCAACAACTATGCATCGCGGGCCTCTGTGTGCCCACTGCAGGCGGGAGTGACCATGCTGAACAAGACAGGGCTCTGGCTCTAAGGCATTTCTCATCTTTATAGAAACAGACAAGAAAACCATTGATTATCATTTTTTTAAATGTCACTGAGGGGTCATCAGAGGCTGCTCTGGGAGCACATATAATAGACGCCTAGTGTTATCTTAGGGACACGGAGAGAGCCTTGAGCTGACAGTGAAGGGGTCATTCTGCAGGAACCCTGGGATTTTAACACCTCTAGTTAATTTGGATGAAGAAATCAAAGGCATGCCTATCAAGTTTCTGCATAATTCAAAACTGGGAATGATTGGTTACTTTTGTTAGAAGAAGTATAACTAAAAACAATTAGCTCACTCAGATGAAATAATGCCCAATTAAAAAAAAAAAAAGACAAACTAAGAAAAATGAATTATAATCATATTTAAACACAATAAAGTAATTCATAGTCAACTGTGAAGATTTGGTTTGATGAATGAGACAAAGATGAAGAGAAGTTTGGGTTGACTAAAATAATCATATATCTTACCACTTCAGATGGTTTCTACACGTTTACACCCTGGTAACTGCCGGAACCAGTACTGGCGCCTCAATCTATCAGTCAGGGGTCTGAATTGGTAACACAGATTAGGAGGTAAGTCACTGTATTCTAATAGAAGAAGTTACAGTTTAAGTTCTAAGAACAGAGAAAAGACTTGATAAAATATATCCATATAAGAAAAAATGGGTTTATGTAATGCACGGGACAATATATGTTTCAGTATGTGAGGAACTGAGAAAACAGTCCAAATTCAGAGGACAAGGCTACAAACTATGACCAGAAAAATGAAGTGAGCTGACATCACAGCCAACGGCCTGATCATACAAACCCAATGTTCCAGCGCAAACTAAAGTCGTTCCAAGACGACACACACGAGAGATCCTCTCCTCAGGCTAAAGGTACGATTGCTAGAAAACCTACAGAAAATTAAACAGAGAGTATTTCTCAGCCTCTCCACTCAGCAAAAGGCCCGAGAGGAGTTTCCGAGCTGTCTGTGTAAAGGAACAGAGTACACCATGTGTCTAACAGAGGGACCACAGGCCGGTGATAACGTGAGCACTTCTTGAAGTTCAAGGATGTTTTACTTCTAAAGTCAGGGTCCATAGACCGGGCTTCGTGCTAGATGTTCCACAGGATGGAATCGCTACATGGAACCCCTGCCTCGGTAACCAGGGAAGCTCACAGTCAGGGAGCCTTTCTGTGCAATGGCTGGTGTCACTATCAAACATGGCAGCTCGCGGTCTTGGCCGTTTCCCTACCTTCTGCTGAGACAAAGGATGGAGCTGACTGAGAAGAAAGAGAGTGGTCATGAAAAGAACCTGGGGCTGCAAAGGTACTAACAGAACCTAAATAAATAAAGAGCATTGGGAGGTACACTACGGGCTTCTTCAAATGTATAACTGCCCTCTTTGATGGCAATAATAGCGTGTTCCTTACATTTATTTTTGCATCTCCAGAAGGTAGGGTAAATTCACCAAAAGGTGAATGTTATTTTTTTTTAAAAACGTGATATTTTAGATAAATACTGGGTTAATTTTGAATACTTTAGTTTTTCAGTAAGACTGTGACTGCTTTGACCTATTCAATTTTCCCCACTGTTGAAGTAATGAATCAGAAATAGAATCATGCTTTGTCAGGATGTTGTGCAGGGAATTTCTCCTTTGGATAGATATTTATATGAATGTATGTTAAAAACCCCTTCTGACTCCAAATAATGTTATTCTAAGTACATTTTCCTCATAATGAAGAAAAATTAATTACACAAGCTGATATGAATAAGTAATTATATATCAAACAATGTGGGTGGAAAGGCAAATTACCAGTTCTGTAAATAAAGCCTGTAATAAAATCCACTTGCTTTATATGAATATGTTGCCAAGGGGCCTGGGTTCATTATTTGGCATAAAGAAACATTCCCTTCCCTCTGTTTAAATATTTCTCAGTAGAGAATTATTAGGCAGAGAAATGGAGGAATATATAATACCACAGTAACCAAGAGTAACTAGAAAAATAAAAGATGCACTAAATTAATCAAGTTACCAATGCACTCATCTGAGGAAGAACTGAGCACAGAGAGCAGAAGAAGTGTTTATTTATGTCAATAGTGGCATTTAATTCATTATTCCAAAGGTTCTTTCCACTTAAATGAACAGAATAATTATTTATATCTCATGGAAAGATTTAGCATTCTATTAATAATATATTTAATTTTTATTAAAGCTATCTACTGGTAAAAACCATTCAAGTAAACTCTGGATCTTGAGAAGAGGAGAGAGTAAAGAGAAAGTACAGAATTAATTTGAGACCACTGTTTTTTTAGAGCTAACCAGATTTTCAAACAAACACATTATAAAATTATAAATTATGAAATTTATTTAAATAAAATTTAAATTATAGGCTATAACAACCATTTGGTGGTCTAAATTAACCATTAAAGTCATTTAAATTTTGGTTTAATAAATTTATTTAAAGTATGCTTTTAGTTTTTAATTAAAAATTAATACATAGTTCAAATATGTATATCAAAATATATATCTACATGCCAATACAGCACATATGAACACAGATATACACAAACATGTATCTGTATACACACACAAAGTATTATCATTATTTTCTGAATCTTCTGAAATTTTAATGTGAATTCCCTACTTGTTTCTCTTTTTCCTTTTTCAGATATTGTACTCCTAAGTGTAATGTTTATTTTTCTCTAATTTTTAAAATTAATTTTAGTTTTATTTCCTTTTGCTTTTTAATTGTATTATTTTATTTTTTTAAAGATTTATTTATTTGAAAGAGAGAGAGAGTGCATAGAAAAGCAGAGGCAGAGGGAGAGAGGGAATCTCAAGGAGACTCCCTGCTGAGTGCGGAGCCCCACGTGGGGCTCAATCTCACGACCCTAACATCATGACCAGAGCTGAAACCAAAAGGTGGATGCTTCAACGACTGAGCCACCCAGGTGCCCCTATATTGATATTTTATTTTAGCTTATTATCTGGTCAAATTTTGAGGGTATTTCGTGAACAATCAATAGAAATTGCAGTTTTTACTGTTCAACTTGAACCACTGAATCAACCTTACCCATTATGTTATATCATAGATATATTTATATATATATCTTCATTGTGAATTATAGACAACACCCTTATGATATATCTAAATATTACTTAATGCCTTAAAAAGAAGTCTCAAGTAGCTGCCTTGATACACTAACGGAATGGCCTTTTGAAGACTCAGTTGTATCACAGCTGGGTGTCAGTACCTTGCCGCACTGTGACAAGGTTCTCCCAGAAGGTAGGATATGCTGAGTCAGCATCCCATTCATGGTACCGTTTCCTCCACAGCCAGGATTCAGGGGCCCAGGAATCAAGGAGTGGAATTGGGAGAGGCACCATTCACTCTTACCCATAGTGAGCAACTAGCAAACATTTTGCTTCCTATTCTGGAAACCTCATGTTCTACTGGCCTAGAGGTCCCAGTTCCAGAAGACCCAATGCTTCCAGCAGGAGACACAGCAGTGATTCTACTGAACTGGAAGTGAAGACTGCCACTTGGCCACTTTGGGTTCCTCCTGCCTCTGAATCAATAGGCAAAGAAGGGAGCTGCAGTGATGGCTGGGATGACTGATCCGGACTACCAAGGAGACATGAGGCTACTGTTCCAAAACGCAGGTTAAGGAAGAGTATGGCCACAATGCGGGAGATCCTCCTTAAAGTGTTTCTTATTATTATGCTGCCCAGTTATTAATATCAGTGGAAAACTACAACAACCTAATCTGGGAAGGACTAGTCATGTCCCAGACCCTTTGGAATGAAGATTTGGGTCACTATCATGTAAAGAACCAGACCAGCTGAGATAGTTGCTAAAGACAAAGCAAATACAGAGTAGGCAGTGGATGAAGGTAGTTCTAAATGTCAGCTATGACCACATGGCCAGTTACAGAAACTATCAGGAATATATGTCAGGAATATATCTTTCTTATTTTGTTATGAATATGTTTATGTGTTCCTATAGGCTGAATGTTTCTCCCCTAAATTATTATGATGAAATTAGTCCCCAGTTTGATGATACTTGGTGGTGGAGCCTCTGGGAGGTCATTAGATCATGAGGGAAGAGCCCTCATAAGTGACAATAATGTCCTTATAAAAGAGACCCAAAGAACTCTATTGCCTTTCCAGCCATGGAAAGACACAGTAAAAAGATGGCCATCTACGAACCAGGAAGAAGGTCTCACCAGTCCCTGAGTCTGCTGGTGCCTTGGTCTTGGACTTTCAGCCTCCAGAACTGAGACAGAAATTTCTGTTGTTTATTTAGCAATGGACATGCCATATGAAAGATTCCTCAGAAAACCCTATCTCGGCCACTCAGTCCACTCTTATTAGCAGCCTGAATGGACCCAGACATGTATGAGTGAATTTTTATCTTTAATTTCTTTCTTCTCTTGTTACCGTATAATGTAACATAAAATGCACTGACTTTATATCACAGTATTTAAGTATTTTAATTTTATATCATAGTATTTAAGTCATGGGACATCAAAGAGAAGAGTAAACATCACTCACAGACTTTATCTCCTCTGCTGAAAGGGTTGGTATATTCTTGTTTGGATGCATAATAGTTGTATCATGCTAAGCAGAATTATGACCTTGTTATTGCCTTTATTTGGAGATTAAATGTGATTTCAGGAAATGTGTGTGAGTGCCTGTATGACAAGGGTTGGACTTGTGAGGGATAACTTCATGTGCCACCTTGACTGTGTCACAGGGTGGCCAGATATGAGGCTGAACACTATTTCTGGGTGTGCCTGTGAGAGTGTTTCTGGATGAGATCAGCAGTAATCAGTAGACTGCAAAAAGCAGATTGCCCTCCCCAGGGTGTGGGGGAATCATCCAACCTGTCAAGAGCCTGAATAAAACAAAAGGCAGAAGAACAAAGAATTTGTTCTTTCTCGGCCTCAACTGCTTGAGCTGACACACGGGTCTCCTCCTGCCCTTTGCACTTAGACTTAACCATCCGCTCCCCTGGTTCTCGGGCCTTTAGACACCAAATGCACTGAGTTGCCGGCCCTTCCACATCCCCAGCTTAGATGGCAGCTCGCGGGACTTCTCAGTGCCAGACATGCTAGAGTCAAGTCCTCAGAATAAATCATAAATCACAAATCTCCTCTCTCTCTCTCTCTCTCTCTCTGTGGAGAATCTTAACTAAAATGACATGTTTGTTTACAGTATTTAATGAGATGTTATAATGCAAACATCATCTCTATATAACATGATGAAAAGAATTACGGGATGGGTTGGCTATTATTACTATCATTACTATCATTATTAGTAACATTGCGTGTTCTATTAGTGGCTACAAAAAACAAAAATGATCAAGGCATGACCCTGGTCACCCTGGTGACCGTAAGCTTATAAAAGAGGAAAACATGACTAAGAAAATTTGAGAAATAACTAGCAAATCGGTGGCCCACTGCCTGATTTATTATGACTTAATAAAATATTTGTTAATTGAGATTGATGAATGAATGGGAGAATTTATCTGCAAGTAAATGTGTAATATTTGGTTATATACACATAAAGAAAAGTGATATAACATACTAACAGCTGCGGCTGATCTCCAAGGAGGGGCACGCCTTTCGCTTTTAGGGTGTACCTGAATAAAAGTCACTGACTCTCACCTTGTACCCTGAGAAACGTACCCTATGGTGGTATTTAACTGATCAAAGATGGCCACTTCCACGTGTGAAGAGGGCATTCATAATACTCTGGAGCAGCAGTCAGTAACTGGGCACCCATATCACCCTGCCTGTGTCTCACCTCCATCTTTCCCCTCAGTCTGCTCTATAAGATGGTTCATCATCTTCAATCAGAATCATTTCCAGTTCCCCAAATTGGTCACTCCAGTGTTTGCAATTTATGATCATACTGGCATGAGTCAAACTACACAAAATTAAGGTCATCACCAAATGAAACGAAGAACTCTCAAATCTGATGACAAGCTAAATTAAATATTAGGAAAAGTATTACATTAAATGCCCAGACTCATGTTTCATTTCAAACCTTCTAAATTTGTGGGGCATTCATAGAAGTCATCAACCTGCCAGGAAAAAATAAGAACTGGATCCTAGAAACGGTTTCCAACTGAGCGGTGCTATTAGGCACTTGGGCAATGTGGAAGGAAGGCAGGAAAGGACAGGACTGACTATATTTACAGTTCTGCCAAAGAACTAATTGTGCTCAACCGTCTGTTTTATCGACATGAAAATGCCTAGTGGAGGTGGAATAAGTAATGTCTGTATACAATTCATTAGTATAAGTGTTTTTGAAACCACTGATTTGTACAGAAATGAAGCCGAAGAGCAGGAATAAGGACACTGGTAACTGAGTTTCTCTCACCCTCAGGCCTTCCAGAACATTCGTGGGCCTCAAACATTTTGCCATATTCTTGAAAAGGGAAGAGATACGGTGATGTGTTTACTTGCCTGGTTTAGGAAAATAACTACATGGTGACTCTGCATTTTTGTTCGTCTTTCTTTTCCCCTGGGAATCAAATGGAACTATTTTGCCAATTTATATAATGAAATGCACCCATACTCACCATTTCTTCCTAACTAAATAAGGTATTTGTTCTCCTGGAGCATGTGGATTAAAAAACAAGTATTCCCATTTCAGTCACGTTTTAAAAAATGTAGCCCAAATTCTCCATCTCTATTAAGAACTAGAATCTTAGGAAAAGAGCTTCGTGTGGAAATGAAAAATTCCTTCTGAAGCTTTCGCTGGAGATCATCTACTATAAAAGACAACATGTTACCTTTTTCCTCTGTATTTATGCCTCCTTAAAGGTACAAACTAGAGGGGTACCTGGGTGGCTCAGTCGGTTAAGCATCTGCCTTCAGCTCAGGTCATGATCCCAGAGTCCTGGGATCGAGCCCCATGTAGGGTTCTCTGCTCAGTAGGGACTTTGCCTCTCCCTTTCCCTCTGCCTCCCTCTGCCTGCCACTCTGCCTACTTGTGCTACCTCTCTCTCTCCCTCTGTCAAATAAATAAATAAAATCTTTAAAAAAAAAAAAAAAAGGTACAAACTAGAATTTTAGAACAGCAGGGATTACTTCTGCTTTAAAAATATTTATCCTCTACCACTCCCCTTCCAGGATAATATCTATAGAAAGCAAAAGAAGCCAATTTATTCTAACAGGAGAAGGGAAATAGGCAGCCCTAATAATGGCATAGTGGAATTACCTTGATAAAAATGAACCTTTCCTCCATGTTTTTCCTTTTGACAAATATCACCACGTTAGCTCTGACCCCCTTCTTCATCTGTCAATGGAATACGGTTTTCTGCCTTGTCTGAGACAGGCTTTCTGAGGAATCTTTCATATGGCATGTCCATTGCTAAATAAATCGGCCTTTGAGGCGAATGCTGGAAGATTTGAAGCTTTGCACCAACATCATCAACATAAATCCCTCTTGTTTTAGAAGGCTCCGGGGACTAGCCACCCTTGTTTTCTGGCAGATCTATGGCATAGACGGACATCCAGTAACAGGATTGAGCCTCACATGCACCTCCAGGAAGACTGATGTCTGGGGCTATACCCACGGGCATGTGCAATTTTTTTACTCGGCATGTTTTTTCTTAATTTTCTTCGGAAAATACTTCACCAACCCAACTGTTGGGCGGGAGCCTCAAATGTGTTAAAATCACCTTTTGTCGTAGAGCTTATTTTCATCATGTTTAGTGGCAAACATCAGCACAGATCAAAAGCTGTATTTTTCAATCTTACAAAAGCCTATGAGGAACAGAGAAGACATTACATCTACTTCTATAGCAAAGCAATTCACATTCCAGAATGTTCAGTTTAACATATCCATATATACCGCGATTCCAGATAGAAGGGGACTTTTCATCTTGTCCATGTATATTTGCTGGAATACCAATCCAAGAGCAAGAGTTGACAGATCACCCTTCCTCACATCAACCAAAACCACAAATTCTAAAGAAATAATTTGCAAGGAGGTAGCCCAAAATACTCTAAGAATCCTACTCTTTAGCCTACGTCAGTCTTTATATGGGAAGAATAAAGTTATCTGGAAGAATTTTTTTTTAAACAAAAGCACTGTCTGCTTCGTAGTGAGTCTGTGGGTATGCATGTCTGTATGCACATGTGTGGGGCGGCGGGGGGGGGTGTCTCTCACCACCTACAAACTTGCTTGAATAATGGACTTATTTTTAAGGTGGGATACTGACATCTCAACAGTATGTTTGGGTAAGAGTTGAGACACAAAACTCACTGGCTGGGCCAACTTCATGCACTAGAAATTCCGAGCAGAAGAAATTCTATGGAATGCCAAGCATTTGAGAGTTAGGTACAAAAAAGGATGTGTACAATTCCAAATGGGCATAATTCACAGCACAGGATCCTCCCAAAAAAGTGTATCTGATGGACTGCAGCACCTCTAGCATCAAGAACCCAAGATGCTCCGGGATTTCACTTGGAAGCTGTAATGGTCAGGCTGCATTATAGAATTATGTAGTGTAGAATTACCTAGAGATAAATTAAGGTTAGCTCATTTAAATCATGCAAATAAAAAAAGGAAAAATTCAATAATCTACCTCAATGTTTCCCAGTGACCAAACACTTGGAAATATTGACTGGAATCATCCCATTCGTCTTAGCTATTTTCATCGTGTGTATACTATAAGAATATAAAATGCTTTAGGGCAAATCTGCTCAAACATCATGATGCTTATCACAATACTTCTAATTCTATAGATTCTTAATTCTTACTGACTTGGTGTAATATAATAAGCCATTATGCATTACAAAAAGCATTCTCTATGTCATCGGACATTTTCACAGTTGGTATAAAATACATAATTTACAAGGCAAGAGAACGATTTGGTTGAGCTTACATAATACTTTACATGTGTGTGATTGTATGTTTTAGTACTTTATAATCCATCAGTCATGAAGAGTGCCACTTGCCTTGCATCCTGATACACATGGGAGATTTTGGGATATCATTATTTTTTAACTTTGATCATCAGATATGAGTCTCCATATGAATGGTGTGCAATGCTTTTTATTCATGGGATTATCAACTTGATGATGTAAAATGAGGTATCATACGCAAGGTGTCTTGCATTAGGAGGAGAAAGAAAGACCACAGTACGCTATACATAAAGCTCAAAGGTAAGGTTAGTAAAGCCTCAGTTTTATTTTGATCCAGTATTCAGAGATAGGAGACAAATTCATAAAACACAGGCAATTCTCTTAAAGACCTAAATGTGAGACCTGGAACCATAAAATTCCTAAAGAAAACATAGGCAGCAATCTCTTGCATATTACTCTTAGTGATATTTGTTGGATATGTCTCCCCAGGCCAGGGAAATGAAAGCAAAAATAAACAAATAGAACCACATCAAATTAAAAAGCTTCTGCACAGTGCAGGAAACCATCAACAAGATAAAAACATCCTACTGAATGGGAGAAGATATATATATATATATTTTAAGATTTTATTTATTTATTTGACAGAGAGAGATCACAAGTAGGCAGAGAGGCAGGCAGAGAGAGAGGGGGAAGCAGGCTCCCCGCTGAGCAGAGAGCCCGATGCGGGGCTCGATCCCAAGACCCTGAGATCATGACCTGAGCCGAAGGCAGAGGCTTTAATCCACTGAGCCACCCAGAAGCCCCAGGAGAAGATATTTTTAAATGATATATCTGATAAAGGATGAATATCTAAAATATATAAGTAGCTTATACAACTGAACACCGAATAACAATAATTCAATTAAAAATAAGTAGAGGACTTGAATAGATATTTTTCCAAAGAAGACATACAGATGGCCAAAAGACACATGAAATGATGCTCCACATCACTAATCATCAGGGAAATGCAAATCAAAACCACAATGAGATATCACCTCACCCCGTCAGAATGGCTAAAATCAAAGACACAAGAAATACCAAGTGTTGGTGAGGATGTGGAGAGAAGAGAACCCTTGTCCACTGTTGGTGGGAATATAAGTTAGTATGGCCACTGTGGAAAATATGTCCAATATGGAGGTTCTTCAAAAAATTAAAAATAGAACTACAATCCAGCAATCCTACTTCTGCGTATTAACCTGAAGAAAACAAAAACACTAATTTGAAAAGATACACTCACATCTATGTTTATTGTGGTATTATTATAATAGCCAGGGCACAGAAGCAACCTAAGTGTCCACTGATGGATGAATGGATAAAGAAGATGTGCTCTGTGTGTGTGTGTGTGTGTGTGTGTGTGTGTAAAATGGAATACAACTCAGCCATAAAAAAGAATGAAATCCTGCCATTTGTGATAATACGGATAAACCTAGAAGGTATTTTGCTAAGTGAAATAAGTCAGACAAAGAAAGACAAATACCGTATGATTTAACTTATATGTGGAATCTAAAAAAACAAACAAACGAACAACAACAAATGAGAAACAAGCTAATAGACACCAAATTAGTGGTTGCTAGAGAGGAGGCGGTGGGAGGATGGGCAACTTAGGCAGAGTCAATTAAGAGGTACACACTTCTAGGTGTTAAATAAATAAGTCATGGGGATGAAAAATACAACAGAAGGAATATAGTAAAAAAATATTATAAAAACTTCATGTGGTGACAGGTGGTAACTAGGCATATGGTGGTGAGCATATCTTGGTGCATATGTGTCAAAACACTATGTTGCACACCTGAAACTAATATATTACATGTCAATTATACTTCAACTAAAAATATATTTTTAATTAATTTATTTATTTGACACATATAAGTGAGAGAGAACAAAAGCGGGGGTCGGGGGGAACAGAGGGAGAGGGAGAGAGAATCTCCAGCATACTCTCTGCTGAGTGCAGAACCCCCCACGGGGCTCGATCCCAGGACCTTGAGATCATAACCTGAGCCTAAATCAAGAGTCAGATGCTTTACCAACTGAGCCACCCAGGCGCCCCTCAACTGAAAATATTTTTTAAAAATACTGGCAATTCTCGCTATCCATGGAAGTTAGCTTCTATATATGCACTGTAAACACTGAATTAATGAATGTGCAACCACTGCTCTTAGGGGAAATACAGAGTTCATTTTCTGCAAGCATTTGGTATTGATCTACCATCAATACATATCTTTGTTTTGTATATACTTTTGTCTGTATAGACATCTTATTTAATATATATTGTTGATTTATTTTTATTTTTATTTTTTTTAAGAGAGAGATCATGAGCAGGGGGCAGGGGCAGAGGGAGAGGGAGAGAGAGAATCCTAAGTGGGCTCCACACTCGGCTCAGTGCAGAGCCCAACACGGGGCTTCCTCCTACAACCCTGAGATCATGACCTAAGCTGAAAGCAAGAGACGCTTAACCGACTGAGCCACCCAGGCGCCCCTGTATTGTTGATTCATTAACACTGAAATCATGGCCAATGGCACGGTAACTCATGCCTGAACAATCCCTATGTAACACACGCATTTCCTCCACGAGGCACACCACAGCCTTCCTGCACTCAGGAACACTAGACAGCACATTAGTACTTGCCTCGGGAGATATTCTAAATACCAAAATCACCAACAAAAAGCACAAAAATATGAAAAATGTTGCACTAAACTATAATGTTCCTTTTATAGGAAAAGAGCTGAAACAGGGAGGCAGAGTGGTGCCTTGTCCATCCTCAGTTGGGAATGCGTATGTTAAGCTACTCAAACTTCTTGCTGCCCTCCTAAATGTGTCTGTAACTGACTGCAAAAGTGCCACGATTATTGACTTGGGAACAACACATAAATTTAGCAAGCAGACAGGCTAGCAAATGTGAAATCTGCGAAGAAGGAGGATCAAACACATTTTCAAAAAATGCAAATTGTCTGCTTCATAGAAAAACCTACGGCCACCCTACATTTTACTTCATGCTAGAAAGTGCAGTGCTGATAAAGCTTACAAATATCCTAGGAAAAGACGCATCTTTATTGGACACAGAAAGAGTTTGGATGACTTCGGGATGCGGTAATGCCATGGATTTCAGAAACTGAGATTAAAATTATACTTTCACAAAACCAACCAATGTTTTTTATTGTTTTTGTTTTTGTTTTTAAGATTTTGTTTATTTGTCAGAGAGAGCAAGCACAAACAGGGGGAGCAATAGGCAGAGGGAGAAGCAGACTCCCCACTAAGCAGGGAGCCCTACATGGGACTCGATCCCAGGACTTGGGGATCATGACCTGAGCCGAAGGCAGACATCTCACCGACTGAGCCACCCAAGGTGCCCCCCCAACCAACAGTTTCTTAAATAACTGTGCTAATAAAAAAAATGCAAAAAAATATTTGTCTGAAACTGGGTCTTCATAAATCTACAAGAGGCTATGGATTATAAGGCACTTACCTCATGCTATCCATCAATGTTGTTTTTCCTTCAGGAGTAAGTGCGAGATAATTTTTTATGTCTATGATTTACTCATTCAATTATAAATGCATTGAATCAGAAAGTGGAAATTGAATGAAGTCCTGTCTGACCATCTTGCCTCCACATGCTTACCATAAGATGGGCTCATTAAAGCTGCACGGCCCCAAAGGGTTGTTTCTGGTTTTGTTTGTGGCTAGTTTGTTTGTTTTTCATTAAAACATGACAGCTGAATCTTACTTCACAGATTATTTGAATTTGACTCTTAATGCAACAGACAAAAATATGTAAATGATGCCTCCGTGTGCCAGATTGGCCTACCAACAGCTGTACTTAAATAAATTTCCTACAGGGAATAAAAAGAAGAAAATTAAAGTCATTATCTTCTCTCCATTACTTTCAATAAACATTTCTTTGACTATACATGTAATTCCTAAAGGCCTTTCAATACAGTAACCCACAATAAAGTGCACTGATGACCATTCAGAAGTATAGCTGAATCCACAACTTGAAAATTATTTTATGATTCCACCACCTGTCCAATTGTTAGAGGAAGTAAATGGACCTTAATAAGCAGCTAGAAAAATTCAGTGGCAGGGACTTCATGCTGCTGTGTGACCTGTGTTACAACCCCCATGAGAATGAGCCAACTAAGCCACATGGTACAATTTGGCCGGATATTTATTACATGTCTACACAATGGGAAACACTGAAAGGGGTTCAAAGCCAAGGAAGCCTTCGGTTGGTGGGAAAAGCACCGTCCAGTTGTGGAGATGAGGGACAGCTGTGTAATACTGGAATGCAGGGCAACCCAAGATGACTGACACCAAAGAAGTACATACCAACTGTCATAGCAATTCAGGCAGGAAGGGGCCTGCCATTGTAGGGATCAAGAAATGTTGCAAAGGTGTGAGCAGTGGATCCGGAGGAGCTGGAAGATCTTTTTAGCAGGAAGGCTGAGGAAGGGGACATTTGGCCTTGTGTGTGGAAGTATGCGACATGGGGGTGGTTAGGGAGGGCATGCAACCTATAGACAGATTTTACGGGGTGTCTGTGTGTGTGTGTGTGTGTGTGCGCGCGCGCACACGTGTGAGCATAGGGCATGTGTCAAGATTAGTCAAAGATTTACAATGCCAGAATGAAAAATCCATACTTAAATCAGAAAAATGAAGTCTTTTCATGGATTAGAGCTATTTCTTAAAATTATTTATCATGAGGGTGCCTGGGTGGCTCAGTCGGTTAAGCATTTGACTTTGGCTTAGGTCATGATATCAGGGTCCTGGGATGGAGCCCCATATCGGGCTCCCTGCTCAGCACGGAGTCTGTTTCCCCCTCTGCCTCTGCCCCTCCCCTTACTCACAAGCTGTCTCTCAAGTAAATAAATAAAAACTTAAAAAAAATTTTTTTAAATATTTCTCATGGATCAGGGTATAGGCAAATTTAGAAGAGAAAGATACAAAGGAGTGAGCAGCCAGTTAAGTTTCTCAGTGGATACCACATACTTTTGGTATATTCTGCCATCAAAATATACCAACAAGCTTGTTGTTGTCCCTAACAAGCCTATAACAAGCTTGCAACAATTATTCCTACTTTATAAATGCTTACAGACTTTAAGTAAAGTGCTCAAAGTCACAGAGCTAGTAAATGATAAGCTAAAACACAAACCAGTCTCTTTGGCAGAAGGATGTGCGAAGCCAGTGCTGGCTGAAGGACTAAGTAAATGAACAAATAAGGGAATATTTTGTGAGGGACTTGAATTACTAGTAAGTTCAATCCCCAAGTAAATCT
Organism: Potos flavus; assembly: GCA_028534135.1. Lineage (NCBI taxonomy): Eukaryota > Metazoa > Chordata > Mammalia > Carnivora > Procyonidae > Potos > Potos flavus. The sequence goes on along the minus strand of CM052894.1, from coordinate 71,680,483 downwards.
GTAATGGAATCATCTTGAAAATGCTTTCCCTTATGCTTTTCTGATGTATGGTACTGCAGGTGAGGTTACCAGCAAACTAAGGGACTTTACAGGATCCGAGCACGGTTTGTGGACTTAAAGATTTCACACTACATTATTTTTTTCTTGCAAACACTCTTGTATCTATTTTGTCTTTACCTTTACCTGTGAATGATTTCTAAGATGCTCTTTGGTGTCTCAGACAGTAAGAGCTCTAGACACACACTTCAAGGGACAGTTTGGACTCCTGAATCGGACTTCATATTCTTTGCAAGCTGCACTTTGAGGCAGCATCTAGCTCAGTCACTAAGAGAGCTAGCGCTGGAGCTCGCCTGTCTGGGTTTCAGCATCTGGGCAACACTAGAGAGTTGCTTACCTTGTGTGGACCATCTACGGAATAGGGGAAATAACATACTACCCTCATACTGCCCGTGAGTATTAGATAACTTAATATAGACCACCTAATACTGTGGTAGGCTCTTGGCAAGGGCTCTATAAGTATTGACCAACTGCCATTATCTTTCTAAGATTTAAGGCACCTGGATTATCCTGAGCCTTATAATTTAATAATAATGATAATCCCCAACATTTAAATCCCAGGGTGGAAAGGTGGGGGTGGGGCAGTGTTTGCACAGGGGCTGCTTGGGTTCTTACTTCTTGTACCATGTGTACAAGCCAGTGCCTGAGGGAGAGACAGATTGATCCAGAAGCTAATTCCCCCCAAAGGAGCCCACATCAGGTACATGAGCTACATTTTATGGCTTCCTATCAACACTAAATCATCTCTTCTTCATAGACGCAGGAGCTTAGCCCTGGCGATGCAAGACTCGCAGTGAATCTCTGGGAGCCTGGCTACCACAGAACATTCCTGCCATCCTTCAGCGGAGCTGTGAAATAAAAAAAAATTCAGCACTGACAAAACTCATCCCCAGGAAAAATCACATGCCTCCTTGTCAGTCCTTGTTCTCAGATTTTTTTTTTTTTTTTCATATTCAGCATGTGGGAATTGCAATTCCCCCTGAAAACTCTGAGTTTTTTGGAAGACATTGAAAATTTGCTATAAAAAGATATGTTACTTCGAGCTCAGGCTTTCTTTGGACCCAAGGAAGAGATGTACTTGGTGAAATTTCTTTGCATTTTACTGTAAAAGATCTTCTCTAGTCTCTCCCAGGCTCATAAGGCCAAATGATTTCAAATGAAACTATCTAGCAAAGGTGGTGGGGCAGAGGTAACACGTTGCTACATCCCTGTTCTGGACAGAATTCTTTCATCTTTTTCATTTCTTCATTAGTATATTGCTTTCCCTTTATTCGTGAAATCTGGAGAACTCGAGTCATTTTGTATGGGAGACAGGTATTTATACTACCATTTTCTTTTTAAAATAACCAAGATCTTTGTGAATAAATCTTTAATAAGGATTATTTTAAAATCTTGAAAGTAATGTGTTGACTCATTGGGTGAAGGAAAATGTGTAGTAGTTCTATGAAAAATCTTCACCAGGACAGACCAGTTAAAGAGTTATCCTGTTGAAGGTGATATAAACTTGCTCAACTGTTGCTACAAAAGAGGATTATATAAAAACAACAACAACAACAACAACAAAATATATACATATATATAGTATGAAGTATTTGAGAATATATAAGATGGTGCTTTATAATAACTGGAGTTTTCCCACAATTAGGGAAAAAAAAACATCTAATTTTACTTAACAATTACTATCTAACAGATTTATGTTAAATCTTGTCATCTTATTTCTTCTGAACAAGAGAAAGTACTATATTATTTTGCTTTTACAAAAGAAATAAAACTGAGTCCTGGCAAGATGAGGAGAGTTGCTCAAATATCATGTGGTTGCAGTAGTTAGTCTGTGGTGAACCCGATATCTGAACTAGGCTGATCCTGAGGCCACCGGACAAGCACACGACATTGTGTCTCAGACCTGACACACTGGGCAGAAAGGAGTCCCTGAAAATTCCTGATAGGACAACTAGCAATGAGAAAAAGCGTGTCACAGAAAGTCAGTGTGCAGAAGAAAACTGAGGGAGAGAGACAGACAGACGGACATCTTGGGGTCTGGCTGGGCATTACTAATTCTGTGCAGGGGTGCCGGATTGAGGGCACGCTGAATGATACTTTAGACACTCCTATGACACTCTGATAGCACTTGTGACCTCACAACAACCTTACAGATGAGGTATATGGTCACCCTCACTTTACAGATAAAGAAAAGATTCAGTAATTGTTCAAGGCACACAGCTAGTATGAGAGCAAGCTGGTGTTGGACACCAGGCCTATACAATCTGGGGCCTCTATGAACACTGAGCTATACTGATCATATTATTCTATGTGTATAAATTGTTCTGAGCCTCACAATACCCCCGTGAGACACATCAGGACTTAAAAAGGTTAAGGGACAACCGCCGACATATTATTGGGATTCAAACCCAGGCTTGCTTATGACGACAGGTAGTTACATAAAATATGCAATTGACTACCTTCACAGTAAATGACTGTGCCAAGAAAGTAACCCTCCTGCTTTTGTGAAAGATTGGTCTCAGTTCTAAGACTGCAAATTCCTTGAGGTGGTTTCAATAATTCAAGAGTTATGCTTTTTCCTTCTTCTAAGACCATTTTCTATTCATCATCTGGAAGTGCTCAGTACTGCTTATTGTTGAGTTCACCAAGGGTAGCAGTTCTGAAATGAGGAAATTAATCAACACTGGATTATTTTCTTAAGAAAAAAAATGCCACAGAAACTACACTGCATTTCTCGGGCTGTTTTTCTGTCAATTACGGTACAGATGTCTCTCTGAGGAGCTGCAGCGACATTAGCTAGCAGCTGACTTCAGCCTGGACATGGACATGGCATCCTCCACTCACTGAGAAATGGAATAGCCACGTCATGTTGCAGCAAGACCCAGCATCAGGGTGGACGGTTTAACCATGAGAAGAGGACCAGAGTGTGCTGAGATTAGAGATTAAGGGTAAATCAAAGTCAGAAAAAAGAAATAAATGGAAACTCCTCTGCTTCTTGAAGGTTGGTGCTTGTGCTTGTCACCTTGGGCCTTTCTTCCTTGTTTTTTCTGGATTTCAAAGCTGCGGGCAGTTTGTTCAAGCCCCCCATCCCATGGTGGACGGGCTGAAATTTTCCCTCAGATATTCACTGGCTCTGGCTTTCAACCTACTGAAGGCATCAGGCACAATTTCGAGTCTGACTCTGGCACCTGACTCCATGTTTCCTCGATTTACTTTTTCCCAGAACAGGATTCTTTTGTTGTTATTCCTAAACATTTCAAACAGTGTCTTGCAAGGTTCACCAGTTTTAACTCATAACACTGTCACCCTGTTGAACATCATAGGACGGCTGTAAGCGCACACATGGATAATACACTGACACTTCTTTTCGCTAATCAACAGATCTAGATTGCTACTGGACATGGAAAATACTTTCAAGTGGTTCCTTGCTCCTCTCACAACTACAGCAGATACCACGTTGGATTCTGACACGCTGGCTTCCTTGAGCTGGTACTTGGCAGTCGTGCCCTAGTGGCCAACTCTGGGCCTACTTGGTATCCTTGCTGTGGCTCCTGCTGGAATACCCACCACAAATAACAGAAAAATCTCAGGGTCTAAAATCTTGAGGGAAGAATTAGCTGTGTGCCTAGAATCACAACGAATCAATCACTTTTACATGAACATAGCCTCTCTTTATGCACGTGTTCTCCACAAACATCTCTAAGGATTTCCTAGAGCATCTGCACTGACGTACAGAACTGTCCTTATGCACACGTCACACTGTTTAGATTACAACAGCTTTCAGTACATTTTGAAGTTGGGAAGTATGAGCCATCCTGCCAATTTTCATCTTTTGTTCCAAGTTGTTTTGGTTATCCTAGCTGCTTTGCTTCTTTACATAGATTTTTTAGGATCAGCTCATTAATTTTTACAGAAAATCCAGCTGGGATTTCAGAGTGACTGCAATGTCCATTTTCCTTTTTACACATGGCTAGATATGATTTGCAATTTTGAAAAATATATTTTTGCATCCATGTTCATGAGATGTATTGCTCTAGGGCACCCCTTTCTTTATTGATTCTGCCCGATTTTGGTATCATTCTCATGAGGGCCTGATAAAACTAGATGGGAAGTATCCCACCTCTTCTATTTTCTGACCTTGTGCGTATTGGTCATGCTTCTTATTTTAAACATTTAATAAAATTTGTCAGTAAGTTGGCAAATTGGAGCTTCCCTTATTGAAAGACTTTGATGACAGATTCAAAATGTTAATACATACAAATGTCAATACATTGCTATTCCTATTTGCTTTGTTTTGTAAGTTATATATTTTTTTAAAAAGGTGTCCATTGCATTCGAGTTTGAACGAACCAGCATAAAGTCTGTATTCCCTTATTATCCTTTTCATATCTCTATGATCTGTAGTGATGTCCCATTCTATTCCTGACACTGATAAGTTGTGTATTGTACCTTATATGTTTTGATCAGTGTTTCTAGGATTTTATTAATTTTATTTAATAATAAAAATGTTCGGCTTTGTTAGTTTTCTCTACTGTTAATCTGTTAGTGTATCAACTTTTTCTTATATCCTCCCTTCTACTAATTTGGCTTTAATGAGCTCATTTTACTTTAAGCCTCATTATAGAAGTTTAGATAATTAACTGAGGACTTTTATTCTTTTCTAATAGCACTTACCTCTAAAAGACTTCCTTTAGATACTATTTTATCAGTACTCTGACATTTTAATATGTCATTTTTTATTACTTAATTCAAATTATTTACAAAATAATGGTTATCTACACATGTGTAACTTAATTCTCAATCACCTGAGGCTCTTATATTTATTTTAATTTTATTTATTTCTAATTTAATTCTATTAATTGGTCAGAGATCATACTCTGTATCTTTTCAAATTTTTTAATTTAATTCTGAAGTATATTAATGTCTATATCACAAAAAAAAACATATTCTCTTACAAACCTATAGTATCTTTATCCAAGACCGGATGTGTATTTTACCAGTTAGCACGACAGGGTCCTATACAAATAAAAACAAAGAGAAACACTGGAGGCAGGTCCCACCTGGTGTCAGATACAGTACTTGGTAGTCATGGCACTTCATTCTTTAGTCTGGGGATTGTCTCCATCTTTCTTTTGTGACCTGGCATTTTTGAGGACTACAACCCAGTTATTTTACAGAATATCGCTACAACTGTGTTTGTCTGGGATTTCTCATGACTAAATTCAAATTGTGCTTTTGGAGTAGGGATGCAGAGTGATGTTATTTCTTTCCTAGTGCATTCGTCAGCAGGAATATGACAGCTTTATCTTATTACTAAGTTGGTTTTTGTATCTCCTACATTCGATAAAATGTGTATGTCCTATTGTCCTTAATTCTTCTGTTTTCTTACTCATTACCACTCATTTTTCAGGTTCCAGTGACAGTTTGCCTGACCTATAGGAATAAACTTATTGATCCTACAACTACCATTCTCCTCCAGATTTCAGATTAATTTAAAATATAGCATGTATGATTTTTCTCCTTAGTCCTCAAACTGTCAAAAGTTACCTTATTAGATCAGCTTTTAAAGCCTTTTATGATCTGATCTTAATACATCCTACCAGTCTTATTTTTCATAACTTAAATGAGCACATTTATCAAATATTATTCGCTTCTGTGTAAAATTATTTGAAAATTGATACTTTCCTTCTCAACCCACTACAAACATTCCCTGTATGCTCTTCACTTTATACACTTAATTACATCTAGAATAAACTCATCACCAATTTCACTCATTGAAATCTTAGCCATTTGTCAAGGTCTATTTCAATTACCATCTCTATCATAAAGTCTTTCTTTTTTAAATTTCTCTAGTTATTTTTTCCTGAACTATCATATTGTCTGAATATTTTACGATAATTATTACATAATACCATTATTCAATCAATCACGAAGTCCTTCTGTGCTGCCAGAGGCAGTATGGAAGAACTTGTGGTTGAGAGAATGTGGTCTGAAGTCAAATCGTTTCAAATTTAAAAATCTGAAACTAAGGACTTCCAATTCCAACTACAGAATCTTGGCAGCTCCTTCACTTCTCTGTGCCTTGTAGAGGTCACCTAACACCAAAGCTAGGACTAAGGCAGAAAACCTAACACCAAAGTAAGCACTAAGGCAGAAAACAATTCTTGTCAAGCAGTTACACAGTGCCTGGAACAGAATGGTACTCAGTAAAAATGAACTATCATTTTTGTGATGGTTCTGTTTTAACACCACCTTCACATGCTCTCTCTCTTCTGTTTCTCTCTCTTCTGTTTTTTCTCATTCTGACTTTCTTACTTGAGAAGTTATTCTTTTTTTTTTTTTTTTTTTTTTTTTTTGACAGAGAGACACAGTGAGAGAGGGAATACAAGCAGGGGGAGTGGGAGAGGGAGAAGCAGGCTTCCTGCCAAGCAGGGAGCCCAATGTGGGGTTTGATCCCAGGACCCTGGGATCATGACCTGAGCCGAAGGCAGACGCTTAACGACTGAGCCACCCAGGTGCCCCAAGAAGTTATTCTCAGGGCAGTCTCTGAAACTCTTGCTGCCCAGATTCCATTCTAACCTTTATTGACATTGCTATGGTCCTTCTGAAACACCAGTCTCACTCTGCTTCTCAAGTACCCTCTTGCTTAAAATCTTTTAGAGCATCCACATAGCTGATAGGGTAAAGCTAAATTTCTTCATGACTTGGAACATCTTTCCTGTTTTCACTCTGACTTCGCTCTACAATTACTCCACTATTGTCAGATTTCTGAATTTTCTATGGAGTTTCACAAGATTTGTCTTTGCTGATGGACCTGCACTGCCATTCTAGAAGCATATTCTCTATCCCCCTTCCTACTAAATTCAGCGGGGGAATCCTGTCCACATTCCAGGTTTCAGAAAACCTCGGCTTCCAGGCCATGTCCTTTGAACTACATGACGCCAATCACTTCTAAGACCACATACCTACTGCTAACAGAGAACCTACAACTTCACTGTCTACTTCCCTATACGCCCTTACTAGCTACTCATAAACTAGACGAGAGAAACTATATCCAATTCAACCTCGTATCCCTGGTCCCTCGTACATGTAGTATGGTGGTTTGACTAGAAAGGTCAGTAAGTATTTTCTGAATGAATAAAGAAGTAAATATTGTACTTAATAATGTAACGATCATTGTTTTGGTCAGGATAAACTAAAGAAATTTTATTTTCCTTTGTTTTATTTTCCTTTGATCAGAGGGGAGGACGGTTGATGATATCCTCATGTAGAGACTCAGGTTGTTGGGGTCCCTGGATCTGGAATGTCACTGGCAAGCATAGTAGAGAAGAAAAAGATGGTAAAATATATGTGGGAGTTTAAAGACTGTCCCTGGAAGTAATAGACACAACAGCTGCTCACATGTCACTAGAACGGCACAATTCTACTCTGTCCCCAAAAGAGGAGAACTGAAACCACAGAATAGATCCACCCTGTTATAAAGTCACCTCCCACCACACTGGACTATGAGCTCCTTACGGGCATAAAATACCTTCTATGAATCTGTGTATATTAAAAAAAAAATGTTGCCTATAGCAGTTACACAGTGCAGGTTTTGTAATGAGTGAATAAATAATCTCACATAGATCTTAAACATCAATGCAAATTATGAGATGATTTCAGACAAAAAAAATATAATAGGAGCACGTAGGTGGCTCCATTCATTAACATCCAACTCTTCATTTCAGCTCAGGTCATGATCTCAGGGTCATGAGATCAAGCCCCACTTCAGGCTCTGTGCTCAGTGGGGAGTCTGTTTGAGATTCTCTCTCCCTCTGCCCCTCCCTGCTTGCTCGCTCTCCCTGTCTAAAGAAAAAGAAAAAAAAAAAAAAAAAAAAATATATATATATATATGTATAATTAACTAGTTCTAAAAGACTTCTAATTTAATTGAAATGTTGACTCACTTCAGTCTGATTTCCCACTTCCTTAAATTTCTTCCCTTCCAATGGGGGAAACATGAATTGTTTTATCTGGAGCCTCCCCCCAGCGTGCAATAAAAACACTCTGAGACTGCCTCAATTCTTCCTCTGTCCTTACTCTGTGTAAACAACTGAACTTGCTATGGTAGAACACCCACCATCCACAGACGCTCATTATGTGGGTGATTTCACAGCACTTACTTTCTCCATGGGAAGTCAGACACCATGTTTTCACACCACACTCATTATCTGCAGTGTGCATGTTTCCAACCTTTTCCATCCTCGCTGAGCACAAACCTCCCTCTGACGTAACAGAACTTTTGTGCACTTAAATCTATTTCTGCAGAAAAATTACTGTTGCTGAATATCCACTCTGGATTCCTTGCAGTGGCTGTCAGGTTCTTGACCCCACTGAATGAGTCCAGAGTGGGGAGAACCTTACGGAAAGTGAAGTGAGAGATATTTTGAAATATTAAGCCTAAACATTGATGCTGCATAATTACTGTGCTGTGGCAGGATCTTCTTGATATAAAACCCTGAAAATGTTCAAGTTATTCAGGAGATATGAAAAGTACAATGAAAGGAGGAAATTATAACATTTTTCCTAAATGTCACATGTGAATGTCTTATATAAACATACAGTAATGCAAAGAGGAAAAGTAACTGTTAAACACTTTTTTTCCCAAGTGTAGATTATCCTGTGAGAGTCTCTGCTCTCTGACATTTTATTCTGGTGATTTAAATTTAAAATGACATGGCTGTCATGCCATTTCTGATTCTGCTAACTAAGCAGTCAGTCTGCACATAAAGCCAGTGATAACACGAAGAATATTATGATTTTTGTCTCACTACTAGTTCACTTTTAAGTACTTGGAGTTAAGTTATAGTAGCTTAGTTTAAGGAAAAATTGGACAATATAAAGTTCTTCCTTCTTCCCCAGCAGGGTCCTCTTTTCTCTTTAATAAAACTCGTTTCCTTCTAGGGACTTGTACTCTGCTCGGCTCCATTCAGAATTGGGGGATAATGACATAACACCAATAATATGCTTGAACAAAGAGACATATATAAAATTTACCATATAATTTGCCAAGAACAGGCTATTTTCGAACACAGTTTGAGCACTCAGAGAAACTGACTTTAGTAGTCCAAAACTGAACCTCATTAAATTCTAATTAACATTACATAGAAAACATTCTCCAAATACAATTTATTAAAAGTAAAATCACAAATAAGAACATTAATTTTGTAAACCTCAATATATCTGGAAATTATAAGGGCGCCTGGGTGGCTCAGTCAATTAAGTGTCTGCCTTTGGCTCAGGTCATGATCTCAGGGTCCTGGGATTGAGCCCCACTTCAGGCTCCCTGCTCAGTGGGGAGCCTGCTCTCCCTCTATATCCTTCCTGTGCCTGCATTTGCACTCTCTCTCTCTCTCTCACAAATAATAAAATAAATAAAATCTTAAAAAAATATATACCTGGAAATTATAAATTGTATTAATCAGTGACTCTTAGGTCAAAAATCAACACATTACAGCTATTACAAAATGGTTAGAATTGACCATTAAGGGAAATCTCTACAGGCTAAAATTTGAGAAACAGAGGTATAAAGTTTTACATTATATATTCCATACAAATTTACTCTGTTGTATACATTTATCAGAAAATGAATTATTAAAAATATGGATAAAGGGGCACCTGGGTGGCTCAGTGGGTTAAGCCTCTGCCTTCAGCTCAGGTCATGAACTCAGGGTCCTGGGCTTGAGTCCCACACTGGGCTCTCTCTTCAGCAGGGAGCCTGCTTCCCCTTCTCTCTCTGCCTACCTCTCTGCCTACTTGTGATCTCTCTCTCTGTCAAATAAATAAATAAAATCTTAAAAAAAAAAAAAAAGAGAACACATGTAGTGCCTTAAGGACTACACGGCTTTACTGAAAAAAAAAATATATATATATACATGGATAAAGAGGAGCACTTGGCTGGCTCAGTTGGTAGAGCATCTTGACTTTGGGGTTGTGAGTTCAAGCCCAGTTTGTATGTAGAGATTACTTAAAAAAATTAAAATAAATAAGAGTTTAAAAAAAATACATGGATAAAGAGATAATTTCTTTTTTTTTTTCCCTCCAGGACAACTGGACAAATGTCAAAACTAAGAAAGAAGAAAATAACAAATAGGAAAGCTTGAAAAAAAGAGAAGATAAGCAAAACAGGAAAATAACATTCAGTAAAGAGAAATAATAAAACTAAGAGCTGGGTCTTTGAAAAGATTAATTGATAATTAACAATATAGACCAACCTGTTAATCAAAACTGATCAAAATAAAATATAAAAATATGCAAATAAAAAGGACAAATCCAGAGCTAACAGACTGACAAAAAAATATTACTGGTTACATACTAATAAATTTGGTAATATTTGGTCAAATGGATATAGTTCTGAAACAGAATAAAATGGTATGGTTATTAAAGAAGAATTAGGGACTTCTAAAAGCAGACCAATAACCATTTAAAAAATTGAAAAATGAAGAACAACTCACTATCTCAAACCAAACGTACTGATATTTTTCAAGGATGTTTTTCCCAAGCATTGACGAAATAGAATCTTTATGTTATAGAAAGTATTCCAGAGTACACAAAAGAGATAGAAAAGTGATCAATTCATTTTATGAGACTCAAAAAGAAAATTACAAGCCAATCAATCTCATGATAATGGATTTACACAATCTAAGTAAAGAATATTTATAAAATCTTACTGCACAGTACATCAGGATTGAATTAATTGCATATCAGAAATATAAGAATGATTCAGCATAAGAGACTCTACCAATAGAAGTCATACTAATGGTTAGGTAAATGATAATATTTTATGATTATGTAAGAGTTCCAGGAAAAACATTATACTATCATTTACATCTTTATGACAGAACATTCAGGAAAGTGAAATAGTAGGAGAGCTCATTCAACTGATAAAACAAATTGCAAACTTCCCAATGCTAACAGAGAAACTTTCAACTTTTTTCTAGTAACATTCAGGGGTGCTATGGTCTGAATGTTAGTGTTCCCCCCATTCATATGCTGACATCCTAATTCCAAAAGGTGAAAGGTGATGGTGTTCATAGGTGGGGCCTTCGGGAGGTGCTTAGGTCCTCATCAAAGTAGTACCTTCATGAGGCAGAAGAGTGCCTCATGAGCTCCCCAGTGGGCTCCCCAGACCTCCCACCACATGAGCATACAGAGTGAGGTGCAGCTATGAACCAGCAAGCTGGCAGCCCCCTAGGACTGCCCGTAGTACATTCCTGCTCTTCCTCGCCACCCTGTCAGCAGTATTTTGTTACAGCTGACAGTCACTCCGGCCAGAATGGACAGAGACAGGGACACGGCAAGAAGGCCCAATTCAGTACCTGCTTTTATTTACAGCCATGAATGGAAAAAAATGAATACAGCAAACACGTTATTCCCACACAAAATAATCTTTAAATTCAGTGCCATACCTATAAAAAATCCCAGTGTTTGTTTTTTAATCAACTCAATAAAGCCAATTTCTGAAGGTATAAAGAGCCTTTTATAAAGAGCTATGTTTAAAAGGACAGAGAGGAGAGAAGGACATAAAGCATTCAAAACAAATGAATTTTTTGGTAGACATGATATTGGTTGAAGAACAAAAAAGCAAAAGGATGGACCAAACAAATGATATATAGAAATCTGAGATCAAGGTAACACCCACAAAACATGAAGAAATAATGTACTGATAAGTCGATGGTGTTAGAGAAAAAGTATACTATCTTCTTTACTTTACGCCATGTATAAACTGTATCCCTTTACAGACTGATGAAAACTAAGATGTTTTATTACCAATTTAAAGCCAGAAAATTAATAAAACCAAGAAAGTAGGGGAAAACAACTCCTGGAGAATGTATTTTTAACGAAAAGGAAATGCCTTCTTCGAAAACGGGCAGAAAACACGAGCCACACCGCAGTGTTGACGCGTATCACTAGCTCATTTGTAAGGATTTCAGTTCAGTTGAGGGGCACAACAGGCAAAGTCAGCAAACAGATGACAAGCTGGGAAAAGGCATTTGAGGGACTAAGCCAACAGATAATTCACATCTATTAAACTGAAGCATGTCACACTGCTATCTAATTAGCATCCACTCAACAATCACAAACCAGGCAAATGTCGCAGAGCCGCAGAGCCTCAAGTACTGACTGGGATGGACAGAGGCAAAAACACCGTCCCGCTGGCACAAGATGAAATGTACCAGGAAAGGCATTTTGGGAAGTATTACTGAAGTTTAAAAGGCATATACACAACGAGTCAGTGATCTGTCTTCTAGATACAAATCCTAGAAAAATCCTGCAGACGTATATATTAAGACAGGTACAGATAAAAAGATATTTATCAAAGCATTGTTTGTGATAGCAGAGAGTTTGATGCAACTTAGTTTTCCACAACGTGGAGACAGGCAGAAAGATAAATAAACACGGCAGATGCACACCACGAAGCGCTTTGGTAAAATGCAGCAGCAAAACAATGGAGAAGATACACACATAGCAATACAGAGAGATCTTAAAAATAAAGAGTTGAATGAGAAAAAGTAAGGACATAAGTATGACTTGTTGCATGGTACTATTTACTGTTAACTGTTAAATAGTAAAGTTGATCAAAACACATGTAATCACAAGTAAAATCACCTAACATAAAAGGACATGTTCATATGCAAGGCGTAATTGCAAACTGTTAGAGTGATTTGTTCGTGGCAGATGGGGTAATTCTTATGAATCCTTTCCATTGAAAACAAACTACATCAAGTGGACAAATTTTCATGGAGAAAAAAGCTAGTCCTTTTTTTTTTTCTTTTTTTTTTAAAGATTTTTATTTATTTATTTGAGAGAGAAAGAGCAGGACTGGGGAGGAGGGGCAGAGGGAGAGAGAAGCAGACTCCCCACTGAGCAGGGGGTCTGATGTAGGACTCAACTCAGGACCCTGAGATCATGACCTGAGCTGAAGGCAGATGCTTAACCCACTGAGCCACCCAGGTGCCTGAAAAAAAAATTATTCTGAGTGGACACCACTTTTATGGATCGGACTGAAGGTACTGGAGGGAATGTCAAGGCAGAGGAATATGGTGCCTGGAAGTGGGCAGCTCATAGACAGAACCCAATGGCCAAATGGCCAAGAGTACAAAAACTGAAATGTACAGCCTTAGGAAGGTGGGTGCACAGAAATGCAGATTTTAGTCTATATCTTGGACGAGGAGCTGTGGTCACCAGCCTGGCTAGGAACAAGCTCCAGTCTGCTCAGGGAAATGTCAGAGAGCCATCCCCAAAGGACTGCAGGGCAAAGGCTGAGGAACTGATGTAGGCTGACCCCCATGCCAGGTAGGTCTCCAAGACACGCAGACTGACGGACAAGTTGCAACAGCAAGGGCCACCTCTCAGCATAACCCTGAATTCACAGGAAGAAGGCTTTGCAAATTTCCGTAGCTTCATGCACGGAGGGATGCTCTAAACAGAACTCAGATTACTCTAGAAAAATCGCCCATGGGTACAAAAAGCTATCCTAGAATCTCGCCAAATGAATTATTCTAATGGAATCAAACTGAATGGATCTCATATTAGAAACTTACTGAGTGAAATGTGGACATTAGAATCTAACCAAAGCCCTCTCCTCCCATCTAGTGATGAATCTGGAGAATGCAGCCTTAAACCCCCAAAATGAGAGCGGAATGCCGACGTACAGCAGGAGATGCGATGCATTAAAAGTTCGACCCAGAAGGATGTAGTCAGAAGTGCCGCAGTGATTTTGTCTCTAAAACACACATTCAAAATAACCTCCCAGCAAATGTTTGCCTAACACTGGACATCCCAGAAATTGTTCCTGCAAATGCCTGTAGGAACGGGAGTTAGTCTGACGAACACACCTTGGACCCCCAACACAATACACACACTTTCCTTCCACATGGTCACTCATTCTTCCTCATACTTCGTTTTTGTTTTCGTTTGTGACAAAATAAAGTCTTGCTGAGGAAGAATTCTGACTGTTCTCACGTAAGACACACTGAGAGCTTTCTTGGCAATATTTCCATTGATCCTGTTCGGCTCTTTCCATATCTTCTTAATGTCTATGAAAATGACAATGTAGCACAGAACTGAACTTTTTCTAAATGGCTATTCTAATTAATAATTCGATCCTTCATTCTAATAATACCCTACCCTTGAATAATAAATCATCTGGACTAACATTAATATGGAAGGATACTCGTCTTTTCTGTGATTATGAAAAACTAGAAGCTAAATAATAAACAGTAGCTGTTAAGTAAATCATACCTTCCATATAGTTAACAAAATAATAAAATTATATTTTTACAACATGTGAATATGCTCTTAATACAGTAAATAATAAAAAACCAAGATGGACTGCCATATGAATCCATTTTATTTTATGTAAACACTATGTATGGGAAATATAGATCTGTCCACAAAATATATGTATGTACATATATAGTGTGTAAAGCATGTAACTGAGTAACATACGTTTGCACAAAAAAGCATGAAAGTAAACACACAATAATGTGAATACACTGATTTTCTCTAACCTGTGCTATTACGAGTGATTTTGAGACATTTTTTGGTACTTTTCTCGGTTTTTCAATAATAGGTATATATTAATTTTAGAATGGAAAAAGAAAACAAGAGAAATTTGATGCCACCTTCTGCAATCAATCCATCTTACAGGAGATAAAAATTAAAGCCCAAAGCCACACGGGCAATTATTGGAACAGTCCACGCTTGAAATCCCGTCTATTGACCCCCGTCTATTGAGCCCCGTGCGCTGCAGGTTCTCCAAAACCAGGCTGTGAGCCCCTGCGTTCGGATGTCTGGCTTGGTGATCCCCTTCTGCATCCATTTATTATTTGACATTTTCCCCTGAAATACTAACAAACAGTGTTCAATGCTGCATCTAGCAGCTGCTTTTCAGGGGACGGAATAAAAGCTGTACCTCACAGCATTTCAAGAGGCCACCAGTCATGAGCTATTGACATCTCTTAAGAACCGCTGCAAGCTTAAATCAAACACAGCCCCCTGAAAGGAACAGCTCTCCAGGGTCTCTTCTTTAGCTCTGAGACCTGCATTTCACAATCATTCCAGGCACCGTTAAAAGTGGAGTCTAAAATCATTGAAAACGCACTTGCTGTTTTCAATGTATTATTTATGCAAGAGAATATGTAATTTGGGAGAAAAGTGAATCTGAAATCTGAATAATTTAATATACACATCTTTGTTAAAAATTTTAAGTATCCTTTCCCACTTTAGCCATTATTAAGTAAAGAACTATGAAATGAACTGACAGGGCTGGAAGGACAGGGAGAGGAAACAAAAGTAAAGATTATTTACCATTCTTCACCTGATGGAGAGAACTGTTTCACTGTTTCACTGAGCACACTTTATTTGTTGGTTCTAAATGTTGCTACTGTGTGGGCTCCCTGTTTTCAGCAGCACCTCTATTTTGGCCCAGAAACACTTCTTAGGCTAAGATCAGACACTGGAGTTGGGGGGCCCTGCAAGACAGAGCCTCTTCATGATCTCTGGTTTAAGGCAAGTAATATAATATACCGAATTGCAGGTGAGTGGACTGGAAGTCCATACAGCTCCAGTGAAATACTGAATGTATCAAAAATAACAAGAGGACAAAGGGAAATCAGAACCTATGCCTCCCACCACATTATTGTTTGAACCACTATACACTGCTCAATATTTTCAAATTTCCATAACTGCAAAACCCAGAGAAGTAGAGTACTGACAACAAAAGATGAATTTCAGCAGGATAGACAGAGCATGGAAATAAAATATTTTTTAAACAGTTCAGACTCCTCTTTTTCCCTAACAACATACATTTTTAGAAATAATTATAAGAGCGCGTTGAAGACCGTCTAAACACTTGAGAGTCATGCAGAGGCAGAGAAAACTGTGATGTGGGTGGAAAGCCGGGAGCTCACGGGTACGGGTTCGGCATTCTCCCATCCAAGTACTAACCAGGCCCGACCCTGCTTAGCTTCCGAGATCAGACGAGATCGGGCGCATTCAGGGTGGTATGGCCGTAAACCGGGTTCAGCATTCTACAGTGTTCTCAAGGGTTCCGTTCCTGTCCGGGCTTGGAAGGGATCTGAGATGCAATGAGCAAGCAATAACAACTACATTTGCACAAACATTAGGACTCACGTGGTCATAGCCTCAATGCGAGAAACCCGGGGAAAATCGTCAAGAAAGAAAACATCTAGCTGTAATGACAAAGTTGGACCGTAAATGAGAGGATTAAATTTTTCTAGGAGATGCTCAGTTCTACGTGACAGAAACAAGAGGGGTGTATCTTCTAATGCAGACATCGTATTCACTACAATGATGTGCACATGCCGCGTATCTGCACCACGGCTGGTTGAACATAAACTCACTCCATTCCCCTGCTGTCCCAGCACGGGCTACAAAGAGGGAAACGATACAGACATAGCCACTATGCTTACGGATCTCAGATTCTGAACAGAGATGGATATTAAACTAATTATCGCACAAGTGAGTAGTAACAAAAATAAGTACTCCGGAGGATACAAACTGCTTACTGTGAAAGCAGATAAGAGGGAAACAAAGTTTAGATTCGTGAGTCAGGGCAGGCTCCTAAAGACTGAGTAGAAATTAGTGGGTCAGGTATGTGTCGGATGTGTGATGGGGGGGCTGCCACACTTGGGGCAGAGATGACATCCTTGGGGGGGGGGGCGCCTCGCTCAGGAGTCGGAACCTGGTCTGCCGGGAGAGCAGCTCACTCCGGAGCCTTCTGAGGCTGAAATGACAGGCAGAGCACAGACAATGCAAGACTCCATGGACCATATGGGAATCATTTAATGCTGTGCCCCATGATTAGGAATTTCTTAAAATATTTTTTAAGGGAGGGGCTATATCTAAGTCATAGTCCAGCTAGTTATCACGGTGCACATACAGACCTTTCTTGGAGGACAATGAAATTCTGCAGTGGGTAAGTAAATCAGTAATTTATAAACTATACAGCCACCTCCAAATCCCTTGCTTTATAAAGAAGGGAACAACCCACACCCAGACACACATTGTGACCATCAGCCATAGGACTTGTCCCAGGAGGCTGTGACTCCCCAGTCACACCAGTAAGCTTTCAAATGACATGGGAAAGGTTCCTGGAAACAGCATGCTATTGGAGGGTCCTAGGACTATCCCTTGCAATGGATGAATTTTGACAGTTAAAAAATATATATAATTCAATCATTTGATTCCCTGAGAAATAAAATTCAAAATAATGTGTCTAATTCATCCAGGATACAAAACAGGAAAAAGATAAAGCATAGTTTGCTTTGTTAGACTGGAACATTACCAAATATACTAAGTTTTGATGTATAAATAGGAGGTGGGTATAATCAGAATGTCTATGGTGACGAGGGAATGACTTTTGAGTCACATTTTTCAACATCAGTAGGATGACTAATAGCTTTGACTTGCCCAAGAAATTTGAAATTTACGCCTGAGGCGTTGGCATAATTATTAATAAAGCCTTTATTCTCAGAAGTTTTGCAGTCCGGACTGTTAAGTCATATGGTTGCTGTGATGGTGAAATATATGTGTGTATTGCTAGGCTACAGTATATATACGTATGACATATTGGTTCTGTTTCTCTGGAGAATTCTGGCAAATTTACCAAAGCTACAAACATATGATCACTTGGACAATAATAATAATAATAATAAAAACACTAACTATATTACTATTAACTGATGATTCCTAGTTGCCAAAGTTCGCATTTACAAAATGAGTAAATTAATTACTACCTCATAGTCTGTTTATTGTAAGTGTTAAATGAGTTCCATTTTCTGTCTGGCCATTCTGCAGTCAAAAATTTAAAGAAAAAAAATGATATTATTTTTAGAAAGAAACCTTAAGTTGAAGTTTTTTCTCCATATATATTGCAGCCAGAGAGACATCTCCTTGGGTCAAAGACCAACCTTCCGTTCGTGCTGCTTCCATGGGCTTCTCTCTCAGGAGGTCAGCTCCTCTTCTGGTGGGAGTGGGATAGTGTCCTCCCCCTCAGGCCTTTCCCCTAGTTCTGAGGAGAGCAACCTCCATTCACAGACATGACTGCGGCAGAGGACAGAGTCCCCTGGACATCTCCCCCAGGACTTCTATTCCCTTTGTTCTTTGTTCTTAAAAGCATGAAATGCCGTACTCAGCCTCAAGAAACATGTCTAACAAAGGACCAGAGAGAAAATTTCTCTCTTCAAATACTTCCAGAGGTGCACTTTAGTTTCTAATGGATTTTGAACTAAGAGTAGCAATAAAATCCTCAGCTAAAAGCTCAAACATAAGCCAGAAAGTAGTGTTTCTTTAAAACCATAAGCACTCAAGGCTATTTCTACAAATTCTATTTGATAGAAATTTAGCCAATTGGTGAATTTAATCATAATTGGTCAATTTTACAGAAACACTCATTTAAAAAATAAGTGTTCATCCTCTACCCCATGAAAAGCACTTTATTTAATACTCAGGGGTTAAAAAAAGAAAAAAAAAAAAAAAGCTCAAGTCACGTCTCTAATTCCAAGCCCTAAGTTCAAATAAGGCAGAGAAAAGATTGGTGAAAATCACTGTGATATAAAATAGATGGAAACAAATGCCATGGGAATTGTGAAGATCGAATTTAGTGCTGTTTAGAGAAAGAGGATTTGTGGCTGGAGTATTTCATTAAGGAGATGGCATTTAAGTTGTACCTTAAAAAATGGGTAAATCTGAATGTGTGATGATGAAGAAGAAAGGCATCCCCGTTGGACAATACTTGCAAACCTCTGCATCAAGAAAGGAAGGGAACTTATCGGAGAACCACAGAAGCTCAGGGTCACGTAGAACTTGGAGCATGACAGAGTGGGTAGCGGGGCCCAAGGCGGATCTGCCTCTGTCCCAGCATATGTCCACGCGGTGGGTTTTCAGGAGGTGACAGAAAACTCAACTGAGGTTCTGGTTTCGTTTTTGTTACAGCTGATACTACATAAGTAACCACAGAAAGATAAATACGGCAACTGTGTCTGGGTATTTGAGTCTTATTGAAGAACTGGTAAGCTTCTTTACAAGTCCATGTGACACAGAAAATTTGAAAGAGGAAGATGTCAGGGGAAAGGTGAGAGGAGCAGTGATTTTGTGAGACCACAGAGTAAAAAGAATATGAAAAGGGAAGAACTGTAAGATCATCTCACTGTTGTAATCCTCAGTGAGGGGGAAAGTTTCATCTGAAAGAGGGCAGTCAGGAAAATGGGCCTGTGAGTTTTGTACAGGGGAGGAGGGGTGGTGGAGAGAGAAGAGGAGGCCAAGGAAAGGCACTTAATCATGATATTTATAAAGTGGGAGCATTAAGGTAAGACAGATATGCGATATGAGAATTTCAGAAAGTAAAAAGAGGGTAATATCTGCAAATTTTGGAAGTAAAGAGCTTCATAAAAGAGTAACATATTTATTTGTGTGTGGTTAGATGGAAAGAGGAAACAGTCTTTTTTTTTTTTACTCTATTTTTATTAATCAACGGCTTTATAACGTAACTTGCAAGGAGTGAATTTATATGAAAATAAGTTCAAGTCATCTAAAATATTCTAAAATTGCTTTTTGGGAGGTATTATTCTCCTAAGCTGTAACTTTTATTTTACACATATTTCAATTTTGAATACTTCAGGATTTTTTCTAAGTTACCATCCATGAATTAAAATGGTCTCTTCAAATGTTTGTAAATATGTAAATGCTGAAATATATCTGTCTCTTTTTCCCAATATTTATATTTTATTTTCACTGTATTATCTACAACCTTCTAAGCAATGTTACATATCAATGCTGATAATAAGATATGTGCCTGGTTTTTAATGGTTTGTAACTACATTTTATAATTCTTTTCCTAGACTGATTTGGTTAGTTATTTTATTAGGTAGGGATGGTTTCTATTTTTAAATTACTCTTGATATACACTGATATTATATTGCGTTATCTCATACTTATTGTATTAGTTCACATTTGTTGTACTCATATTCTGATGGATTTCGGCATGTTTTCCCCATATGCATACTTCATGTTACACCATGGTAGTTTCTCCTATTTAGGAAATAGCAGGGACATTCTCTCTCTACTGCTTGAAGAACAGGATGAAAGAAACAAATGTAGAAATCAATAAAGTTAACACTTTGCTCCTGTATTTTAAAAGTCGAAGCTGTGAGAAACCCGGGGCAGTAGCAATGATTTAAAAAAAAAAAAAAGAAGAAAGGAAAAAAACAGATGAAGAGATGGCTCTTTCATTCCATCACTAAATGAGACTCTCTGGAATAAGGGAAGTAAAAGATTTGCAGGCAAACACTGAAGTGTGTCCTTGGGACAGAGGTGTTCCTACCCCCTGGGTCAGTGGGTGTGTGTGGTGCAGGGTAGAGCAGGCTACGGACGTCCAGGACAGTGGACATCCCAAGGGGCTGTAGATCAGAGGCAAAGCGTGCCTTGTTTCTCAGAGTCCGAATACCTATGTGACCACCTGTGTTTTCCTCTGCAAAGGATTCCATAAATAAGAACAATAAACAAATAATGGTTTGGAGAAGAAATCTCTGTGTATATGAGAGAAGAGAAAGTCATATTATAAATATACAAAAGGTATTCAGAAGTTGATGAGGCAAAGAGAAAGATCAACTCAGGACAGACGATCTGCACAGGCAACGGAACAAAGGTGAAGTGACAATGGGCAATAAATATATGACAAAATGTACAGCCTCATTAAAAGTGAGGCAATGGCAATACATCAACATGAAATAGTTTTTCACCTGCCCAATCAATACAGATAAAAAGAATTAAAAAAACAAAACAAAACAAACAACAACAACAACAAACAACAACACAGTGAGCTTCACTCCTGGCAAAATTGAGACTAGACACTCCAATGGCCTTCCTATGACGAAACAAACAAATCCTGGATGAAAAGCAATGTTTAGGTCTTGTTGGTTTCACGGTGGTCTCTGAGAGTCCCTGCTTCCCCCAACCCACAGTGACGAGCAAACAGAGCAGGTCCATGAGCACCATTCAAGCTGGAAATGCACTGTTGGCCTAAAGGCAATCACACCAGTCCCTGTTGTCACAGGACACAGAACCTCACAGGGCCTACAAAGAGAACTTCAGCTGAGATTATGACCTGACATGACAATCCCCAGATGTTGGACTGAATCCCAGATATCCAGCAAACCCAAATCCCCCTGAAGCAAGTTTAAATGATCTGTGGAAGAAAGTATCTTCTAATCAGGCTCCTGGGATTCCAGAGATTTCAGTTAACTAAATATGAAGTTATAATAAAACTCATTCAAAGTTACAAGGAAACAAAATACCATGAGTGTCAGCAGACTGCAACAGAGTGAGAGCCTCCCAGATGTAACAAATGGATACTATCTCATATAAAACATAAAAACATTTAAACAGAGTAATATCAAGAGTAATTTAAAAATAGAAACCATCCCTACCTAATAAAATAACTAACCAAATCAGTCTAGGAAAAGAATTATAAAATATAGTTACAAACCATTAAAAGGAAAAACCAGGCACATAAAGAGAGTAAAATGTTTATAATACATAACTGACGGACTATCACCAACACATAAAAATATTAAAAATAATAGGTATATGTACAAAGGATGGACATCTAAAAATGAAAATTAAATGCTTGAAATGTAACAAAACTTCTCGAACAGTTTCACCATTACATCAAACACCACAGGAGATAGATGTGTACACCGCAGGACAGCCATGAGAAACCTACTTGGAGTTGGCCAAGGGAGACTGAGAGATGGAAAGCAGGAATGGAAGGAACTGTGAGATCCAAGGAGCAGGATGAGGAAACAGTAGAGCCTGAAGAGGCCGCCATGACAGCCCTGCTGCCCTGATGCTTGGAGAAAGCCACGCACCCTATGAAGCAGAGACACTAGAGATGCCACAGCAGACAGTGGAAGAAGGGATTTTAAAAAAACCCATAGTTAAGGACATGCTGGAACACAAATGCCACCTACAGATGACAGCCATCCATGTTAGCAGCTTCTCTAACGTGTTTACCATGGCAACGAGGAATTGTTGTGCAGGAGGCACCTGCGTCCTCTCCAGGTTGGGACCAAGATGAGGAGATGAAATTACTGAGGCTGCCTGCCTGACTGACTCAAAGGAGGATAAATTCCAGAAATCATAGAGGCCAGGTGGGTTAGGAGAAAGTCAGGTTCAATCATCATAGTAAGTGGCAAGGTTAGAGTCGGAGTCAGGCACACTTGACCCGCATAAAGCTCTGGAGATGGGGAACGTGACATGTTTATGGGCGAGATGGATAGATATCCAGCCAACAAGGGTGTTTTCAGTCTATCCAGCTAACATAAATGAAGATTCTATGATCAGGTGGCTGAGGAAGCCAGTCCAGTAATGGTCACAATAGCTTGGTGTCTGGTTCCTTGACCTGTGGGACAAGAGATATATAGACATTTATCATGAAGAAGGTCAAGTGGAAATTGCTTGAGCCAAGAGAGGAAAGGGAAAAAAAAAAAAATCCTATCCTGGAAAGAACTGTAGAAGTTAGCTTACACTTAAAAACCAACAGAATGCAGGAATGGGTGAGCCTCATTGTGTTATTTCATTCACTAGACCAGTCCCTGCACAAGCCAGACAGATCCTAAAGGATCACAGTGGCCTTCTGCAAACGCATCTGAGTAGTAACCCCCATAGCATTTATGCACCAACTTTACTAAAATATATGAAGACCGCCTCGTGCACAGGCTAGGGGGCCACTGATCTAGCAAATGTACCCCTTTCTAGCCCTCTCACAAATTAAAACCAGAAACAGTGCGTTTTCTCATGGGATGGATGGAGGTATACACCTCTGGTCATTTCTTAGGCCTTTGTTATTTTTCCAACTCCTGTGACGCTATAGGCAAAGGGGACATGGATGACTTGGCCATGCAAGAGAATTTAATAGCTGGCTCACTGAAAGTATGGCACCATGGTAAACAAGCCAGGTGAACCAGGTGGCTAATACCTCGGAGGCCTTAGTTAGACATCTGCCCTGCAAAGGCTGAGAGAGAAACCTTATGAAGGATCCTGGTGCCATATATGAATGCCGTAGTTACAAGGACAGAGGTTCTGGCATTCTAGCAGACCCCCTCCAAGGGAAAGGATAAAATACTGCATCTCACAATTCCCGCTCTTAGGGAGGGAGTACAGTATCTTGTACTCTTGAAATCCTCAAGGAAGCCTATTAATGGGAATATTAATCTGACTCATAGGCAGTGTGATTATTAAAAAAACATGTTGCCAGATTTGAATGGGATCCAGGACAGAAAAGAGTGTGCCCGCAGTTGAGGCTATCATATAAGCAGTCCGCCTGGCTATATGTGTTGACAAACTTAGGGTATTTGCAGGGAAAAACAAACAACGACTCTGAAATTTATGGCAAGTCCAATGGGAGGACCACAACATAGATGCCTATGGTCCTATAGTGAGCCTGTGACATCTGCATCAGAGGATTAGACCCTTTTCCCAGGGCAACAGTGGGCATTGCAGAGATGGAGGGACCGAGTGGCAGTGGGGCTGCATCAGCCCATCAAGCGCTGGCTTCTGTCAGACCCACTAGGCCATAAGGCTCGGCCTCCCAGTATCAATTTGTGGTCAGATGTACACGGTGAATGCACGGACAAGTTCGAGTGAGTAGCCCAGACTTTCGTGCCATCCAACATTATCACCCCAGCCCCTCCCTTTCCGCTCCCAGCGTGGCCATATGAGAGGTTTCTCAGCACCTGCTGATGGATGAGGAGGACTGCGAACCTTCACACATAGGCTGGTTTAGTACCTGGGCACCTGGATGTGGCTGCATTACAGCTTCACTCCCGGCCCTCCCTAAAGACACCACTCCCAATGGGCAGTGTACATACTTATCCATTTGGTATGCAAAGAGAACTAAATTAGAATGGGTGCATGACTGGTCATGGACTTGGTTGCTCAGAGGCTAACTGGAAGAGCGAGAACAAAGCATGAGGAGGAATCTATAGAAGTGGGCATAAGATAAGAAGGTTATTTTTTAGTTTTGTTTATGGTTTTTGCAAGTTCTATGTTCATGTCAATCAGAGCACATTCACTAGGGAAGAAGGAAGGAACGACCGAGGGGACAGAATGAGTTGGCCATCGGCTGTCACCACCACCCTATTATTAGCACAACCAGTACCAGGACGGGCTGCCCACGCCCACAGGAGTGGAGGCTATTCACGGACACAGCAGCACGGAGCCCCACCTGCTAAGTCTGATCTAGTCCCTCCTGCAGGGACGCGTTCAACACTCCATCAGTGCAGCTCAGTTGTGAGCCCTGATACGGCGGTGTTCTTCTCAAACACCAAGCAGACAGTGGGTAGCAAATCCACTGTGGACACCATTCTCCCTGGAAAGGGTGATCATTTATGGTCAACACACATTCTAGGTAGCAGTTTATCTCTCCTTCCTATAAAGTACTTTTCTTGCCTCACTAGCTAAGGACTTTGAGAATGTTCCCCCAATGAAACAGGGTCCCATGTAACATGGCATGGGTCCAACAGATCCACTCACAGAGAAAGAGCTCTGCCATTTGTCCTGTCAGCCACCATTCCTCTCAATGTCTCATCAAGCGGAAGCTCCAAACCAAGAGAACAACGTGCTTACGTACTGAATGTGTAGCTGAGGTGTCAGCTGGGAGGATGTACCTTTAAAGGTGTTCCTCTAAATCAATTATCATCATATGGGATTGCAACTCCGATAATTAAAATGCATGGGCCTGGGACAGAAGAGTAAGATGAGTCACCTTCTCTGCCTTTCTTTCTTTCTTCCTTCCTTCCTTCCTTCCTTCCTCCCTCCCTTCCTTCTTTCTTTCCTTCTTTTCTTTCTTCCTTCCTTCCTTTTCTTTCTTTCCTTCTTTCTTTCTCTCTCTCTCCTTCCTTCCCTCCTTCCTTCTTCTCCTTTTTCTTTTCCCTTTCCTTCCTTTCTTTCTTCTTTCTTAATGTTCAGTTAGCAAACAATCATTACATGATTCATTACATCATGCAGGGTTCAATGATTCATTAGTTGCATATAACACCCAGTCCTCATCACAACACGTGCCCTCCTTAATACCCAACACCCGGTTACCCCAGCCCCCCAGCCACTCCCCTCTGAAACCCTCAGTTTCCATCACTCCCAGTGACCTGCTTGGAGAAGTCCTTTTCCTCCATCATCTAGGTTTTATAAAATCTGTGGTCCCCTTCCTCTAAGCCTCCAAAATATATGGGAAACACTTCTAGGAGATACTGGAAGGGCCCCACGAAGTCAAACTATGGCTGTGGCTTGCTCACTTTGAACTCCTTGTGCCAAGCGTCCACCATGAAAGGCTCATCAGAAGGAGGTAGTATGTCCATCAAGAAGAAGGTAGGGCAAAATATGACTGCCACCTGGCAATCCACTTGGCCATCTCTTGCAACCACCTTGCCCAAATTTGATGAGACATGAACAAGTGTAGAGGCCACGAACTGAGCAGAGCAAGGGGACACGTGGCTCAGACCCTTGCAGCCCGCAGGTCCCGATGAACTAATGGAGTAGTCACTGAGACAAGCCGAAGTGCTCACAAGGAGCGAGGGAAGACTAGGATGGACAATGAAAGGAGGAAATGTTGAGTATCAGGCATGTCTGGAATAGTTTCAAAGGTCTTCCAATTCTTTCATTATGCTAACCACCTCATTTCCCCATTTTCTCCCATTTCCCCCAGGATAAGAGGACAGACAGAATGCAGGAGGATCTGTTCTCAGGACTTGCAGGAAGCAAATGCACCCTGGCCGCTCCAGGCATACGCTATGATAGAGGCTCTTGTACACTGCCCAAATCCCCTTCCTCGGGGCTGAAGTGTCCACTTCCTCAGCTACTGGGAGTTTATGCAGCCAATATTCCTCAGCCCTATCCCTCTCCAGCGCTCTCCCTTGACTAATGAGGGCCGCTGTGCCCAAGGTTGTCCCCTAGTCCCTGCGACAGCCGGCATCCAATGTCTGCTTGGTGCAAGTGGCCCAATGCAGCGCCCTTGCCCC
Organism: Potos flavus; assembly: GCA_028534135.1. Taxonomy (NCBI): domain Eukaryota; kingdom Metazoa; phylum Chordata; class Mammalia; order Carnivora; family Procyonidae; genus Potos; species Potos flavus. Next base: position 71,654,348 of record CM052894.1, on the reverse strand, counting down.
CTGCACAACCACCCTCACTCCAGAACTCCCTAGAGGATCCTGAGGCTTCTGTAGCAATGACCCTGCAGCTCACTGTCCCCCTTTATCTACCACCGCTTCCTCAAGCCCACCAGGGTTTGATCCCGAGAGCCCATCCCACAAACTTCCTACACACAAATCTCTTTCAAAATCTGCTTACCCTATGACAGAGATATACCTCATTCAAGAATAAGATTTAATGTAATCAAAGAAATCATTTCTGCCCAAATTGACCTATAATTCAACTATAATAAAAATATGAAAGCACACTGAAATGAACCAGACCTATTTCAGAATACGCACTAGTAAGATAAAAGTTCAAGAACAGTCAAGATAGTCCTTAAAATGCAAAATAAGGAGGAATGGCTCTATCAGATATTCTATGTAGTTAAGTACATTTAAAGATAAAATAAAAAATAACTTAAAATTAAGTTAATACAATTATTTAATATTTATAAATTTTTATAGACAAAACAATTATAACCTGGTGATAATATTTTGGAATAGTAAGGAACATTCTTTGTTAGGCAAAGTATTTGGGCTTAGTTCCAGTTCTTCATATTTGACCTGTGGTGCTGAAGATCACACTATGCCTGTAATTCATAAGTGCAAGCTAGCATCAAAGGCCTCTTAACGCAGGGGTGGTAATGGGATGATAAGTGGATACACACAGATATAGGGGCATGCCGAAGGGACGCAGAGGTCAAATGAAAAACTTCCAATGACTATAGGTGGAATATAAGCTGGATTTTAAGTCAAAGTATAAAATAAATGTCCACAATTCATACTGATATAAGTAAATAACTGAATAAACAAACAAATGTGGGAGAATAGACAAATCGGTGCAGAACAATTTAAAATCACTTACGTAGGCGGTGCCTGGGTGGCTCAGTCAGTTGACTGATTGCCTTTGGCTTAGGTCGTGATCCCAGGGTCCTGGGATTAAGTCCTGTGTCTGCTTCTCCCTCTGCCTCTCCCCCTGCTCATGCTCTCTCCCTCTCTCTCTAATAAATAAATAAAATCTTTAAAAAATTAAAAAATTTTAAAAAATAATAAAATCATTTATATAGACACTTAGCCTGCAAGAAAGTGGAGTATAACTTTCCACTCCTCACATATGGACTTCACGTAATTATTTCGTTCTTTCCGAAGAATACAGAACAAAAAGAGATGGAGAAGGGAGTAACTTTGTACTGGGGAAACCTGACAAACACTCCTTCATCCAGGAGACCAAGGTCAGCATCAATAGTGATGAGGCACGCTGAGATCATGTACTCTCGACAGGACATGATGAGGATGGCACTTTACCCATGGGCTCTTCCTCTCAAAAACCCATGACCCAGTCTAATCAAAAGGAAAATCACCAGAAAAATCGCACTTGAAAGACAATCCATAAAACAATCAATAGTCCTCAAAATGCCAAGGTCATCAAACCTGAGAAATCCTCAGTCATGACGAGCCTAAGGATTCATAACAAAAATATAACGTGGCACCCTGAATGCGATGCTAGATCAGAAAAAGAACATCAGATAAAAATCAAGGAAGTTGGAATATAGGTTGTAGTTAATTTTCCTATATCAATATTGGTTCAGCTCTGAGCAACAGACTGAGGGTTTTGGAGGGGTGGGGGTGGGGTGTTGGGTGAGCCTGCTGATGGGTATTGAGGAGGGCACGTATTGCATGGAGCACTGGGTGTGGTACATGAACAATGAATCTTGTAATACTGAAAAAATAAAAGTATTTGGGGAAAAAGAAAATATTAGTTCACTTGTACTCGACTAACATAAAATAACCCTTAATAAGGATGCGTAGTTCACAAGAACTATCTGTGTTATCTCAGTTTTTCTGTAAAAATGGTATATTTGTTACTACCCACAATGTCTTTTGGAGCTATTATAATATCAACACATTCTTAAGGAGGAAGTTATTGACTTTTTTACATAATAAATTTAGAAGTATAACAGAGTTTCTCATAATTAATATCAAGCAACTAACGAGAGACAGCTTTGAGGCATCATTCATAGATTCCCCCCCTTTCTGAGGAGAAATCAGGCCACAGAAAATAATAAATGAGATTCTACATAAGAATCCAGTCTCTGATGTCATAAATCTACATATGGCTGAAAATGTTGAAATAGTATTTGCTTCTGAATGGTAAATTCTGGAATATTTGTATTTCAAATAAAAATCTACTTGTAACTGACTTCATGAAAAGTCAGGGCATAACTAAGTGGACATCTACAGACTTGGTAGAAAGTTAAGTTGGTTCACATGTAAACATTCCACTATCCCTTTAACGCACGCGTAAACTAGTCAGTCATCCTCTCAGCTTCCCCACTGACGTGACTCATATTTCAAGAATGATTATGGTGTTCACTGAAACAATTGTTTTAAGTCACTAAGTTTAAGGTCGTTTGATATACAGCGAAAGATAACAGGAACACAAGCTAAATTGCCGTCTACTTAAAAAATATAAATAAATGGACTTTATTTTTACAGCAATTTTAGGTTCACAATAAAATGGTACAGAGAATTCTCACATACCCCCTGCGCCTCTCAACACATAGTCTCTCTTTTCATTCTCTTGATAGTGTTTTTCACAGAGATGTTTTTAATTTGAATGAAATCCAGCTTATCAATTATTTCTTTCATCGCTTGTGCTTTGCTGTATCTAAAAAGTCACTGCCATGCCAAGGTCATCTACATGTTTTTCTTAGTTTACCTTCTACAAGTTTAATGATTTTGCATTTTACATTGAAGTCTATGTTCCCATTTGAACTAGTTTTTTCTAAAGCCTGGAAGATCTTTTTTCACATACAGATGTCTAGTTGTTCTGGTACCATTTGTTGAAAAGACAGTATTTTCTCCATTGTATCGCCTTCGATCCTTTATCGAAGGTCACTCTACTGTATCTGTGTGGGTCTGTTTCTTCTTCTTTATGTTCCATTGACTTACGTGTATTCTTTTGCCAATACAATGCCGTCTTGATTATTGTGGCTTTATAGTAAATCTTAAAGTTGGGCAATGCCAGTCCTCCAACTTTGTTCCTGTTCAAATTTGCCTTGGCTATTCTTAGACTTTCCTTCCCCATATTTACTTTAGAATCAGGTTTTCAATATCTGCAAGATAACTTGCTAGGATTTTGATTGCGATTGTATTGAATGACAGGTTAAGTTGGGACTAATGGACATCTCGACAGTATTAAGTTATCCTATCCATGAACATGGAGTGTTCTTTTTAGTTCTATTTAGTTCTTTTTTGATTTTTTCTTTCACCAGAGTTTTGCTGTTTTCCTCATACAGACCTTGTACACATTTTGCTAAATTTATATTTAATTCTTTCTTTTTGTTCGGTGCTAACGTAAATGGTACTGTGCTTTTAATTTCAAATTCCATTTGTTTACTGCATGTATATAGAAAAGTTACTTTTATGTATTAACCTTCTATCCTGCAAACTTGCTCTAAAAGCTTAGTAGCTCCGGGAGTTTTTTGTGGGTTCATTAGGATATTCTACATAATCATGTCATCTGCAAACGAAGACAGTTTTATTTTTTCCTTCCTAATCTGTGCACTTCTTATTTTCTTTCTTGTCATATCACGTCAGTTGGGAATCCCAGGATGATGCTGAAAAGGAATGGTGAGAGGGACATCCCTGCCTCGTACCTGATCTCAGTGGGAAAGCTTCTAGTTTCTCATCATGAAGCCAAACGGTAGCTGTAGGTTTTTCGTAGGTATTCTTTATCAGTTGAGGAACTTCCCCTCTATTTCTGGTTTGCTGAGTTTGCTGTGTATTTTTCATCGAAGTGGACTCCCCTCTCATTTCACTTTTGCCACTAGTACAAAATGAAGATGGAAGAGGAGTCGCCATCCAAAAATATTAAATGATAAGTAATAGTAATGATATTACTTTTATTAATATTAATGATAAGTCAGCGCTTAGGTTGAGACTTAAAACAAAGGCCCTACTAACCTGATATATGTTGATTTCCTTAATATCTGTTCCATACACAGTTTCTCACTTGGGTCGATGAAGTTATGAAATGCCTAGTTCCTTTAATTTGTTTTATGTAACTTATGTTGTGCATTAATCTGGAAAGTTAATATTTGAATACACTCTTAGGGCTTTAAAAACTAATATAACTTTTCTTATTTCTCATGCTTCAAAATGTCTAGTTGAAATTACATAAGATACAAGATGATTTATTAAGCAAGTGTGTTCATTAGTTGCTCAATAATACGCAGTTTTCTGAAACTAACCAGTTTTCAGAGGATGCTCATCAGGGCACAGAAAACACACCTGGCCAAGAGAACAGAGGAGACAGAGAGAGAGGGCTCAAGGACAAAGAGCTGAAGCATCATGTAGCCTGTCTTGTGGAAAAAGAGCAAGGAGCCAATATTTTGCAAATTGTATTGGAAGGAAGCAAGCCCTGCTGAGATATCAAATTTCCCAGACTGTACGAAAAGTACTTACTTCCAGTAAATCTGTAAAGACTGAGGACATTCTGCCTCGAACAAGGCCCTGGAAGCACTTGTTGGTATTGAACACAACAGAACTAGGAGGATTTGAATTGGAATTCAATCTTCAAGATTCAAGAAGATTGAATCCTGTTCAAATCAGAACACCTCCCTTGGTCATATTCCTTAAGATGTGTCACCAAGTGTTCTGTGAAGAGCGAACATATATTCTCCATGGGTCAATATATACATGCGAGAACCTGTTTCATTTAGAATACAGGTTCATGTCTGTAGATACATTATCAAACAATACATCATCCCCATGCAGTTTGGAGACCACAACTCTTCACCAACTATTTTCACACTCTTACAAAATCACACACGTGCATATACACATCACATACATACACACGTATAAAAACTTTTTCAAGTGTTGTTGCATATAGATGAGAGTTCTATGTATAGACCACACAGTCTGGTACCCAAATTCAGCAGCAAAATTAGGTAAGCAGCTCTTCGTGTAAAATCTTATCTCTGGAGGGATTTGTTCTTTTCCTGCATGATTTTTTTTTTGTATCTTGTCTGTGGGCTAAGCATCATATAAATTTTTTGGTTCCTTTTATATGCAGACTGTTTATTTGATGTAAAACATCTAGGCAGTTAGACAATATTTTTAATATAAATTTCCCATTTTTCCTAAATATTAGGCAGAAATAAATTTTCAGATATATTTACTTATATATACTTACATAGAAGTATATCTTTGGAAGGCTTTGATTTATAAAAATTTGCACTTATATTCTTCATCTAATTATGCTTAAATTTGTTCTTACTTACACTATTCTAACCACCACTCAAATGAAAATTGTCAGTTCCTAGGAGATGGAGCCCCAGTTTAAAGAGAGAAGAAAAATTAACAACTGACTGTGTAAGATCTATGCTCACGATGAGAAAATTTTAAATGAAGAGGCAGAGCAGAGCTTTTATGAAAAGACAGAGAATTCAGGGGAAAAAGCGATTTTCAGCTTCTGAGGGAAATGGTCCCACGTAAACTCGAGGTGATTACAATAGACATGTGTTTCAAGTTTTTGTTCCTCAGAATATAATTTTAAGTTTTAAAATACGTATCCTGCCATCTCGTAAAAAATATCTTAAAATTTTCATGATATTCTATTTTGGCCCCATTTGGTGTGTTCTGCTGTTTACTGGTTACAAGTTTTCAACTTTGTGTATCATCAGGGCCCAGAATGGAAAATGCAGTCCCATTTCAGGGCAGCGATCGTGTTCTGTTTCTGCTGCGATTTTGGAAGGCTCCTGAACGCCGTCATGCCAGCCGACTCTAACATACGCACGAGGACCTCTCGCATCTGTCCCCACACAGTTGAACTAATCAAAAGCACTGGTATCACTTTTAAGTTTCTTGAAAATCCAATCTATAATTCCTGCCTTGTTGAGGTCCACAAATACAAATGGAAGAACTCCGATCAGTCTGTGATGTTTTTCTCTATCATCAGCCATGGAAATGAGCCAGAAACTTTTCTAGAATACTCTCATTACTTTTCTTTTTGGGTTTTTTTTTTTTTTTTTTTTTAAATTATGTATTCTACCCTTACGCAAAGCTTAAGATATATATTTACTTTTATTACTTTATGAGTGCCATCCTATATGGAGTATGACAAAGTAATGTAACCTTAGAGACTTGACAGTGCCTAATAATGATTATAATATATATTATATATAATAATGGTTCAATCTTATACACAATATTTTTCCATGATTCTAACCACTATACGTATTTAATGCTTTTACCAGCCCTGTGATATATGTAATTTTATTTTACCCAGTTTTGCAAATGGGGCATTGGAAACACAGAAAGATTTAATAAGCTGCCCAAGGTCATATAGCCAATAAGCTGCAGAACCAGCCACAGAGGCAGTTTGTAGCTGGAATGTGTGCTCTTAATGACCATCTTACATTGTTCTTCTGATGTGACCTGCATTCCTATAACTGCCTTCACCTAATGTGATGTGAATTACCATATTTCCTCTCTAGGAAAATGCCAACAGTTCTAAGGAAATTTAATAAGATATTTTTAGGGGAGAAAGGGGAAAGAAGAAAAGAAGGAAAAAAGAAATGAATAGGAAGAGAAGAGGAAAAGAGAGAATGGCTAACAAGGTTCCTTTGATATCAATTAGAAAATATATTTTTATTTAAAAGCATTAACATTAATATGCCAAAAAAATACATGCTCTATGTGCCTTTTTATACTAGGTTCCTTAGTGAAGAAATACGAAAGGAAACCACTCTTGTACTTGATACTTGGGTTAAACTCTTATTTGGATGAGCCACGAGATTAAAGAAAATCAATCTTAAATTTGGTAGTACTGTTGAAGAGAGATTTATGATGGGGAGGGGGAAGGCGGAGGAAGGAAATTTAAGAAGAAAAAGCCTAAAACTGCCACAAGATTTGGGTTTCATTAGAGGATTACTATAATATTACTTGTCCAAAAGGTGCATGATACAAACATTGTGCTCCAATTTTCAGGATAACAAAAAAATAACAACCACAATAATATTCAGGAGCCATGGTGATAATAAGCTGAATTCTCTATCGATACAACACAGGTACACGGTGGGTGTGGCTGAATGAACACTACAAGTCTACACATTCTGTCTTTAACATTTCTACTGTGTCTTCAACATAACTAAGGCAGTGTTTACCTGTGAACTCTTAAGATACCACATCAGACAGAGAAGTGTTGCTGATGAAGCCCAGGGTCTGGTAGAAAAGCTCCTTTGAGACTCCATCATTGCTTGGATGGTGAGCACTCCGAGATGAGATGTGGAGGCCACTGCTGTTTCCTTGTCCCCAGACCTGTTTTTCTTACAGAAGGGTCTCCTGCAGAGCCCCTCCTGTCCTCACAGGCCACTCCAAAGTTTATACACACACACACACACACAACACACACACACGTCCCTTTGGGGGAAGAACTTCTCCATCTCCTAGCTCCTGTCATTTTGATAGCACTCAGTGCAAGCCTGGCCCCTGATTGCACTTTTTTCCCCACCTCATCCAGCGTTATACAAGGAAAAGCTGTCTGCAAGAAGAGCAGGTAAGAAGACAGAGGTAAAAAGAGAAAGAATCTCTCCAGTCCCCATTTCATATTGTGTGAAAGGCTGCTCCATCCCTGAAGTCTCCTAATTACATGACTCTCTAAATTCATTGTTCCCGTAGTCTTTTAGTCACATTTAACAAAAGTCACATTTAACAAAAGAAAGAAGGAGAAGACAGATTACTGTAATGTTCCTGGCTAACATTAATACTTTAATTTCTTTCCCGACTGTTGTCTGCCTAATGTAGTCCAACATTTAGGAAATGTGTTACGTCCAAATTGAAATGGAAACAAAACAAAGCCCATGGATTTACTCTGATGCTAACAAAACAAAGTGTAGCAATTATTAGCATTCTTCCTTAACCTCACATTCTGAGCTATTTCAGATTTCCGTGGATTCCAGGCCATTGCCAGCATATCTCAGATGGGGCCACACTAGCACTTCGAATACACACAGTGCAACTGAGCCCAGTATTGGTGGGCACATCCAGATCTCTGGTTGCCTCATAACCCAGAGAGCACAAATTCGGGGTGCCATTACAGATGATGTATCTTCAAATAAAATATTCAGATTTAATCAGAGTGTGTGTCAAAAAAAAAAAAAAAAAAATCTGAGGGGCATCTGGATCGCTCAGTGGGTTATAACAGCCTCTGCCTTCGGCTCAGGTCATGATCTCAGGGTCCTGGGATCGAGCCCCGCATCGGGCTCTCTGCTCAGCGGGGAGCCTGCTTCCCCCCCTCTCTCTGTCTGCCTCTCCGCCTACTTGTGATCTCTCTCTCTGTCAAATAAATAAATAAAATCTTAAAAAATAATAAAAATATAAAAAAATCTGAGAAGACTCTTAAAAGCACATATACCTCAGGTCTTACCCAAACCTTCCGCAACACACCCTTTTACAGGTTGGGCCCAGGGATTTTTTTAATAAGTTTTCCAATGTGTTGGTGTTCTTCACATCTGATTAAGACTATCTGGCATATTCTCTTGGTACACGTGGCTCAGCAAAGCAAAAAGAGGTTCACTTTACTCTGGGACCAGCAAGACTCTATCATAATCTAGATTTTAGCACAATAGTGGCATGCAAAAATATGTGGTATATGCATGAATGAATGAATGAATGAAGGAGCGAAGGAGTTGTATGCTTTGCATCACAATCAAGCTGACTGAACGGCTTTGTGAATTTCCCTAGCAGACAAAAAAGTAACACAACTCCTGTTACTGTGGAGTGTTTCTATAAAGGGCAACATTGGCCCCCAGCATAATACAGCATTTTCAGTCTCTTTTTGTATCAGAAGGAACTTTAGACTCTAAGGCATCTTTCAGTTGAACAAATATTGACTATTCACCCGCTTGGATGATACATGACAGAGGCACTGGCAGAGTGTGAGATGATAGCAGGAGCATGAAAGTGGCCACAATAAGGCTCCGGATCCTACAGGCTTATCCTCACGCACGGACTTCAGCTGCTTCTACCCCAAGTAGGCAGGTTTGGCCAGGCCTGCGTGTAAAACATAGAAACAGGAGGATGGGACGCACGGTGCTTCTTAACTATGGCCTCAGTTGTGAGTGAAAGGCTGAAAGCTGAGGAATGCCATGGGGGGATGCTCTCTGTTCCACAATGGTGGGAGAAGCAGGGACAGGCATCTTCAGAGCAAGCACCCCTGCAGGAGCGTAGCTGGGAATGTGAGGCATCACTGGAATATTTCATTTCCCTTCCACAGTAGAAGCGACCATGGTAAAGACTTAGTCGTGCAATTTGTAGGAAAATGAGGCACCTCTAGGACTACTGTTTCCATCTCAGATGATTGTTTTAATTCAACAAAGGAGCGGGAGAGTAAAGGGCTAGTGTGTTCGCTCGTCCATATCCATCCCCCCTCCATCACTCTCATTTCCCTTTGGGAAGGCAAACCTACCGCACTCTCAATCCCATCAGCCCCAGAGCTGCGGCTCCAAGTAATGGCAACAACACATCCATTGTCATCTAGAAACCGCAGCTGCTGGTGACCTTTTCCACTACACTGAAGGAGTCTACTTACAGAGGAAAGCTGAGGCAACTGACAGAGAAAGAGGGACAGATGAGAAAAAGGAGGAGAGGGGGCAGGAGGGAGAGAGAGAGGGTGAGAAAGACAGTGTTTGAGTTTCTGACTTCATTCATTCCTAGCCCCAGTTTCTGCCTGTGGATCTCTTGGTTATGTGAACAATACTGAATTCCTCATTTAGTGTAAAGAAGTTTGATTTTAGGTCCTGTTACTTGCAACAACACAAATCCCGCTAAGAGTGATGGCCGGAGTGGTTCAAGTCAAGGCCAGGATGAAGCGGACCTGGGGAATTTTTCTGAGTTCCAGGAGTTGCTCGGAGGCCGGCCCCTACCTCTGGATGTCTGAAATCTCTCTACACAAAAGTCAGCATCATATCTGATGCTTCTCGGGAGGACGCTATAATCAATCAGTTTACTAAGGCCCTAAAAGTAGGATAACAGTATCGTCTAAGTCGGGGTACTATTAAAAGGGAAAGGAAACCAGGTTAAAAATGACCTCACAAAAGGCATAAACCAGAACTGCTCCAGGAAAACCATGATCCCTTTACCAAGAAAGAAAGGAGAGGTCTCTGGATTTTAAGGCAAAAAGGCTCAAGCTCAGGTGCTGAGTCTGTCAGGGAATGCTACTGAGCAAATCACTTTGCTACTCAGAAATTTAGCTTCTTCACGCAAAACAGAGAGATGACCCTTTTTCTCTTACACAAGATCAAATGATACGTGGGCTATAAATTGAGGTAGCTCTAATTAAACACTTAAAACCACAGCAGATATCCAGACAAAAGCCTCTTGCTCCACATTTTCTCTCATAATTCCATCCAAACTGGAACTTTATAGAAATGGGTTCAGTTGCCAAATCTATCATAACTTCACAAAATCTAAGAAGATATTTTTCTTCAGTTTATACTTATCTTTCTAAACAACTCTGAATTAAGTGAAAATTTTCAGTGAGGAATTTCAGTGGACTGAAATGTCAATAAATTTGACATTTTCATTAATAACAGAAAATGTACATTGGGTCAGAGGTCTCATAAGCTCAAAATATGCAAATGATAGGCATTCCATGGCTGTCCCAACAGGAGTTTGGTGAAATTTCAGTGACATCCTGTCAGGAGGCAGAACTGGATTTGCAAATACGCAGGAGAGTTTAACTAAGTGTGTGCTCACCAGCATGCGAGGAGTCTCCAGCACTGTCCGCGCTTTAAACCAACGCTCAAGGGTTTCATTAAGTACTGCTTCCCTTTAAGAGCTATTTAACTCCTGGGATGAGGCCCTCCATTCAAGGATGTTCATCCAGCTCTTACTGAGTGACTAGTATCTAGTTCACAGAGTAAGAAATCCTGCACAATTATTCCGAGCAAACACCTAAAAACAAAGATCTGTCCTTTTTCCTGACTGGTACATAGAATTGATATTGAGCCATTTCGGCATAGTTTCTGGATACTACCTGCCACTCTCACATCTCCAGCATGTACTCACTTCCTTCACATGACTCACAGGACTCCATAAATTGTGGCATCGCCTGCTGCCCTCGGTCATGGGAATGGTACAGCGGTCCACCTTGAGCTTTTTGCATACAATTGACCACTGAACATGTTATTTTTTTTTTTTAACAGAGGATGGCATAATATACATATTCCTCAATCTAGATGAAATTAGCTTTTTTGCAGTCACCTCTATGAGATAGTTTTCCTGAGATATCAAAGTGAATCGTTTAGTTACCAAACATCGCTGTACTATTTTTCAAATACATTTTAACAAGGACATTAATTATTGCTTCATTGATTTATATTTTAGGATATTTGCTTCACTCAAAAAAAAAAAAATCTCTTTTCTCCTTGAACTTTCAGGATGCCTACACTTTGCCTTGATCCCACTGTGCGATCTGCTCACCTCAGCTCACAAGGGCATGCACGGCCACGGCCTGGAGAAACCCGTGCTCAAGAGCAGAGCTGGTTTAGGGGTGCACTTTCCTAGGACGTTTCTGTGCATCACGTGCCCCTGTTTCTCACACTGTGCCAAGAACAATTATAAATCGTGTTCCCCAAGCAACGACCCAGGAGCAAAAATAACCTCTTGACTGTGAACTGCTGCCTTGAAGCGTTAAGCACTGTGAAGGTGACTTATCTCATTTCAACACTAAAAGGGTTTTTAATACAGGCAATGTTTTCTCCAAGAGTATTAAAGAAAGGTCCTGAAAAAGACAAAGTTAAGTGAGGGGAAAATAAAGCATGAAAATGCTGCTTTAAGAATAGAGAGGATATTATCCCAGTACAGTTTTTATTAAAACATATTCCTTCACACTATAATATTCTCTTTATGAACAAAGAAGTAGGCTCGTCATTGGCTATCATCCAGCTTCATTAGTAGGACACTCAAGGTCCTCCAGGAAATGTCCCAATAAGCGCTCAGAGTTTCATTTTCTTTTAAAATTTCATGCTCGTAAGTCTTACTGTGTACCTATGCTTGTGAACGCTCATACGTATGTCTCAGTTTAATGAAAAAATGGACACAAATTCTTTGCAGTTCCTCCAACGCACCAGTTTATGTCTCTCTCATGTTCTATCCTTCTCTCTCTGCTCCTTCAATCTTGAAGAGCCCTCTCCTACCTCGTCAACATATAAACACAACCACCTTTCAAGACTCGGCATAAATGTCACCCCTCCTGGGAAGTATTTTTACCCCATTACCCATTTTGTCCCTGAATAAAATGGAACCACTCATTTACTTCCTATCATAACACCTAAAATTTTTCAGTACACTTATATGCTCACCTGCCTCTCCCTAACAGGAATATAAGCTCTTAAGGTCAAGTCTACTTCATTATTGTATTGCAGGGCACACCACAGTGCCTGACATAGAGCCCACATCCCACAGTTCTAGAACGAATAGAGGTAACATGAAGGCCATAAGGACATAATAATAGGTAAACTGGTTATCCCCATCATTTTTCTTTTCAATATTTTTACAAAGCTGGGAAGACCTTTAAAAAAATCTACTATTTCTAATCTAGTTTCAATTTACACTTAAAAATTGGAGCTAAACTTTGATAAGTGAATTGCTCAAGGACAAACCTAATGATTAATGTGATTAGAACCTACAACCATTCACTTCCATGTCAACAGTGTCTGTGATATTATACTTCCTCTCTATTGAGAGTACATTTGGATAATCTCTAAAATGCCATGGTTCTGATAATTCTTTTTTTTTTTTCTTTTTTGAGATAAAACTGGTATATGATTATATAGCTTTCAGGGGGCTAGCATTATAAGTTGACATCTGTATACACTATAAAGGGATCATGCCACTAAGAGTCTAGTTACCATCTATCACCATACAACTGACCCCTTCCCATTTTGCCCACCCCTCACCCCCATCTCCCTCTGGTAGCCCTTAGGGTATTCTCTCTATCTATGAGCCTATGTTTGTATTGTTTTGTTTGTGTGTTTTTCAGATGCCACATATAAGCAAAATCATACAGTATTTATCTTTCTCTATTTGACTATTTTACACTGCATAATGCCCTCAGGGTCCATCCATGTTGTCGCAAATGGCAAGATTTCATTCTTCTTTATGGCTGAGTAGTAGTCCGTTGTGCACACACACACACACACACCCCACCCTCTTTGTAAATTCATCTATTGAGAACACTGCACACTTAGGTTGTTTCCATCTCTTGAACTATTATAAAAAATGCTGCTATGAATATAGGCGTGCAAACAAATTAGTGTTTTCACTTTCTTCAGGTAAATACCTAGAAGGCTAATAGCTGGATCATATGATAGAAGTGTTCTTAATTTTTGAGGAATCTCCATACTGTTTTTCAGAGTGGCTGCACCAATTTACATTTCCACCTGCAGCTTTTTCTCCACCTTCTTGCAAATATTTGTTACTTTTTGTCTTTTTTATTTTAGCCATTTTGACTGATATGAAGCAATGTTGTGGTTTTTGATTTGCATTTCTCTGTGATTAGTGATGTTGAGTATCTCTTTATGTGTTTGTTGGCCATGTTTATATCTTCTTTGGGAAAAAAATGTCTACTCAGATCTCCTGCCCATTTTTTATTCACAATGTTTGTTTTTTTTGTTGTTGAGTTACATGAGTTATTTATATGCTATGGATATTAACCCCTTTTTGGATATATGATTTGCAAATATCTTCGCCCATTCAGTAGATTGCCTTTTTGTTTTGATATGGTTTCCTCTGCTGTGCAGAAGCTTTTTAGTTCAATGTGGTCTTACTTATTTATTCATTTTGTTTCCCGTGTCTCTGAAATCAGAGCCATAAACACATCACTAAGACCAATGTCAAAGAGCTTACTGCCTATGTTTTCTTCTAAGAATTTTAGTTTCAGATCTTGCATTCAAATCTTTAATCCATTCTGAGTTAATGTTCTTGTGTGGTGCAAGCTAGTGGTTGAGTTTTTTGTTTTTGTTTTTTGTGTTTTTTTTTTTTTTTTTTACATGTCGCTGTCCAGTTTTCCCAACACCATTTATTGAAGAAAAATTTATTGAAGAAAGACATTTCAGTGTATGTTTTTGACTCCTTTATATGTATGGCTTTACATCTGGGCTCCCAATTCTGTTCCTCTGATCTGTTGTTTATTTTTATGCCCATCTCTAAAGTGCTATGGCTCTGACAATATATTTTTGTCATCTTGTAGAAGTAATAATTCTAATACTTAAGAATAGAATCATCTTTTTTTGAGAGATTATTGAGTGGAAAGCAACTCAATATTTATAAAATAGATGAAGATGTCTAAGCATTGGTCTTTGTACATAGGAAAGTTGCCATTTAATCAATGTAAGATGAAAATCCTGCCTTATGGTTTATATGCCAGGACCCACTCTACCCCAGGAATTCCAGTAAGGTCTGTGAAAAATAATCTGGACATAATTTCTTATAAACAAATAGCTCATGGCACCTATAGGTCAGTCTTAATCATTTCTGCTCGTAAAATGTTGTGTGTCATTTATCACTGTATATTATACCAAGTGAAATTTTGAGAGTTTGCCCTTAAAGCAAGATTTTGGACAAATATTTTGAAGTTTCTGTTTCTTTCTAGCTTTTTTTTTCATACTATAGTTTTTAAATATTCTCCAAATCCCACCTTTTAAAAATTTTTTGATTTGGTAAAGTTAACTGGGTAATACTGTCATTGAAAATGCCATTACAAATACTGTACATTTCCACCAATTTTGAAATTCATACTAAGTAAAATTACTTAGTGATATTATAATTCTTATTGCTTTGTTCTAATAATTCATTTATAAGCATCTTGTTTCAAAATTTTCCAGAGACCAGGGGAGTGATTAAATTATATTAGCTTAAATCAATAAATACTACTATAATATTGATTTAAAAATATAATTTCCAATGCCTTTCTCTAAGAAACATAGATTTCCATAAGAAAAATAAGAAACCCAAAAATATACAAACTAGGTAAGTTATGACCTCCACAATGCAGAGATGTTGGACCAAAAGCAACATAAAAAAGAGAACAAAGTTGCCAAAAAGAATATGAGCCAGTGAGAAAAATAACTGAAATTTAAATAGTGAAATGTTTTCAAATAAGTTAATGAAGTCCATGGAATGAATATACCATATATATTATGATATACATACATACATATGACATTTATACACAATATATAATATATACAATATATATTTATATATTTATACAAATTTACATGCACGTAACTGTTAGTGTGAAATAGAAGTATATTTAGCAATGGAGAATGTTTTACAAAGTTCACTTGAAATTACAACTATTGGTTGTTTCCTAAACCATTTCCTTAATATACATAGGATGTAATATAAGATAATATGTTTCTGCTAGAATATTGAAAGGCTAATAATTATTGTCACCTTTTAAAGGAAATTTTATATTTACCAAGAATTGGCTTAAAAAAATATCTTGGTCATACATTAAGTACTGATCTCCAGCTATAGTCTGGACTATCAGTTCATCTAACTATGTTATAGTCAATTCAAATTAAAAATAAAACACAGTTGAAGAATTTATGTTCTAATACTATACTGTGTCCAATATGGTAGCCCCTAGCCAAGTATGGCATTTAAAACAATAAAAATTTAATAAAATTAAAAGTCTACTTTCTCATTTGAATTGGCTACATTCCAAATGCTAAGTAGTCACGCGTGAGTAGGGACAGCACAGATATGGAATATTCCCATCCATTCTACCGGGTTGTTCAAGTCTAGTAAGAGACATGCATGCCAACAGTTAATTACAGTACAATGTAACATGAATGACACAGCAGGTATAAGCTGCTGAGGCAGTAAAGACACTGAATGAAGCAGACAAATGAAGTAAAGAATAACATCAGAGAAAAGATAAGCTTAAAACTTTACAGGAAAATAGAAACATAAATCACTCTGTTTTAGGTTGTATGTTCTTGAGAAATGGCAGAACATCACAATGCCATATTGATCTAGATTGTGCTCTTTCAGGAACAAAGGACAGGCCTTTAGGAGATATAACAAAAATGCATATAAATTATGCCAAATTTGCACCAACATGATTACAATAGAATGTCATGGGCAGAAACCTACTACCATGGTAACAGCATGAATGGACTTTGTTTTGCCCCTTTGTATATGAAACATCTCCTCCAGAGGAAACAGGATTTTAAATGAACAAACCAACAATGTAAGATCTCTCTTCGTATCAAAGTTGTGTGTAATATGCAAGAACTTTACATTTTACTATATATTTCTAAAATCTGCTTTGTAGCATCAGATGGAACAGAAAAAAAAAATGTTCTCTAAAACAAAAAGTGCTTTAATTAAAGTATAAATTTGGTAAATAAAAATGCAAATGGAAAATATTTGGTTTTATTTTTTGTATTATTACCATAATTACTTTCCATTACACACAGATTTGTTAAATTGGTTTTAACTCCATCTGATTTTATTTTTAAGAACACTTGTGTTTTTAAATACTTTCTGCATGTTTACACAAAGATTATAGACAGCCAGGTTCTCACAGACAAGTGGCAAATTACTCTGTTTCTGCTTCTTCATATAAAAAAAAAAAGAAAGATATACTCAGAAGTCATTTCTCCCAAAATTGTAAAAATTTATCTAGGTTGCAAAGCTTTATTTTAAATATTTACAAAATCATAAATTTCACTGGCCACTATCAGTATTGTTGATAGCACCTTGTTTCCAAACTAACCAGTGGCGATGGAGAATTTGAGGAACCTGAAGTTTTCAAGTAGGAGCTCAGCATAACCTAGTCCTGAAGACTGTGGGGTTCAGGCCAGATGTGGGGTATCACCTCTTAGTAATGGTGTAATACTGGGTATGTGATTGAGTCTCTGTGAGCCTCAGTGTTCTCACTGTGAAATGGGGATTCCAACAGTCATCCCAACAAATATTTATTGAGGACCTAGGTATGCCAAGCACAGTGGAAAATGATGAAATGATAATATTAACTTACAGAAATGCAAATAAGAAATAAAAGTCAAAGTCACTCAAAATGTCACCTTAACGGGGGATAGTCAAGGCAACAGGTAAAATTAGGAAAATTCATAAAATTTTCAAGTACCATGTGTTCACAATAATTCTTGTCTTAAGCTTTTGCTCTCTTTACAGAAACCACAAATGGCAATCACAGACCATGACTTATAATTAGAAAGAAATTAGTGCCTCATCAGCTCACCTGTCTGAATTCTAGTTTTCCTAACAAAGATCCTGCCCTCTGAGGAAGCTGTTTGGCGTGAGAAATAAACCATAAATAAAGTGGAGAAAATTAGATATTATGAAGATGCAGATACACTGTACAGGTGATTATGCAAAAATAAACATAAAGGATGAACTGGACAAGATGCACCCTCTATAATAAATGAAGTCACAAGGCATTAATTCTATAAATTGCTTCACCACGTCATGGAAAACAAATTCCTTGATGAAGTGGGAAGGGAATTTTTAGCACTTGATGAATCTCATTTTAAATCTTGACTCTGTTATCTAGTAGTTTTTGGCAAATTACTTAATCATATATGCTTGCGGGTTTTTTTCACCTGAAATCGACGATAATTTTTACATTACAGTGTTGTGGTGATGTTTAAATGAAGTAATGAGTGCATTTCAGAGTCCAGACAACTGTTTTACTCTTAATACTATTGTTAATGTTCACATTCTCAAGTTTATATAAAGTTCCTATAGCCCGGGACCTCAGTGATTGAAGACAACTTCCAAAAAGCAAGGTGATACCAAAGTGATTATGCCACATTAGTGAAAGTAGAGAGGCAGAAAAACACCCCAGTATTTATAATATTACTCAAATGCCAGGCGATCAGGGAATCGTTTCAATGCTCTCATCAGTATGTTAATAAGGAGAAGCAATTTCAGGAGCAAGGAAATGAACCTAAGTCTTGAGGACAAGCAAAGAGTTCACCTTCTAAAATCCCAACGTGGTCACTGCTCGAGCCACGCCCAACCACCCACCTGCTCCCTCTGGCAGCTCTACAGGCTGCTCCCACTGTCAATGGAGGAGAAGATGCTGCCACCAAAGGTTCATTTAAATTGCTGACATGAAAGGTACTAAGTCAATGCAAAGTATCATCTTACTCTTACATGTGGGCTCACAGAGGTTATTCTCAGATAATCCTGATGTGGTTGAGATTTAAGAATATAAATTAATTCAAATTTAAATTAAAAAATGACAGATTGTTTAAAAAAACACTGATAAAATCCATTATAATTTTAGATTTAGAAGGAATCTAAAATTCTGTGATTGTCGTTCTCAGATTTAGAAAGTGAAGTAGCTCTATATTTCAATTATATATAAAATATAATTCAGTTCAGGCCTATAATTCACATTCAATACAGTAAGTGAAAATTCTACAGACATAATATTTATTACATGAACATGTACTTTATTAAAATAGTCTTGTAGACACAATAAATCATAAATTGCTATTCGTGTATTAAACTCAAATATTGCTATAGTAGTAGGTAGATTTTTTTAAGTAATGGAATATTATATTAATTAATTCAACATAGAATATTAATTATATTGATTATATTAAAGTAATTTAAGTAATGAAATATGAATATATAATAGAATGATTGTTCTATACTATATACAACATCATAAATATTCGAACTAGTTTTGTTTTTTTTTTTTTCTAAAGCTAGGTTAGAACTAGCTAATAAATTTTAGGGATCAGGTATTTATTTACTTACTTAATTCAAGTGTCAAATTGGAAAGCAAATGTACTTTCGAAGAATATATCAAGAGTGTAAGTGAAGTATTGGGATATCGAGTGATACGACTAATTCTCATTCTCTCTTCTTACTTCCAGACATCATTTCTGGGCTACCTGTCACAGACCACTTCCCAGTGAACACCCTAAAATGCCCTCAGTCAAGTACAATTGAGTTTATTAGCCTGAATGCAATAAAGGAGAGAGCACCAGATCCACCATGTTTTATAGTATATCAGAGTGTGAAAATGAGGGGGGGGGCAATTTCTAGGGTCTTACAGCTAGATGAGAGTGAAATGAAGAGGGGGTCTTACATGGGGATTCACGTGGAATGACGGGGGTGGGGTCTTACACCTGGATGCAAGTGGAATGAAGAGGGTTCTTGCCCGGGATGCAGGTGAAATGAAGGGGGGTCTTGCACCTGGATGCAGGTGGAATGAAGGAGGGTCTTGAACCTGGATGCAGGTGGAATGAAGGGAGATCTTGCACCTGGATGCAGGTGGAATGAAGGGAGGTCTTACACCTGGATTCAGGTAGAATGAAGAGGGTTCTTGCATGGGATCCAGGTGAAATGAAGGGGGTCTTGCACCT
>CM052894.1:71545061-71634403 GCA_028534135.1 Potos flavus | reverse complement strand
GTGGAATGAAGGGGGGGTCTTACACCTGGATGCAGGTGGAATGAAGGGGGGTTCTGCACAGGATGGAGGTAGAATGAAGAGGGGTCTTGCATGGGATGCAGGTAGAATGAAGGGGGATGTTGCGCCTGGAGGCAGATGGAATGAAGGGGGGTCTTCCACCTGGATGCAGGTGGAATGAAGAGGGTCTTGCAAGGTGGAGGCCTGGCTCTGCCTGGACAGCACTTGGAACAGAAGAGCTCCTGACTGAGAGCTCCTGAGACAGGGTTCTTGAAACAAGTGTCTGTGAGCAAATTCATATGAATATCTTTATAACGAAATCTTTAAACAATGGTGTTTTAGTTAGCACACAGCCTTATATTCTAGGAGGGAGTGTTTCTTGGGAGAAATGTCTAAGTTAGTTTTGTTTGGCCTCCTATTGTTTAACATCAGGATGTGGAAGAGTGCCTGACATAGTGAGGTTTAACAGACGCATGGCCAAGTTAATTCTCATCTCATTGTTTTTGCAAATTATCTAACGGCTTTATGGAGACTGAAATCCTGTCTAAAGTGTTCCGTTCAGTGGTTTGTTGGTATACTCACAGAGTTGTATGGCAGTGATACAATTTAACTTTCAGAACACTGTATTCACCCCAAAGGAAACTGGGCAGTGTGCCTTGGGCAGTGCTCTTCCCTGCCCTTCTTCAAGGGATCATGCTTGTGAATAAAATTTCTGATGGCAGGCTTTTCAAACCCTTGAAGAATCATATTCTCTCATTTCTTTTTTTTTTTAAGATTTTATTTATTTATTTGACAGAGAGAGAGAGATTACAAGTAGGCAGAGAGGCAGGCAGAGAGAGAGGGAGAAGCGGGCTCCCCGCTGAGCAGAGAGCCCGATACAGGGCTCGATCCCAGGACACTGAGATCATGACGTGAGCCGAAGGCAGAGGCTTTAACCCACTGAGCCACCCGGGCGCCCCAATATTCTCTCATTTCTTATGCTAAAAAATCAGTGGTTGGATCTTTGGATGGGTCAGAGGTGACGCAACAGCATTTGACATCGCACATCTGAGCAATGAAACAGAAAAATACTAAGATTGTTGTTAAGGTCTGCAATCTGAGCCAGGTGTCAGAAGTGAATTACTTAAACTAAAAACAGATCCCCCTCCTCAACAGAGAGGCTGCATAAAATACGGCAGTATTGACCAAATTACCATGTCTGGTGGATTCTTTCTCGCTTTTCATTTTTTTGTAGTAACAGCAATGCTATCAGAGGGGTGTGTACCACTGTAAGTACATTTTCTCCCTGAAGCAAAATATGTTGTATCTCCGGTGGCCCATATACTACTGAAAAAAAATTTCTATTTTAAGTTGTCACCCTTCCAAATTCATGAAACTCTCAGAAAAGAAGCTTTATGGTTTTAGCGACATTATTAGTAATTCATGCCATTTTCTAAAATATATTATCCTAATTTTCATGCTGTAAAGCATGAAATTAAGAGGCTTCAGGACAAAAGAAAGCAGAATAAATTTTACCAGAAGGCATTAAAGTTGTTGCAGTGGAAGTATTGGCCCATTTTCCATAATCCTTGAACTAAATAATCTTAGAATCTCTCATTTCCAAAGAGAGCCATATGAAGGGTTAAAATATACCCGAGATAGGTTCCTAGGTCAAGAACTATCCTGATTTTAAGTGCCCGCCCCTACCTAACTAGACAGTAGATTTTGTACTGGAACTAGGTGCCATCATTATGGAATATCATTTTTAGATTAATAAATAATAATAACAACATAATTTTACATTAATAAATAATAACATATGAAAGTGCATTCCAGTGTCAGGAAAAACAGAGTAGAAGAGCTATCACTAGTTAACTCTAAAAAAAAAGGTTGGGATTGAGCCTAGACAGTGAGTCTTTCTTGTAAGGTCTGTAAAATTTAGACATCTCTGAATACATTCCATCTGCTCTTTAGCTCGATCTCCACTGAGGTTTGATTACAAAAACTAGCTCCTCCAAAAGATAGCAGAGTGTTGTTTATGTAGAAACTGTAATCTTTATTTCTATATATGTGCTGGTAAAGAGTTTTAGACTTCCGTATATCTGGACTGCTATTTTGCTTTCTATTTAAAAATCTAGTTAGTATTGAGTCTAATCACCAAGGAAACGAACTGACTGCCAAGAAAACCGGATGGTTCTCAAAATAATGTGAGTATAAACCCCATAGCAGGTGGGAGGGCATATTTTAGCCAAGTTGTAAGCAAAATGAAGTCAGGTGTGGAACTCATGCCAATGCCTGAATAAGGGTGCACAAAGTAATTTAAGGATATTGGTAGCTAATCCAATTTAAAAGTAGCAAATGTCTGTTAATATGCTGAAACCATAAGCCAGCAAAGAAGAAAGGCACATTTTAAAAGCTAGACGATAAGGAGTAGAGTAATTGTCTTTGATTATCTGGATCTTATTTGTGGGCCCTAGATAGAAGTTACCTGACAATCTCAGGTGGATGACTGCCTGATTCTTGAGTGTTCCTAAGACTCCTCCACTTGAAACCAGTGGATGAAGAACTATTTCACAGAGAGGAGGTTTGTGTGTCTCTGTGCTGACTGCTAACAATATATTCTAACGTTCTTTTCCTGGGGGTCTGAAGGCTGTCATTTTATGATGTCACTAGATGTCATAAGGAAATGACACCCATATCTGTGAACCCTAAGACGAGGCGAGTGGGCGGAGCCCCGCTGCGGTATTTGGCTGGGACAACATACAAGCACGCAGAGTACGAAACTGAGCTATTCCTAGATAATGGGCTCACCAGTTATTAACTCATAAAGGGAAAGATGACAAACCACAGAAGGAAGTTATTTCTTTCTCTTTAAAGCCAATGGCAAGACTTTGGCCATAAAGATTCAGGCAGCTCTGGGGAAGTATTTGTGGCCCAATAGTTTAGTTCTTGTTGGATGGCTTATTTTCTCTTGTGAGCTTTCCTTTCTTACTGCATAACTCTTGCCTATCCGGTACGGGGAAGCTTTTTACAAGGTAAACTCCCCAGAGCTAGTCAAAAGCGGGAGCAGATAACCTGAACCAACATATTCAGTAACCATTTTATTAAACAAAGTTATAAAAGTTAATTTTCTGTAGATTTTTCATAAACTAAAACATTCAAAATTTTACTGTGATTGTCAAGGAGGGAGAGTAAAAATGTTTGATCATAAAATATTATATTTCATGGATAATCCTGAAGAATATATAGTGCATAGGAAAGGGAAGAAAACAAGTCTATGGTTTGGTCTATGATGGCTCATTTTCACCCTACCCACCACTCAGGGTCAGCTCAAAAGTCCGTGAAATCTAGATAAATCTGGTCCGCACTGACCTCCTCCTCCCCTGACTCATCTTGCCATTACACTTGGCTCATTCTTTCCCTGGAATATTCTTGAATTAATTTGCATGAGCAAGCCTCTTTCCACTTGTTTTAAGACCCTTGATCATCTCTTTTAGTGTAAGATGGAGCTCACAGATCTGGATACATATGGCACACATTCCACCTCTGTTCCCACTGCCCTCTCTCTGTCTCCATCTTTATTCTCAGCTTCCATCTTTCACCCTTCTACGTCCAGATGTTCAAACTGTATTCATCCTTCCGTATTCAGCAGACACACACTCAGTGGGTGCAAGTCCCTCCCACCTCCAGAATCTCTAATCAGAAATAAACTATTTTTGCAGAGGCATAGCTGGTTTTTCCTCTTCTCAGAAACATGTCCTTTTAACTACTTACTTTTGCTTAGATGAACAGAAACTCTCATTAGACACACTTGGGCTATGCAGGGAGAGTTTGGCTGAGTGCAGTGACTTCACTCTGCTGTGGCAAAGGCTAACTTGGTTTGGAAAAGTGTGTGCATTCTGAAGGTCTGTGCCAGAGATCAGGTGTGGCTAAGGGGGGACGAGCCTGGGAGACAGGACAAGTGACCACCTGAGTAATTTAGATTGTCCTATATAAATATACCTGATAACACCCTCTCCATCTCCTTGGGAAACTTTGAGTAAAATCCACATTAATCATTACTGCCTTTGAAATTTGATGTGTAATATGGGGGGAAGAGGAATATGGCAAAGGGCTAACTCAATCTCCAAGGTTAACATAGGGCCAAAGTGGGGCACCTGGGTGGCTCAGTGGTTAAAGCCTCTGTCTTCGGCTCAGGTCATGATCTCAGGGTCCTGGGATCAAGCCCCGCATCGGGCTCTCTGCTCAGCAGGGAGCCTGCTCTCCCACCCCCCCCACCCCCCGCATCTCTGCCTACTTGTGATCTCTCCCTGTCAAATAAATAAATAAATAAAATCTTTAAAAAAAAAAACAAACAAACATAAGGCCAAAGTAATCTGCCAGTCACATCGAGATTATGTATGGTTATAATAAAGTTTAGAACATAACTGAGCCCAACTTTTCAGAACTGCATCTCTATCTTCTAAGCTAATATTTTTCTGGACTTCCATACTCATGAATGATTCATTTCCAAATGGATAATTTTTGTTTTGTTGATCTGAAACCAAATTATAGTAACAATATTCAAAACATGCTTTCCATAAAATTTAGAGCTGCCAAAATTCAGAAAAGCGGCTATTTTCAGAGAATTCAAAACTGATTCAAATAAAATAATTGGCAGGAAATATTACTAATGATTGATGGCAAGGTATTTTCATTCCAACTCCTTGAAAGTGAGTCACAGTAAAGTCTTCTAAGCATTGACTCCTTCAAGATCATCTGCAGTAAGAGGGGCGAGAGTACAGGCTAGAGATGATGAGACCATGTCATGAACAATCAGCCTTCACTACCAAGAACCTGCCAAGTGCCTAGACTTGGACGGCAATATTCCTCACCCAGAGAACCCTGCCTTGTCAGGAGGACACGGAAGAAGGCAGGCAGACCGTGCCCTAGGAGGACTGGTGAGAATATTTGCCTATAGCTGGTCTTACACCATCTGTTTCTTCCTACAGTTCTGATTACAAACCCATTTCTGTCTGTATTACGAACACAGCTCACACATCTGATTTCCCTGTCACAGGCATAACCACATCTCTATCTTCATCCTCTCTTCAGTCTGGATCAATCAAAGTAAAACCCAGTCTGCCAGTTAAAACACAAATTAGCCTTTGTCTCAAAACCTGGCCTTCCTTGACTTGAGGCTACACACAGAAGAAAAAAATGCCTCATTCATTATTTTGAGCAAATGTTTGAAAAAATATCACTTAAGCTTCACTGATGACAAAAGATCTAGATCAATCAATAACATCAATACTTGAGATAACTATCAGCAGTAACTCTTCACCCTTGAACTGCTTCATGAGAAGCCACCTGTTTGGTGCATGTTAAAAATGAATATTCCTGGGCTCAAGCCCCAACCCACTCTGTCCAAATGTACACATAAGTCAGCTTGTTGGAATTCATGGGAAAATGCAGTAATGTTGTATTTACACTCCAACTATAAGCAAGACGCTGAAAGTTGTGTGGTTTCTAGAAAAAAAAAATCATCTTCTATGAATTGAAAGAACTAAATCAATACCTAGGAAGCAAAAAAAAAAAAAAAAAAAAACAACCTCTTAGCTTAGCTGCAGAGGCAATGCTACATATCATTCAAAGCCATTAATTTATCAAAACAGAGAACGTATATCCTAAAGTCAGTGACCAGTATTTTAAAAAGTCACTAAGTAATACTAATTAGGTAGCATGCTAATCTCCATGATCACACAATCATTATCTTGGACATGCTTAGGGATACAGAAAATTATAATGGAGGCTTGTCATTCAGCTTTTTAAGGCTTCTTAAGCCCAAGGTTGAATTTGAAGCTGAAGGTGAATCTCAGAGTATGGCTAAAAACATCAAGGCTAATATTTAGTGCGCTTCTAATAATTTACTCAAGTTCCCTAATATCAATGGTGGTGATATTAGAGTGAAAAACAGGGACCAGGCCCTTGCTCTTATGGATGGTATAGTAAACAAACTTCAAATGAATAAAGCAATATTCATTAATTAATAATTAGCAATAAATAACTATAGATCATATTAAGGGGTAAAAATTAAACAAATGCAGTACTAGAATAGAGTACTTGTGGCTGGGAAACATATTTTGGGTTGGGTGGCAGAAGGAACGATCTCTCTAAGAAAGGAAAGACCTAATAAAACCTCAGAAGGAGAAGATGCAGATACCAGCCAGTATCCTGGAAAGAAGGTCACAGACCATGAATTTTATAAAGGATGACTGATGCCATTTATTAAAATATCTACACGCAGGAAACAATGAGGATAGTATCCTCTGCCTACCAGCCTAGGAATTTCACTTTGATTCTTGACACACCTCTTTCAACCTCCCCCTCACCCACCTTTCTAGAAATTCTTTTGAAACAAATAGAGAAGGGGGCCCTCCTACTCACAAATCAATCAGCTTCTAATATAATTTGACACAATTGTTTACAATCTGCAAACAGAAACAGCCACAGTAAACAAGTTAAAATATTTAAGTTTTTAGAGAGATGCAAATACACATGAAGAAGAGAAGTCACTGCAAATAAGTACTATGTCTGAAAGGAGATACAGATAGACACTTGAAAAGTACACATCATATTATTAATTCATAGTTTTTAATTTCTAGAATACCTGACATGCAGAATTTTATTTATTATGAAGGCAGAACCCTAATTTTTTCCATCATCTGCATGATTGCCAGGGACACAGAAATCATAAACATGCTTATATATTTTCTAGGCTTTCAGTACACATTTGAAGGACTATATGAAAAACACATGGGAAACAAGGTGTGAAAAGGTGAAGGAGAGCTTTCATGCCAGACTGAATCAAACCACAACTGTAAAAAAAGGATCTTTGCTTTCTACAGTTAGTATTAGCCTAGCACTTTCGCAACTTTTATCTGTATTCTTATTAGTATTTTTCTTGCACTCCATCCAGTTTTTAAACACTTTCTTGTGGTCTTCACTCAGTTTTAAATTCTTCACTTTACCTTCTCGGATAAAGGTGTCAGGTAGTATCTGAAACTAAAGGTTCCCTTCTAGACTTTTTGTGTTTTCAGTAGATTGATTCTAAAATATGCAGGAAGATAAATCTCATCTTGTTTTGATGCAGTTTTGTTTTGTTGCCCACAGGTTTCTGGTACATCGTGAAGACCCATCTGGTGGTGGGATACAAGTATCCAGGAGAATGATCAAGAGAATTTCACCATGTGAAGAGCTGGGATAGAATTTTGAAAATGTAGGAAATAACATCAGTAGAGGCCTTGAAACAAGACAGAAATTAGCATATTCAACAAACAAAAAAAATAGTGGGCCTGGAGTAAATCAGGGGGACGGGGGTTGTGAGAGATGGGGTTTCCACGCCACACTGGTAAGAAGACCAATGGAAAGCCAATGCCTGATTTACAAATTAGATCAATCTTTATACAGTTCGTGGACTAGACTAAAGGCAGATAAGAAGAGAAAGGAGACCAGGTTTGTTCGTTTGCCTCTCTAATCTCCACACACACACATACACATACACACACACACACACACACACACACACACACACACATACACACAGCAAATAGAGGTGTAAAAGAAAACAAAACAAGCAAGCAAGCAAATGGGAAACAACAACAAAAACCTAAGTGACAAAGATGAATTATGTGGCAAGATATGTGACATAATAGCTTCATGAAATCCAAAATATGAGCAGATAAGGAACAAACACTAACTTGTCCAGCATCACCAGCGTCCTAAGCAATATCTCCTCGTTTTCTTTTTTTTTAAGATTTTACTTATTTGACAGAGACAGAGATCACAAGTAGGCAGAGAGGCAGGCAGAGAGAGAGGGGGAAGCAGGCTCCCTGCTGAGCAGAGAGTCCAAAGCGGGGCTCGATCCCAGGGCCCTGAGATCATGACCTGAGCCGAAGGCAGAGGCTTAACCCACTGAGCCACCCAGGCGCCCTCCTCGTTTTCTGCCATAGTTTGCCTCAGTAACTATCACAGTCTGCCTAAATATTTACCAGTGATCAAGCAGAACGAACAAGAAGCAAGCAGTGTATGATCTGTGGAACGCCTCTCCACAGGACAGTGTTGAGTATGTCCTAAAATTGACCAAGAGATCCACCTGAATTGACTCCCCACAGCCAAGCAGACTCGGAAGGGGCAGCTCATTATCACTTCATTACAAGCCAGAGAAGAAATCTGGAATCGGTCCTTTCATATACTCTTTGGTTCCAGCTACTTGCTGTGAAAGCTCATACCTTAATGGCTTGGAAGAATGAGTGGCAGGGCCAGGCACTGGGAAAATTTAAAAGGGAGATGTTTTGCCACAGAAGGGAGGAAGTGCTCAGGAATGTGATAAAGGAGGAAGGAAACTTACTTTTCTTTCCATGTCTCTTTCTTTCTTGGGTATCCCCCTATAGCACTTCCTATTTGCCAGATGGCATAGAGCAAACTGATCACATAAACACATTCATACAGAAGATACGTAAAAAACCAGAATACAAAGGAAAAACTAAAGTGGAATTTCTGGTGTCTATGTGGATATTATTTTTAAGTTACGTATTTAAATTAAGTATTTGACATTATAGAATTGACTAAATATAAAACCCTCTGGAATAGAAGTGACATTCCTATAAATATGCTAAAATGAGGGGAAAACAGAATTTTAGCATCCAGAACTTCTCAACGAAAAGTTTTGTATGATCTCTAATTAGTGTAGGCAGTGCTGGCTGGTGAAGAAAAGCACAGAGTCTGAGTGTAGACAGCCTGGTCTGTTGCGTATTACTGTGGACTCAGTCTCTCTGATCATCAGAAGAGTCATGGGAAAGACCTCACACTCATTTACGAGGATTACATGAGACCACAGTTTGTAAAGGACTTAGAACGGTGATATGCAGGTGGTGGTCACAATAACCAAGTGACTCTGCCAGACCAGCACGAGTTCTCGCAAAGCGTATCAATTTTTTATCATAATATAAAACCACTTCTCTCAAATATTTCATCTGAGCTATAATTTTCCTATTGAAACTACTAAAAGCCATAAATGAATTTGGTTCAGATACTACTAAATAACCAAAAAGCAGTGAAAGAAGGAGGAAACCAGAGGTTTCTAAAAGCACAGTACTGCTCATCTGTGCTCTCCTGAGCAAACCTCAGATACCTTATCTATAAGCTAGAAACAATAATCATTTTGACTGCCAATGACCCTTTGGGGGTAAGACCACCAGAATCATTTGATAATCAAGTAAAACTGGGTTTATTATCTACTACAATAAATAGCAATACCACCTGGACAGAGTCTTAGCAGATTTTAAAAGGGATGAGGGTCAGGGCACCGGGCTGGCTCCGACCATATAGCACGAGACGTGATCTTGGGGTTGTGAATTCAAACCCCCTGGTGGGCCTAGAGCTTACTTAAAACAAAATAAAGTTAAAAAGAAAAGTGATGGGGGTCAGGTATTTATGGCTTTGGGATTAGCCTCAAGTAGTTTAAATGGGCTTTCAGTGGGTGTCTTGAACTTTGGCAAAAATTCATGGTATCCTAGATCGGTTGACACAGTGAGGGGAGGATCCTGAAAGGACTCTTAATAAGCAAACAGCCACTTGATGAGCAAGTGATTTGCCTATTAGAACGATCTATTGTCCCCAGACAGAGACTACTTGCCCAGATGACCAACTACTGTCCCGGGGAGAATACTGTTGATCAGTCCAATATGGTATAAATTGAGTTTTAGCCGGCCACTGCAGCAATAAGACGTTTACTAGTTTACAGTCATATCTTCCTGGGCAAGAATTTCCTGAAACCAAGAATAAAGTCACATTGAGGAAGGCATCCTTGGTTGTCAGTCTCAGAGGTAAGCTGTGTACAGATGGAGACAGTCTCAATTCTCACTTTTCAAAAAGAAAAATAACTTTACAAGGCAGAACCACATAAAAAATAATAGAACTGAAGATGAAAACGGGACTTTGGAAATCACCTCATTCACATCAATCTCCTTAAGCCCCAACTGATGGATGAAGAAGATGACAGTCCCAAAAGCAAATGATTTCCCCACGCTTTGCCTCTGGAGTGACACAGTTATGTCACCTCTACGTCAAAACTCTCCAGCTGGGTCCCTGACCTCATTAGCTAGTCTAAAGCCATCAACAAAATCCAAGCTCCCCGTACAATGCTGCTGCTCTTAAAAGTTTCATCTCTCTCCAGCTTCCAACCAGGGACAAGATTCCAAATATTTATCAAGCAGACAGCTGACCATCAGAAATAAAGATGCGTGCAAACAGGGCCACATGCACGCAAACACGTATGCAAGCACGCTAATTCAAGAACATCCCAGAAGCCACACAGAAATTTCGATGAGCAAAATTTGCATTCAAATTAAACTACCAGGGCAATATTATCAGAGTGGGCATTGTTTCCTAAACAAATACAGAGCTGATCAAGATCCAAAAGTCCTGCATACCCTCAAGTTTCCTTGAGCCCCAAATTGCCTGCCAGAAAAACAAAGCAATTTGCATTTTGGCAGATTGTTTTACAAAGTTATTAAGGCAACTGAAAATTCAAGCCACTAAATTATGCATAATAACCTAATAGCGAAACTCCCATCTTGATGATAATTAAGCTGATTATAAGTAAGCATCCACTCTTAAGTGTATATTTAAAGAAAGTCCAGCTTTTCTTACAGAATTCTGTTACTTAATCAGACCGGAAATGGACTAGGTTCTAACCGATTCTTCCTTAGATGTTTATTTTAGGATCTAACTGTGGCTAAACTTTTTTTTTTTTTTAATATTTTATTTGAGAGAGAGAGAGCACGCACACAGAGGGAGAGGGTGAAGGAGAAGCAGACTCCCTGCTGAGCAGGGAGCCTGATTCGGGGCTGGATCCCAGCATGCTGGGATCCTGATCAGAGCTAAAGGCAGACGCTCAACCAACTGAGCCTCCCAGGCGCCCCTGTGGTTAAACTTATTATCTAAGGCATTTTTTTCATTTTTATTTATTATTATTTTTTAAAGATTTTACTTATTCATTTGAGAGAGAGACAAAGAGCAGGGGTGGGGGAGAACAGAAGAAGAGGGAGAAGGGAAGCAGACTCCGTGCCAAGCACAGAAACCAACTGACTGACTACAGGGCTCCATGCCAGGACACTGGGATCATGACCTGAGCCAAAGACAGATGCTTAACCAACTGAGCCACCCAGGTGCCCCTTTTTTTTTTTTTTTCATTTTTAAACTCAGGGTATTGGTCAGAAAGTACTAAGAGCCATCCCATTTACTGTCTAAGGAGGCCACACACCTAATGGTTAGAAGTAGGGCTCCAGATTCAGTTTGGCATGCTGCAAATTCTGGGTTTTTTGTTTTGTTTTGTTTTTGGTTTTTGGTTGATTATTAGCCACATGGCCTTGAAACACTCACTACCCTCTATTTCTGAGTTTCCTTATTAGTAAAATGAGGTTTCTGTTGAAATTTTATATGAGATAATATGAGAAGTACCTAAACTAAGCACTTAATAAATAAAAATCATTATGCTCATGAATATCAAAAGCTTTTGTAGCAAAATACTAATAACTCAATGGAAAACAGAACTTCCCAGCTATGCAGAATAGTATCCCAGAGTTCCGTCTGTCTTTTGTTGGAAGCTCTACAACCGGTTCCTACAAGGGCATGCATCTGATGCCCCAGTCTTATAAATGAAGCATTTACATGTAGAATTAACACACTTTCTGTAGGCAGTTATGGAATGAATGTGATATGGGAAACAAAGGCAAAAGAAAAATTAAATTTCCTTACTACTCACAGCCCAATGACATGTCCTTGGAATGCAGAGAATGCAGTGACCTTCCTCCTGGAGCTCAGCACATGAATGTTGACACTTAGCTAAGGGCAAGAGCCAATCTTAGCCCGACAGCCCCAGCATCCTGTAAGTCTACTTTAACATATAAAAATTCCCTTGGAAACCTCTTTTATCTCTACCCCCTCCCCCAAGATACAAGTTGGCAATCATCTCCCATGCTTAGGGCCCCCTGATATACATCTTAAGGGTCTCATGACCAGGATTTACTGAACAGTAATAAATGACCTTTTCCTAACAACAGCTAGATCCCTCAGGTCCTGGAAACTTGCTTCCAAAATACCTGGGAGGCTTGTGCTGCCCCTAACCCCCTTCCAACTTCAAAGTATATAGTTAGTCACCCGTCACAACCCCAGTGCAGCTCTGTCTGCCCAGGTGTCCCCGTGCTTTAATAAAACCACCTTCTTGCACCGAAGAGGTCTCAAGAATTCTTTCTTGGCCGTCGGCTCCGAACCCCAACATTTCCTACATCAAATGCACTATCTCTGTTGTTGATGTCTACCTATGCATCCTAATTGTCTTCCTCATTGTTCAAAGTGGCTGTCATCACCCAGGGGAGCACAAAGCCCTGACACTTTCTGCTTCCGCAGGTGGAGCTCAAGGTACCCGGCCTGCTGGCAAAGTCCTGGGTAAGGGCGAGGTTCCTGGCTTCATTATCATCTAAGGCCATGTGAACTTTTCATCCAGGCATTACTAGGTGATATACAGCCATTGCATCTTTCATAGGATTTCAACACAATATAAACTACAAGAGCAATACATTGTAAAAGAATATCTTCTTACTAAAAACAGTTAGGGGGCACCTGGGTGGCTCAGGTGCTTAAGCGTCTGCCTTCTGTTCAGGTCATGATCCCAGGGTTCTGGGATCGAGCCCCGTGTAGGGCTCCTTGCTGAGCGAGGAGTCTGCTTCTCCCTCTCCTCTCCCCCCACCACCTATGCTCTTCTGTACACACACTATACGTACACATGCTTCCTCAGATACAGTATTCCACCTAAAGATCTAGGAAAGATTAAGACTTCTCTGTTAGCGCTATTTATTTTAAGGCAGAAGAGACTACAACACCTTTAAGAAATGATGTAAAGTTTATCATAATCTCCGATCCCCCACTTTCTATTAACCTTCCTCATGGGACTGTAGCCATACTGGAAAACACCCCTCAGCACAGCTGGACTATGCATGTTAGAAAGGCCAATGTTCACAGCAAACAGAATAAATGTCATCTCTGCAGTAGAATTATAAAAGGTCACTGAGAAATGGTTTTCCAGGGGCGCCTGGGTGGCTCAGTGGGTTAAAGCCTCTGCCTTCGGCTCAGGTCATGATCTCAGGGTCCTGGGATCGAGCCCCGCATCGGGCTCTCTGCTCAGCAGGGAGCCTGCTTCCCCCTCTCCCTCTGCCTGCCTCTCTGCCTACTTGTGATCTGTCAAATAAATAAATAAAATCTTCAAAAAAAAAAAAGAAATGGTTTTCCACACCTGAGTCTGACACTGTGCCTGAAATTCCAACCCAGAGCTCCATTCTTTAAATTTCTAGGTAAAAAGTCTTTTAAAAATTTTAGACCTCTTTAACTGGTAACATGCGGTGTCATTCTCAATCATCATGTTCTTAGCAGGGACGAGTGTAAGAAGGTATTCCACAAGCACAAGGACAAGCCGAGAGAGAAGCGATAGTGCATGAGAGGACATTTAAAAAGCACCTGTTTACCAAAGTCAAAGTCCAGCATATTGGGATTTATCCAGGATGGCACCTGCCTGGGATCTAGAATGTGCATGTGGAGCAGCTTCCAGAAATGGGCAGGCTATTTAAAGGATAAAGAAAGCACCAGTAATAGATCTACCTTGCTAACTAAATCATTTGGCCTTTCTGTATAATGAGTGTAATCTGTGTAATTTAGGGGGGGAAAAAAGAGCAGGGAAGCTCTGTGTACATCCCCTCCTTCCAGCAGTTTCATAGTCATCAGTAGGCTCCAGAACTGAGGCATTAGTGTAAAGAGGGGGTAATTTTTATTATAAGGCTCATATTTCATAGCTATATATACCCTATAAAGCAAACTTGAAATAGTCACCATTATGTTTGCCTTAGGAGATACTTCAATTATCTCTCAAAACTCTTAATTTTAGAGGATGCCTTACAGTAAATCTCCGTTTTCAGAACCCAGGAAGACTTATATTTATAGAAGATTTCAGGTTATGACTTTTAAGGGCTGAACATCTTGAGTTTCATTTTAGAAGGAAAATGCATGTTGTTAATCTGAAGCATGTCAGAGTCTCAGCCATGTCTCTCAGGCTCTGGAAACACTGGCAGGGTCACCTTTGGGGGGTATTCCAGCCTCCTTATCTTCCTCTCCTTTTCATTTCCTTATTGTCACTTCACTCATATTAGTAATCTACGGCTTGAGTTCTGGAGGTCTCATTTGAGACGGGCTAAGAAAATACAATTTAAGAGAAATAACACACTGCAGCCTTGAACGACCAAAAAAGAAAGAATCCTCCATACAAAGGCTACGTCAGCGGTGATTTTTCACATGCATACTTCATTAAAAAAATAGGAATATTATACTTGTCTCCTGTTTACATAAAAGGAGAAAACATATTTAAAATCAATAAAATAATACTAATTTACTCATATGAAACTTAGTTTGTGTTTTGTAACTACAAATTTGACTAAATGAGAATGCTGAAAGGTCACTGCACCAAAAACAAGTGGATTGAAAGCAACTTATCAAATGGCATTTCTTCATCGTACAGAAACAAAACAAAACTCACAGATACAGAGAACAGAATGGAGGTTGCCATGAGGGGTGTGGTTGGTGGGGGGAGGAAGTAGATAAAGGGGTTCAAGAGGTACAAACCG
The DNA here is from genome assembly GCA_028534135.1 of Potos flavus. Classification (NCBI taxonomy): domain Eukaryota; kingdom Metazoa; phylum Chordata; class Mammalia; order Carnivora; family Procyonidae; genus Potos; species Potos flavus. Next base: position 71,619,716 of record CM052894.1, on the reverse strand, counting down.
TCACTTACAAAATAAGTAAGTCATTGGGATATAATTACAGTGATTATAGTGCATTATTGTAATGCATAATTGAAAGTCCCCCCCCCAAAATCTTAAAAGTTCTCATAACAAGAAATGTTTTTCGCAATTTTGTCTACTGATGGATGGTAACTAGACTTACTATCGTGAACATTTTGCAGTGTATACAAGTTTCAAATCATTATGTTTTACACCTGGAACTAAAAATAATGTAGTATGTCAATTAAACCTCAATTTAAAAAAATACCTTCGATATTCCTTTTATAGAAGAAAGCTTTGTCATTTCAATCATTTCAAAATGAATTCCCAAAAAATAATCATTCATTATCCTCCGATAACACCACAGGTTCCTTTAATCTGGTTCATTTATTCAAAGATATTAAACTCTATTCCTCGATGAGCCAAGTAAGCACTTCTTTGGTATTTTGCATTCTAACTGGAGATAGACTTAACCGAAAAAGAAGGAACTACTAGATTTTAACTGAAAATGAGTATTGCTTCCCTGTCTCAAGAGCCATTTATTTCAACCAGTGAATATGAAACATTTATCTTGAAAAGTTCCAGCTGAATGGGCTAATCTCTGCTCTGGGGAAGGAAGATTTATTTTCAGTGGGAACATCCAGATAGACGGGAAATTACCCCAGAGGAAGAATATTTCTTTCATTTTATTTTCCAACCCAGAGCCAAAATCCTGCCCCAAACAACAACCAGAGTTAAAAACCAGAGTTATCATCATGGTTTCCCATTTAAAAACAAATGTCATTCCAAAGTTTTAAATTTCTTCTTCCATCTTCTTGATCCACCATCTTGAATAACACTAAGAATAAGGTTTGGAGATAATCATGGATTTTTCAGAATACTAGAGCAATCATGCAAAACACACTATCACTTTCCCAAGTTTAGAGCAATAGTTCCCCAATGCTCTTAGAGTAAAATCCCAATTCCTCCTTACCATAGGGGTAAAGGCTCTATGTGACCTAACCCCCTCTCATTACATCCTCCCTTACTTCATGTACTCCAGCCACACCACCTGCTTTTGTTCATCGAACGTCCCAAACTTGTTCCTTCCTCAAGGCCTTCACATTTCCTGTTCCCCTCCGTACTTTCTGTGGCTGGCTCTTCTCACTTTGGTGGTCTCAGTTCAGATGTTACACCCTTCAGAGATGGCTTTTCTGGGGATCCTCTTACCTTAAGTATTAACCTCACCCTGGTTACTCTGTGATTTTTTTTCCCTTTATATAATTAATTAGAACCTCCAATTTGCTTATCTGTTTATTTTACTTCTTCATTATGTCTTTCTCAACATGCACATAATCTCATGGGAGCAGAGTTGAGCTCTCGTACTTACTTTATTGTTCACTTCTGAATCCCCTGAGCCAGGAATGTCCTCATATATTTGTTGAATGAATGATGGAATGTGTGAGTGAAGGGATAAAAGAAATGCCCCAGACTGGGTTGAAATCCAAAATCTATGCCCCATAAGCTGTATGGGTACACACCAGTTATCTTCACAATAGCACGGACATCAGACGCTCCCTTAAACTGCTATTTAGATTAAATGAGGTAAGGGACATAATATCCTCAGCACTGTGCTCGGCATATGTTACTCATCCATAAGCTAGTAACCACCACAACTATGATTAGTGATAATAATATAGTTACTAATTTACCTCACACTGATCTGGACAAATCTCAGTATTCTTCCCACTAGAGAATAAATGAAGAAATTCAATACTGCAAAAGCAAAATCATGACCAGTAATTCTAAATCACTCTTGGAACTGAAGATTAAAACTAAAAGTCTGGCCAATGTAATATTCCATCTTTCATCAAGTGATCCAAACTATGAATAGTGCTTAAGCTAAGCTCTCAAGCACATAGTGGGCAAAGGATTCACTTGCAAAATTACTTCCATACTGATACTATCTTCCCACACTCTCTCCTCTCTTACCCTCTCTTCTCTCTCATTCATTTTTCTCTCAGTCCTTGCTAAAACTGCCAAATTCTGCTTTCTTTTTTGTTCTTACACCATTAACGTCTAAATTTATGTTGTCATTAACACAATTCTTAAAAGTAGCAGTGAAAACTCTGGAGGAGGTAGGCTCATGTGCTCATCCTGTGTGACCTGAAAGAAGCCCTCCACTGAGTTTGACTGTTTTCCACTTTTTTAAAAGAGATAGAAAGAGAGAGAGTGGGCGGGGGGGAGGGGAAGAGGGAGAGAGAGAATCCTAAGCAGGCTCCATACCCAGTGCAGAGACCAACATGGTGCTTCATCCCACAACCCTGAGGTCATGACCTAAGCTGAAGCCAAGAGTTGGACACTTAACCCACTGAGTCAGCCCGGTGCCCCGACTGTTCTCCATTTTTTTTAAATCAGTCTTTCTCATAGAACCTCGATTTTAAAAAGACACCGTAAAGAGAAAGTGGTGGGATAACTCTTCTCCCTTTCCAAGTGGAGCGTGAAAACACACACACATACCCCTCCAGACGCAGAATAATAATCACCTCTTCACTCAAGCCTATCTCTCTTCTCATATCACTGCCACTAAAATTCTAATAGAAATTAATAGAAGCAATATATCAAAGCCCAAAACAAATCATCTTTTTCAAGGCAAGATGATCTTGTTTTTCTTTACAGCTTCTAGCTTTTCAACCTAATTGCATATTGTGGATGTGCCTGTAGCAAGCTGAACTATAAATAACCCACTTCCCTCTAGCTCTCTTTGCATTGTATTCTTTTTTCCTGTGAATTACTGTCAAAGCAAAGATCCAGAAAGAAAACGAGTTTATGTACTTGGGGAGAGAAGTCGACCTGGCCCACTATCAATTTTTTAAGAGCTGCTTATTAATTTGGGATGATCACAGCTTAGGTTTGTCTGTATTTATGTTAGAATTTGGATCACTCATATTTGGCCATTTTGATAGCATTAAACCAGTCACATGGTACATGAAAACACTGTTCAAAATTTTTTAAAAATTTTAAGGGGAATGAAATAAAATTAAAGTTTGAAAAGTGGTACAGAGTCTTGAACTATAGTGAACATTTTAGCTCGATCACGGCTTCTGTGATCTGATCAAGTGATTCACATGACCATGGGCTGCTGGCGGCTGCCAGACAGAGTTTCTGGGCTGCTGATGGAATTATTCAGGTCTCCGTGTGACCACACAGCCTTCTCCTCCTGAGTTCGTGTGTCATAGCTCTCTGACCTCCACTCAAATTCCCAGTTGTGACTGCATTTGGGGCCCACCCAGAATATCCAAATTATTCTCCCATCTCAAGATCCCGAAATTGAACATATCTGCAAACATTCTCACTCTTTTTTTCCCCCATAGAAAGTAGCAGTCACAGGTTCCAGGGATCAGGTGATGTATATCTGGGTGGAGGGGTGGGTATAGCGTTATTGAGCCTGCCACATTTCTCTGCCAAAGACAGATCAGTTCTGACTATAGAGACAAGGCCCTATGCCTGACAAATCAAAGCTTCACAATGAATCAAATAAACCTGACACAGCAGAATGGGCAGCGAAAAGGCCTGCCTCACCGAAAATATAAAAACCTATTCAGTTGTGAGTTCTTCTCACAGATCCGATACGCCCCCAGTTCTCTGGTTTCTCACACACTGTAAAATCCAGCTTTTATCACACGTGATGATTTGACATGCCTTCTGATTTACTTTTGCAATTATAAGATGTTTTCATTCCTTGAGAAGGAACAATGTATTGAAAGTAACAGAATCTTTGCACCCAATTTAATATCTATATATAGATGGCGCTTACACTTCTTAGTATTTCTAGAAACCATTTTCAAGTATCTAAGACAATATAATTCCTTTTATGCATGTTGTAAAGCAGAATTTGGAAACTAGATCCATTCGGCATATGCATTTTGATACATCTCATGATCACATCTGTAACTCAGCAGCACTCTTTGGGAGAGAAAACTAACCAGAGAATAGAACACAGAGGGCCGTGTAGTAAGTAAATGTAACATATCTGAGGGACTACAGTTTCCCTTTACTCTTGACCTTACAGAAATAAAAATTTTAAAAACATTATAAAGCAATACTATTAAAATTGCATGCCACAAACTGAACGGCACAAATTACTAGAAAGACACGAACTACCAAAGTTGACTCAAAGAGAGAGAGAGAGAGCATGAGAGAAAATATGAATAGACCTAAAACAGGTACAGCAATTGAGTTAGGAATTTTTAAAACTTTCCATAGAGAAAAGCCCAAGGTGAGATGGGTTCACTGATGAATTCTACTAAAGGTTTAAGTAGAATCAATACCAGTGCTTTAAACTTCCAAAAAATAGAAGAGAAGGGGGTACGCTTCCTAGCCCATTCTTTGCAACTATTATTACACTGATACCAAAACCAGACAAAGACATCATAAGGAAAGAAAACTGCAAACCAAGGTCTCTGTGGATACGGACATAAAAAATCCTCAACAAAATAGTAGCAAACCAAATCCATATAAAAAAAAATATTATACACAACAAGTGGAATTTATCCCAGTAATGTAAGGTTGGTTAAACACGCAAAAATCCACTAATTTAATAATACTCTATCAATAGAACAAAGGACAAAAAAAATATGACCATTTCATTAGATGTAAAGAAAGCTTTTGGCAAAATCCAACAGCTCTTTAAGATAAAAACAATCAACAAATTTGTAACAGTAGGGAACAACCTCAACTTAATAAAGGGCATCTATGAAAATGCCACAGACTATAATGTTGGAAGACAGATAGCTTTCCCTCAGATCAAAAACAAGAGAAGAATGCCCATTTTTGCCACTATTACTCAGCACTGTTTAAGAGATTATAGTCAGGGCAATTAGGATAAAGGAGAGGGAGGAGAGGGGCGCCTGGGTGGCTCAGTGGGTTAAAGCCTCTGCCTTAGGCTCAGGTCATGGTCTCAGGGTCCTGGGATAGAGCCCGGCATCGGGCTCTCTGCTCAGCAGGAAGCCTGCTTCCCCTTCTCTCTCTGCCTGCCTCTCTGTCTTCCTGTGATCTCTCTCTGTCAAATAAATAAATAAAATCCTTTAAAAAAAAAAAAAAAAAGGAGGTGGAGGAGAAGGGGGAAGGGGAGGAGAAGGAGGGGATGAGGTATGGAGGGGAGAAGAGAGAAGGGAAGTGGAGGGGATAGAAGGGGAGGGAAGGGGAGGAGGAAAGAAGGAAGAAGAGGTGGGGAGGGAAGGAGGGAGGGCAGGCATCCTGATTGAAAATCAGGAAGTTATCGCTATACATAATGTCATCTTGTATATAGAAAATCCTTAGGAATACACAAATAACTACTGAAACTAATAATAATAAGCAATTTTAACAAGGTCTCAGTATTCAAGGTCAATGTTCAAAATAATTTGTATTTTTATACTATCAATGAACAATATAAAATGAAATTAAGAAATTCCATTTATTCCATTCCATTTACAATAGCATCAGGAATAACAAAGTACTTAGGAATGAATTTAATAAAAGTGCAAAGCTTATCTTGTGAAAACTCTAGAACATTGCTGAAACAACTTAAAGAATATCTAAACAAATGGCAAGACCCAAGACGACACTATTCCCCAAAATGATCTACATTTTCAATGTCATTCCAATGAAAATCCTAGTTTCTCTTTTTGTAGAAATTGACAAGCAGACTATAAAATTCACATGGAAATGCAAGAGACCCTAAGTAGCGAAAACAATGTTGAAAAAGGAACAAAGTTGAAGGACACATACAACCCAATTTCAAATTTTACTATAAAGCTACAGTATGAAGACAAAGTGGGACTAGCATAAGGAAAGACACACAGATCAACGGAATTGAATTAGGAGTCCAGAGATAAATCCTCACATTTATAGCCAATTGTTTTTCAACAAGGGTTCAATCTTCTCTTTCAACAATATAATTCAACAGGAAAGAAAGAGTCTTCAAAAAGTACTGCTGTGACAACTGAATATCCCCATGCCAAAGAATGAAGCAGGACCTCTCCCACACCACACATAAAAATTAACTCACGATGGATCAAAGACCTAGAAATTACTTATCCTAAATGGAAAAGCTAAGACAATAAAATATTTAGAAGAAATAATAGGAGTAAATCTTCATGACCTTGGAGCAGGCACTGGTTTCTTAAATATGGCATCAAAAATACAAGCAACAAAAGAAAACAAAGGCAAACTGGACTTCATCAACTTAAAACTTTTGCGCTTCAAAGGGCAACATAAAGAAAGTGAAAGACAACCCAGTGAATGGGAGGAAATATTTGTAAACTGTATGCCTATTAAGGGACTTGTATAGATTATATAAAGAATTATTATAACTCATAACAAAAAGATAAATAACCCAATTAAAAATTGGGATCTGAACAGACATTTCTCTGAAGAAGATATATAAATGCCCTATAAGCACATGAAAAGATGCTCAATATCATTAGCCATTAGGGAAATAGAAATCAAAGCCACAATGAGATACCACTTCCTTCCAGAATTTGGAGTCACTGACCTGGAATTCTCCATTTACCAAGAGAAGCCAATTTCATCTATCCTGAGGTGACTATACTGTCATCTTCCTGAGAAGCTGGTACTACATTATACATAACTGGAAAATACTTTTTCTTAATGCAGATCTTGCTACTTCTAAGTATGTGAGATGTGCAGAGTACAAGTACCCCTGTTGTTTTGTCCTCTTCGACCATGTTTTTATTCCACAAATTGCTAGGAACTAAATGCTCTTTCTCACATCTTTTTAAATAAAAGTGGGGAGGAGGCATCCTCTTTTATCTTAAGTGTCTGAAATTGCAGAAAACACTCCATTTCACTGAGTGCTAATTTGACAAAAGCCAATTCCATGTTTCTTCCCCCTCTGGCCTTTCCTAATGCAGAGCAGTCCCATCTCCTTGCTCTAGTCCCTGGGAAATCATGGAAAAACAAATAGAACTATTAGGTGCAGGGAAATCATAGGAAAACAAATACAGCTATTGTTAAAAAAAGCTTATGGACATTGGGGAGGGTACGTGCTATGGTGAGTGCTGTGAAATGTGTAAGCCTGATGCTTCACAGACATGTACCCTGGGGCAAATAATACATTATATGTTAATAAAAAAAATAAAAAAAGAGCTATAAGCTTTAATACATGCATTAAAAATATGCATATTTGGCTAACTGATCATTCAGGGAATTGTCAAGTCAATGAACCTGGCTGTGTGGATTAGATTTTAGCAAATGGACCTAAACTCCAAGTTATAAAGTGTGTTGGGGAGAAAAACGGGGGGACACCAGGATTTGGGTGGAGGAACACCAGTCAGTAGATTGGACTGAAATGTTCCAGGAGACAAAGTGGTGGCAAGGGCGCAAGCTTTCCTACCCAAAATGCATTTATGTGTTAGAAGCACAGACCAAGGACTTAGACAACTTCCTGTCTACAGTGCTGGTGGTAGAGGAGCAGGAAGGGATTAGAGAGGAGTGCAAGGGCCATCCAGGGTGGAAATAGTCAGCACCTCTCTTGTGTACCTCGGGAACACAGCACAGGACAGACTAACTTGAGTAAGTGTTAACTGCAAAAAGGCTGAGATTTTACTCTACTTGCAAGTTAGAAAATCTTTTTTTAGTGGGCTCTAGGCAAGTCTTCCTGAATTGCCCTGGAAAGAAACATCATTTTTATACTGGACAGTAAGCAAACATGTCCACTGCTCCCAAGGGACACACTATCTCTGTTATCTAAGGCTCTTCATGACACAAACGTCTTTGAAGAGATACTCCAGAACAAAAGCCACTGATGCCTTTGCTCATAATACATGCAGAAATGTAAAAGCCTGGGAAGCGTTATCTCCCAATGGATAGGATTTCAGGTTAATATTTACTCTTATCCAGCATTGTGGTACATGGACAAACAACTTTTTCCCCCCATATCAGTGAGAATCAGATAAAAACTCTGAGGTCCTTCTTGGTTTGGAGGAAGAAAATCCTAAGAGACAAAGGCTCATCTTAATTCCTAGCTCCTGTTTTCTGAGCCGGGTCTTAGTCATTCCTGATTTTCTGCTTTCTTTATTCTCCTGGCTTTATACTTGACTTCTTCTATTTCTTTTAGTCTTTGGTTAATTTCATGACTAAACAACAATGAAAACCACTGATACTATTATATTATCAACCTGAATCTTTGGTTACCCTGGCTCACCATAGCTATTCCATACTAAATGCCTTGTATGAAATGCAATTTCAGTTTTGTGCACTGTTAATTCAGCTACTATCCGTAAGTCCTTGCTCCAGAGATAATTTTTCAAGATTCCTCATTCATAAAATGAGAAGGAAAAAAAGAAGATTCTCTATATTCTGAACAATTAATATAAACCAGTAGTTGGGGTAGGGGTGATATTCTTTGAAAATCGTATTTGCAATTCCTTCAATTTGAGAGGAAAGGTCTAAGTATAAGTCCTTTGCTTACCAAAGGACCATAGCTCTCTTCTCACAAGTTATCCCCAAACACAAATGACTTACGAAGCACTGTTTCCAACAATATTCACTCATTTCTATATAATCTTGGCTTTTGGACAAATTTCCCACAAGTATGCCCCTGCATTAGTCACTCTTAGTAATTGGCTGACAGACAAATCTGTTCAATTTTTCTTATTCAGCATTTAAGTAATCCTACTATCAAAAAGACTCTAAGCATCAGTACTGACCTCAAACATGTCCCCATGTGAACAGACCAAGTCAGCTGAACAAATCCCATAAACCATTAGGGTCTCTACTTCATAAAAGTCAAATGGCTTTCTCCCTAAATTTCTGTCAGAACTTTTCTACTTGCCTGAAACCCTTTTGCCCACTCAGGAATAATGTTAGTACTAGTTGTTACAATGGAACAGACCAGAGGCCGACAACTAGACTGGCAAAGAATCCCCTCCTATATCTAGCAAAGGTAGCATAACCAAGGTTAGTATATGCTACCATGGAGCCCGCTTTCCCCTGCCCAGCCTGCAACTTCTGTCCACTTACTTTCTCCTCATTTCCAGCCCATAGGTAGAATTCCATTATTCTCCAATTGGCCATACATTTGGTTAACATGTGCACTATGAATTCTCATGGATGTCCCTCGAATTCTGCTAATTGGTGGTGAGCCTTTCATCCTCCCTCTTTCAAAAAGCCATGCTCCTGTCATGAAAATTATCACAAAAACCTTCGAGAACTTTGAAGAGTCTACCATTTCATTCCACTTGCAAGCTAGCCTGCCACCATTTCATGGATGCAGATAGAGGATACTAGACTCTTGGTTCAGAGACAAAGACAACATTCCTTTCAGCAACAGCAGTAACTAGAGTATCCAGAAAAAAATATTCTCTATCGTTCAAGGCTGGTCATTTTACAAATCTCCTTTAAAAGCTGGTTCAAAACCAGCAGCAATTAATACCTTGCTCAAAAGAGGTACAGAAATGTGAAAAAAAAAAAAACTGCTGAGAATAATTTCCTCACAAAAGGTATATGATTAATGTTAGCAAACTATTCATGTGGAACAAAACATCCAGAAAAGAAGCAGTTATTTAAACTTATGTCTGTATATCAGTAATAAGTCCATTTAAAAATATTATTTTCTGAAAACTGTCTATGATTCTCATAGACTGAATTTTCATTTGGAAGTTTAAATTTCCTCCAATTGCTCAAGAACTTGCTTGGCTTCAAAACTGGCAAATTTTGCTAAAGAAGATCATCAAAATTGTCAGACAGCTCTGAGCTGTTAATTGTGACAATTCAAACCTCGGGATTTAAGTTGCAGAGTATTTTTTAGTGAAAGTCTGGACTTTCCTTGACTTGTATTCTTGAAGAAGAAAGTAGCCTATAGCTTGCATCTTCCCTAGAGGCTTCGAAAATGGAATCTTCAAAGTTATGGGATCGATAGCTACCATTTAAGTAGTATCAAAATACCTTTATGTTTCCTTCCTTACTTAGCTACTTATATATTACTATGTCCTTTCTTTGAGTAAAAGCCTTGAAGATACCTGCTAAAGTATGAGTCATATTATTTGGAGAAAATGTCAATACTACCCAAAACCATAAACTCAGTCAAATCAACATGATCACATTGGCAAGAAGACAGGGCAAAAGCTAATTCAGGTTACACTGGGGAAGGGGCTTGGAAAGGACCACACAGCAGGGACACTGTCTGCAGGTGCTGTGTGTAAGCACCTAAGGAAGTCGGAACATAGGAAGAAAGGACGACTAAAGGAGATTAAACAGAGAATAAAACCCCAGCTGAATACGGGGTGAAAACAAGAGATTACTGACATCCTTTTCTGATGAAGGCTTTATGTAGAAGTGGGAAAATAACAAAATCATATTGAGTATCGAGTCACTGTTCTAAGGCCTCTACATTTGTTATTTCATCTAATTCACAATAAGTGACTGAAGAAAGCAATATTATTAACCTGATTTCACAGGGAAAGGTGATATCTAGAAAAGCTCATTTGAGTTACGGAGATCACCCAAGTGACCACTTGCCAAACTAGGATTCCAACCCAACCAGTCTCATTCCCGAGCCCGACCTCTGAGCACCTCTGATTGATTTAAAATCAATCCTTCTTGGCAGTATTTCACAGCATCTCAAAATGGAAAAAGAGACCAAGATATTTTCAAAGTTGAAGGCTAGGTTGTAGGGTTTTAGTTTTTCTCACAAGGTGAGGCGTTGACCGGCATGGGGCAGAATTTCCAGGATCAGAGTTTCAACAGTAAGGTAGGAATCTTGGAAGAATGTTGATGAGCAAGGTGTTAGGCTAGATCCATACACTATTTTTGTTGGACCAGCAGTTTATCTTTCAAGATGCAGTATTTCCTGAAGCAAGAAACCAGGTTATCTCTGTTTATTCTCTGTATTCCTTAATACAAGAGAAGGGTGGTGGGTTATCTTCCAGCAATGTTTAACACAGAGTCAGGAACCACGGTGGTCTCACTTCTCATTAAGTCTAGACAGGCTGGAAAGAAGGGATCAAGAGGACTTTCCGTGAAACCTCAGGATAAGTGCCTTTTTGTTTTAAGAATTAAAATTCCTAAGGAGCACAGCCATTTACACTAACCTAAGCCTTTTAAAATCACAGAACACCTTTCTGCATGGCTGCTAATACGAATCACACAGCACACTTACGCTTGCTTGCTACTAACTCTGCCTCCGCTGCTGCGGATTCTGCTTGGATGCACGTGATCTGCGCATCCAGCAAAGAGTTTGCTTTAAGCTGCCGTGAACAGAGAAACAAACAACCCCCCCCAAATAGGGATCCTGAGGTCTCTGTGCCAACCGATACGAACTGTTGTGAACTTTCATTTGAAGCAAACCTGGGCTTGATTTTCTGTTCTTACTTCTTCTGAGTATGTGATCTGGAAAATTTAACTTCTCCAGATTCCAGTTTGCTCATTGGTAAGATGAGCAAAACAGTGTGATATCATCTACCTCACTGGGCTGCAGTGAGAACAAACAAGATAATGGATATATAACTAACTCCCCTTTGCTCGTAGGAGAAACCCAAATAATGTGAAGTATACGGAGTATTATTATATATTTAAGTGTGTATATCTATATATAATATATAAGTATATTAAGTATTAAGATTAGTGCTGATTATTGTTCACTTATTACTATTATTATTAATTTGAGACTGACAAAGAGGAGAGAAAGAAGCCCACATGGTAAAAGGTTACATGTAAGGACCTGGTCCTATGCTCACAACCAAATTAACACTAATGCACATTCCTTATTCTGACAGGTGTCACACTCCTTCAACCCATAATTTGAAACTGTTTACGCAATACTGCAATAATATTGTATACTTCGGGATCTTTGCATCTATACAGCTATATGCAATATATACCTACTTTAAAATTTACATTAAAAATAAAATTCAGTAAGCCAACAATTTTTAAAAGACTTGCTGGAATCCAATTATTCCTTCTGTATCCAAGATATTAAACTCATTATTATAAGTTTTGATCCACTTGTAATACTATCAGTGAAGTTCAAAATTTTTTCCTGTGGCAAAATTATTCTGATGAGAAGCCGAAGTTGACTGAAGGTAATGGGAGTTGGGTATGAGTGAATGATGTCAGTCTTTGGTCTCAGATAAGATTCTTTCTATTTCCTCTTCAGCCAAGAAAGCTTCTTACTTGCTTTCATCTGAAGGCGGAGTGCAGAATACTGATAAAACAAGGCTCCATCTAACCTCAGTGATTAATGTGTGGACAACTCACTTGGATTTTAAACACAGAGTTTGCATTTCCATGGGGTCAGTTAATCTGTCAAAACCAATAACAATTTTCTTTCCACGGACAAAACAAGCCAGGTCCCAAACCGTTTGCCCTTTTGTGATGTGACTTGTATATTTTTAGTACTAATTCAACTCCTTTTTATAAAGAATGTATTTTGAAGTTGTTGACAAAGAGAAAAAGGACAGAACTTAATTTCATTGGAGATGTACAGGAAACAACAAAAAATAGAGTTATTACCACATTCTGAGAGGTGAATTTGGGCTGGCTTTGTCTTGTATTTTAGCTTCCTTCAGTATATACAGAAAGGCATGTATATACACTCTTGCCAATACTGTGGATTTCTTTCTCTCTGCTTAATGGAAATTTTCCACAAAAGCCGTATTTTTTACAGAGAACTACAGTAGTAGGGCTCTGAATAAGACTTTGTTGTGAAAAACAACCAAGTGACGGGGACGCCTGGATGGCTCAGTTGGTTAGGCATCTGCTTTCGGCTCAGGTCCTGATCCCAGGGTCCTGAGATCGAGTCCTGTATCTCCCTCTGTCTGCTGCTCCCCCTGCTTGTGCTTGCACGCACTCTGACAAATAAGTAAACAAAATATTTTTTTTTTTTTTTAAGTAAGTGGCAGAAACTCAGAAAAATTAAATTGTATTTGTTTCCTGCAGGTAAGGTGAGTAGGTGTACTGAAGTTTGGGAGATGGATGGGGAATGAGCAGAGAGGGAATATATGCACAAAAACACATCTCAAAAGCAGGATTGTGCTTTCCTGCATTCTCTTGTCCTCTGAGTCCCTGAAGTAATGCAGAACCCTTCTGAGTGCCCACACACATATACCCCTGAGAACCCAGAAGAAGACAGCTGCCAGCCGTGACCCATTACACCCCCAATGTGCTCTATTACTAGACCATGAGTTTCTCAACCCAGGACTTTTTTATACTTATATCAAGTAGCACAGTGTTGATCTGTGAGGTTTTTTGCTTTGCTTTGTTTGTAATTCACTTAAATTAACGAGCAATATTCCCTCTCCTCTCCCTGGGGTGAAAAAAAAAAAAAAATCAGATATAGCTCTATAAGTGAAGAGGTACCATCACTACAAAAGTTGTTTCTTCCATAGACTTGGCAACTAAAATGGTCCATGTTGACCCTGGACTTGCGGGCTATTAGTGATTCTCAGCAGGTGGTTCCTGGACCAACAGTATCAGTGTCACCTGGAGACTTGTTAAAATGGAGATTCTCACCCAAGACCTCCTAGATCCGAACTACGTGGGTAGGCTCAGCAAGTTATGTTGCAATAGGCTTCCAGGGAATTCTGATGCACGCTAATGTTGAGAACGCTTGCCCCACAACAGCTCTGCCAATCGAAATGGAGGAGATGTTTTAGGGAACGAAGAAGAACACGCGTGCTAGGACAGTGTGCTAGAAGCACCAGAAACCCAGCTCAGAAAAATAAAGAACTAAAGGGGTACACTGACTAACGAGACTGGAACATCTAAAAGCTGGTTAAATTGTCGGACGACACTAAGGACCCCGTTTCCTTCTATTTCCTCTCTATGCTCCTCACCTTCCTCTTCTTTACCTTGACGTAATCAAAATAATCTATGGTCAAGAGATGCAGATAACTGAAATGTGTGGAGTAAGAATAGAGGGAAAAAATGTTAGTTGTTGTCTCAGGCTAGTGGATGCCTTTCAGTTCCCTCTGTTTATAGTTTTGTGTCTTCAAGTTTATCCACAAGAATTGGTATCACATTTATACTTACTAAAACCTGGTAAAGAAGGCAGTTAGGAAAGAAGGGACACAGGAAGACAAAAGAAGAAGAGGAAAGGAGGAAAGACAGAAAGACAGACAAAAAGAAGAGAAGGAGGGAGGGAATGAAGAAAAAGGATGAAAAAAATCCTTCTTTAAAAAATATTTTTTTCGTATGGATTTCTCAGTAAAGCAAGCACATTCCCCGGCCTTCACTAAGCCCTGTGGGAAACCGGTTATCATGGCAGATACGAGACAGCAACTACATCCGTGCACCTGTGTTAAAACAGACCGGCCATGTCAGCATGTGAAATCTGTGTGGGCTCTCTTGCCTTTCTCTTATTTTTATTTGAATACCAGGCAGACAAATAGAATTTTTAAGAACAGAAAGCTGTCTGCAAAAATTTCAGTTACATTTAATAAACAATGATTGTTTTATATTCACGGCAATATTATTTTCACAGTTTTCTTTCTTCTGTTTTGAGATAATAACAAGAATAGTGTCCAGGTAGCTTTCATGTATACTTCCAATAACTCAATATTTATATTTTTATAATGTGTCAATTACCCAGCAGGAGCCTCTATAAATAATAGAAAAAATGCAAAGAGAAAATACGTTATTCTGTATTTCATATGAAAAAAGTATATCCCTTTCATTAAATTGTGATCTCATTCTTTTCCAAAAAAAAAATCACTACAATGTATTTTTCATAACAGAGGCAGATCCTGGTGACACTCCATTATTAAAGTACAATTATGTGGTTCATATTTCACGGCACATTCTAGAAACACTTTTTTTTTAAGGAGCCAACAGTCTCATTTATACTAGATTATAAACTTTTCTGATTAAATATGCATTGGATTCACAAATCAGTTCCCATTCAACGGCCAGATTTAAATCTTTCTACAACTTTTTATTTTTATTGAATGCTCAAAAAATTGTTGGTCTTATGGGGTGCCTGGATGGCTTAGTCGGTTAAGCATCTGCCTTTGGCTCAGGTCACCTGCTCAACAAGAAGCCTGCTTCTCCTTCTGCCTGCTGCTCCCCCTGCTTGTGCCCCATCTCTCTCTTTCTCTCTCTCTCTCTCTCTGTCAAATAAATTCATAAAATCTTAAAAAAAATTGTTGGTCTTAAAAAAAAAATTTTGCTCTGAAGCAAAAATGCAATTCATATTCGAAATTCTTTCTAGTCTTCAGCCCAGGCACCTTGGCTTCTCCTTGTGCTGCACGGTGATGTTCTGTACACATGGGCAGTATTCCCAGAGGTGTGAGAGGTGCACTGTTCAAGTAGGATGATAACACTTAGAGAACACTCGAAACTGTTTCCTACCTTGGGGAGCCTCTGGACACCTTCTACAGTAAACACTTTGTTTAAATCAGGGACTTACAAACCTGATCGACCATGGAAACTCTGATATACACAATAACTATTCATATCCCGAATAATTACCATTCTATGGATCACATCTGTAGAATTTTGCTTTCAACTTTACCTTACCTTCACTCTATAAAAAATTGCCTGCCTCACGCTAACATGTGAAGCTTTTAGTGACTTAATAATACAATTTTCCCAAAGGGATTTGCAATGGACCAAAGCCTTCTACAATGATGTTGTCTGAACACAAAGAATGGACACTTTAATGGTTGAATTCCCCACCCTGGGGGGGACCATATAGGAGATGACTGCGTGTTTCAGTGGTACACCTCAGTCTAACCTACCAAACCACACACACACACACACAAATGATGAAATAATACTTTGGGCAAACAGGCACTACCAAAGTTGCTGAATAAACATAAAATGCAAAAATACATATTTTTAGAATGAAGTAAATTCAAAGCCAAACAAGACAACACCTCATTCGTGAGTAGGGATGAATCTAGTGCAACATCACTGTGCTAACTTGACGCACTCAACAAATCCTTATCTCTGACCTGCCCTTCCTTTCCTCCTCCCTCTTTCTCTCCTTCCTTTTTTTCTTCTCTTCCTGTTTTCTTTTTTCTCTCCACAAAGAAACACACCCCTTCTTCTATCAGACCAAGAGAGTGGAAACTGAGTCAGCATGCTCTGTGGTAGGGCTATCTTCGGACTTCGCTGTAGCTCTAGTCAATTCTGAACACCCTTCTGAGGTTGGGATCTTGACCTCCCTTCCACAGGGTCTGGGATCTGAGCCCTGGGGAGGTGCCACAAAGAGCACATGTTTCACAGGTGTATCCCTGGTTTTACGAATCGTGCCCCATCAGCCTCTGCTTTAGATCCTGATAGACAGCTATTACAGGTCACTGGGAATCTGTCTGGGAGTGCTGGGAGTGCTGCCCACTCTGTGTGCTGTGGGAGCTATTGTCCCTGCTGCCCCACACCTGGCCTTGAGAAGGCTGTGGGACCATAAATCAGACCCCATGTTATAAAGGTAGGTATTTCCTCTGATAGGCCCCTCTCAGGTAGTTCTTCCTTCTGTCTCAGGGGATTGTCTGGATCTCATACCCTGCCCCCATTCTGGAGACGGTACCCCCAGCCCTCACTGGAGTGGAAAGTGTTGGGGGTAGTGGAGCACTGCTGCATGCCTGGTCCTCCTCGGGAGGGTATTCTGTCCCACTCATCCATATGCTCCTTTCTCCTGGGCCTGGACTACCAAGATGCTTGTCTCCCTTTGTTTCAGTTGGGGTTGAGCACAGGAGTGGGTGACCTCTCTTCTGAAGGGCTTGTCACTTATATTTTGGTACATGAAGTTTTTTGTCCTCAGCTCTCTGTTGCTTTAAAAATAAACTAGGATTATGTCAGTTGTTTGGGTTATTAGTGTGAGAATCACAGTCTCTTATGACCTTCTACATCCAAAGTGGAAGTGAGTCTTTACAGCACACTTTTTATTCAGAAAAGTTCTATTCTTAGGGCTTAAAGTGGATCACAAATCAGATTTATTCCTCATGTACCCTCCAAAATTGAAAAAAGTGGATCACAAATCAGATTTATTCCTCATGTACCCTCCAAAATTGAAAAAAGTGAGAGATTAAGAAAATCTACAAAATAATTGTTCTGTGGCTTATTAACAGATTCCCTCAAATTGTGAATTTTGTACTTACACTCAGCTGAGCTAGTGAACAGTTTACTTAAGTAGAATAAGAAGGAGAGAAAGCAGATGAAGAGAAGAAGAAAGAAGGAGAAAGGAGGAAAAGATTATAGTTTAGCCAACCATACATTTGGCAAAGTCTTTTTTCTTTTGTATTTGCCTCTGGGATTGGGATAAAGGCCACATGCTCCTATGCACACGGCTCCTACTTCACTGTGCCCATAAAGGATAGGAACTGGGTTGACGAGCACTATAATCAATTCATACAGTTAAAATGTTTGATTCTAAGCTTTTCACAATGAAAACTATATCAACTCTTGATATTCTCACTCTCTGATCTTTAAGAGACTTTTCCATAGTCACAAGACCTCAGGGGGTAGGAAGCAAAACCCTTACACTTCATCATTACATCAACCGAAAAACATACAGGAGACAATAATTTATTGTAATTACTGACTGAACCAGAAATACACCAGCGTGACACTCAAGGAAGTAAATGTTGCCTAATACAAATGGCAGGTCAAAATCACTTATATATAAAATGGAAGAATTTTTTTTTAAAGATATATTTATTTATTTGAGAGAGAGAGAGAGAGAGAGCGAGAATGGGGAGGAGGATAGGGAGAGGGAGAGAAATCCTCAAGCAAACTTTCCACAGAGCATGGAGCCCATGTGGGGCTTGATCTCATGACCCTGAAATTATGACCTTAGCCCAAACCAAGAACTGGACACTCAACTGACTAAACCACCCAGGCACCCCTAAAATGGCAAGGATTAGCTCAGAAATGCAGAAGTAAAAATCGAAATCCATCAGCACAGGCAGGTCCCTATCCTGGTTTTTCTGGTCGAAGGTCAGAGGACGTGATAAAGTTTAGTAAGCATTAAGTTTTCCTTCATATCTTTTCATGTCTTGAATACTCATGTTTTTATCACTGAATAATATTTCACTGTCTGGATGAAACAGTTTATTTATCCATTCACCTACTGAAAGACAATCTTGGTTGCTACTCAGTTTGGGGAATTACAGAGAAAGCTGCTATAAACATTGGTATGCAGGTTTTACTGTGAACGTGAAGTTTTCAACTCATGGGTAAATATCATGGAGAGGGGCTGCTGGATCATATGGTAAAAGTATGCGTAGATTGGTTATAAAAACAAAAACAAAAACAAAAAACTGCCAAATTGTCTTCCAAAGTGGCTGTGTCACTATGCATTCTTCCAGCAATGAAGGAGAGTTCCTGTGGCTCCACATCCTTGCCAACAGTTGGCATGGGCGGGATTTTAGATTTTGATCATTTTAACAGGTGTGTAGTGGTATTTCATTGTTTTAATAAGCATTTCCCTAATGACATCATTTTGAACATCTTTTCATATACTTATTTACCATCAGTAAAAACATATTATTTAGGGAGGTGTTGGTCATATTTTTTGTCCATTTTTAATTGCTGGTTTTCTTACTGTTGAATTTTAAGAGATCTTTGCATATTTTGGATAACAGTACTTTATCAGACATTATCTGTTGCAAATATTCCCTCCCATTCTGTGGCTTGTCTTCTCATTCTCTTGACTATGTCTGTTTCAGAGCAGGTTAATTTGTGTTGTTTTAAGCTATTAAGTCTGTAGTTGGTTGTTCCAAGAGTGATAGAAATCAAATATTGCAGGTGATTATAAAATGATTCAATTAAAACTTATCTTTGAGAATTTTGAAACACCATATCACATGAGCTCTCCTAGCTCGTCTAGGTAAGAATTTCCCTATTTCTCTATGGCCATTTCTCAGACAATATCAATATTTTTTTAAGTTTTTATATAAATTCCAGCTAGTTAACATACAGTGTGATATTAGTTTCAAGTGCACAACATAGTGCTTCAACACTTTGTACATTCCCTGGGGCTCATCACAAGTGCGCTTCTTAATCTCCATTTATACCAAGATGTTATTTAAAAAGGTGAATATTTGAGCTTTTTTCATTTATTTATGTCTTCTGCTTTGCTTATCTGGGCTATATTCATAAATCACTGATCATTTGCCATCTAACTTTTGTTTCCAGAAGTCTTCGGATATTTTCACTAATGTACTAGTCAATTTTCATTCTGAACAAACACAAAATGAGAGATATTTATCGGGACTTTATATCAAAATTACACTTTGAAATAGTATGGCCGCTATTACTGACCTTCTGCTTTCACCTCAATACTGTTTGTTTTACTTTGTAAATAGGGTTTTGTACTTCAGGTCCAGGGTATGCCAGAAATTCAAGTCTCTAGGGAAAGGGGCTCTTTGTGTTGATTTTGTGCCTTTAATTACAACAAAATATTATAATAAGATATACTTTTTAGCATATGAAAATGAAGGTCCACCTTTCTTTTAACTTTTAATATTGCTAATATTTTTAATGTTTGATACATAATTTTAAAAAGCAATTAGGAATTACTACAATTTAAACACATTATATCAGCTAAAAACATCTGAAGACCCAAATAGGTATAAAATTAGACATGGCATATTTAAGCACTACCTTTTTATACTATGACAATAAGAAAGTATGATTTTAGAAATAAATAGTTAAGACCTGAAACAAAGAGTAACTGCACTAAAATTCGCTTAAGAACACATTCAGAGACAGATGTGGGAAATCTTGTGAATCGTGAGTTTGGTTGTCTTATTTGTATTTCCTCTTTCTCATCCCTTTAAAGGCCCTTCTGTATTCCCCTAATGTTTTTCTGCAGGAAAAATTCTGACCCTCTCAGTTCTCTACTTGAAAAATGATTTATCCTAAACCCCGTGAGGAACGTTGGACTCTAAATAAACGGGTTCCAATCTACCCAACCAGCATCAATCTTTACCACCGTTCCTATTCATAAACCCTGCTCTCCATCAGATGGAGTGACTCACTCCTCCCAGAACACATGCTGCTTTTGCATCCCCCTCTCCCCACTGGTCACGCTTTCTCCTGAATACACTTCTTCCCTCCTTTGGTACATTACTGTTGAATCCAATACCATTTACCTGAAATCTTTCTCTCTGGAGACTTCCTGATGTTTCCAGACGTAATCAACAACCATTTCCCCCAACTTCCATAACACTGCAATCTCAATTAATTATTGTACCTTCACATGGTGCTATTTATTATTTTGTAAAATGTCCTATGACTCCACTATATCAGGACCTCCTTGATCAGAAGTATATATTATTCATATTTGATTCTGTAATACATACTCTGTAATCTATAATGCGTATGCACTTGCTGTGATGAGCATGGGCTAATGTATGGAAGTGATGAATCACTATATTGTGCACCTGAAACTAATATTACACTCAATGTTAATGAAGTGTAATTTAAATAAAAAACTTAAAAAAAAAAAAACTTTGTTAGAGGCAAAGGGGGGTCCTCTTCCCCATCTGGGAGGAAGATCACTACTCTGTGAAGTAGCTTCTTTTTTATTTCTATACTTAATGAATCTTTGTCCCTTTCTCTAAATGGCTTGCTCTTGAATTCTTTTCACGCAAAGCCAGGAACCCTCTTCGCAAGGGGCCTGAGACGCACTCTAGGGACCTTGGTCTGTGCAGCATCACAACCACATTTATTATTTGTGAAAATATATAGTTTTATTGTTTGGTAGAAGCCTTGAGATTAACTTCAAATAGTTGTCCATTTAGGAAAAATAATACAATCATTTAAAATTATTTTTATTTCCTAATTTTTTTTATGTGTCTGTATTGTTCTCTTAGGATTTATATGATTTCTAGCGCACGCACACATGTGTGTGTGTGTGAGTGTGACAAACGAGCTGAGTTTAAACTGCCTCGAGCTCTCATTCTCAACCCCTAATCTAGCCCCCTCTTGCTCGGTGACCACTCAGTGGGCTTCTACTATAACACCTGCTCTCACATAATAACAGTAATAGTAGCAATCATTCACCGCACTTATTATGTGCCAAGAATAGACGCATGCTTTGCGCATATTAACACATTTAATCTTCACGACTACTGTAGGTGGTTGGCACTTTTATCATCTTCACTTTATGGACGAGGAAACTAAGGTAGAGAGATGTTAGGTAATTTCCTTCCTGAAATTAATCTATGTTTTACTTTATCCCTGTCATAGGCGAGGTCTACTTATTGTAAATGGGCAAAAGAAGTTTCTTCCAAATGGCACTGTCTTTAGACGCAAGTCGGATAATGCTGCAAACATGTCATATTCACCGCCTGTGGCTGCAGCTCTCCTGACATCAGTCTTCATGTTTACACGGATAATGAGAAAGAATTTTAAAAAATTCTTCAAGGCACAAAGTTTTTTAGCGAAAAACTACTTGAGAGCTTATTATTAGAGAGTTCACTGTGTGACTTTTATCCACCTCAATGATAGAGGGGCACCTGGGCGGCTCAGTCTATTGAGTGTCCTACTCTTGGTTTCAGCTCAAGTCGCGATCTCAAGGTCTTGGGATCAAGCCCCCCATCGCGCTCCCTGCTCAGTACAGAGTTGGCTTGAGATTCTCTCCCTCTCCCTCTGCCCCTCCCCCTACTCACACACACTCTCTCTCAAATAATCTGTAAAAAAAAAATGATATATACCACCTCAGAACTCTTTAAATTCACTTTTAGAATTCTCTTTCTTCTAATGTTCAACGAAGATATGTGCTGACTATAGTTCCTTCAGAGGCCACTGCTCTGTGCAGTCTGGGCTTCTGGAATTCTACCACCTTAACAAGTATTAAGTACCAAAATATAAACTTTGATTCTATTACCAACTGCATTCCTCTTTCCTTAAATACATCATCCTCATCTTAGAGTTCTTGTCGTGGCTAGCATCAGAGATTTCATGTACTGTTTTCATATGATATCTGAAGGTTTTCATCCTGCCTTCTCCGCTTCTCACGCCCTTGACCCACCTCTGTGGGGCATCCAGGAACCCTCTGATCTGGGTCACTAGTCAGGGATCTGTGGCACCCACGGCATCTCCCTGCTACCCAGGCAGACAAGAACACAGTCTGGAAAGATAAGCAGAGCCGAACAGATTCAATTCTGAAATCCATGTGGCCAGCAACAGACTCTCCCACACCAAACACAGCGTCAGCAAGCACCTCACTGCCATTCGAGCCAGCAGCTATCCACTGATATCTTCCCGGTGTCAAAATATATTAAAACTTGGGATATCAGAAAAGTAAACATCACAAGGAAACGTTCAATCATGTTCCACCATTCTCTCGAAAAAAGCCCACACCTTTTGAAATCTGACTCATGGAATAGTAAATTATATCACACGACTGTGAGAGTCAAATGAAATCAAGGACATTTGAGATTTATTGTCTGGTACATACTAGGAGATCCAAAAATATGTTTATGGGAAATAAATGTAAACAAGCTGTAAACTTTCTATCCTCACTCCTACTCTCCCTCTCTCTCCCTCCTCCAGAACCAGTGTTTCTGATAACGTGGAAACAATAGAATCAGCATTAAGTGCATTCTTTAGGAGGTACTGAAAGACCCCTACTTCCATATGGGTAAAAATGTCTCCGAAAGGCCATTTTTCTAATTTGTACTTATTTATCTGCATTTTTTTTCTCTTCCTCTACCTCTATATTTTGCCTATTATCTCCTTTTCCTCATTAACTCTGAGTGAAAAATATTTTAAAATGTTTTTTTTTAGTTTTTATGTTAATTTTTAAATGTATTTTTAAGAACATTAAATCTAAGAAGAACTACTTACACATTTTTACATGTGTAGATCATTATTTTATGAAATTCAGATATTATAGACATAGGGGTATTTGCACTGCCTTTTCACTTAAAATATATTGTGGAAAAAAATATAATGTGAAAAATTTTCCCACTCTCTCACATGTTTATTTACCCAATTCAATGCCTACACCATGAAGTTACTGGTAGGATTAATTAGGATAATGTTTAGAAAGCACTAATATATATCAAACACTCAATACATATAAGCCATTACTTGTAAAATATTAATTTCCCTTTTTTTTTTCTGTTCATCTCTTTCTTCTCTCTGCTTTTTGCCTTTAATACAGACTATGCAAGCCCTTGTGTTAGGCTCAGTCTCACTGTACGAAGAGAAACTGCTCGTTCTGACTCAAGGAGCCCACTGTGTAGGTAGGGACGCAAGACCACACAGGGCAGTCTGGTAAAGTAAAAAGGACTGGCTTCTGTTTCGAAAACTCCAAATGAGGAACTATTGCAGACAGAGTGGTCTAGACCGGACAGGGAAATGGGGAAAGAGCGCCGGCACGCGGGCCGCAGGAATGGTCAGGGTGGTCCCGGGCCTGGAGGAACACCAGCCGTCTGCTTCTGCAGGACAAAGGGGCCCTCGCCCGTGCTCCGAAGAGCTGTGGTGTCCAGAGGTCATCTGCACAACTCCACTCTCCCGGGATAAACTGTCTTAGCCACTGGAGATTTTCTGGGTCTTGAATTCTGGTGAAATGTCGTTGACGGGGACTGCCCAGACTCTTCTGTCTGCTATGACAGTGCACCCTGTTTCACCATGTCTCCCCAGCTCCGCTGACCTGAAACGCCTCTCCTTTGGCAAGACCATTTGATTCCTAGTATCAGCGCACCTCTGTCTCTCATCATTGCTTTATGTGCAAGCTCTTTCTTTTTGACTTTTTTTCTTTTTCCACTCACAACACCCTTGAGTTAATATACACGTCTTTCCTGCCTGGCCCCACTATAGCCTGACTCTGGGAAATTAGTTTAATAATTAAGATTAATTAGATTATTACTTTAGGTCACTGCCATCTGCTAGGAAATTTGGTCAAACATAGGAAAGAAAAAAAATTTGTTGACAGAGCTCTAAGAATCCCAAATGGGTAGCTGCTATTTGGTTAATCTAGCTCCAGACCACAGGCCCGCAAATGGTGGAACTCACACTCAAGCTCAGACAACCTGCTCTCACAGGTCAACCCTGCTCAACTAGAGAATACTCACTTTCTATAAATAGTGAGCATTATGGTCAAGCAGGAGAATACTGTTTACTTTTCAGTAGTTTGCATTTACTTAAAAAAACTGTAATTATAGAATTTTGTGAGAAATTTCCACAGTCAATATGTTAATCTTTTTTCTTATTGGGCAACCCCAATTCCTTCCCTTAGAAGTAATTTAAGGCACTGTTATTCTTAAATGTTGCGTTACCACCTCTGATACAATTAACTCCGAAATGAAAATGAGGAAGATTTTCTTAACTAAAAAGGGCAGGATCATTGATACAAAAGGCATCTCTCCCATCCCCTACCCCACCTCTAGCCTTGAAGGCATTGAAAACTTGAATAAACAATCATTGATATTGCTCCTTTGCCCAAGAACATTCCCTGGCAAGCATGCCTGAGCTCTCTTTGTAATTGATTTCACGGGAGCAAAACACCTCCTGAAAATTAACATTATTATTAAACCACTTCAGCATTTTTTTTCAATAAGTTATAATAGTGACTTGTGGAAATGGAAAGAAATTTTTTTAAAAAATATGTTAGTGAGATGTGTGGGGCTGGAAGGAAAGATAAAGAAAAAATCCACACACACATATTTAAATGAATATATATAACAAATAAATATAATGAATATATGTGAATATAGATAAATAACAGATATGCATATATATAACTGCAATTGACAGAGGCTTCTTGGAAATTCATTTCAGGAAGTATTTGCTTTCCGAAAAGCCTATTTACAAAATGCTAATGCTATTAAAGCATTAGCCCAGAGCCTCTTTACACAGATAGTATCCCTGTGCATTCAAAATAAAGTTTGGTTTCCATTTGACTTTTCAGAGCAATGGTTTATACTAACTATATCTGCAGTTAACGGAGTCACTACTCTTTACCCGGAGAAGCATTCCTGTGTTAACATGGACTGGAGAAGAGCCAGTAAACAGACCTTGGCAGGGCTGTCAGAGCCTCATCAGTGTCCTGCCAGGCACATGACACAAAACACAAGGGATAATGGCTGGAAGTAAAATATGGCCTAATTCTCAAAGGCTTAAATGAGAGGGGTGGACCCATGGATCAAGACAGAGACCCCTTTCTTCCCTTTCAACGGGCTACATCTATACTGGACCCAATAAGGAGGCTCTCTGATAGGTCAGCTTCAAGGCTTCTGGTCTATTAGAAAAGAACATTTTAAAAAAGAGTCACATCAGCTTAATTCACATGAAAGAGTCAGGTTACACGGAGAGCAAAATTCATTGATCTCATAAATAGAAACTGATAAATTCAAAAGGGCTTAGTATACTCAAATTTTAATCTAGGCAGAATAGCTCACTTTAATGCTGGTGATTTTCAGGCTTTTTATCTGGTAGTTGATGAGATGAGCTTGCTCCAGGATTCTAGATAATCCTGTCCCCTATGATGCCCTTGGAAATGTGTGTGAGTTGACTGCAGAAATGCATCCGGGATGAAGACTAGGAGAGAAAACTTTGCAAATGATTTCTCTGCAACTGCTTCCCACAGAGGACCTGGCACAGGCTTTATACCTACAATGGTGAATGTGGGCTTGACTACAATGTACTTGAATATTACAGTTGAGATGTATGATTTCTTTTTCTAATTTTGAGTATCACTACAGATATTCAGTTTTCCCTAGAGAGGACCACTAGATTATCATTTAAATTACCCACTGAATCATATGCAAGGAAACAATGGCGTATGCTATTTTTAACCATTTAGCATAATTCCTTCTATCATTTTCAACTCACTTGAATAGAACATTAAAATTATAATAAAAATAGCTTTAGTTGGAAGCAAGTCCTAGTCAAAAAATGTATATAGGAAAAGCTTCTGACTTTCATCTGGCCTTGACATAGTAGACATTTCCAATAAAAAAAGACATGGTTTCTGATTTGCAGGGATCAATCACTGCCTTTAGATAGCAAAGCATCATGTCTTCTGTACCCTGAGAGTCACATGGTAGCAGAAAATGCAAAAGCCTGTTATACAGTTGATGGGAAAACTCCATAAACACCCAACGAGGTACACAGTCATCCGGGCCCAAATCTAGGCCACAGACAGCAAAGGGCAAGAAATGGTAATTCTCCATCAGATGGAAAACAGATCATCCCGCTCCTTCGACATGAAATGCCTAGGAAAGCCTTCTCAGAAAGGCTAAGATTGGATTTGGCCCTTAAAGAAGAGAAACAAGTCTGATAAACAGAGATGCAGAGAGACAGGTGTCCAGGATTGACAGCATCACTTGATAAAGGATGTTGTCCAGGTCAGAGTAAACAGCACTGTAACAGAAAAGCTGGAAATTTCAAGGGCAGCACAATAAAGCGCTATTTGTCACTGACATCAAAGTCTTTTACAGGTCATGCTACCTTCCTTCATACTGAAGCTCCGCTATTTGGAGCAGACAACTCTCGGGTCACTGGTCAGAAGCATCCACAGGGCCTGGCATGGCTGCAGCAGAGGAGAGCTACATGAGGGGTGCCCTTGAGAGCTGATGACCACCCCTTCTCTCCAGAATAGATGGGCTCTCTGAAGAAGAAATAGAGGACAACTTGCAAATGGAATAGGGTTGACAACTGGAGAGTGCACAGAATCTCAGGCTGAGAATTCATTTTATCCCATACGTTCGGTACTGCAGACACTAGCCTCAGATACGATCATCCAAAAGACACCAAAAATAAAGAAACTGTGTGCACGGGGAGAAAAGAGTAATATACGAGTCACTAAAGATGGGAATCAACGTGGCGATTAGAGAACTACTTATTTTTGCTTCTTCAGAACTTAATTCATATGCCTGGTGGAGTCACTCGTGCCCCAACACGTGATCATAGTTGACAATGGACACTAATAAACCGAGCGGCAGGTGCATGCGAGGTGGAATCCACTAGTGCAGGATGCACGCGCTTCTAGGTCCCAGGCTCTCAGGATGTGCTAGCGAACAAAACAGAAAAAGTCGCTGCCCTCACGGAGCTTATATTCTTCCAGAGGGAAATATTTTGACTTTTGACTTTCTTAAACTCTGAAGTGGCCCAAGAAATTCTAGCCCTTAATGTGAATCACAGCCCTCTTCTTTGAAGGGTAACTTAACCAAAGGCCTCAAACACGTCAAATCACCTTCCCCAGAGTCAGTGCCCCCCCCCACCCACACACACTTCCTCCAGGGCCCGGGGCTTCAAGGAGCACCTCCCTGATACACGAAGATCATGAGCTGGGGGAGAAAGAGAGGCGCCTGTCCCTAAAATGCTGACAGATTTGGTGCTCCTAGCCCACATTGTCCCTCAACCACTGAACTGGTAGAATCTGGTGTCCCCAGTGCACACCCCCACAAGGGCCTAGCCAGACTGGCATCTTCTAGAAGGACAGTGGGGATACATCATCTCTCCACCTCATGTCCTCTATCTTCAATAACCTACAAACTCCAGGACACTAAGGTCCGTGAAGTCGTATGTTCCCTAGATAATTCAGAGCCCCACCCCCGCCCTTACTCCTTGGACCCTTCTACTGCCTACTTCATGGTTCCTAATATATTGCTGTTTTCTAGTTAGTGTTAGAACTGCTGTGTTTCTCTTCTCCTAGACAAGGTTGTAAGAGCAGTTGTCACTTTTGTGTCATCTATACTTCTTACCAAAATACCTTTAAATTGAGTACTAAAGACATGTCTAAAAAATAAATAAATAAATAAAGACATGTCTACTGAATGTTATTTTGTGATGCTGGGAAAAGAGTTCACAAAGACGCAAAGTCTTTTATCACTAAGTGCATAAGTGATGCCAGAGGTTGTTGGGAAGTTATCAAGTGCCTCCTGGAACAATCTCAGCCTCAAAATGG
Organism: Potos flavus; assembly: GCA_028534135.1. NCBI lineage: Eukaryota > Metazoa > Chordata > Mammalia > Carnivora > Procyonidae > Potos > Potos flavus. Next base: position 71,591,872 of record CM052894.1, on the reverse strand, counting down.
ACTTCTGGTCATGTTCCTCCCAGGCCTCTTCCCTGCACACAATCGACCCTAAATCTCTGTGGTGCAGTGGTTATTGATCTCCTCTCATACCCTGTGGAGAAAATCAATGAAATGGGAGAAGGAGACTCGGTGTGACTGTTGGTGGGGAGAGGCCATGAGACCTCTTGGAGGCCCCTAGTCTCTCTGAAAGCAGCTGAGGAAAGGCTGGGGTCACAAAAGGTACCAGTGCCCCCACCCCTCTGTGAGACGAGGGCCAGCTGCTACACTGAAGAAGAAAGCCTGATTAGAGAGGGTCAGACATGATGACGGTTGAACACATGCTGGGAGCACAAGGCTTGGAAGGATGGAGTGAGCACAGGGAAGTGCGTGATGCGGCGCTGGTGACACAGACGTCTCCTGATTTTAATTGCATCATGCTATAAAAATCTGCACTTTACAAAGACAGCAAGTTTCCCCCACCAAACGTACAGGTGATCTCAGGGGATGTACCGGCGGTTCCCAACCAAAGAGGAAAGATGAGAATTCCCGTTCAATTACAAGGTTGGGTCCCTCCTGCCACCACAGAGTTAGGAAAGTTATTTAAAACAGTAAATAACTGTTTATTTAAAAACAGTAAAACAATCACCTCCCAACACACAGACACATACCTCTCTCATGTAGCATTAAAACTGCAACAGTAGGGGTACCTGGGGGGCTCAGTCGGTGGAGCATCTGACTCTTGATTTCAGCGCAGGCTGTGATCTCAGGGCCCTGGGAGGAAGCTCCACACAGGGTTCAGCGGGAGTCTGCTTCTCCCTCTCCTTCCCCCTGCACTCTCTTTCTCTCTCAAATAAATAAACAAAATCTTTTAAAAAATTTAAAAAAAAATTTATATGTGACAGTAAAGAAAGAGCATGGAAAGGGTCAAGTAAGAAGGAGGAACTCTGCCACAGTGGCTCAGAGCTGGCTTCTAGATGCACTGACGGGGGCTCTGGTCCCATTTCTGCAGCGTGCAGCTGTATGATCCGGGGCAAGTTCTTTACAATTTTGAGACTGACTTTTTGTCACCATAAAATGAGGATAACAATATCTACTGTTATCTAATTATCTATTATTATAATGATTAGATGAGAAAATCAATGGGCATATAGCAGTGCTCAATGAATATTAGCAGGCAATAAAGTGAAGAACAATAAATATAACTCATCTAGCATAAGGATTTGATAAAGAAGGTCAATCATAAAGATAAGAACAGGTAGCACAGAAAGGACATCTGAGGTGTCGGGAATCTTTCTGGAACATACACGTCAAACCAGTTCAGAGGCAGGATTACAAGAGCTGGAGCCTTCTCTTTTTCACCACTGCATCCAGTACTCTTAGTCAAGTGCTGAGGAAGTACTTGTTAAAAATAAAATACAGGGCACTGGGTGTTATACGTAACTAATGAATCATGGAACACTACATCAAAAACTAATGATGTACTCTACAGTGGCTAACTGAACATAACAAACAAATGCATACATAAATAATAAAAAATAAAAATAATAAAAAAATAAAAAAGAAATAAAATACAGGGCCTCAAATAGCCAACACAATATTGAAGGAGAACAACATACAGGGGGGACAGTATTCAACTTAAGGACTTGCTATAAAGCTACAGCAACAAGACAGTAGAGTTCCGGAGAAAGGAGAGGCAAACAGATCAACTAAACACAATACAGAGCCCGGAAGCAGAACCACACAATTGGGTCAACTCACCTTTGACAAAGGAGCAAAGCAATCCAATGGAGAAGGGATCATTTCAACAAACTGCACTTGGACAACCGGACATACATCTGCCACACACACACCCCAAAAAAAGAATCTAGGCACAGATATTGTAACTTTCACAAAAATTCAAATAAATCATAGATCTAAATGTAAAATGCAAAATTATAAAACTAAAAGGAAATCTAGGTGAGATTTTTGGTGATGACTTTAAATACATCAAAAGCAAAATGCATAAAAAGGAAATTTGATAAACTGGACTTCATGAAAATTAAAAACATATGCTCTGTGAAAAACAGTTAAGAGGATGATAAGGTAAGCTGCAGAGTAGCAGAAAAATATCTGCAGAATACAAATATTGTGAAGAGCTGCTATTCAAAATATGCAAAGAACTCTTAAAACTCAACAAGAAAAAAACAATCCCATTTAAAAATGGACACAAGACCTGAACAGACACCTCAAGAGAGAAGGTGTGTAGATAACAAATAAGCATATGGAAAGATGCTTACCATCACATGGTGTCATGGAAGCTAAGCTAGGATACTGGGATACAGCTCCACACCTACCGGAGCGGCTAGAATCTAAAGCACTGGCAACAGTGAAAGCTGACGGGGATGTGGAGCCATAGGGACTCGGGAGTCATGGCTGCTGCGAGAGCAAAATGGCGCGGCCGCTTTGGAAGACTGTCATTTCCTACACGACTAAACAGACTCCTGCCCTACCATCTAGTGATTGTGCTCCTTGGTGTTTGCCTAAATGAATGAAAAACTTCAGACCACACGAAAACCGTATGTGAATGTTTACAGCAGCTTTATTCATAACTGACGAATTTCAGAACAACCAGGGTTGTCCTGCAGAAGGTGAACGGATAAAGTGTGGTCCATCCAGACAACAGAATATTAGCCAGCTCTGAAGTGAAACGAGCTATCAAACCACTAAAAGACACAAAGGAACCTTAAAAGCATACTGCTAAGTGACAGAAGCCAATCTCAGAGAACTACATACAATATGATTCCAACTAACTGACATCTTGGAAAAGAAAAAATTCTAGAGACAGTCGGAAGTTTAGCGGTTGTCACAGAGGGGTTTGGGGGGAAGAAGGGATGAACAGGAGGAACACAGAAGAATGCAGGGCGTTGAAACGGTTCTGTATGAGAAAGTTAAGGTGGCTACATTATATGTTGTTTACAACCCCACAGAATGTAGGACACAAAGAATGAACCCTAATGTAAACTCTGTACTTCAATTAATAATAGTGTATCAATACTCGTTCATCAATTATAGCAAATGGCCCACAATAACAGAAGATGTAAATACTAGGGAAATTGTGTGGGGTGGGGCAAAGTGGAGGTATTTGGGAACTCTCTGTATTTTCTATTCAATTTTTTCAGTAAGCCTAAAATTTTCCTTAAAAAAGTAAAGCCTATTGATATAATAATGTTTTAAAATGAAATATGGCACAGGTCCTACCATTCAACATGTAATGATGGTGCATCTATTTTATTTGAGACAATTCCCAATGCAAAACAGAAATCAGAAATAACAATTTGAAAACAAGTTAAAGGTCCATCCAATTCACAAGTAATTCCTGCCCCGTTGTTGTGCATATAAGAGCATCATTAAGACCCTTCTCTCTGGCTGTGTTTAAATACAAAGGGGAAATCAGGCAGGAAGCCCTACAGGGCTGTGGTCTGAAGAAGGCTGGTTGTCAATCATAAAGGCATCTCAGAAAATCATCAAGTTCATCTTCTCGGCCTTTAGTCAATATATCTATGCTCACCAACTCCTTCTCTTCATAAAGGTTAATGATGCAAAGACAGATCATTAAATTATTTTTGATTCTTTGGATTGATGGCTAGCCAGTATTATTAAATTAAAAGCAAAAAATCCCATATAGCAGATACCACTTTCCAATGTGTATCATAAACATTTACTAAATGCTTTTACTTTCAACCTATTCACCAGTCTTTAGGAAACCCCATAGTGGGGTACCTAAGTGGCTCAGTTGGTTAACGTTGTGACCACAGGGTCCTGGGAATGAGTCCTGGCCTCAGGTTCACTCTACACTCAGCAAGGAGTCTGTTTGAGATTTTCTTCCTCTCCCTCTCTGCCCCTACCCATCTGCTCCCACTCTTGCTAAAAAAAAAAAAAAAGAAAAAAAATCAAAGAAAGAAAGAAAATGAACCTATAGAACGTGATAGGAATTATTAAAACAGTTGTGAGAGACAATGATACATTTCATAACAATAATTACGCTATCGTAAAAAAAATAATTATGCTATTTTTGAAAACACTACAAATCTCACTAGGTTTTTAAAAGGTTTACTCTGAAATCCAAAGTTTTACTCTGGGTAAGTTTTACTTTTGAGTAATCTCAAAAGTTTTACTCTGCAAACCAAACTTCTCTTTGGTTTTTGTAGAGACTAGAAAAGATCTAGTTATTTAAAAAGTATAATTTACAACCGGAATTCTCTAACATAATATGATGCATTAAAAATGTTTCATGTAATTTTTATAACCCAAATTTGACTGAGCTGAAAAAATGTCAGAATTGGCACCTGGCTTCACACCAATGTCCAGAAAACATGGTTGGCAGTAAGACTGCCAGTTAAACATAACTTAGATGGTTGGTTCTGGACTCTCTTAGGAAGAGCTCTGTTGTCCTCCTGGGGAGAGTCTCGTCCACGTGCCCTTAGTGCACACACAACACCTAGTGACTCCCCCGGGAATAGAGAACACTTCCAGGGTGACCAAGTCCTCTGTGAGAACCAGAACAGGAGGAAAACCCACGTCAGCTGTTCTAATTACTTATTTAAGTATTCCTATTTAAGATTATTCACATTCATTTTCTGCGAGTACAGTTTTCACAAAATTTCTGAAAACTCTGTGTTTATCAGTATCCATCTTTCAACAAGGTGATATATAATTCCTAACACTTGGTCAAACAAGCATTAAAAAGGCAATGCACACTTTGCCAAATATTTCATTTTTTTAACCTGTGTTTTCACATGATTTGGGACACCAGAGATGACTAAATTCAACTCAGTCCCCACTCAAAAACAAGGTATGAACAATATTCACAGTAAGTGTGAACTTAAGATGATTGGTATGGCTGGATTCTAGTGAAGACAACACCTTTCTAAAGAGAATGCCCAATGTGACTGCCTTCTTTATGAAAGTAACACATGGCCACTTCATCAAGCTGTCCTCCTGCGGCCAACACAAATCCCCCGGAATACAGGTTGGCCTGGAGCTGGATGAAGCCTGTTTCAGGTGCAGGTTCAGGTTATAATACCTCTCTGGCATGCTGAAATACTGCTGGGATAACGATAATAATAATAACTGCTAATTCTTAGCAAGAGCTTACCCTGACTCAGACCTCTCTAAGCATTTTACATATAATAAGTCACTGGATCGTTACAACAGTGCTGTAAGTTGGTACTGCTGGCTCAGTCTGTAATGGTTGCCAATTTCCATGGTGCAGACACTCTCATCGTGATCATCAGCAGTTTCAGGCTCCCACCTTGACATCATGGAACGTGGAGCTGGGAGAGAAGCAGCAGCACACCGCCCTGTAGTATTTATACCAGTCAGATGAATGGACATCCATGCCTACGTGTGTGTGAGGAGCACAGAAGATAGCATAATATGCTACAATAATTAGCAAGTGAAGTTCTGAGGATTTATACATTTTGTTTTTAAGATACTTTATAAGCCGTGAATTTACAGAATTTTTCAGTGATAACTCCCCTTAATTGGCTTACAAAATTCCTGAACCCTTGACAATCCACTCTGGTGGTTTAGTATGGGCTGGCTCTGAACTGGGCAGAGAGGTCAAGCAATTTGTTCAAAGACAAGACGTAAATAATATGAAGTCTGTGCCTGCACCTTGCTCACAACAGCCCAGTGACACAGACATGATGACTTTCTCTATATTATAAGTGAGGAAACAGGTATGAGAAGGTCACACAGCAAGACAATGACAGCAATGTATTCAAACCCACGTAGTTCCAGAGGCTCCACTCCAGCCACTACACTAGAATAACACCTCAGTATGTCCCAGCTCAGCAAGAAAATATGAAAATCGTGACAAAAATCTCTCCACCTTTATGTTCTAACATAAAGCATCGGATTCAGTAATGAGAAAAAAAAAATGGAAAACAAGTCAGAATAACTGACATTTTCGCCTCAATGTTCTTCTCAAAATGATTTCACAAATACTCAGTGCATTGGACCATTTGATCTTGAAAGTATTCTTAGTTTGTCCTTGTTTTGTAAGTGACAAAACAGAGAACTAAGCCCATAAGTGACTCATCCATGTTGTAGCTAGAAAACGGCGAGGACGAGCACCAGCTCAGGGTTGACTTCATAAACATCAACCCTGCAGAAGGAGCTGCTCAGTTCCACAGCTCTAGAGGAGAGCTTCGAGCCTGCAGAAACGGCATACAAAGGGAACAGAGATCCAGATCATTCTTTGATGTAACAGGCCTATGGCAAGAAATGCTCCGTTATTGGCAGTGAGACAGGAAGCGGGAAGCAAGTACCTGTATGGTTTTAATTTTACTTTATAAAGACAATCTCTTAAAACCTGAAAATAAGACCGATGTTAATTGCACACCTGTGTCAATTTTAGTTATTAATTCTCATTTCCTTCTGATCGTGCAATATCCTGACTCACACACTTACAAATAACGGCAAAGGATAAGAATTTTTAAACAGCTCACCTCAGATTCAATACATCTTAAAAAATCTGCCGCACAACTAAAGTCTGATGAAAACAGGAGAAACCAATGCAAATCAACATACTGATGGTCTTTGATATCTTCGAAATTTGGTAATGACTCATTCATTTAAAAAATGAAATAAATGTATCGAATGAAACATTCACCAAGCTTCTGAAGTACATCCATAGACAATGTCATCCATGTAATCATCATACAATTCTCTCTCCAACCCTGTGCCACCAGATAGGCACAGAAGGCTCATTTTACAAATAAGAATGTGTTAAAATAAATGAAAACAAAACCATGGACAAACAGGAACAAATTGCCTTTTATGTAAAAGGTCTTCTTTTTAATCATATTATTTGCTATCTTCATCAGTTCTCAACTTCCAAGTGTGATCGATAAACCAATAAATGCTATGATAGTTGTCAGGAGGATGGTGGGGACAGGGCTTACAAAGATAAATAAGAACATAAGTTTGAAAACATTAAATGCCAAAAAAACAAACAAACAAACAAAAAAAAAAAACGTTAAATGCCAAAATGATACAGATTTGTGACAATATGTGAACTTATGGAGAAACTATTCTCCATGGGCCCCTCGCATTGCCGCACTCTTTGTCTTGACTATCTAGTCAAGGATAGTTGTATAGTGAACAGCACTGGGAGACAGAGTGTCTCCATCTCCAGCGAATAGCAGGCTTCTTTCCAACCTAGTACAATAACCTCCTCAGGGAACCACAGCCATGCTCCTTTCCGTGAGGACTAGATCTCAGCCTTAAGGCAAGGTTCCTTATTCCTCGAGTGATCTAGTTTAAGGTCACTTGAACTAGTCCAAGGGTATAATGGCTAATATTCAAGACATGGCCATCAACTGATCGCTAATTTTGTGCATCTTGAGTCTCCAAGGCCAGAGGACCAGTTATTAGGCAGGATAATCTACAGAATGGTTTCTGCAAGAGAAAAGAGGAAATGTCTTGAATTTACTCGAACAAATGTGCTCGCTATCTCTAACAAGTAGCAACAATTCTCTGAGACATTCCCCCTTTTATACTTTTGTTTATTCTTCTGTACCAGGAAAATATGAGCTAGATTTCACTTGGCTTTAAGGAGAGTCAATTTGCCATTGTATTTAACAAGTACAGACTTAGAAATTCAATAGTTCCCTATTTGTTGTTGATTATTAACAGAGATACACTCAATCATTTATGATCTTCTAAGAATATCCCCGTATCATAGCACAAAAGAGTAGAAATGCCACGTTTTGCTTTGCTCTAGTAAACTAAACTGGATTTCCTATTTTCCCCTAGACATGTAAAAATAAAAAATTAATAGCTTAAGATTCCCCTGTCCTTAGTCATCATTCCCACAGGAATTGAAGACAGCAGTTAATTGCTCAGGTTTTCCCACAGAAGCTAATGTGTGATCTCTCTGTCATCAGAGTTCATGAAACAGACTCCTTGACAGGAAGAAGACAAGTCCCCTCTCCTCGAGTCTTCTCGGAGGTCACTCCACCAGAGGGCAGTTTAATGTGAAGAAGGACCCACGTGGTTAAATAATCAGTAAGGACTGGGTGAAATAAGAGTATCCAGGTGTCTTGGCTGCAGGACTTTCTGAGCCTTTCCTCACTGAGCTCAGGCACGTGGGGTACGCAGAGCAGGAAAGAGTTCATCCAGCATTTCCCACACTTGTTTGATCTGGAAACCCAATGTTTACAGAATACATGTCGAAAATCACTGTTTCTGTCCAAGGTACCCTTTATATACAAGTGATCTGAGAGCCTTGTTTGGCGTTCCACACTTGCTTGTCAGAGAATTCTAGGACTAGAGGCCACATCTGGGTCTGGAAGCCTAAATGCTATCCCCTCAATACCCATTCTTCTGCCCATTTTCTGGTTTGAGAATATTTCTTAATCTAATCTCTCAGATTTTAAGATTTTATATCATGTTAGGATTGAAAACATTTTTTCTATATTTACACCACGCCATTTTTTTCAGACTTCTAACAAAAACAACAAAAGGCTAATGTTTTTATCTTTAATGACTGAGAAAGCTCCCTTTTCATCTTTGCTTCCATCCCTCTGTCTCGTGTATCTCTGTCTTTCCTCCCACCACATTCCCAACGCTGCCACAGGGCATTATTTCCGGTGACGTGTCTATTCCTTCACACGACCTAACGCCCAGTGTTAATCCTGGTTTATAACGTATGCTATGCTTCCATCTACATACACAGGAGATCAGTTTGGCCATTAGGGTTATAATGATACCATGTTCCACCACGTTCCAACACCGCACTGTCTTTATGTAACACCCTCATTAAATTCCCACAAGCATAAAACCTTATTTAATCCCCACAACCACCAATAATGCAGGTAATATTAGGATTGCTGCTTTATCAACCAGGAAAATTTGATTAGAATGTTTCAGTTACATGCACAAGGTTGCAATTCTAATGAGTTGCTGAGTTCAATTTAAACAGGGGCTGCAGGCTTAGAAAACACACTCTTAACCACTCACTACCTGGCTTTTAACTCGCATAGCAACTGAATACCAAGCTGTTGGTCAGACTGAGATGACACTGGTGTAGTCGCAAAGAAAACAGAAACAATGACTGGGTAGATGTTCAGTACGCCCTTCAACAGAGTTTACTCTCTTCTACTCTGCCTTCTCTTACACTGCTTTCTAAAAAGCATCATTTTTATCCCATCTCTCATAAGTTCCACACAAAGGTAATGACTCTCTGCAATACTGATAAACTTCTCTGTGCATTGTGAATGAGCAAAGAAGCTAAATATCCAACTATATAACCAGCAAATAAGACAATTTTAACTTTTATTTAGTAGTCTGCCAGGTGGAAAGAAAAAAAGTGTTTGAACACTAGTATAATACCTTACTCTTGCTAAGCAAGATTATTACAGATGATAAGAAAAAGGCAGAATTCAAAGTTACAATGGACTTTAGATTTAGAATGCAGCTATGACTCAGCACAACTAAAACATTATATGCTGCTTATGTTCAAAATTGAAAAGGTACCAAGAGAAAGAAATTCCTTCCGGGTGGGGAGGGGGGGGCAGCGGGGGACCTAGTTAGATTTCTTTAACAGTGAAAGGAGTTGAAAATTAGAAAAGAAAACAATACCTATAATCGCAAAGGATGAGTCTCTTCTCACTCTTTTCAAAAGACATAGCCCTGATTTAATATATGAATTTATTTAATAAAATATTTTTTTAATTCCAAGAATGATTATTGTAATGAATCATGGTAGTCTATATATTTTAATCTGGTAAATGACAAGAGATGAAATACTTTCAATTTAAATATTTCATTAAAGGGAAGAAGAAAGAATATGAATTAAAAGGATCCACCATGGGGCGCCTGGATGGCCCAGTGGGTTAAAGCCTCTGCCCTCGGCTCAGGTCATGATCTCAGGGTCCTGAGATCGAGTCCCGCATTGGGCTCTCTACGCAGCAGGGAGCCTGCTTCCCCCTCTCTCTCTGCCTGCCTCTCTGCCTACTTGTGATCTCTCTCCTCTCTGTCAAACAAATAAATAAAATCTTTAAAAAATAAATAAAAATAAAAGGATCCACCATTTTTCTCAAACTGAAGAGTTTCTTTCAAAAGAAAAACTAATTACTAGAACATGATTTTGTTCTGTATTTATTTTTCTCTCAATTCAAAGTATAAACTATATATAATAGCCCATTATTCTAAGGAAACACAAAAAGAAAGGGACGGAAGTAAGCCAGATTCTTAAAAATAGTCGGGGTTTCACTTAGTATATTATATTGAACAAGAAGACAGAACCAAACTCTTATCACAATGCAAATGCAAAATGAGAATGACGTAGACATCAATAATCCAAGTTTACAAAGAACAGTGGTTTCTAGGTCTGACTCTGTAATAATAAACCGCTGACCCTGGGAAGCCATTTTACAAAAGTAAGTCTCAGTTCTACGACAATAAAATAGAACATGATGGTGGGTAAAAATGTAAGTCCTACATTCCTGGCCAGCTCCGAAAAGACAAAGCAAGGAAAATTGCTATGAAGTTCCCCTTATGATTTCAGTCATACCAGATCTTCAGTGCTGGCATCATTACTTTGCAATGCCATGAAATTCTCTGTCCCTTGTTCCCACTAGGAAACTTTGCTAATTCAAAAGACTAAAATCTAAACAAACATCTATTAAATGGCTAATTTATATGCCTGATACTGCTGAGAGTAACGGAAGATGAACAAAGTGAGCAGCAATTTCTGTTCTCAATGCTCTAACGTAACTCTAAGAAAAGTAAGAAAACCCAAGTAAAAATGGCAATTAATGAAGGACACTGTAAATAACAAACTTATAAAATAGAGACAAATACTGTAAAAGTTGAGAAAGGACGCTGAAGTGTCCAGATGGCTCAGTTGGTTAAGTGTTTGACTCTTGATCTTGGCTCAGGCCTTGATCGTAGGGTCATGAGTTCGAGCCCCATGCCCAGCATGAAGCCTACTTTAAAAAAAGAAAAAAAAGAAAGAAACCAAAGAAAAGTTGGGAAAGGACGAGCACTGATGTGATGAGGTCATTTTTCAAAGTATTAACTGGCACGTGTTCCTCCTGCCTTGTCGTCTTCACTCTCACCGCGGGTAGCCAGCCTTTCAAGTCTTTCTGACTTCATCCTTGTTGCCATTTTAAACTCGCTGCTGCTCTAACTTCTTATAAAATCTACTGAGAGGTCAGCATGCTAGAAAATCATACTATCATCCTGCTGACTTGGACCACTGACTTAGATAAATATTCCTTTGTTTTGGAATTTATCAAGTGCACGAGTGTGTGTCTGCGCTCCAGCTCACGAGTGTGCTGAAGGGATGGGTCTCCCCAGAGATATGGAGAAAAATGCGAAGGCATCAGCATGTGAATTTATAATCCACCCTCATTCTGTTCTGTCTGACCCCCATAGATGCCTGACTTTAAAAGCGTATCAGTAAAAGATGATGAATAGCAGGAAGGGGCTTGTCAAATCATCATGTTTTTCTCCAAAGTAATTGAAAACTCTGAGATTCTCTCAAAGAGAATACTAGCTTGTTTTGTTCTGACTGTGCCATCATTGCTCATGATGCTACTATGTTTGAGGACCTGCCGAAAAGTGGGAGAGGTTTGGAAATCTGTGTTCTCAAAGTGGAGATGCATTCTCCTATGCATTCTCCTATTTCTGAACAGCGTCTGTTCCTACAGCTGGTCCCATTATCATCCGCATTGCATTCTACCTATCAAAAACCTGTGTGAATGAAAAGAAAGCACGGAGCCTGGGAGTTAGAGAAAAGAACAGTGCCAGGTGGTATGGCTTACCTGGCATCCTCCGAGAGACATTAATCGTGAGGGACCCTTACACATCCATTGGAAACAAAAACTCTGTTTATATAAGAATACACAACTGAGTGTCACCGTCTTCTAGATGAAAAGGCCCCCATGATCCTTCACCTTACTCTGTTTTCATTCTATACTCACTATAATTTGATGATAATGACAACTCTAACCTAATTAGGGAATTTGAACATTGCAGGTCATGGATAAGAATATCCTTCATTGTCAATTAACATATTGACCTTCTTGCTCATTCATCAGGATCTTTTGAGTTTAGTTATGGTGACCTGGCATCCTTACTCTAGTCAACACAGAGGGCCTTAACAAAGACCAAATGCTGGACTGCAGATAAATTATACCAAAATAGTGGCATGCAATGAGACCATTAGTAGCCAGGCATTCAACTATCCTCTCTTGATAAACCACACTCATTATAATCGACTTATGAAATGCTCTGTTTCACACACACACAGTATGCACAAATTATAAAATTACAGTTTGAGGGGTGCTTGGGTGGCTCAGTTGGTTAAACGTCTGCCTTTAGCTCAGGTCATGATCTCAGGGTCCTGGGATCAAGCCCCGCTTCGGGCTCTCTGCTCAGTGAGGAGTCTGCTTCTCCCTCTCCCTCTGATCCTCTACCTGCTTGTGCTCTCGCTCCCTCTCTCTAATAAATAAAATATTTTAAATTATCGTTTGATAAATTATATTAATAAATTATAAATTAAATTATAAATATACAGTTTGATAAAATTTCACAAATTGAATGCACCCATGTAACTAGAATCCAGAAAGAGAAAACTATGATCATTTCGAAGTGCCCTCAACACCAAATCCCATTTCAGGATAATCAGAATTTTGAATTAACTACCATTGCTTAATTTTTTCTGCTTTTTAACTTCACAAAAATAGAATCATAAAGTATATGCTCCTTTGTGTCTAAATTATTCTCAATTCTTTCACTCAAAATTACATACTCTAATCATCCATATTGTCATATGCACGTTTGTCTATTAAAATTATTCAAACCAGGGGCGCCTGGGTGGCTTAGTCGTTAAGTGTCTGCCTTCGGCTCAGGTCATGATCCCAGGGTCCTGGGATCGAGCCCCACATCGGGCTCCCTGCTTGACGGAAGCCTGCTTCTCCCTCTCCCTCTGCTGCTACTCTGCTTGTGTTCCCTCTCTTGCTGTGTGTCTCTCTCTGTCAAATAAATAAATAAAATCTTTTAAAAAAATAAATAAAATAAAATAATTCAAACTATATATATAACAAAGCATTGCATGCACATACTACAGTTTATTCTTCTTTTAATAGACATCTGTGACTTGTGTTGTTTTCAGTTTTTAAATACCATGAACAATGCTCCCGTGAATATTCTTGTCATGGCTTTCCTTGACCATATGCAGACATTTCCATTAGTGGAATTCCTGAGGCATCGGACACACCTACCAGCAAACACTTGTCCAAAGCAACTGTACAAATTTACACTCCTCCACTAGAAATATGTAATAGTTCTAGCCACTCCACATCCTTGCCAACTTAATCATTCTCTTTTAACTTCCAATAATATCTTTTTGTTTTTCTAGCCCACTGATTTCTTTAAATGTTTTCAATTAAAAGACATAACTTTATGTACTCAGTACTTTATGGCATAAGTTTTGAAATTGGTCTTTAGTATAAGAACTTTTTTTGACATAATGCAATGTAAAACAAAGGGTAAATGTATCTGTTGAAATCATCACTGGCAAATGAAAAGTTATAATAATCATTTTCTAGCAATTTCAGCTATATTATAAAATGGGAAAGCTAGAAACCTCATTTTCTTTAAAATGAAGGAAAGAAATTTTACTAGACTGGAAAGATAGAATCATCTTTTCAAATGTATTTTTAATACCTTTGGATAGAAAATTATAAAGTTTATAATGAAAATTTACTTACAGTTAACAGTTACTAAAAGATCACCTTCATTTTTAGAACACAGTTGCTGAAATGAGAATCTCTGAATCTGAAAATAAATGCTAGACGCAAGTATGCACAATACAGAAAGGGCAAAATGCTACTCTTTCTTCTATCTTATTAAGACTAACGAATGCATTTCAAATCAAATTCAGCTTTTATAGCTATGTTCCTATCAGTCTTAAGAAAAAAGCAAAACCTACAGTTTCTAGAATCAATCTAACACAACTGTCACCCTGATGACCTGCAACTATTTGCACACTGAGGTTTTTTGGGCAAAACCCAGAATCATTACTAAATAGATATCCCTTTAAGCATATACTGACAAAGACCACTAAGCTCCAGATCAAGATAGGATCTGAAAATAATGCTTGTGCTCCACAAGAAATAGAACATCCAGTAAATATGAAAAAAGGTATAGTAGTGTCGATTTAATAGCTTTTTTGCTTTTCCTCTGTTTTCTGTAAACTAGCCAAAAGCATTTACCCCACCCAGTCTTCACTTACACTGATGTTGCAGGAATGTATGCACGATGGCAAGATCAGAGAGCAGCAATAATGCACCGCCGTGTTAACTTTAAAAGGACATTTTAAGAAACATTTGCCCCCAGCAGAAGCAACCATTAGTTGCACTGGCTCTTAAGTCGTCGTAGTGGGTTTTAAGCAGGAAAACAAAACAATCTTGAATTTTGTGAAGACCGTGCGGGCTACAGTATGGTGTATAGAGCCCTTGGAGAGGCTGGGGTGGGAGCAAAGAGATCCTCTCAAGGCTGCTGGAGGTAACACAGGCAGATGACCCTGTTTGAGCTGGTGGCCGGGAAGGCGGCGAGTGTGGTCCGATTCAGAGTTTAGCGCAATGACAGAGCAAAGAGAAATCTCTGGGTAGGAGGTGTGAGAGTTTAAGAGCTCTCAAGAAGGGCCCCACATTCTTTCTGACCGATTAGAACAACAGAAGGGCTAATAATGAAGGGGTCAGGGAGAGAAGGAAGGAGCCAAGCTGAGATGGAATTATGGAATTTTACTGAGGACATGAGGATTTCTAGAAGGCTATGTATATACACAAGCAGGGCCAGAGATGCACATTGAAAAGTCATTCGCGAATAGTTAATATTTAAATCATGAGACTGGATAAAGTTCCCAGGAGGCTCTATGTGGATGGAGAAGAGGAGAGACCCAAGGACTGAGCTCTGGGGCTTCGCACCCTCAGAAAGGGTGGTGAGATGAGGAGTCACCATGGGAAACAGCACAGAGGAGCCACCAGAAGGTACAGGGAGAAAACACAGAGAACCACAAGTGTGGTGATCAAAGCTTTCAGAGGAAAGAATGCTCGTCAGCATCAGATCTTGCTAATCCATTGAGAAGAGGCTGAGGACTGACTTCTGGATTTAGTGAGCAGTCTCCCTGGAGTTTACATTGTGTTGAGAGTCAACAGGAGCCAAGTTTGAGAAACACTCAGAGAACAAAAAGGCTTGGACACAGTGAGTAAAGCCAACTCTTCTGAGACATTCCTTGTAAAGAGAGGCAGAGAAACGGGAAAGCAATTGGATGTAGTGGAATCCAGAGCATTTTTATAACATGGAAAAAAAAAAACCACCCCAAAAACACCACATTCATGCAGAAGGGAGAGGGGGTGGCTGGAGCCCATCTCTTGGGTGGTCCAAAAGGGATGGGATGGAGTGTATATGCAAGGGAAGGGATGGACCGGAAATGAGACCGTGGGCACGTCCCCCAAGTAGTAAGTCATCAGCTCTAGGCAAGGACGAAGAGAAGGTATGGGAGATTTGCGAGGAGAGAACAAAGTATCCTAATGTCCTCTAACTGAGGGGAGGCATGAACCACCACCCAGGGAAACGCAGGGCTTGCTGGTCAGCATAGAGAGCCCCTCTGAGCTCAGTGATAGTTAACATGAGGTGAAAAGAGACTTTCTGGGTTTTCCCTTAATCCTGCCCAGTGGTACAGAGGCAAACACAAGATAGGCAAATATTTGGATTTAACCACGGTTAGTGCTGGACCTTGGTGGCTCAGACTCCTTTTTGTATCTCAGTCATGTATTCAAGACGAGCCACACTGTACCCAAACCGCTCTTGTTCTTCATATGCAAGGGTCCCTCTTAGGGGTACTCTGTCGTACTTGCTGGTCATACACTGTGCCCTGAAGCATGCTGAGATTTCTCCTTTCATTCTTAATGTTTTAAATATTTTTATCATATTATCATATTTGTCACTTATTATCAATGCGGTCTTGTTTCTAAGCCAAAAAAAAAAAAAAAAAGGAAATAAACTCAAGGAAATGCATATTCCTTCCCTTCTCGATTGCTTTAACATAACCTAAAACACACGATGAGCACCTTACAAAGCTAATAAAATTTTGTTTTCAGGAGATTAAAAGTCTTAACCCCAGTGAAACTTATTTTCAAGTATTCACGAGGCCTACCAGATTGCTCTGGTATGCCTTCCTTGCCCTGTGGCAATGGGTTAACAGGCAGCACGGACTGCCTACCTTGTCATTACGGATATCATGTGGGAAATGTACTCAAATGTACTAAGAACCCAGACATTATCGGGGGCTATCACTTCCATTTATAAGGGCAATTCTGATTTGAAACTCCTCCTCTCCTACCCAGGATGTATTAAAAATCAAAGTGCTCTATATCCTTGATTCTTAAGATCAATTTTTCAATTCTATTTTGAAGTCATAAAAATATGGAAACCAAGTTTCTTTGTAACCCTAGGCTTTGTTTAGAAATGTGAAATTTGGGGCGCCTGCGTGGCTCAGTGGGTTAAGCCTCTGCCTTCGGCTCAGGTCATGATCTCAGGGTCCTGGAATCGAGACCCACATCGGGCTCTCTGCTCAGCGGGGAGCCTGCTTCCCCCTCTCTCTCTGCCTGCCTCTCTGCCTACTTGTGATCTCTCTCTCTGTCAAATAAATAAATAACATCTTCAAAAAAAAAAAAAAAGAAAAGAAATGTGAAATTTACTTTAAATGGTTGAACTTAAAAGATTTATAAATTATACTCCATGTATGAATAAATAAGATTCCATGATAAATAAAGCCTTGAATCCAAACAGAAGCCAAGAAAGTACATTTACAAAAAGAAATACTGTATTCGGTATTTTTCTTCAGAGTATATTCTCTCATAATTCTTTTGCCTTTGTCTTCTGAAGTTAAAAATCACAGAAACAGAATGAATTTGTCCCCAAACTCCCTTAGACTGGAAACCATGACCCAGAGAAGTTATTTATCTTGGTAGATTTTTCAACTGCAATGAAAATCTATTCTCTAATTTGATAGAATCACAATCTGGACTGGAGAAAACCACTCCATCTTCCACATTAAATCATTGTTAGACTCACTGCCTTCTTGCAAACATATTTAGCTTTGCTACTGTCCCTGCTAAGACTGTTTGACTAAGAACCAGTCACCGCTATCTGGAGAGAAGCTGTCAAACGGACCAACACTGGTGCAACATAAACACTCGTGGTTCTCAGCGCTCTGCAGCAGTCTGACTGGCTCGACTTTCTCTGACAAATCACACCACGACTCGGACTCACACGGAGCAGGTGTCATTGTGGCTGGGATGGTCCACTCCTACACTTGCGTATTTGATTATATAAAATTGATGCAAGCCTATATATTTATCCTTACTGCATTTTCCTGGATTAAGGACAGCAATTTTTCTAACCTGTAAATATATTTTTAAATTTTGTTATTCATCAAATTTATCTTAGCTTGGTTGTATTCACACATAAAATAAAAGTTCTTTTACTCTCTCTCTCTCATCTATCTTCCTCTAAGTGTTAGAAACAGATAACAGTGAGATGAAATGCTTCCTGTGACCTCATGGGGCTTCCTATTTAATGGATTTCTAGTTCCTCATCCAAGTCATTAACTTAAAAATTTCCAACTGAAGCAGATTCATAAAAATAGCTCATGCATAAGCTTTTCTGGGAAGTACTCTCTGTCCTCTGAGGCTAAAAAAAAGTGCCCTTTGTGGGGCACCTGGGTGATTCAGTTCGTTAAGTATCCCACTCTTGATTTTGGCTCTGGTCATGGTCTCAGGGTCACGGGATTGAGTTCTGCATTGGATTCCACATTCAGCAGGGAGTCTGCTTAGGATTCTCTCTCTCTCCCTCCCCCTCTGCCCCTCTCTTGCTTTCTTTCTCAAATAAATAATAAATCTTAAAAAAAAAAAAAAAAGTGTCCCACATTGTTGTTGCAACTGCCCAACGTGCTTAGAATTCAGCTCACAATCTGACGCCAGCCCACATCACTGGTCCTGTGACAGTCTTTCTCCCCCACAGACTGGTGAGTTCCTTGAGCACAAGAACCTGGTCTGTCCCTCTCAGCATCTCAGACACCAGGCACCCTGCACAGCCTATGCTAAATGCTGAGTCAATTCTTGCAGAGCTATTGAACTGAACAAAAATGGGGCAGGTACGACAGAGAACCATAACCCTATATCCATTTACTCAACAATAAACTCTGCACTTCTCCAATTTTCTTTTGAACCAACACTGTTGGACTAGGAAATCCAGCAATAAATTCATCAATGTTTGCTGCATTTAGTATATATTTTTCTCTTCACCGTAGCCAGACTTTTCATAAGAAATATTCTTTCCAAAATCTTCAATTCTTTGCAAACCTCTTGGTCAGTCTAGCGTGGAGGCTCTTGGTTATGACTTTCTTTCCTCCCTGCCCGTCCTCTTCAGCCCGCTGACTACTTCTTACTCCTGTGTCTTTTTCAGGGAGAAGACCTGACCCTTGTTAGACAAGATTGAGAGCACCTGCCAGGTAAGAAACCTGATGTCCCTGTCATGACTCATGGTTTTGCAAATAACCTGTCAAACCGATTTCAGTTCTATAGTCTCAGCTTCATGAGGGCAATCTCCATGTTAATCCTCCCGGTTTCTATATCCCCAGTGCCTAAAATAAGATGGTGTGTCTCAGAGAATATATTACCTGAAAATAATTCTCCAAATGAATTACTGCTCCACACTATTTCATAAATCACCACAGATACATTTTCTGAATAGCTAGTGACTCTAATTTAGAAGAAAAATTCCTCTATATTAAACTGGATATGAAAATCTTAGCTCATGAAAGGTTATATGCAGTTAAAATTACAAATGTTGTCTTATTTGTAGGTAAATGTATAGAGAACATCATTTCTATAATGTGACTTCTCATTTTTTTTCAATGTTTTATTTCAGTGTTTTCCCACATGAAGGAAATAATGCATGCCCTTCTCTGATAATCTGACATTTTATCAGACTGATTTTCCTTACGCTGTTAAAAAAATAATGCATACAATTATGTCTTTGTTACTGATCATTATTGTTCAACTCTTTTCTTTAAAGATTTATTTTATTTATTTATTTGAGAGAGAGGGAAAGAGAGGGAGAGAGAGTGTGCAGGGGGAAAGGCAGAGGGAGAGGGAGAGAGAGTATCTCAACCAGACTCCGCAGAGCACAGACCGTGATGTAGGGCTCCATCTCACGACACTGAGATCATGACCTGAGCCGAAATCAAGAGACGGATGCTCAAATGACTGAGCCACTCAGGTGCCCCTGTTTAACTTTTGTGGTAGTAAATTTGTCACTGATTATATCAAATCTATCAACCCAATTAACATCTCTTTGAGGGCAGAGTCTTTGTTTGTTTATTTGTTTTTACTCTTCATATATTACATACAGAACTTAGTCAATGGCTCAATGATTAGTTGAGGTAACTAATCACCTACTTAAAGTTGAAATATCTATTCAAATTATGTGCAGGTTATAATAAATGAAAATTTCACTCAATACATGTTAAATTTATGCCAGGCACTCCCTTGTTTCTAAGCTCTATCCATAGCCTAGATTTCGCTGAATTCTACTTCAAAAAAAAAAAAAAGATTGCTATTCTGAAAGCATTATATTCAGCTACTTTCCCTCAAAATGGCAGACTAACACCATCCAAAAAAAATTGATGAAACCCCTCACTTCTTCCTGCCATTACTTCTAGCATTTTATACTGCCCACCAAGATGACTGGTACTAACGTTAAGGGGAATTTCTGGTAGCAGTAACATCTCTAGGACATGAATGTATCAATTATCTATAGGCTGGGCCTAATTTCTACAATCCTGAAACATACTAATATCTCTCTTCTGAGATAACAGGAGACAAATATATATGCAAAATAATTAGATGAAGTGAAAAATATGCTGTTAAATATACAAAGACACGTTTTTATAGGTTGAACAATGCACTAGTTACCACACAAACCTAGAAGATAGTAAAAACCAGAAACGTGAGGACATGCTTTGTGCGGTCCTGAGAGTTTAAAAATGGGTTTCTGTCATGGGGTTCACAGCAAAGAACATTCTGTATTTATTAACTTGCTTTGTCCAGAAAAATAAACTGTCTCCTTGTTCCCACGCTGCCTACCTGCAGAGTTGTTTCTAGGCTTTACCCGTGGTTGCTGGTCATGTGTCCAGGGCCCGGGCACCAGCACGAAGGCGTGCTTCTAGCACAAGCGGTTCAGGAGCTGGTTTTAACTGCCCTGCAGCGCACCCAAGGCGCTAGAAGAGCGTGATCTGGGAACACACCCGGGATGGATGCTGCGGAAGGGGTCACCATGAACTTAATCACACCAACCTTCCAGCCGGCATGTCATGGAGATTCCATGCGGTCTCCACCTTGATCTGGACAGGCCATCGTGTGAAGTGGCCCCTTATACCTACGGATGAACCAGCAAAAGTCGGTTCACCTAAACAAGGGGACAGCTGGCAAATAAACGGAAGCCATGACTCTAAGTAATCTATCAATAAAGTGTTAGCAGGAATATTAGTAACCATCATAATATTACTTACTGAATGCACTGTATGTACCAGGTATTATTTTATTGAATACAGTCAACGATACTGTGAAGTAAGGATTGTTGTTAGTATTTTAGCGAAGTATGAAAAGACCAGATGTTGCTTAAAATCTCACAGCCTTGAGGTGCCTGGGGAGAGTTCAGTCAGTTAAGCATCTGACTCATGATTTCAGCTCAGGTCATGATCTCATGGGTCCTGGGATGGAGCCCTGGGCTCAGTGCGGTGTCTGCTTCACACTCTCTCTCCCCCTTGCCCTCTCCCCACTCATTTCTCTCTCTCTCTCTCTCTCTCTCTCTCTCTCAAATAAATCAATCTTTAAAAAAAACCACACAGGGGCACCTGGGTTGCTCAGTGGGTTAAAGCCTCTGCCTTCGGCTCAGGTCATGATCTCAGGTTCCTGGGATAGAGCCTCGAATTGCTCTCTGCTCAGCAGGGAGCCTGCTTCCCCCTCTCTCTTTGCCTGCCTCTCTGCCTACTTGTGATCTCTCTCTCTCTCTCTCTCTCTCTCTCTCTCTGTCAAATAAATAAATAAATAAAATCTTAAAAAAAAAAAAAACACTCAGATATTAGAGGCTAACAATATAAAGCTCGAAATTCAAAAGGGAAATATTACCTAAATCATATACCACCTTGTTTAGCATACTTTAAAATCTATTTTTGTAATGTAAAAGATGGTTTTGCTTTTATATCCATTCCTAATTGATACAAAGTCAATAGCTAGATGACAGATAAAGATAAATATACATAAATACATATAAATATATATATAAAAATTATATATAACCATAGTGGATTTTAAATCTACATTCATCCAATCAGGATGATATGGCAGGCTTACTTCACCAGAATCTTTGGTTTTTCTATATTTCATTCTGCCCACTCTATTTTACTTAATCTTTTTTATCATGCTGATAAGGTAAAAATTAATCTGAGTTTTGTCCTTTCTTCATAAATGTGAAACTATGTAGAGCTGTGCTTAGTTTCTCAATGTATCTACCATATACTTGAAGCATGTGAGAGATCCTAAGCCAGAGAACAAGCCCAAGGTCACCTAGTTGTCTGATACACAAACACTATGAGATACAAACGTGTATTGTTTTAAGCACTAGAGTTAGGAATATCTGATTATCTGTGTTTTGCAGTGTTTTGAAACCAACTGTATAGGATCAACCTTTGGTCACTTCTCCCATTGCTCTTCCATGTCTGACAATTCCTCCTTTTATCTCTCTTCTGCACAGTGACCCAGAGACCCCATTCTTCACACTTCCCCACGCTCTACCTGCTTTCCAGTAAAACAACTGTGCAAAAACTCCCTCAGCCACCAACATGCTCTGCCTAAGTCTATTTTTGGCTCTAGTGCCAATCATTTCTATCATATCATATTAATTTTATTTGTATTTTGCTTTTTATTATTTATAGGATTCATTTTTGGATTCAAAGAACACAGGCAGAGGCACATTTCCTTCTTTTCATTTCACAGAATTATTTCTTTTCACAAACTTTAAGTCTTTAGTTATTTATGGTTTATCTATTTGGGAAAATAATATTATATTTTAGATAATGTTATTATAGAAAATGATATTATTTTCCTAATATTAAACTACCATGACATTTCTGTTAGCTCCCAGCTAGATGAGTGAATAACTGCATTGTAATTTATAATGCCTTAGTCTTTGCAATCTCTGAAAATTCCAATCTTCTTGATCTCAGACATTTGTCTTATTAAACCCAGCCAACCTGCTGCCAACACAAGGCTGATCTGAAATACATCATCTTGGATGTACACTTGCCAGAGTCTAGACCTAGGATAATCATCTTTATGTCAACTATAAATGCCACTATGTCTTTTGATGGTCATGTCACCGCAGTGAGAGAAATGTTTCCCTCAACCTTCTCTGGGTCCCTGGCTAGATCTGAAGAGTAAACTGATAAAGACAGATTCATAGGAGCAAAGTACACAAATTTATTCCATCTAAATCTTAATGTGATACAGGAGCCTTCTTAAGGAAATGAAGACTCCCCAAAACAGACCTCCGGGTTTTATGCGAGGTCCAATGAAGAGTGCATAGTCAGAGAGGCATATGAAGGCATTGTAAACAAATGGAGGGGGACTTGGGAAGGACTGTTTGTTACCACTCTTCTTCATGTCCCTTTGTCAACAGGACAAGGATGCTCCTTTCCTCTAGCTTTAAGGAGAGCACCTCTCACAGCAGGCTACTATGGTCCATTTCAAAGAAGTGACCTTCCTGCTTCTCCCATTTCCTCAAACTCCTTCAGCTCAGCTCAAAATAGGCCATATGCCAAAGTGCCATATTTTGGGTCGCTGTGCCCAGAATCCCAACATCAAGGTGTCGAGCTAGGTCTAATTCCTGGTCTGTTCTTCTGTGCTTCCTTCTGTCTTATTGATTCTTAATTCATGTACCGGAAAGGGCAGCTGCCCAGAAACTGTGCTTCTGGGCATTCCTATAAGGCATTCATTCTAAAGTGAGTTACTTTGGGATGCTGGCATTCACCTGCATTTACTTCTTATTTAAGTAAAACGAAGTCTGAATGAGAGACAAACAGAGAAACAGAGAGGAGGGAGAGAGAGGTGGGAAGGAGAGGGAGCTGGCATCTGCCTAATTCTCAGTGCAGAAGGGGTAACAGGAGCCAGGGGAGCAGTGCATGCAGAATAAAGCTCGAGGGGATGGATGAGGGTGGTTGTCCCAGAATTCGAAAGAATGGGGTGACTCTGAAGAAGCCCAGGGAGCCTCCTATGCATATTCTGCTTCCCCCCAGCCCGGCCTTCACTTCCTGCTAGGACCCCACATGGCTCCCAGCCTGCACACCTCACCTCTACGATTCCAGCAGAGGCAGCAGCCCTCACACCTTACAGCAATTCTCCTGTTAGCAGAAACACAGAGGGAACTTGAGAACAGGCCATTTCTTCCAATGGCCTTCTGAATGACTTACTGCCAGAAGAAACACACCATTCAGTGGTCCTCTCCTCGAGCGTCCATTGACGGTCTGTGCAGAATGCTTTCGTGCATACCAAGAAGAAATACAGGGATAGGAAAGAGTGTGCCCTGTGTGACCTTAAAATCCAGAAGAAGGCTGCATTAAGCATGTTTCTATTTCTCATACTGCACTAGCATAACTATCTGATTTCTGGACAAAATTACAGACTGTAGAAATGAAACACCTTTAGAAATCACCGAATTTCGCGTTCTAGTTTTATACGTGTGGAGTTGGAAAGCCCACAAGGAATCTAGATAAAGTAGCAGCAAATGGGAGAAGCTGCACCATCTTGCGGGCCTACTGTATGCTACTCAGGAGCCTTCACTCTGGACAAGCTGGGATTTAAATCCCAGCTCTGCTTGTCACTGTTGGTTACTTCACCCTCTGAAAATCATCTCTGTCGCCTGTGAACAGTTTCATGTCACTCTGCACCTCTGGAATGTGTGACTTCAGTGAGATAATACTTGTAGAGCTTAGTGCAGACTGACTCATCACCAACATCAAACACACACTGATTGTCACCAGCTCTGACTGTCACCTTCCTGACTACCCGGTCAATCTTCTCGGGGAGGCACAGAGTCTCATGATAAGCTGAAATGTTTTCTAAGTAATTACCTAGTAGATACATGAGAGGAATGGGTACATCTCTTTTATGGGCCTCCATCAAATTGTCAGCCAGTTCCTTAAGCTGCACGTCTCAGGGCTCCGATCACGGCCTCCCACAGCACACTTGCCAAACAAAACCCACAACAGCAAACTAAATCTCAATGTATTGGAAACTCAAACTAAACTGGGTGTCTTAAATTCTGACTGCTAAATCTGGATGCTCTGTCTCACGGTTTACACAACAGTTCATTATTTGAGTAAGTTTAGACACACCAAAACTTAGACTTCTGGAAGTGGGCGTATCCTTTAGCTACAAATCTCACATATCAATATGAGTAACTTTCTTTCTGAAATTCAACAGTAGTGATTCACAAGGGAATTCTAGCGCATAAAATCATTTTTATCCCCTCCCTTTAGCTGGAAGGGCAAGATAAGAACTTTTAAAAATAAGAAGTTTAAGGCTCCCTGTTGAAAATAGGGAACTTTCCCTTCTCCCCTTTTCTTAGAGCATTTAGTTTTAATTGTGGTTTTCATTTTAAGTTCCTTATTTCTTTGAAATGTAGGTAAATCTTTTTTCGAGTTAACGTTTATGACTCACAAATGTCTTTATCAAGGGCCTAGCAATCATCTCCTCCAAATGCAGGCATCAAACAGTGCCATTCTTTCCCAGTTTTGGGGTGGGGGTGTTGGGAAGGGGGGAAAGCCTGTCTTCAGCCAATGCCTTGCTCAAAACTGCCTCCTGTCATAAAGATACGACAAGTTTATTTTTCCTTTGCATAAAGCCAATTAGCAAACACAGATGGTCACCTCAATTACCTGGTGAATTTACGATGAACCGTGTGTGACAAATGGTGCTGTCAAGTTCTCTTACTTGATTGCTAGTTACTGTTTATCTTGAGAACATGTATGTAACAGGTTGTGTCTGCTTCTTTTATAAAAGCCTGAGATGTCTTCTGTCTTTGCAATCTTCTAGTGGATCACCTGTGATGCATATCACATTAGGGCTTAAGGCTTATTCAGTAATAAAATTCTTTTCTACCTTCATGGAGAGGTTTTCTAGTTGAGAGGATATTTTGTATTAAATTCTATTTGCTCACATTATCTAAATCCAAGTCATGGTGAATGCCAACAGATTGCTTTGGTTTACTGTATTTCTTTTTGGTACAGAAGTTGAAGAGAATACGGCCTATGAAATTCATTTTTTAAATGAATAAATCAAAATGAGTTTTTCAAAAATTAATGCTAATTTTCTGTGCAGCCTAGTCTCTGTCTATAGCTTAATATTCTGCCCCTTTACTTTCTATCTTTGTTTAGGAATATCTTCACCTTGCAAAAAAAAAAAAAAAAAAAAAAAAAAAAGGAAAGGTAAGATATAAAGTACATTTTCCTCAACAAGAAACTCTTGTTCCTATAAAAACAAAAGTCATTACCAGCAATGAGGAAAATGAAAAAAAAAAAAAAAAAAAAAGACTTATTAAAGTTTCTGGACATTTAGAAATAAAACTGATTTACCAAAGTTCTTCACATGTAAAGCAGGAACAACCTTGTAGATAGAGGCTATGTAAATAATAATGATTGATATTCTTAAAGGTTGTTTCAGTAATGGTATGTTATACTGAGAAAAGAAATACAAAGCAATTCCAACAAATTTTATTCAGAATCTTTCAGCCTTATTTTTGTTCCCATCACCTGCTAATGGCAAAATATTAAGTGGGTGGAACTTTGTACCATAAACCAGAAGGTTCTTTGAAAACATATTCATAAGGTCTGTAATAATAATACACTTCCATCTGCCAATATGTGCTTCTTTCTATTTTCAGTAACAAAGGAGGAAAAAAAAACTTGTTTCATCCCTTTCTCATCCAGAGCACAACAGCTGATATAGAAAATTTTCCTCCATTAGCCTATACTTAATTGGCCCTCCATATTAAGTAATATCACGTAAAACGCAAAACAGTAGTTGGTAAAATTGTGAAGCTAAAGATAGGGCATAATTCATCCCCTATCATAACATCATAATGCCTAAAAATTTTGGTTTGTAAATGTTAATTTTTCTTTCAAGGGAAGGGTGTCAAACTATTTATATACATGCCATATATATATATACACACATATATAATCATATATATATATATACATACATATATAATCGTATATATATGTATGTGTATATATATATATATATATATCAAACTAAATATATACATTTCTTCTCCTAGAAATGAACACTATATGATTTTGCTCATTAACCTTCCATTTTCTAAATGGGTGAAATCAATATTCTATTTATTCAGCCAACTGAAAGGCACTTTCAAACAATTTCATGTGAAACTGAATTTTTATAGCTTTTTTTCATCGTACAAGTTCTAACAAAAAATAATATCTTCTCAATTGCTACACAAATATAATATGTCAAACCTTGGCAGCCTTTCAAATACATGAAATAAAATCTCCTACCTATGGGTGAATAATCGTCTTACTAAAAATACTGCTTTCTTCCAAACCACGAGGCAGATTTTAGGGGAGTGGATTACTGGCATGCTCTAAAGCTGGAAATGAATGAGCTTCTGTTTTTAAACATTCTGCAATGCTGACCTGAGAAGCATGACCCTTTCAAGTCTTGTTATAAGTCTGTTATTGGCCACTGACACAGAAACCATGATAGAACTTTTTATTTATTCATGTTCCTATGGATTGTGTTTAAAGACACCCAAAAGGCTAAACAAATAAAACATGAAATAATCAAACCAACTATCAGCTGTCCTCAAATACTCTGTTGAAAATTCATAAAAATCTTTTTATGACTAGGCCAAATTTCTCCTTTAAAGGATAGGTAATTTCTGTGAGCCTTTTTATAATAAAAACAATAATATTACTATTAAGCCCATATTCATAGTCAGCTGGGAAATCCAAACTATATATGCTCCAGATTGTCCACACGATGAAGTCCTTTTCTTAACATAAATGCTAACTTTGAAACAGAGTAATACATTCAACTGGCAATTCAAACAATCAAAGTAAAGAGGTAATGTGTTTAGAATGAGAAACATCAGTGTAGCACCTCAAAGATGGACACTTTTACATACTACTGATTCTGTTATTTAATCTTGTATCTCCTTCCCTTCTCTACTTTTTAAGTTCATTTCCATTCCTTTATAGGTCAACCTAATAAAATTAAAGAATAAGCTTAAAATTTTATTTTGCTATCTAGCTTAGGCAAAATCATTTCTAGCTATTCAAAATGTAAAATAGTATTTTTATTACTTTCTTCAAGAGCTACTATATGATCCCCAGTTTCTATCAATTTTACCCTTATTTTTTACAGTGTTAAGGCTGGCAACATGTACATTTTTTTAATTTAATTTTATTTTTTCAGTGTTCCAAGATTCACATACATTTTTTGTAAACAAAAATATGTGCCACATATTTTGAGTAAAAATTGATTTGAAAGTTTAAAATAAACAGGTTACATTAACATAGTTCTACAAATTTACTGATTTATTGTTAAGTGTCAAAGTGTTTGCTAACATTGTATGATCTTTTCTAAGGGCCTATGTTCAGGAAAGCTACACTATTTGAAGGAAATTGCTCTTGGCTGAAAAGTCAAGTGGATCTTATTTTCTACAACTTATCAGTTTTGTTTTCTTCTCACTTGGATTATGACTTGACTGTGATTTTCCTTCCTCCCTTGTCTCCAATGACCTTTCATTTTTTTTTCTTGCTGATAAAAACAAAATACGATGTTATCAAATTCTTGACATTATCACATCCTTTAATGTACCTATTGCCCTAAATCTCTTTTTTTCCCCTAATATTTTGATCATAGTTGATCAGCTATACACTATAATCCCCTAACAAGGTGATGATTTCCATTTATTCCACTGCTGAACCGGAGCCACTACTTCCTACAACCTATCACTTTCCACCTTGCATTTCTGGAGTTCATCCTCAGTTATGTCCTCAGAAAATATGTATGTGAGTTACAGATTCTGAATCCTTGAGGTTCTTTATTATGACTTCACATTTGATTGATATTTTTATAAATAAATGATTTTAGGCTTAAAATTATTTTCCCATGGACCTCTGAAAAACTTTCCAACACTAAATTCTGGCATCCTATGTTGTGGACTACCTTTTCTTCCTGGGTGATTTTTTTTTCCCAAGTTTTTCAGAATTATTTTGTTTCTCCTTAGAGTGTGAAAACTTTATCATCCTGAGCCTAGAACTGGATTTTTTAAAACTCTCTTTTCAGTCTAAAATTGCATGCCCTTCTTCAGATCTAGGAAATGTCTTATTATTTATTTGAGTAAGTCTTCCCTTTCATTTTCTTTGTTCTCTTTTTCAGGATCTCCAACTGGGAGAGTCATATCTCCAGGGCAGACCTCTTAAATTTCTCTCTTTTTCTCATTATCTTCAACTTTTTGTGTTTTACTTTAATGTTCTGGAAAGTTCCCTGAATTTTAGATTTCAACTTATGTAACTGTTAAAAAACAAAATTCAACCAAGTGACATTGAAGATCTGACTCAGGAAGCATCCCATGTAGCAAGTGGAGGTGGGCTGGTAGGAGCTGTACCGAATAGGAGGTTTTAAAGGAAGGAGGGTGGGGCAAGAAAGTTACTAGCAAAAGAGAAGAATTGTTCCAGGGAAGGTCACTTTCCCCTAGGGGGTCACATCAGGGGATGTTTCATGCAGATGAGCTCACCTTCCTTTTGGGGGCATGGAGAGAGCGCTATGGGACAGGTTACTTCCTTGGCATTGATGAGAAACTTTCTAACTGACCTTTTAAGACCCCATTTCTGGAGGAGGCTGAACCTGCAGTCAGATCAGGGACGGAGCCCCAGTCTGCCAACTCAGACTATGATGTCATTTTGGGCCTGTGGTTTTCTATTTACTACAAGTATTTAAACATTAGCAACTGTATTTTTAATAGTCAAGAAACACTATGTGTTATTCGATTATTCCTTTTTCTTAGCATATTATGCTTTTTTATGAATATAGTATCTTTGAATAATTGTGAGGGTAGGAAGTAATTTTTTTCTCTATCTTGCATTATATATTCTCTAAGGTAAGCTACCTTGTTTAACTTCCATCTTTTTCAACTGCCTGAAAATCTTAAATTGTTTTCCAGCTCAAAAGTGAAACAAACAAAAAGATGATTCAAGGTATCTATATTTCATTCACTGTGATGTAAGGAGCTGTATGTGGTGCATTTCTTCCCTGACTGAAAACGCTAAAGAGAATTTCCAAGTACAATGGGAGGGGCCTGTGACTGGGGAGCCTGCCTCAGGGGAAGGATCAGAAAGCCAGCTGAGGGGCACCTGAGTGGTTCAGTCGGTTAAGCGCCAGACTCTTCATTAGGGCTCAAATCCTTGTATCAGGGTCCTGGTATGGAGTCCCGCCTCGGGCTCCACATTCAGTGGGGAATCTCCTTGAGATCCTCTCTCCCTCTCTGCGCCCCACCCCCCACAACCCTCCCCTTGCTCTCTCCTTTGCTCTCTCTAAAATAAAAAATAAAATGAAATCTTAAAAAAAAAAAAAAAAAGAAAGAAAGAAAAAAGAAAGCCAGCTGACAAATCCCCCCACCCCCACAACCTCAGGCATCACTAAAGAAGCTCTTTATTCTGGGGTACCAACATCTACCCTAAGATCCCTAGCTCATCCATCATAGTTATTTAGTGAGAAAACCCCTGGTTACTTTTAGTTTGTCTCCGTTTGTTCTTGTTATGCTGTTTTTAAGGTAATGTAAAGGTCGAGCTGCATGAAAAAGGAGGGAAAGAGAAAATAAATAAAGTGGCTGAATGCACAGCCATTCCACACACAGAGGTCCACTCTCTCTCCCAGTTCTGAGTCACACTTCTCATTTCTGCTCTTTGCATCCATATACACCAAGCCTAGATCTTTCTGGGATTTCAGAGTGGATGCGCTCCTATGCAGCATTTTCACATAGACTTTCCTTGATTTCATCTACAAACTTGTCATCACATGATTTTTCAGATTTCAGAAAATTTTGCTGACGTCATTCTCCAGCATAAAACTCCCTTCTTTCTTTTTATCAGAATTTTGTATTCATTTCACAGAGGTCTTCAATGCATGAACTCAATCTACTCCCTTTAGAAAACTAATTAACATCTGAATAGCCAATGTTTATGTGTAAAAGTGGGACCATTCAACCAGGTACACAAGCCAAAATGGGCGAGCTAACATTTTGTTAACACTGTTACTGGAATATGTGAATAGGGAAGAGGTCACATACAGAATTAACTCCAGAAATTGAGCTGTTCCTCAGAGGTTATTAATTCATATGTTTAGTGAACAAATATTTTGAGCACCTGTTATTATATAGCAGACCTTGTTTAAAATGTTAGCAAGTGAGCAGTGCCAAAAGAGACAAAAATTTTAGGGCGCCTTAATACTTTCAGTCAAATAACACTGAATTAATGTAACTATGAAGGGCATCCTGAAATGGGAAAAAAAAATCACATAAGCACAGCCTATGGGGTGCATAGATAAATAGAGGAATTGGCCTAAGATAGTTTCTTCCCACCTATAGGAGGAAAAAATTCTAGGGTTGTTTATGTGCGCGCGCGCGCACACACACACACACACACACAAATCTTAGAAGTCAGGTTGATCCTTCACTCTCTAAGAGGAGCTCTCACAAGGTAACCCAGGTTCCCTGAGCACAGGAGGCTACTCACCATACTAACAGAATTCTACACTTTAGACAGAAAACCACATTGTGTTTCACTGCGGAGTTCCACAGTCTGCACTGAGACAGCCATGGGCAGAGTCTGGTTTCAGCACTTTCCTGCTGTGTAACATCAGGTAAATTTCAGAGCCTCTTAATGAATTTCAAATATAAAGTTAATAACATTATATACCTCAGGGTTTGTTTTGAAATTGAAAGAAACAATGCATGTAAAGGTTAGTCACATAGCAAATGTTTAATGAATGTCATGTGATAGTATAATGGCATTGCGCCTCATTTTTTACCAAAGGATATGCTGTATTCATCCCTCTTACATTTAAATTTAGAGAACTGTAGTGATATTCTCTTCATTTAAGGAGAATCTCCACTTTAAAATGTCTGTAACTTAACATAAGGAAATTATTTAATTTCACTGTGCTGAGTTCTGCTCCTTAGGCCTGGGATTTCTCACACAATTTCTCACACAAACCTGAAGGTTTACTGTATTTGTCCCTTTTCTCATTTTATCCAAAACTACCTACTTGAATTAGGAGTGTCATTGAAATCTTATGTGTACACCTCAGGAAAGTGTACTTTTCCACCTGCTTAATAATTAACTTCACAGGAGATCAGCAGGGAGAAAGGGTCTCCCGATAGTGGTAAGAAGTCTGAATGAATATAATCTGAAAAGCAAGACCTTACAGAAAGAAAGAAAAAGCTCTGTGTCAGAGAAGATAGTAAGGTTGTGTTTGGTTACCAATCAAAAAAATCCTCAGTGAATTATATGACAGGTGCATTGTGGGTCGGTTGGACATCTGCTTCATACTGTCTTCACTCCAAGATCCAGTCGGTCAAAACAGAGTCTCTCAGAAATATATCTGATCATCCAGACAGAAAGAACAGGGAACATGGGACCATGTGCTGACTCTCAAAGTTTCTCCCCCAAAGTGACACACGTTGCCCAAATTCTTATTCCATAGGCCAAGGTCACCGAGCCAAGATTAATATTAACAGGGATGAAGTATAATTTTTCCCCAGAGAATAAAAGCAAATATTTGTGAATAATAATACCGTTCCCTACACTGGATGCAATAAAAGTTTCTTATAGGCATACCTTAGCTTCTCTGTGTACACCCTATTTCCTACATGCATTATATATTTTATCCTTACAATAATTCTGTGGAACAGACAGCTATTGTTATCCCTACTTTCAACATAAGGAAGCGGATTCAAAAGAACAAAGTGAGCAAAGACAAAATTCCTCCAACTCAGAGTTATCTGAAACTAGTTTGAGTTCATTGAGTCGTACTGAGTGCCCTGTTACTGAAAATATTTAAACAGAAGCAGAATGACTACTCTGCAGGAGTGCTGAAGAAAGAGAAGATATCTATAAATTGTGCGAATAACTAGGCAACATAACCTTTACAATTCTTTTAACCCAGAGATTCTAGGATTCTGCAAGTTGCTCAAGGTCACACAGCTAGTTAGAGGCTATTGAAGGCAAAACTTGTCTTCTGAAGAAGTGACCTCATTTGCAGGAAAAGGAAAAGAGACTCCAATGTGATTTAACAATCTATCATTCAAGAGCCATTACTGTGAAACTCAAATGTTGAAAAAGTTTTATCACAGATCACTTCTCAATCAGCATGCAGAAAGAATCTGCTCATTTGGTGACTGAAATGCTATGGATTATTACTGGTATCATATCAAATTTTCCAAATACCCTGGAGATTGCTGTTCTAACATGGTTATGAATAAAATATAAGCAACAACATTTCTACCATTCCCCAGAGATAAACATTTTCTTCAGTTGCATAACAAATAAACAAATGTTCTAATGGAAAGTGAAAAACAAGTACATCCTAAGTCATTATTTAAAATAAGACTGTCTTCGAACTGATGAGCTATATGAGGTCTGACACTCTAAACATATATTAAGGAATTTTATAAAGAAACAATTCACATAGTAATGATATCCTTTCTTACCACATGTCCCCAAGAGTTTTATAGCTTTAATAACTTACACAGTAATTTGAATTTTTACCATGTGTTAAGTGAAAATATAATAATGAAATAAATACAGGAAGCAAGCCTAATTATTAAGGTCAGTATACTTTTAAAAAATCCATCATTTTAATTTACTGATTCGTAAGTCAGCACAATAAAAATGAAAAGAGTAATATGTATTTGCTTATTTTAAATGCATTTATTCATTCATTATTCATATTAGAAGCCAAGGATTAAAGGCTTTGGAACTAAACAAATTAGCAGTTTGCTTACATCTTGTAAATAAATAAAATAGCATTCTCACCTGCTAGTACAACTAAAGATTTGTCAATTCAAGTACTACAGATCTGAAAACTCACCAGAAGCACATCCAAGACAGCTCGTCCATGAAATTTCAAGACATCATCTGGCACCTCAGTATAATCAAGTAAGATTCCTTTCAAGATGACTATTAGCCAGTGACCCAGCAAATAGCCTTCTTCAAACCTAGATGATCCCAAACATTTAAAATGTATTTGAGGGAAGATATACTTCCAGAATAGTGTAATGAGTACTTCTGAAAATCTGTTCTTCTATTAAAGCAATGAGACAGTGGAAAAAATATGTCCAAAACATCTTTTTTATAACTCTTAAAATTAACTAAAGGCTTACAACAATTAAAGAGGCATTTATTCAAGAAAAGGGACTTAATTCCATGAAGAACAGTTAGCTTCATGGCATTTTAGCTATACTTATTCCTTTTTCCTTCTCCCCACATATGTAGTAGCTTTGAAAGTAAATAGACATACAACTATCAAAGCTGTGAAATCAAGGATCCCAACAAATACTGTAAGGGGGAGAAAAGGATTAAAAGTCAAGGGGAAAAAACCTATCCTCCAGCAAACTCTCATTATTTTACATGTGTGGAAGTTCCCTGAAAAGCTTCATTCTCAGGGATTATCTTTATCTGAACTGAGTCAGAGCTCACTCTCTGCAAATAAGTCTATCCCAGAGCATCTGTCATAAACAATCAGTGGTAATTGTTTAACTCGGCAACTGCCTGAGGTAGTGATATCAGCTGGGGTGAACAAATGGCTAATCAAGAAAGTTAAAAGAAAAAATAAAGAAATGTGTGGTCCATAAGGTGCTGCGAAGAACTCTGACATATTCCTAGGGATCAAAACGATCATACAATGAGCATAAATATGTGCATGCTGAGGAAAGACCTAAAAAGGCTGTTATTTCTCACTTCTGATAGACCGGAAGGACCTGCACAAGCAGAAAGTGAAGGCACAAATTCAGTTGTAAACTGCCTGCTAATATATTGAAAGTATGCCCAACCACACATACAGAACCCTCTTACAAAGGCCTGGAGACTTACCGATTCAAATTAATTCAGAAAATCTCTTAAGTATTACCTATGACGATGCAAACCAATCAGAGATTTTATTTTTAATTTTTTATTTTTATTTTTTTAAAGATTTTATTTATATATTTGACAGAGAGAGAAATCACAAGTAGGCAGAGAGGGCAGACAGAGAGAGAAGGGGAAGCAGCTCCCCGCTGAGCAGAGAGCCGGATGTGGGGCTTGAAACCAGGACCAAGATCATGACCTGAGCCGAAGGCAGAGGCTTTAACCCACTGAGCCACCCAGGTGCCCACCAATCACAGATTTTAGTACCTGTATACAACAAAGAATACAGACCTTATAGAATTAGTTCAGAAAATTAAAACAACAACAACAAAAGCAACAGTAAAAACAACAAGCGGAAAGCAAAAACAAACAGAAAGCAATAGGCCTAGGGTGGGTTTCTGACTTTCAAAGCTGACACACAATAACACTGAATTTTCCAATTTTCAATAAAATATTATGAGATGCAAAAAAAGAAAACGTGATTCATACTCATAAGGAAAAAAAGCAGCAAAAAAAAAGCCCAGAGGTAATACCTATCAGATAAAGACTTTGAATTTAAACTATAGATTTGAAGTACATATGTTCAAGTAATAAAGAAACCATGTCTAAGTAATTAAGGGAAAAGTATGAGGACATCTTACCAAATGGAAAATATCAATAAAGATATAGAAATTATAAAAGAAAACACAGTAGAAATTCTAAAAAGTATAGTACTAAATTACAAAACTCATTAGGAGGATCAACACCGTATCTAAACTGGCTGAAGAAAGAAACAATGTCCTTCATATAGGTCAATTAATGTCCAATTCGAGGAAAGAGAGAAAGAAAGAAAAAAATGAACAGAGCCTCAATAATCACGGACACCATCCAATAATGGTATACACATCATTATCCCAAAAGAAGAGGACTGACAGGGCAGAAAGAATGTTTAAAAATGACTAAAAACTTTCCAAATTTGATTAAAAACATTAATCTGCACATACAAGAATAACGAAGAACTCCAAACAGGATAAACTCAAATACACCCACATCAGCATATACGTAGTTAATAAATCAGAAGTTAAGAAAAACAGAAAATCTCGATCAGCAAGAGAGAATGGAGTCATCATGTACAAGAAATTCTCAACAAGGAAAATAACCAACTTCTTGTTAGAAACCATGGACACCTGAAGATAGTGGGATGACAAAGTCAAATTACTCCTAGAAAAAGACACAAGCTATAATTCTATAACCTAGCAAAACTATCCTTCAAAACCAAAGGAGAAAGTAAAACATTTCCAGTTAGACGAAAGCAGAAAAAAACTGTCAAAGCAGACTTGCCATCCAAGAAATACTAAAAGGAGGGGCACCTCGGTGGCTCAGCGGGTTAAGCCTCTGCCTTCGGCTCAGGTCATGATTTCAGATTCATGATTTCAGGACTGAGCCCCGCATGGGGCTCCCTGCTCAGCAGGGGGTCTGCTCCTCCCTCTCTCTCTGCCCCTCCTCCTTGTTCTTTTTCATTCTTAAATCAGTCAATCACTCTTTTAAAAAAAGAAATACTAGAAGGAATCCTTTAGGAAAGAACACTAGCAAGTAACTTAATTCCACACAAAGAAATAAAGAGCACCAATCTACTTAATTAGATACATAAATAGGAAAACAGAAGAAATGTATTTTTGATTGCAATTCTATCTTCTTACATCAACTGTAAAAGACAACTGTACAGAGAATTGATAAAACAATGTTGATAGGCTTTTGATATATAAAGACATAACTTCTAAGATAAAAATATCACAAAAGAGTAGAGCAAGAACAAGCTAATACTGGGGCAAAGTTTCGGTGTACTACTTAAATTGGTGTTATTCTAAAACAATAAACTTTAAATTAAGATGTTAATTTTAATCCTAAGGTAACCTTTAAGAAAGCAACTCAAAAATAGAGTAAAAAAACAATAAAGGAATTAAAATGGTAAAGTAGGGTACATCTATTTAATAAAAAAGAGAGCTTAAATTAAGAAATGGAGGAATAAAAAAGTCATGACAGAGGAAACAAATAGCAAAATGACATGTATCCTAACTTATCAGTAACATATTAAATATAAAGACAAAACATTCAGGGGAGCCTGGGTGGCTCAGTGGGTTAAAGCCTCTGCCTTCGGCTCAGGTCATGATCTCAGGGTCCTGGGATTGAGCCCCGCATCGGACTCTCTGCTCGGCAGGGAGCCTGCTTCCCCCTCTCTCTCTGCCTGCCTCTCTGCCTAGTTGTGATCTCTCTCTCTCTGTCAAATAAATAAATAAAATCTTTAAAGAAAAAAAAAAAAAACACTTCAAAAAAATCAGTGATTGTCAGAATATATAAAATAACATGACTGGAAAGAAAAAAGTAAAACTATCTATATTCACAGTTGCATAGATGACATAATCTTGTACATGAAAAATCCTAAGGAATATATATGAACACACACGCACGCGTGCGCGCGCGCGCGCACACACACACACACACACACACACATATTGTGCTTTAAAGGATTCCACCAAGAAGGTGAAAAGACAACCTACAGAATGGAAGAAAATATCTGCAGATCACGTATCTTTCCATAATACATAAAAAACATAACTGTAAAATAAAAAGCACCTAATTAAAAATTGGGCAACTGTTACTAAGTGATTAAAATAAAGATTACAGAACACAAGATTACTATACAGAATTCTATCACTTTCCTATA
Organism: Potos flavus; assembly: GCA_028534135.1. Lineage (NCBI taxonomy): Eukaryota > Metazoa > Chordata > Mammalia > Carnivora > Procyonidae > Potos > Potos flavus. The sequence continues at coordinate 71,554,856 of CM052894.1, read as the reverse complement.
TAACAGAAATGAAAAAGTAGATTTTAAGATTAAAAATACAGTATCATTTACATTTGCACTCCAAAAATGAAATACAATAAAAAATCTAACAAAATATGTATAAGATCAATATGAGAACTACAAAGCAGACGAATAAAATCAAAGAACTAAATATACAGAGAAATATTCCATGTGCATAGATAAGGAGACTCAATATTGTCAAGAGGTCAGTTTTTCCCAATTTGATCTATAGATTCAACAAAATCCCAAAGTCTCAACAAGTTATTCCATAGATATTGACAAACTGATTCTAAAGTTTGCATCTAGAGACAAAAAGCCCTAAGAGCCAACGCAATATTGAAGGAGAAGAAGGAAACTGGAAGACTGACACTACTCAGCTTCAAGACTTGATGCGGTAATCAAGACAGTGTGGTACCGGCAAAAGAAGAGACATACACATCAATGGAAGAAAATATGGAGCCCAGAAGTAGACCCACATAAATACAGTGATCTTTGACAAAGGAGCAAACATGATACAATGGAGCAAAAATAGTCTTCAACAAAAGGAACAACTGCACATCCACAGGAAAAAAATTAATCTAGACACAGACTATACACAACTCACAAAAAATAAGTCAAAATGGATCACAGACCTTGATGTAAAATCGCAAAACTCCTAGAACATAAGAAAACAGACATCCTAGAATGTGGCAATGGCTTTTTAGACACTACATCAAAGGCATAATGCATGAAAGAAATAATAGATAAGGTGGATTTAATTAAAATTAAAAATTTCTGCTCTGCAAAAAAACAATATCAAGAGAATGAGAAGACAAGCCACAGACTAGGAGAAAATATTTGCAAAAGACATCTGATAAAGGAATGTTATCTAAAATAAATATACAAAGAACTCTTAAAATTCAACAGTAAGAATACAATCTGATTTAAACATGGACCAAAGACCTTAACAGACATCTCACCAAAAAGATTTACAGATGCAAAATAAGCATATGAAAAGATACTCAACATCATAGATCGTCAGGGAAATGCAACAAAGAAACACCAGTACACACCTATTAGAATGATATTAGAATGACCCAAATCTGGAACACTGACAATGCCAAATGCTGGCTAGGATATGGAGCAACAGGAACTCTCATGTATTGGTTGGAATGCAAAATAGTACAACCACTCTAGAAGAGAGTTTGGCAGTTTTGTATAAAATTACACATACTCTTTACCATATGATCCATCAACTGCATTCCTTGAACTATACCCAAAGGATTTAAAAAGTTATGTCCACATAAAAACCTGAATACAGATGTTTAGACCAGCTTTATTCATAAATGCTAATATTTGGAATCAACCAAGATGTCCTCAAGTAGGTGAATGAATAAATAAACTGTGGTACATCCAGACAATGGAATACTATTTAGCCCTTTAAAAAAAAAAAAAAAAGAGCTGTCAAGCCATTAAAATACATGAAAAAAACTTGCATGCATTCTACTAAGCGGAAGAAATCAACCCAAAAAAGCCACATACTTACTGTAAGATTACAATTATATCACATTCTGGAAAAGGCAAAACTATGGAGATAGTAAAAAGGACCAGTGATTGCCAGGGTTTGGGTGGAGAGATGAACTGGCAGAGGACTAAGATTTTTAGGACAGTGATAATACTGTATACAAAATCTTAATAATGGCAACATGTCCTGATATATTTCTCAAACATATAACACCAAGAGCCCAGAAATAGACCATAAACCAATGTACACTATGGATTTGGGCCAGTATGATGTGTCATTGTAGGTTCATCGACTCTGACAAATGTACCACTCTGGAGGGGGATGTTGATAATGAGAGGAGACGGTGAAAGTGTAGGAGCAGGGGCATATACGAAATCTCTGTCTCTGCCCCCTACATTTTGCTGGGAACCTAAAACTGCTCTAAAAAAATAAAGTCTTAATTCTAAAAATAGAGCAAATAATTTGAATACACATTTCTCCAAAGAAGATATATAAATGGCCAATAAGCACGTGAAAACATATCGTCAGGAAAACACAAATCAAAATCACAACATGCCACTTCATACCTACTAAGAGCAATAATGAAAAAGAGAAAAAAAGGAAAATATGAGTGTTCACGAGGATAAAAAACTGAAACCTCATGTATTGCTGGTGGAACAGTAAGACAGAGTAGCCGCTGTGGAAATACACTGAAGATGATTTTTAAAAATAAATTTTAGAAAGTATAAAAGCACTAGTAATATTTTTCTTTTATTGATGCATAAGTGACATATAATATCCTATTAGTTTTAGGTATACATCATAGTGACTCGATATTTTTACTTTAGGAAATGATCCCCACAATAATTCGTGTTACCCTCTATCACCATCAAAGTTACTGCAATATTACTGACTATATTCCCTTTGCTGTACATTACATCCCCATGACTTATTTCCTTTATATATGGAAGTCTGTACCTCTTAATCTTCTTCACCTATTTCGTCTGCCCCTAACCTCCCTCCACTTCGGTAACCAAGAACACTAGTAAAATTATTAGATATTGTTTAAAAATATTAAACACAAAGGATAAATTTTAGAATATACAATCTGCTTCTTCGAATTAACAGCAACATGGAATAAAAATGAAATCTATTTCAGTTATCAGATCATAAATTCCAAAGATGGATAACACAAAGTGTCAATAATCATTTACATATATAAATAAATTCATCTCTTTGGAAGGTAACTGAATCTATTGTGCAAAATGTAAAATACTTATGAGCTTTGATCTAGCAGTTCTATATGTAGGCTTTTATCCTATGGAAATATGCATATATAGACATATATCAGAGATACACACAAGTATCACTGCACTGTTGTTTGAAATAGAAAAACTAGAATCAACGTAGAGTCTCACTGAGGAGGGACATCTAAAATATGAAACACTGTGTAAGCAGTAAAAATAGAATGGCATAGGAGTAATCACACAGGCATAGAAGTATCCTTAAGGCATATCATAAAATAAATGTCAACAGTATGTATAATGTAAAAATAGCGTGAAACACGTCTGTGTGAGTATATGTGTGTATAAAGTACGTATACAAAGGCAGAGAAGGACACTGGTGAGCCCCCCACTTGTTAGCAGCCATTCACGTAACATGTGCAGAGAGATCTAGCCAAGGCTGACATCTTAATTTCATTTTCAACCTATGTTCCATCTTTTGATTTGGGTTTTTTTGTTTTGTTTTTTTTTTTTGGAAGGGCAGCAAGAGGTAGGGGCTATTCACAAAACTACCACACAAGAATGACCAGCGCTGAGGTCTCCTCCCACGCAGGTAGGAGAGGTGCCATGAGGAGCAGACAGCAAACACGTAGCACGTTTACAACACGGCCCACACGGCAGGACCTGGAGAATCTCAGAAGCACTCCAACATGCGAGCTCACTGCTCTGACTTCCGTTTCTACCCCCAGCACCAGTCCTGTGACCGTAATAACCTCACAGCATTTATTGAGATGTCATCATAACATCAGGAAAATTAAAATAATATTAACAGTTGTTGTAGAACCACACTTTCAACAAGACATCCTGAAACAAAACCAAACACCATGTTGCCTTCTTGGCTTTTCACTTCATTGATCACGCGTAGCTAGGAACACTTCACACCAGAGTAATGCTATCTCCTTTTAGCAAAACATGACTTAGTTATTCTCCTGACTGTTTTAAACTCATCTCCTCTGCATCATCCAATACAACACTCATCTGTTAACCAAACTCAAAGATACAGCTCTCTAGCTGCATATTCATTTGCTCAGAGAGCCACACATGGATCCAGGTTCTGCACCTGTTGGCCCTGGCCATGGTGGGCACAGAGACCCCACTCTGAATACACAGTTTAACTTTTCTCAAACTCAGCTTCACACTTTTCAGCCATCCCTTCCTTCACTATTTACTTTCTTTTGACGTATTTGTCTTGACACAGAATCACCCCTAACAGCAGGTAGGGCTCCATAACCCTGACCAGGAGATCAGCTCGAAATTTTAACACTCTGCAACCTTTTATTATTTTAGGCAATTTCAGCATAAAACTTAAAACTCCTCCTGAAGTTTGTGTGTGTGTGTGTGTTTGTTTGTTTTTTTCCACAAGATCATGTCTTAAGATTTTACAGGCTTCTTATCAAATAACCAAATTTTCCATTTATTTTTCATATATATTTCAAGTAAAATAAAAAATTCAAATAAAAATCAATACATATTATATACACTATAACTATATACTGTATATTTATTACATTTATTACTATGTCTATATACCACATTTATGTTCTCTCTATATATACACATATATATAAAATGATATATTCCTATTTTTAGAAATATAATAACATGCATTCCCATAGTGGAAAAGACTACGATACATAGAAATCTTTCCTTTTTACTCTATGGATTCCTGCATATTATTTTCACGTGGCGGTTATTTTGTGTGCATATGTTTAGTAGAAAACTCCAGGTGCAATTTTGTGTCCAGTTCCAAAACTAATGATCTATACAAAAGGCTAGTACTAAAAACAGAAGGAAAGAGAAAGTATTCACAGGTAGGAGAAAGGCGAAGTTCCAGATTCTTCAATGTTTAGAAAGCTCAATATTAAGAACCAAAGGGACAGCTATTATGTTAGCATGTATTAGCATTATGTTAAAATACTCTAGAAAACTTTTAACTTGAATGATTTATCTTAATCCTCACACCATACGTTAAGAGCTATTATCACTTCCAAATTAAGGAATGGAACTTTGAAGGCAGTAAATAATTGAGATTTGCACCGTTGGTTAAGGCTTAGTGTCATTATTCAAATCCTGCTTCTAGGGCTCTAGCAAGCTTTTAAACACTAAGTAAAACTAACATATTTGACAAGGTTGCATGGGAAAAATACCAAACATCTGTATGCAGAAAATTCAGCTGTGAATCCCAGATTTTCCACAAAGACCCTGAGTGCTCATTAATTCCTAACCTCAGGTTTCTTGACTCATAAAGGAGTGTAGTATGAAATTAGGTATGACAGTGTCTACTCCTGAAGGCAACTCTGACTGCCTTAACACACAGGCTATGAAAAGTCAGTGATTTAACACAATAAAAATTTATTTCTCATTCTCAAAAACCTAAAAAGGTGTCTTAGGCACTTCTCTTCCAGGTTCCAATTAGAGACTCACAGTCACTCTATCCCATGGTTCCATCATCAATCCATGACTCACAACAGAACCCTGTGTTTCATCTCCACTCTAGATAGACTAAAAGCTGTTCAGAATAATAGTAATTTCTATTTCTGACAAATTTCCCAAAGGCACCACCTAGACTTGCTAAAAATTACATAAAAATGTAACATTCCTCAGAAAAAGAAGAGAATCATTTACAATGTTTTAAGTCAAACACGTACAAGGTGCTCTATTTTTAATCCACGTCTTGTGTATATATCTATGGTAAGACCCAGGCATAAAAACAGCCCACCAGATTCTCCTCGCCAAGTAACGGGAAATTGCAAAACTGCTGCACAATCCCATTTATCAGCATCTTTATAGTTCTTTCAGACACCCTGCATTTCTTTTAGGATTTACTTTGCTGTATCGAATTGGATGCCAAATTAATTTCCTAAAGAGTTAAGTCTGAATTATTCTTCAATTAACTTGTCAAATTACTGAAATCTGAAGTATGCCATCAAAGAACACTATTCAAGTGAAAAACCATCTTTTTGAAGCATTAGCTGTCTGTTCTTTCTAGCATGACAAATAGAGCTACTGGGGCACCCAACTTTTGGATACTATTAACGTACAGTCTAATCAACAGGGGAATCTAGAATTCTGTCCATTATGACAAAGAACCTGAGGATGCATGTTTCAGAAACAACAATACCGTGCAAGGATGTAGTGATTTGGTTAAACATCCCAAGTTCTTTGTAACATCTGATCCACACCTCCAGGGATAGTAATATTACCTCTACCATTCTAGGAAAATAGATTTTTATTTCTATTGTTGAATTTGCTAAGGCTTCTTCCTTTCTTCAGAACTTTGCACTGGATATTTTCCGCCTGGAAAAATTTACCTGAATCTTCGGCATTCTTTCATTCTTTAGGTTCTAGATCTTTTTCTTTTTATGTAATAACTTTATTTTAGAGCAGTTTTAAATTTGTAAAAAAAAAAAAAGAAAAGAAAAGAAAATTGCACAGATAATACAGAATGTACCAAAATGTCATACAATTTTAATCGAAAGTATGCAGCCTCTTCAGACCAGCTTCAATCTGCCCGTGATACAATTAATCATGGTATTAGTCTACCGTGTAAGGGGAATATAAACTCAATTGAGCCAAATATGAACCTGGGTCATGTAAGCATTCATGACTACTGATTGGATTTGGGGAAAATTTGCAAAAGGAGAATACTGAACAAGCACAAGTTGGTCTTATTAAATCCTTCTATAGAAGGCCCATAGCTCTTTCTTAGCTTTTAAAGACATTTCATATTTTTACAATTTATAGGGTAGCTTGAAGGTAATCTCAATGAAACATTTACATAAATCAATATATAAAGAGCAATTCAGAGTTACAAAGTATAAATAATCAAGGTTTTTGAATCTTGCAATTGTATTACACACGATATAACAATTTAAAATAGAAAAAAGAACTGAAAATATCTCATCATGAGGAATTTTACTTTGAATATATGAATGGAAAAAATTATAATTTTGATTAGTAATTGTTTAATATTAAACCAAAAGCACCAGACAAAAAGACCAGGCTCTGCAATACCAAGACTACAATATTAAACCAACTTACACATTTCTATGTGTTTTTTGATACACAATCAAACATCATTGTCAAAAACTGGGAAAGAAAGAAGAGATCTGAAAATATGATTGTATGTTCAGCATGGTCAGGGAGAAATTATACAGTACTGTAATTCATAATATTCAGCTGTCAGTTTTCATATTAACTGATTGTAGGGTTTGGGCATTAACTTGAATCTCTGACTCCATTTGTCAAATGTAGACTAAAGTGTCCATCTGTACCACATTAGTAGAATAAACTGAGAAAATGGATATGCATACATTTTGCAAATGTCAGAATACTATACAGCAGTAAGCAATAAAGGTAGTGAGCCTGCCTGGTCTGGCCCCACACACCCTCACAAAAGAATTCTAAATTGCTCTATGAATATTTGCTGCACTTTTCTGCATTTAGAAAAATCTTTAAATACAGCTCTTAATTCAGCTCAAGTCCAAGGGTTAAATTTCACAGTTGCCTGTAACCTGGCTCTTGGAAGTGATGACTCTCTAAAGGCACTGACATTTGGGGGTTTTAGGAGAGTTGCGGGTTAAAGATAAAGAACCTCGACAGGGGAAAAAGAGGGAAAAGTCTCCTGAGGTGCAAGACAGAGATCAGGGAAAAAAGAGCTAGGTACAGAGGGGCAGCTGGAGGACAAGGTTGGGGAGGATTCATTAGGAAGAGTCTAGTTTGCTAACTGCTCATTAGCTTTGGGCAAAGCATCTTTTACTAAAACAATTTTTGATTCAGGGTTTCATTTGGAGGCCTCTTATACCAATGAAAACTGCTGCCCAGTTGGCCCTGAGAAATCTTATTCCTTTATTTTTTGCAGGTACTTGTCAGGTGAACAATTTTATTCAAGTCACATGTTCCCCAGAGTAGCCACTGAAGGCCTCAATCATCCTTAGTGAAGTTATGCCATTTAGAAAGATAAGTGCTAAGAGTTAGCATTGTACATATAAGAAACAGAAGTTTATCCTGAAAGAGGATAGGATTTACACTCAGAAGACCCCATGAGCACTAACAGCCATAGAAAGGAATACAATGCTTGTTCTCCTGTGTCTCAGGGCTCCAGTCTTATGGATGGCCACCTCTGAACATGGACCCAACAATCTCCATTTTGCCTAGCAGGCAAACCAGAGAGAACACTCTCTGAATCAATGCGAAGACCTCAGGACCAAAGCTCAAGAAGGAAAGGGAACGTTGTCTGGTCTTACTGATGACTCAGCAGTTTATTCAAATGGACCAGGTGCAGGGAGAACTGCAAACTCACCAGTCTGTGAGGCCTCTGGCCACGGTCTCCCTTGTCTTCCTACGACACTCTTACACTCTTAAACAGCACAATACAAAACCAACATGAAACACAGCAAAAGGGTCAAAAAGGAATGCCTGATTCCACCAAAAATGCCAGACAAAGGAGAACCAATCACAAAACCAGATGCCAAACTACAAATTGGTAGCAGTTGTTTGATAAAGGAACTGATCACAAAGAAAGAGCAGCTCAGAGCCACTGCTGACTTACCACGTTGGAGGAGACAGCAAGCCGCTGGCCGCAGGGCGCCAGGGATCTCTGTGGCTCCCACACCTGGCAGGACGCTGGGCTCCAAAACAGGGCAGTGAGGAACCTCCAGAAAACTGTGAAAATTAACAAATTCACATTACGAAGTCAGTGAGTGACTGAATCAAGACATTGTCCATACACATCAAGAGACTCTGTGCAGCCCTCTGGGGGATTAGAAGTGGACCTCCATTCTCAGTAATTCGATAAACTCAGCTGTACTGAAAACCTCTCTCAAAAAATTCATAGGGATGTAGGTGCTGCATGCAAAAGAACAGTGGTTTTTACTTATTTTTATTTATTTATTTATTTTGGTTTTTACTTATTTTTAAACGTTACAACTGAATGAGCAAGAAACAAACAAAAATCTTCGTGTACCAGAATGAGAGTATAACAAGATTTAGAGCAATTGGTATGGAAGCCAATATTCCTGCAGCCGTGAAAGAATTCTGGATTCAGCCACGGTCAGGAGGTTAGATATTAACACCCATCTCCCTAAGGAGACACCAGGCCTCACTCAGACCCATAGAACACTGGGAGTTAGAGCTTAAACCTTGTGCAAAAAATCAAGGCCACTTGAAGGGATACAATTCTTATTAAAGAAAGAATAAGTAAATAACTTGACACACAGACCCAGAACATATACAATACATTTAATGTTTGTCTTGGACTTCAGCAGGAAGAAAAACAAAACAAAACTATCTTATGGAAAACTGAAACCATTCTTCACAGAGTTTGGAGTCCAAATTTCTCATTTATTATAAAGAAAAAAGAAGTCAAAAATTATTTAAAAAACTTTTTCCAAACAAGCAATGCCCTCTGACAAAATCAAATTCAAAACTGTTCTGGACTGACAGTTCAAAAACAGAAGCTGAAAGGATTTAATGAACAAATAAAAATCAATGTGTCCTTAAAAATGACCTCACAGAGTAAAATCTGCAACAGAGAAGTAAACAACAGGTCATGAATAAGAATCATAAGATTCTACAATTTCAGGAATTAGAATACTAAAAAAAAAAAAAAAAAAAAACCCTCAAGGTAACAGAACAATCTTCATCAGCCTATTAAACAAGTATGTGTGAAATTATCAGCTACATACATTTTAAAAGTATAGAACTCACAAGGACAAGAGAGACACTAAGAAAAAATAACAGATTCTTTTAAAGAACTAACTAGAACATGCAGAAGTGGAAGGTGAAAATTTTGAAATCCAAAACGCATTGCAAACAACCACACCTGGTGACAAAAATGAACAAGCCCAATGATATCATACTATAAAAGACTGAGTTGGAACAGCACAGGAATTAGTAAATTGAAGATTTTAATAACAACAAAAATGATTAAATGACAAAAGCAAAAAGTAAAAATTTTATCCAGGATCCTATTTTTGTAAAACACTGGTAATTAAACATAAACAACAATAAATAAAACCTTGTGTGAAT
>CM052894.1:71483480-71544561 GCA_028534135.1 Potos flavus | reverse complement strand
TCAGCTTTTTTCAATACATTGTTTTTTAAAAATCAAGTTATTTTTAGGCTGTAATTTTAATGCTTAAATCTCTAAAATGGCAACACTAGGTGAGAATCATAGTAACACAAATAAAAATTAGGGTAATCCTTGGGTTTTTCCTACAGGTTTGGCTGAGGAAAAGACTAGAATGGGAGAATGAGAATTAGACATACTTGCTGTCATATTCAAGAAAGGATAAAACTGTTCTTTGGCTAGAATCCCAGGTCCTGGACTATTAACCATCTTCAGAAAAGCTTTCGATCAGTACCCCTTCTCTGAAAGTCAGCCAATCCGTGACAGCCCCTCGTCTAGATAAGAACAAATCGGCAAGCATCTTGCCCCAGTGCCCATGTTTCTGAAAGGCAGACGTTCATAATAGCCTTTCTCCCAAATCACACTAACACAGCTGCAGATCTGTCAAGCCCTAACCACTTGTGCTTCTTAGAATTCCCTGGTCCCTGAATACAGACACGTAACCCCAAAACTTTATATAAGAAGGGCAAGACTGTGCCTTCCAAGTACATCTGTCCCTTGAATCAGGCAAATGGAAAGTTCTCTTTTACCTGAGATGTGAACTCGATTTATTGATTTACATCTTCCCCAGTCTTTCAATAGTTCATCACATTCACAGTGAGCTATGAGATGCAATCTCCAGTTCTTCCAGTGATGGCTATTATCTTTTTATTTGTATATGTTTGAAACCCAGAATGCCAAAATGCTTGTTAGTATATATACTTTAGTGTATATGGATACGTTTTTCTGAATAGTGAACATTTCTTAAAGAAAAGCCCTTTTGAAGTAAGTAATCTGTACAGTGTGCAATTATTCAATATTAAAAATGGTGGAAAGTCAGCTATAAATCAGCATATAGACAGCTAAGAATGTCACATGTATAATTTATTCAACTAGTACCCAGAAAGTGATAAAATAAAAACTTTAATAGAGAAATTCAGATGCAGATGAAATAATCACAAAAGAAGTTGTAATAACGTTCTGCACCATATAATATTATCAGTTTTGCAGCTCAACTGACTGACTGTACCATACCAGAAGTATTTTCATATTCCAAAAGTTTTCAATTTCCACAAAGAAATAATAGAATTTTTAAAAACGCAATAGCTCATTACTATTACAGATATTATCAAAGATCTAAATGTCTCTCTTTTTCTATGGTATAGCCAAGGAAGCAAGTAATCATAATGCAAAATTAATTATTTTGTCACCGCAATATTTTTTCTTGTGAAAAAGTCTCCCTTATAAAGCTATTGTGAATAAAATAGTATCCACTTGAGACTTCCGAAAAATTATTTGCAGAGAGTCTCATAGTGAGTTAGGAGTTAATGAGAATATTTGCATTGTTTTTAGTGAGAATAGACATTCCGGTGAAAGTTTGTGTAAAGGTGTGGACATGTTTATACAAAGTTGAAGCGAAGCATGACTGATTCTAGGTGAGATGTTGACTGCTCTGCTCACATTTTGCATAATGTTGTTCAAATGGCATCTTGTGTCCTATCAACACTGAAGTCATTATCACAAAATTGTTCTCTTCCTTCACTAATTATACTGTTTGAACGGAGCAATTAAAGTAATTTTATAATTTTGTTACCAGTAAGTATTTTTCAATTCTCTTGCATTCGAAAACCAATTTGGGGTCTGTAAAAAATGCAGTTGACAGTCACATGCAAAAGAATGAAACTAGATTACTGTCTTACACCATGCACAAAAATTAACTCAAAATGGACTAAAGACTTGAATGTAAGACCTGAAGCCATTAAACTCCTAGAAGAAAACATAGGTGGTAAGCTCCTTGACACTGGTCTTGGCAATGAGTTTTTGGATTGGATCCAAAAGCAAAGGCAACGAAAGCAAAAATTAGTAACTGACACCACATCAAACTAAAAAGCTTCTGCAAAGCAAAGGAAACCATCAAAAATGAAAAGGCAGCCTGCTGAACATAAGAAAATATCTGCAAAGCATGTATCTGATAAGGGTTTAATATCCAAAATATATAAAGAACACCTACAACTCAATGGCAAAAACAATTCAGTTAAAAAATGGGCAGAGGATCTGGATAGACATTTTTCCAAAGAAGACATCCAGATGGCCAACAGACACATGAAAAGATGCTCAGTATCACTCATCATCAAGGACATGCAAATCAAAACTACCACCTCACGCCTGTTACAAATGGCTATCATCAAAAAGAAAAGAAGTAACAAGTGTTGGTGAGAGTGTTGAAAAAAAAGAAACCTCTGGGCACTACTGGCGAACATGTAAATTGGTACAATCACTATGCAAAACAGTATGGAGGTTCCTCAAACATTTTAAAATAGAATTATCGTATGATCCAGTGATTCTACTTCTTGAGATTTATCCGAAGAAAACAAAAACACTAACTCACAAAGATATATGTACCCCAATGTTTATAACAGCATTACCTACAATAGCCAAACTATGGAAACAGTCTAAACATCCATTGGCTAGTGAATGGATAAAGAAGATGGGGTATATATACACAATGGAATACTGTTCAGCCATAAAATAAAATGAAATTTTGCCATTTGTGACATGGATCAAAATGTGGATCGAAAGGACATTATGCTATGTGAAACAAGGCAGTTAGAGAAGGCAACTACCAGATGATCTCATATGTGGAATTTTAAAACAGCAACAAGAATAATAAAACCAAGCAAATAAATACTGAGAGCAGATTGGTGGTTTCCAGAGGCTGGAGGTGGGGAGGGGGAGAAATAAGTGAAGGTAATCGAAATGTATACACTTCCAGTTATAAAATAATTAATATATGGGGATGTAATGTACAGTGTGGTGAATATAGCTAATAATACTTCATTTCTGAAATAAGCAGTTAAAAGAGTACATCTTGAAAGTCCTCATCTTAAGAAAAAACCTTGTAACAGAAAAACTTTAAAACTATGTGAGATGATAGATATTAATGAGATTTACTGTAGTGATGATTTTTCAATATATATAAATAGCCAACCATAATGTTGTACACCTGAAACTAGTATGACATCATATGCCATTATACCTCAACAACAACAGCAAAATAGAAGGCAAGCAACAACAATATAGAAGGCAAGAACAAAACACACACAAACATACAATAAAACAAATGCAGTTGAGAAATACCTGAGTTTACTTGAAGCCCTGAAATTATACTTCACTTCTGTTTAAAAAATTCTTGTTGACTTTGTAAATAATCTATTAAGGCCTACTTATTTCTTGTTCATAGTTCCTAAAATCTCATTAGTGGTAGGACCATGCCACTTGAGAAGTGCAACCAGTGTTACTCAAGTATTTCATTGCTTAAAGACATTTGTTGGGTACATTCAAGAAAGGACTGTAATGTGGTAGGCATTTAGTATCAAGGCTATATTCAAAAGCCACAACATCACTTATTAATAGGGAAAGAAATTCTACTTTGAAGTGGATAATTATTATGTCATGAAAGACGGCATTATGTGCTTCAACAAATCAAATTTATAGAGCAATTCTCAGAGTTGTTAACTTTATGCCAGTACATGTTCACTATACTGGCTCATGGTTTTCTTATTAATAAAGATTCAGTGGGCAAAAGCATGAAATAAGTTGAATGTGACCACTGAAGAAGCTATGTTGTGATGGAAACAACATATAATGCAAAAGCATGGGAATTTTATCAATAAATTTTGCAAAACAAGGATTGTTAGAAAGAAATCATCAGAGAAATAGAATTTAAAAAAGAGGCCTGCTATTTAGAGACATAATATATTTCACAATAACAACTTTTTTTAATATAAGTGCGGCCCATTCAATATTTTTATTTTATCTCAATGAGCATATGCAAAGGCAATTAGGAATAATTCAGACTTAACTATGCTTTTTTTTTTTTTTTGCTAAATCTGGCAACAGTCTCTGTAACATTGTTTTTAAATGCAAATAAAGCAATTGATTCACTCTGGATATTAAGAGAAACTACCCTTTGAGTAAAAAGTCTGTTTTAAATGTAACAATATCAGGAAGAACAAATGAATAAAAAGCTCATCTCTGTTAGATCAGGTAAGACTGAAGAGTTACTCTTTGAGGGTTCTTCATTTTGAGAGGATGCTTCAAGGCAGAGTTCAAACTTGACAATGTGAACAAGTCAAACAATGATGTTCTCAAGATTTATGAATTCTGTGACGCCTGGGAGGCTCAGTCTGGTAAGCATCTACCTTTGGCTCAGGTCCTGATCTCAGGGTCCTGGGATCCAGCCCCACATTGGGCTCCTTGCTGAGCAGATAGCCTGCTTTTCCCTCTCCCTACGCCCATACCCCTGCTTGTGCTCAAGCCCTCTCTCAAATAAATAGTAAAATTGTTAAAAAAAAAAAAAAAAAAAAAATTATGAATTCTAAGCCATGGCCATACTATGGGGAGAAAAATTCCCTTCCTGAGAAATTCCCAACCCGGGCAAAAGGTAAAAGAACAGGGAGACAGGTGACTGATGAAATCAAATCTTTCCCTTATCACCATGACATACGATAAACTGGATTTCTTTCCATTGTTAGTAATTTGTATTCTGATTATGCCATATAGGTTGGGAAACAAAAAATGAAAGTCTTTTTTGATATACTTACAATAATGGAAAATTAATTTTATAATTATACTTCAGTTAAGACTTGTAACCATAACCTTTGAACATGCACAGCCCTTCTGTAGGTAATGTATTCTTATAATTTCAAGATTATGTACAATATGATTCCCCTTGTTTATTGATCTTGAAGGCAAAACCTCCTATCATGTACTTCTACCTTCAGAGCTATGAGTTTTTGTATTCAATCTAAACTGTAATTTATGCTACCTTTACATTTTAACATTTATATTTTATAGTTTAATTTGATCTCAAAGTATGGGTTAGCAGCTCTGTGAAATATTGAGCGGCTTATAGCAGTGTTCTAGAGGTTCTTATTTTGAACCCTGTGAGTGCTTTCAAAATATAGATTTGACAAATCATCTTGAATTTTATCATTTGTCTTTAGTAGGCATTTATAAAAATAAACTGTTCCTCCATCTTTGTGATTCATCATAACTGTGCTTATGAATCTATGTGGATCACCAAACAAATGATTCTGCTCTATTTGGATCACAGATATAGGTGCTGAGAAAGAAAGGAAGGAAGAAAGGGACAGGACGGAAGGAGGGAGGGACTTAACTTGTGGGTGAGAACGCAGTGTATAAGAAGACTCTCAGTGGTATCATTCCATTGTACATTCACCCTACACAGATTATGAGGCCACCCAAATATTTCTAAATAACTTGAGTCTGGAACTGTCACACATCCCAATGTTAATGGAGATTTATTCCAATGTTACTATGAGGAATATGAGATAAGGAACCCATCTAAAAACTGTGTCAAATCTGCCCCGGATCAACTTACCAAATTAGAAGAGGGGAGAAGGTAAGAACAGAATTGACTTTTCTTAATTAGATTAAATCCAAAGGGTAAAATCGCTCTGCATCTTGTCTTGACTGCCAGAGCTACTCAGGCTCTAACATCATCATGGCAGCTGAAGCTTGACGCCAGCCTCACCAGCACCTGGTCACGGCTCAGTCAGAGTGGTGCTTTCTTGCTTACAAATATATGAGAGCACGTAGAAAGTTCCAGAATTTTGCCCAGGGTGACACGTTTCACAGTTAGCTCCCCTTTACACTCAGAAACAAGCGTCTTGGCTTCAGGCTTGGCTTATTACTCTCCATTACTGTTTTAAGGGTTAATTCGGAGAGAGCTGATGAGTCCTCTGTCCTCAAATCCCTGCCACAAACCCCATCAGCCTCAGAGTGAATGATCCTTGTCTCTAAACATTAATTTTTATGCTCATGTCTTTCCCCAATTAGATAACAAATCTTGGTAAAGTCTAGGCTCATCCCAGTTTGGTCCCCACTCAGAGCTCGTCTGCTACCTGACATCTACTTACACTTTATCCAACTTTAATATCTACCTTTATTTCTCAGTCTACCTCCCTACAAACTCAATATGGCCATTTCCCACCTCCACTACCTTCAATTAGCTTTCTGTTCCTGTGACATGAATTAGATAACACATGTCCTAGTCAAAGAAACATCTTTGGACATGTCTCTATGGCTTATGACCAACCGGTGACCATTCTGTGTCTATAAGAGAAAACGAGAAGCTTGGTATTTCTAGTCTTTCTAAATTAACACGCTTTATATTTTTAGCCCTCTAAACAACATGACACCCACCTGGCATTTTTTCCTCAAACACCTTTTTTATGCTCTGTGCTACGAAAGTAATGTTGCAAATAGCTGGTCAGTCCTAGCCTGCAGACATTTTTTTTTTTTTATATGAACCATACATTCTTCACCTACATCATTTTTAAATTATTTGCACACACTTAAAATTTGGAAAAATTCCAGTGTAAGTCATTCTCACAATTTGAATAATTGGAATATCTGGAAACACTGGCATCTTTCCCTCATGCCATTATCCCCACTGCCATAGTCTGCACTACTCCCTGCTGTCTACACCAAAGTATAATGTTGACTACGACACTATGGTTATTTTTATTTTTATAGTAATGGTAAGGAGAAAATACTGCCCAAATCTGTCAGAAACCGGGAAATAAAACAGGGACATGTTTAGGAACAAAAAAGCATATTTGCTTCTTACAGAATGCCAACCTCTTTAATAGACAAAACAAAAATTTCTTCCTGGGAAAGAAATGCTCCTGGTTTGCTGCACTCATGCTACTTGTACTTGTGTAGCTCCTGTAAGTATTGTTCTTAGATTCTGTTATAGACAAAGGATCTATGAACTATGATAGATGGCCTGCTATGGCCTGCTCTCCAAATCCAGCCCATTGCCTCTTTTTGTAAATAAAGTTTTATCGACACATACTCATGCTCATTCACTTACACATTGTCTTTGACTGCTTTCACATACAATGTAAGAGCTGAATAGTTCCACTGTAGCTCTCTTACCCCAAAGATATTTACTACCTGTCCCTTTACAGAAAGTTTGTTGATTCTTGCTATAGGACAAACAATATCCAGGAAAAAGCTGGCAGCTCCAAATTTGATGGATCTTAAAACCAAAAATATGGTGCACCTGGGTGGCTCAGTCAGTTAAGCACCTGCCTTCGGCTCAGGGCATGATCTCAGGGTCCTGGAATCGAGTCCCATGTCAGGCTCCCTGTCTAGTGGGAGTCTGCTTCTCCCTCTGCCTGCTGTTCACCCTGCTTGTGCTTTCTCTCACTCTCTCCCCCAAATAAATAAATAATCTTTAAAAAAAAACACATAAATATGACTAGCAATAATGTCAACTGCATGTAATCAAGTATCAAATTTCTTGAGAAACATTTATAAGCACAGTGAAACTTAAGAAAAGTGAGAGATGAAGAGTAACTAGTTTGGGAAAGAATTCTAAAAGACACATTGGTGAGAATAGCTAATGAATGTACTTTAAGGATATGTTACGAACTAAATGTAAATATCTCCGATTTGCCTTGGTTAGAAACCTCCTGTATAAAGCTCTTGCCAGAAACAAAGAAGAAAACAACACTTTTAATTATATTTCCATGGAACATATATGGAGACAAATGACACTGGTAAAATGAAAGACATAGAAGCTAGAAAAGGAATGTCTTTCTTTAACAGAATTTGTATGTTTTCATTGATCTATCTATACTTTTGATAGATGTCTATACTATTGATCTATCATACTTCCCAATGGAAGGTGGATCAATATATTTCGACTTGTAAAATTTCATGATCGAAAATAAGATACTGTATCAATATCAAAACAAGACATTAGCAAAGATGTGAATGCATTCTCTATGAGCATATCATTGTCAAATTAAATCATTTTATGACATATTTAATAAAGTTTTTCACTTTTTCTAATGATTTCAAAACAGCAATGACCATGGGGCGCCTGGGTGGCTCAGTGGGTTAAAGCCTCTGCCTTCAGCTCAGGTCATGATCTCAGGGTCCTGGGATGAGCCCCACATCAGGCTCTCTGCTCAGTGGGGAGCCTGCTTCCCTCTCTCTCTCTCTGCCTGCCTCTTTGCCTACTTGTGATCTCTCTCTCTGTCAAATAAATAAAATCTAAAAAAAAAAAAAAAAAAGCCATGACTGTGGAAAAAGCACTATGAGCATTTCCCATTTATGATATGTCAATATAGTGCTACATCTATCAGACTTTATGCAGCTTCAACAAAATAGGGTAAAAACAGAGTCTTCACTTTCTAACTATGATAAATAGAAGGAAGACTTTTTTTTTTTTTCAAGAAAAAGTTTTTGGAGAGGAAACTGTTAATTATGATTTGGTTTATAAATTTTAGACTTTCAAAAATAAACACAGAGTCTGTTCCTTGGAAAAACCATCAATTCTACAAGATGCTAAAGACTTAGGACTTTTTCAAATGAAGTGAAACAGCAGTAATTGTGTTTGAGTCAACTCTATGGCAAATGAATCAATACAAGATGATATCTATACCATTTATCTCCTCGTGTGAAATGAAAGAAAATCAATCACATAATCACATGATCTCTGAAGTGTCGAGAAGGCAGAGTAAGTGGAACTGGTTATATCAGACAAAGGACATGCCAGGATGGGCGAGATGCTGACCCCACACTGCATCTTCACATGAAAGAGATGTTTGAGAGAAAACTATTTCTCTAGAAATGACTGACATCCATGACTGTAAAGGCTCTTGGGTCTTCTTATGTTTGTCTTCTTTTCTGATTTATAAGTCTTTTCTTGCAGAAATATACAAACAAAAGGAGTTACAGTTACAAAAACAAGAATTCAGTGCTGAAATTAAGTATATTGCTGAAGAGGGCGCCTGGGTGGCTCAGTGGGTTAAAGCCTCTGCCTTCGGCTCAGGTCATGATCTCAGGGTCCTGGGATCGAGCCTCGAATTGCTCTCTGCTCAGCAGGGAGCCTGCTTCCCCCTCTCTCTCTGCCTGCCTCTCTGCCTACTTGTGATCTCTCTCTCTGTGTCAAATAAATAAATAAAAATCTTAAAAAAAAAAAAAAAGTATATTGCTGAAAGGCACTACCTCTCAGTTCCTAAGAAATAAAAAAACACCAGAAAGCAGCAATGTGGAGGCTCTCCTGGAAGAAAACACATCTATCCTAGTTCTGAAAGATATATCAAGGTTATGCAGTTGAGAAGGCTCTAGGGATGGTGGAGGAAAGAGGAGAATGCTGCAGAAACAGAGCAAAAAAGGGCACAGGTAAGGGATACCATCATCCACTATGTCACCAAATCTCAAAATAGAGAGTCACCTTTTCCACAAGGTTGTCCCCATTATGTCCTTAATATCTCAACGTCACTCTGCTTTTTATTTACGTGCCCAGAAAAGAGTCTGTGAGCCCTGGTCTCTAAGTATACTAAATACCCAGCAGAGTGCTCCTGGTCTCTAAGTATACTAAACACCCAGCAGAGTGCTCAGAACAATTCTTAGAACAGAGTAGGTGCCTGATCAATCTTTAATCGAAAATAAGTAAAAAATAAACAAATAAATAAATGCTTATATTGCGATGTTTTCAGGTTTTCACATTTTTTTCTTGCCTAGTTCACTGCAATCGATTCCTAACTAGTTCCCCTGCCTATTATTCCATTTTTCTCCTCTAAACTGTGAATGAGATTATAACATTTTTTGATACAAAAAAAAAAAACTTTTTAGAATCTTCCAATGACTAATCTTCAATAACTCTGACACATTGTTGTGATGACATAAAAAGAGTAAAAACCACTTGAAAACCAATTTTACACTGAATAGTAAAACCTTTTCTTCATAATTCCACTCCCGGAAATCTATTTACGTAGGGATATAACTCCAAATATAGGATATTAAAGTTATGTCTAAAAGTTGTTCATTGTTACAAAAACCACAGGAGTAATAATCTAAATATACAGCAATAAGTAGATACTACTTAAATTCTGGCATTTTCTTTCAATGCAATGTTAGTACAAACATTAGAAGTGATAACATTAGAAGTGGTATTAACGTATCAGTGCTCATGGCAGTACAAGTTAAAACAGAATTTAAATATTTATAAATAAAAAAATATTTATAAACAATTTCAGTACATATCTGAAATTTTACATATTGCATAATCCATATTCATTTATTCATATATAACTTAACATACATTTACATGTAATGATATATATGTATAATAAGGTTATGTATGTACATAGAAAATTGTGGAAAACAACATAATTAACACTTTTAACTTCTTCCTCTGAAATGAGAACATTTTCAATCTTTGTCTTATGCAGTTAAAGCTTGTCTGGATTATTATAATGAGTGTGTATTTTAATAATAATTTAAAAACTCAAGATCAATAACTGCCAAGGAAGATGGCAGAGGAGGAGGATCCTAGACTCACCTTGTCCCATGGAAACAACTACATCACACCCACACCAGTGTAAAAAATCCAGGGAATGATCCGAAGACTAGCAGAATAGACTCTCCACAGCTAAATGTAGGGAAGAGGACACATCGAAAACAGTAGGAAGGGCAGAGACACGTCAGTAACCAAGCTGACCCACAACTGCCCACAGGAGGAGGGTCACTGCAGGCATGGAGAGGGGAGAGAAGAAGACCCTACACCAGGCACCCAGGCACAGGGGATCTGCACTGGGAAGACTAAGCCCCATAACATTAGGCCTTGGAAACCAGAGGGACTTAATTTGTCCAGTTCTTATCAAGAGCAAGTCTTAACACCTGGAACTTTAAAAATCAGCTGCCCAGCTCTGCAAGAGCCCACAGGGTGAGAGGAAATGGAGTCCCCACCCATAAAGAAACAGCAGAGCAAACAGCCCCACTGAAATACAATAAAGCAGCAGCAATTTGGAAAACACCCAGGGTTCACTAGAAGGGGATCTGTTTACTCATCTCAGAGTATGTGCTGACTAGGACGGAGATCTTTGGGAGACTTCCCAAATAACAAAGCCCTGGCAGGTGCCATTTCCCTCTTCTGTCCCCCAGCCTAGAGACATGGACACCTACAGGAACAAGCAGAGCACAAACACTCCACCTAGCTTACTAACAGCTCTCTCTACCCCGTGATACTTCTGCTGACCCACCCCCTCCAATGTGCCCTCAGTAGCAGTTTCCCAAATCAGCACCAGGTCCCCTCTCACAGCCAACCTGCACAAACCTTACTAATACTGCACATCCTGCTCCCACACTTTCTGCAAACCCATGCACCCCTCCCCCCGTTCCACATTCAGGAATCTTACAAAGTGGTGCCACAGGCCTACCAGTGTGCAAACAGCAATAACAGTGATTTCTGCTCCAAGATGAGAAGAAGACAACCACACACACCAATCTGACTGCAGCCAGAGCAATGGGCAGGGGTAGACATCTGGTCTGACTGCAGGCCCTGCCCACCAATGAAACGCTCCTAGAGGACAACACAGGGAGAAATCCCTGCAGTTTGGCGCTACAGCATCTCTGGCAAATGCCTGGTCTGACCCAACCCAAACCAAGGGTGGCTCTAGATCAGCCTATTAACAACACAGGGGCTAAATACTGCCCACAACAGGCAAAGAGATTCACTGGACTAAAGTGGACTAAAGAGACAACTGGATGCACACAACACACACAGGAGACAGCCCGAAACCACCACGTTTTGATGAACAGGGGACCCTGCACTGCAGGGCACTACACAACCTCCTCTCCATAAGGCCACTATCTGTAAGAGCAGGAGACGTAATTGACTTTCCTAATATATAGAGAAAAAGACACAGAGAGTAAGACAAAAGAGGAGTCAGAGGAATATGTCCCAAATGAAAAAACAATAAAAAAAATCACAGCAAGAGACCTAATCAAAACAAAGATAAGTAATATGCCTGATAGAGAATTTAAAATAATGATCATAAAAATATTCACTAGACTTGAGAACAGAGTGGGGTAACTAATGAGAATTCAAATAAAAATTAAAAAAAAAAAACAAAAAAACACTTTTAACTATATAGAACAAATCGATGGTTACCCAAAGGAGGTAAATTAAAGGAATGGGTTAAATCAGTGATGGGGATTAAGGACTGCACCTGTTGTGACAAGCACCAGATATTGCATGCAAGCGTTGATTCACTATATTGTACGCCTGAAATTTATATTACACTGTATGTTAACTAACTGGAACTTAAATAGAAACTTAAAAGAGTAATAATTTTTTAAAAGACTGGAACACATAAAGAAGAATGAATCAGAGATGAAGAACTCAATAACTGAAATTGGAAATACAGTAGATGGAATGCACAGCAGACTAGAGGAAGCAGAACGGATCAGTGACCTGGAGGACAGAGTAATGGCAAGTAACCTAGAGGAACAAGAGACAGAAAAATAATAATAGTAAATGAAAATAGATTAAAGGAACTCAGCACATCATCATGCATAAAAACATTCACATTATAGGATCCCAGAAGGAGAAGGGAAAAAAGGGGGCAGGAAATTTATTTGAATAATAGCTGAAAACTTCTGGAATCTGGGTAAAGAAACAAAAGTCCAGATCTAGGAGGCAAAGAGTGCTCCCAACAAAACTGACCCAAGGAGGTCCACACCAAGACATGTAGTTATTAAAATGGCAAAAGTAGTGACAAAGAGAGAATTTTAAAAGCTGCAAGAGAAAAGAAAAAAGTGGCATACAGGAGAAAAACCCTATAAGGCTATCAGCTGATTTTTTTCAGCAGAAACATTGCAGGCGAGAAGGAAATGGTATGATATATTCAAAGGACTTAAAGAAAAAAATCTTCAGCCAAATATATTCTAACCAGCAAGGCTATCATTTAGAATATAAGGAAAGATAAAGAGATAAAGACAAACAAAAGTTCGAGGAAGTCATGACCACTAGACCACTACACGGCCATACAAGAAAGGTTAAAGGAGATTCTGAGTGAAAAGGAAAGACTATGAGCATGAATAAGTAGGAAGCACAAAAGCAGTAAAATTAAGTATATCTATAAAAACCAGTCAAGGGATTCACAAAATTAAAGGATGTAAAGTGTGACACCATATACCTAAAACATGACAGGGACAGGAATAAAAATTTACTGTTTTCAGAATAGGTTCAAGCTTCAGTGACCATCAACTTAATGTCGACTGTTACATGCACAATATGTTACACATAAATCAAAAACCATTAACAGATATGGAAAAGTAAAGACAAGAAATCCAGTATAGAACTAAATAAAGCCAGTAAACCACAAGAAAAGAAAGCAAGAGAAGAAAGGAACAGCGAAGAACTACAAAATAACCATAAAACAAGAAACAATATGGCACTAAATATATAACTATCAATAATTATATTGAATTTAAATGGACTAAACACTCCAACCAAAATATATTAGGGTGACAGAATGAATAAAAAAGAAGACCCATCAATATAACGCCTACAATAGACTATTTTTGGACCTAAAAACACATGCAGATTGAAAGTGAAGGGATGTAAAAATATTTATCATGCAAATGGAAGTGAAAAAAGAGCAAGGTAGCAATACTTATATCAGACAAAAGAGACTTTAAAACAAAGACTGTAATGAGACAAAGAAGAATACTGCATAATCATAAAGCGGACAATCCAGCAAGAAGATATAATAATTCTAAATATTTATGCAACCAACATGGGAGCACCCATATACATAAAACAATTAAAAACAAACATAAAGGAACTAATCAATAGTAATACAAAAATAGGAGGGGACTTTAACACCCCACTTACATCAACAGATAGATCATCTAAACAGAAAATCAACGAGGCAACGGTGGCTTTGAATAACACACTGATCAGATGGATTTAACAGACATATTCAGAACATTCCAATCTAAAACTGGAATACACATTCTTTTCAAGTGCACACATAACATTTTCCAGAATAAATCACATGTTAGGCCACAAAACAACTCTCGACAAATTTAAAAAAGACTGAAGTCATACCATACATCTTTTCTGACCACAATACTATTAAAGTAGAAATCAATCACAGGAAAAAAAAAAAATCTGCAAAGAACACAAATACATGAAAGTTAAATGACATGCTACTAAACAATGAGTGAGTCAACCATAATAAAAGAGGAAATTAAAAAATACACAGAAACAAATGACAATGAAACACAATGGTCCAAAATCTTTGGGATGCAGCACAAGTGGTCTAAAAAGTAAGTATATGGCAATATAAGCCGACCTCAAGAAGCAAGAAATGTCTCAAATAAACAACCTAACCTTACACGTAAAGGAGCTAGAAAAAAGAGAACAAACAAAACCCAAACCAGGAGAAGGAAAGAAATAATAAAACTTAAGAAAAGAAACAAATGATACAGAAACTAGAAACAAAAACAAAGAACAGCCAACAACAGAACAGATCAATGAAACCAGGAGAATGAAAAGAAAAACAAAATTAATAAACTGTTAGCCAGATTATTAAAACGAAAGAGAAAGAAATCAACAACACCGGAAATGAAAGAGTAGAAATAACAACTGACACCACAGAACTACAAAGGATTATAACAGAATATTATGAAAAATTATATGCCAACAGTTGAACAAGCTAGAAGAAATGGATAAATTCCTAGAAACATACACATACCAAAACTAAATAGGGAGAAATAGCAAACCTAACAGACCAATTACCAGCAATAAGACTGAATCAATAATCAAAAAACTCCAAAAAACAAAAGTCTAAGACCAGATGGCTTCACATGCAAATTCTACCAAATATTTAAAGGGAGGAAGGGACTTAGAAACTATTCTTCCAAAATTATTCCAAAAAATAGAAAGAGAAGGAAGAAGAGCTTCCGAATCCATTCTATGAGACCAGCATCACAATGATTCCAAAACCAAATAAAGACACCACAAAAAAAGAAAACTATAGACCAATATCTTGGATGAACACAGATGCAAAGATTATTAAGAAAATATTAGCAAACCAAATCCAACAATATATTTAAAAAAATCATTCACCACAATCAAGTGGGTTTTATTTCTGAGGTGCAAAAGTAGTTCAATATACACAAATCAACCAATGTGAGACATCCTACCAACAAGAGAAAAGAGAAAAACTGTTTGATGATTTGAATAGATGCAAATAAAAGCATTTGACAAAGCACCATGTCCATTTATGATGAAAACCTTCACCAAAGTGGGTTTAGAGGGAACATATCTCAATATAATAAAGGCCATATATGAAAAACCAATAGCTAACATCACAGTAAATGGTGAAAACCTGAGTTTTTCTTCTAAGATCAGGAACAAAATAAGGATGTCCACACTCACCACTTTTCTTCACCATGGTACTGGAAGTCCTAGCCACAGCAATCAGACAAGAAAAAGAAAAGGCATCCAAACAGGTAAGAAAGAAGTAAAACTGTCACTAACTGCAGATGGCATGATACTATATATAGAAAACCCTGAAGACTCCACCAAAAAACTGCTAGAACTGATAACTGAGTTCAGTAAGGTCACAGGATACAAAATCAATATGCAGAAATCTGTTGCATTTCTACACACTAATAATGATACGGCAGAAAGAGAAATTAAGAAAACAATCTCATTTATAATTGCACCGAAAAGAATAAAATACCTAGGAATAACCTTAACCAAGGAAGTGAAAGACCTGTACTCTGAAACCTATAAAATATTAATGAAAGAAAATCAAGATGACACAAAGAAATGGAAACTAATTTCATGGTCCATGGTTTCAAAGCATTAATACTGCTTAGAAGTCCATAGTACCCAAAGCAATCTGACTTAACACAATCCCTATCAAAACACCAACAACAATTTTCACAGAACTAGAGCAAAGAATCCTAAAATTTGTATGGAGCCACATAAGACTTTGAATAGCCAAGTCAATCTTGAAAAAGAACAAAGCTGGAGGTATCCCAATCCCAAATTTCAGAATATACCACAAAGCTGTAGTAATCAAAACAGTGTAGTACTGGCACAAAATAGACACAAAGATCAATACAACAGAACAGAGAGCCCAGAAATAAACCTAGGATATATGGTCAACTAATCTTTAACAAAGGAGGCAGGAATATCCAATGGGAAAAAGACAGTTTCTTCAACCAGTGGAGCTGGGAAAACTGGACATCAACATGCAAAAGAATTCAACTGGACCACTTTCTTGCACCATACACAAAAATGAACTCAAAATGGATTAAAGACATGTGAAACCTAAAACCATACAAATTCTAGAAGAGAGCACAGGCAATAATTTCTCTGACATGAGCTGTATCAACACCTTTCTTGATATGTCTAGGCAAGGGAAACAAAAGCAAAAATGCACTATTGGGGCTACATCAAAATAAAATGCTTCTGTACAGTGAAGGAAACAATCAACAAAAGAAAAAGAGCCTACTAAATGTGAGAAGATACTTGCAAATGACCTATCCAATAAAGGGTTAGTGTCCAAAATATATAAAGAACCTAGACAAGTGAACACCAAAAAAAAAAAAAAAAAAAAAACCCAAGTAATCCAATTGCAAAATGGGCAGAAGACATGGATAGATATTTTTCCAAGGAAGACATCCAGATGGCCAATAGACACCTGAAAAGATGCTCAACATCACTCATCATCAGGAAAATACAAATCAAACCTACAATGAGATATTACCTCACACCAGTCAGAATGGCTCAAATTAATACAAAAAACAACAGGTGTTGGCAAGGGTGTGGAGAAAAAAGAACCCTTGTGCAGTGTTGTGTGTCGGTTCAGCCAGCACACCCTGAGATGGCGAATGAAAAGATTACTCCAAACACCTAAGTAGGAGAAAGGAGAGGGCCTGGGAACTAGATGCTTTAGTGGAGAAAGAGCCCAAGCCAAACTCTACCTCCATTTTTACTATGCATGTTATCAAAGAATCAAGATTAGAAAAGAATGTAAAAGTTTCGATACCTAGGGCAGGGACATTTCCAGGCATTGTGTGATTAGAACTATCTGTGTTCCTGGCTTACAGGCAGGGAGTAGGTGACTAATAAGGATGTATGTCTGATCTAAAGTAAGCATCTGTCCCCTGAGAGATAGCACTGAGCCACAATTAGGATCTGGCTGTTTTCACCCCAGAAACTGAGGCCCAGTTTTCTGGTCACTCCTTCTTTGCTTTTCAACTAGCCTCTCCCAAGGAGGATTGTGTTTATTTTATCTTAGTTAGCCAGGCATTGTGAATTCCCACACTGTTGGTGAGAATGCAAACTGGTGCAGCCACTGCGGAAAACAGTATGGAAGTTCCTCAAAAAATTGAAAATAGAACTACCCTATGATCCAGTAATCGCAATACTGGGTATTTACCCAAAAAAATATAGAAACACTAATTTGAAGGGATACAAGAACCCCTATGTTTATTGCAGCATTATTTACAATAGCCAAAATATGGAAACTGCCCAAGTGTCCATCGATAGATGAATTAATAAAGGTTTAAGATATATATATGCACACAGACAATGGAATATTACTCAGCCACCAAAATGAATGAAATCTTACCATATGCAATGACACGGATGGAACTAGAGGGTATTATGATAAGGAAAATAAGTCAGTGAGAGAAAGACAAATAACCATAAGATCTCACTAACAGCGCAATTTAAGAAACAAAACAAAGAGTAAAGGGAAAAAAAGAGAGAGAGAGAGAGATAAACCAAGAAACAGACTCTTAACTATAAAGAACAAATTGGTGGTCACTAGAGGGGAGGTAGGTGGGGGAATGGGTGAAACAGGTGATGGGGATTAAGAGTATGCTTGTTGTAGGGCACCTGGGTGGCTCAGTCCATTGGGTGGCCAACTCTTGGTTTGGGCTCTGCCTTATCTGTGGGTTATGGGATGGAGCCCCAGATGGAGCTCCACACTAGGCACAAAGTCTGCTTGTCCCTCTCCCTCTACCCCACCCCCCAGCTTGTGCTCTCTCTCTCTCTTTCTATGAAATAAAGAAAGAAAGTCTTTTTAAAAAGAAAAAAGAATACACTTGTCATGATGAAAAATATTAAATTAAAAAAGAAAAACTTTGAAATGGGAAAAATCTTTATGTGGTGGTATAACAGAGAATTAAGACTTTTTTCTTCTCTATTTTGTATTGATCTCTAATAAGCGTTACTTATTTAAAAGCAAAATACATCAACTTTTTTTTTTTAATTAAAAATTGTGATACTGCTAAAAGGAAATTTATAGTTGTCCTTTTCTGTATGTTCAGTGATTTGCTTTGTCAGGGTCAAGTTTTGTTTGTTGCATAAAATATTTTAAACATGACTTCATAATTATGTGGGGAAATCAATTAGGGCCTTGTTTGTGAATTACCCTTTCTAAGGATATCCATCCTCTCTTCATCTAGTAATTCTTACAGTTATCATGGGTAGTGCTTTTACCTCAATATTTAGCACTTGCTGGTCATGGTTTTTTTTTTAAACAAATCTTTTAAATTATTTAACAGGATCTTAAGTTGTAAGTTGTAAGCACAATTATTGCAAAAAAATTTTCATTTGTTGAACTGACATTTACAAATCAGCTAATATTTAAAAGAGCAAACAGAAGAAAGAGAGTATTGATCCACTAATGTTTTAACATTAGAAGAGGATTTTAGGAAGACATTTGGATAGAATTAATGATTTGTGATAAAAATCAGATAGTTTTATATAAAAAATGAAACCGATTATTTTTTGTATATTTGTCATTCACTCATCCTGCCTCCTGTTCATAATAGGGACAAAATTATATAATGAACATAGAACTGGTACTTTTCCACTTATTTAGTTCTGTATCCCAGGTTTTTTCTTTTATTGAGACATATCGGACATATAACACTGTACTAGAACACACTTCATGAGCCACCGACTCACTGCTTTGTGTACACCTTACATGCCTATAGATTGCTTCCGTCATGTCTGGTAATTTCTAGACAGTAAAGAACACTCTGGAACCAACAGCACGGCTGCCCAGTGCTCTGTTCCTCTTGTGGCTCTGACCACGGCAGATCCAAAGTCCTGCCTCTGAGAAACGGGGTGAACACACACCTCCCACAGTCCTATAGGCAGTAATTGGTGTCCTTGCTTACCAACTCGATTTTTAAAAAAATATTTCTTCAAATTCTGCAAATAAAATAAAAATAATACAAAATTTAAAGCCTTCCTGTGTTTGGCCTGATGACCGCTCTGTTGGGCTCCCCAGTATTCCTGGAGTGACAGAGGATGCCATTCGGTGGTCAAGGCCCCTGTGGCCACAGCACCCGGGATTCCGGGCTCCCCAGCTTACTAGACAGGAGAGGTTTATTGCTTTACACCCCGTACCAGTCACGGGATGATTCTGTATAGCACCCACCAGTTTGAAATGAGAATTGTGGCACTTCTCACAACAAGAGGGGATTCCTGACACAAAAAGACGATAAAAGCCTTATGCCAAGACATTAACGTGGTTTCATGATTAGCCTCAGAGAAAATGTTCTTTTGTTGAAATAGTAAATATGAAACGGAATAAGAAAACACATTTGGATACATGAGTCAAGGTTTATAAATATTGTATAGAAACATACATGAAAAAATAGACTTAAAAGTTTTCCAACTATGCCTACTGAACAAGATCTTATTTCATCTCGAGACTTATTGGTTGTGTGGAAGCTCGTGTATCTGTGTAATCACCGGATTTCAATACATATTTGAGTGAAATTTTTATCAGGCTGTTAACTTTTGGAGTTAACTTTCTGGGTCAGGTTAAGAAACTGATCTTACTTGTTACTGTTAACATAATGTCAAGTTTCTGTTTGTTTGTAGTTTACATGAAGAGTCTAAAAGCAGATATTTTATTATTTTTATCACATTAGCTCAAAACTGTTTAGGAACGAAGTTTTGTCTTTTTGTTTTTACTTTTAATTTCCAAGCATTTGTTGGTTTTTAAATTCTATGCTTATTTTCTAGATTTTTTTTACATTGAGTTTTAGTATTTCTACTGTTAGAAAACATGAATAATTTAGTACTCATATAATTCAGAATTGCTCTATCTCTGTTCTTTTAACTCTGTTTGATCTGTTAAAAGCTGACAAAACAAATTTAAAGTTTTATATTACTATTACGTTTTCTCTATTTTTCTGATGTATTTTGATGTGGTCACTCATTCACTTACTGCTGTAGTCGAGAACTCTTAAACATCAAATTACACCTAGTTCTCTTTGAGGAAAGGGGGAAAAAAAAAAAAAACTGGGAATAGACCAATATAAATTCCTGCTTTACAACATATCGGTTCTATTAGGAAAAGCAAGGAAAAATAAATACATAAAATACAAACTCTTTAAATAAGGAGACATGCAATGGGAAAAAATGAAACAGGGATGGAAACAGGGACGGAAATAGGAGGGATAAATACAGTATTACTATCCAAAATCAGATGGTGAAAAAAGAAGAGCAAAAGTCTGGGTATTTCAGTAGATTCTTTAATAAAAAGCGAGGAAGCAGAGATTTCAGGAAAGAGGACAACAATGGCGGAGACCCAAGGAGGAGCTTATTCTTGGAGCCTTACAATCAAACAGCAATCACAGCAATGTGGCCACAGCACCCTGATAAACCCAGACGGTGGTAGCAGAGGATGTAAGAAAGGGAATGTGGAAGACCCCATGGTGGAAGACAGGACAGGCGGTGGTCCCTGCCCAGTGCTGTCATGCTGGGGTGTTTTATCAACACCAGTGGTCAGCACCCAACTACAACAGAATCTCTTGGCTATTAATGTGCGTTGTTTCCCTTTCTTTGTTTCTCCTCTGTTCTTTCACCCCATTCTGTCTTCTCTTCCCTTCTCAATGCTTCTCTTCTTCTTCCCTCCTTTCTTTCTTTCCTTCCGTCCTTCCTTCTCTCCCCCTCCTGTCACTTGCTTGATTTTGTTTCCTTCAAACTTTCAAGGTATTTCTCATACCCAGCCAGTGATAGGAATCACTAATATGTGCCAATTTCACCCAAATGCTGGAGGTTTCACTTAAATTCCATATTAAAAAAACAAAAGAGAACCACAGACATTTTCACTATCCTCTGCACCAGGGACCTCGTCTCCTGCATATACCTGAGCAGAAGAAGGAAGATCTGTTTTCTGAAAAGAAACCTCCAGCTCAAGGAAACCAGACATAGTTGAGAGAAATCAA
Source organism: Potos flavus (assembly GCA_028534135.1). Taxonomy (NCBI): domain Eukaryota; kingdom Metazoa; phylum Chordata; class Mammalia; order Carnivora; family Procyonidae; genus Potos; species Potos flavus. The sequence continues at coordinate 71,523,417 of CM052894.1, read as the reverse complement.
AATAGGGGGACTGAGTGAAAACCAGAATTCTAAATAGTAAGATGTCTCAACTCCAAGAACACACGTGGCCAGGTGTACAGCCTGGCTGCACCGTCACAGCCCCTCCTCAGGAGCAGATCAGAATGTTCCACTACAGGAAATCCGCCCTAACGAAGATGAAAGATACATGAATTCTCCTATGACACAGAAGAGCAAGATCACCCAAAATAAAGTTCACCAGTGGTCCAAATTTGTATATAGATTCAAATCAGTGTGCTTAGAAACTCACATTTAAAATAAACAGGAGACTTTAAAATACTGATAGTGACAGCAAAGGAAACAGAGACCAAAACACCATTTTAAAGGTGATCACGGGGGCGCCTGGGTGGCTCAGTTAAGTGTCTGACTTAGGCTCAGGTCATGATCTCAGAGTCCAGGGATTGAGCCAGGTTCCTGCTCCCTACTCAGCAGGGAGTCTGCTTCTCCCTCTGCCCCTCCCCGCCTGCTCATGCTCTCACTCTATTTCTCTTTCAAATAATACATGAAATCTTTAAAGAAATAAATAAATAAAGGTGACCATAGGAATGGAGGCAATAGGCAGAGCAGACATAAATTAGTTACCTGTAACTCATCCCCCTATGGATTGAGAAAATATTCCACTGGCAGGTGGTAGGGGGGATGGGTAGAAAATAGTAAAGTCGCTTGAAATTTTAAAGTTTGTACATGAAAACTATAATAATAGACCTAAAATATGATTATTGAAGATATTTTTAAAAAACAGTAAAAGCTCCATTAAAAACAGATAAAGGAGTTGAATAACCATTTGTACAAAGAAGGTATACAAATAACCAATAAGGGAGGAAAAAAAAACAGAGAAAGAGGGAACACATCCCAGCTCATTCTATGTGCCAATATTACCCTAATACCAAAACTACGGGGGGAAATCACAAGGAAAAAACTACACACAAAAAAATATTCCTCATATACACATATACCCTGAACAAATAATTTTTTAAATGCTTCAACACATTAAAAAAAAAATTACATATCATGACCAAATATTATCTATCAGAAATATGACCTTGATGTAACATCAAAAATCAACTAACTTAATGCACCATAACATAATAAAGAACAACAACCACAAGGTCATCCCAACAAATGCATAGAAAGCGTATGACAAAATCCAACATCTCTTCATGATAAACACTCTCAACAAACCAGGAACAGAAGAAACTTCTCCAGTATATAAAGAGCATCTACAAAAATCCACAACTAAAACCACACTCAGAATGAAAGAAGGGATACTTTTGCCCTGAAATGGAAAAGAAGGTAAGTATATCCATCCTCATTACTTCTGTTCAACATTTTACTGGAGGTTCTAGCCAGTGCAATAGAATAGGAAATAAAAATTAAAGTCATCTGGATTAAAAAGAAAAGATGGAAGCATTTCTTTATTTGCAAAGGACATGATCCCATACCAGTAATCTATAAACTAGAATAAATAATTTTAACATGTTTGCAAGATAGAAGAGTAACACCCAAAAACCAACTGTATTCCTATATACTAGAAACGAACAGTTCAATATTGAAATTAAGAAGCAAGGAGCACCTGGGTGGCTTAGTCGGTTGAGCGTCAGACTCTTGATTTTTGGCTCAGGTCATGACTTCAGGGGCCTGGGATGATTGAGCTCCGAGCGAGGCTCTGTGCTCAGCAGAAATCTGCTTGAGATCTTCTCTCTCCCTCTCCTTCTGCCCTTTCCCTAGCTCTCTCTGTCACAAAATAAATACATAAATCTTGGGGGGAAAAAAGAAAGTAATACCACAGCCAAATAATACTTTACAACTGAGTCGTGAATACTTAATGGTGAAAAGACAGTATCTTCCATATATGGTGTCTCCCACGTACCTGGTTTTGATTCACATTTCCTTGATTATTAGTGATGCTGAACATCTTTTCAGGTACCTGTTGGTCATGCCTATGTCTTCCTTGGAAAAATGTCTATTCAGATTCTTTACCCATTTTTTTAAATCAAATTATTTGTTTTTTTGCTAGTGAGTTATATACATTCCTTATTTATTTTGGCTATTAACCCTTTATCTCATATATGGTTTGCAAATATTTTCTCCCATTCCGTAGGTTCCATCTACATTCTCCTGATGGTTTATGTTGCTATGCAGAGGTTTTTAGTGATGTAGTCCCACCTGTTCCTTTCATCTTTCATTACGTGTGCTTTCAGTGTCATATCTAAAAACTCACTGCCAAAACCAATGTCAAGGAACTTTTTCTGTGTTTTCTCCTAGCAGTTTTACGGTTCAGGGTCTCATTTTTTTTTTTTTTTAAGATTTATTTATTTATTTCAGAGAGAGAGAGAGAGTGCATAAGCAGAGGGAGGGGCAGAGTGAGAGGGGAAGCAGACTCCCCACTGAGTATGGAGCCTGACATGGGGCTGGATCCCAGGCTCCACAGATCATGACCTGAGCTTAAATCAAGAGTTGGATGCTTAACAGACTGAGCCACCCAGGTGCCCTTCTGGGTCTTACTTTTAAGTCTTTAACTCATATAAGTTAATTTTTGTACAACATAGGGTATGGGTCCAGTTTCATTCTTTTGCATGTGAATACCCAGTGTTCCCAACACCTTTTACTGAAGTAATAATTTGCATATAGATTACCCTTTACCAAACGAAACAATGCTTTTCCCCATAACTCACATGACTAAAGAGTTCATGAGGGTATATCTACATTTATTGATAGAAAACTGAAAAGCAATCTCTGAGACATTTAATTTCTGTGTCATATGTGCATCACATATGTTTGTTATATATCTAGATAGGCAGATGTGGGATTTATGGTTGGCTCTTTATATTCAGATATTTTGCATCACAAGGAAACACTGCATAGCAATTCTCCGATGTTTTGGTGGTTTTCAAAATACATATTATGAAATAGAAATATTGACAAATGATTATTTCATAATAGGAAATACATGGGCCTATATATGCCCACCCAAACCCAAGGTACAAATATTTGAGTCTGACTAGGATATCGATATTAGATCTGAGATCTTTGCTGTCATTTCATTTACCTCTGAGACTGAATATCCTAAGGACAAGTGGGTGTGGGAGCATATGACATATACGCAAAATTTCAAGAAGCATTTACCATCTTGATCACATATTCACTTTGTCCCAACAGAAGGATCTAATAGTGATTTACGTTTGTTTGTTTGTGTCAGGGGCATTTTAATTATGCAAAACAAAAGCAGGGGAAAAAATAACAAATTAGCAGTCATACCCTTCAAAACCAGAAAGTATATGTGTTACAGTGTATTCATAGCTATTATTCTTAATCTCCTAATTAGAAGATAAAATACGAGTATCTAACAAAAAGTGCTAGTGATATATAAGTTCTTAATAAATACTTAATTGACTGTAACTCTATTGATGGGACTCCTGAAAATTCTATTAATGGTCAATGATGAGGAACTGTTCAGATATAAATTCTTGATGAAGCCAACAAAACTGTATTATTGACTTAGTGGACAGTGGAGGGTATATAAGTAACTCCTTTTATTCTACTGTTGACCTTAAACTTGTGTATAAAGACTCCTCATATGTTAATACCAGTCTGAGAGATACACATACTTGTTCTCATCATCTCTACGTAAGAAACGTCAGGCTTAGCTGGTTAAGTAAAATATTTTATATGAGAAAGTTAAATAACCAACCCAAAGTAGCACCACTACAAGGTGGCAAGTCTGAAATTGAAACCTAAGTCCCAATTCCAAACTCAGAGCTTTCCCCTCAAAAAGCTGGCTAGAGAAGAAAAAAAAAAGAAAAAAAAAAAAAAACTGGCTAGAAAAGCAAATACTTGAATGAATAGCTACTGCTTCCTCATCGAAACCTTAATATTCCACCTTCTCCTGACTGCCTTAAGCGGACTCTCAGTAACAAATTCTATACAGTTCTGTGAGGTTTTCATGAAAATGTTTGTTTAAATAAGTGATATTTTCGAAATATCTTTTCTTCTGCCTCTGATTATTGCTTGTGACTATAATGAACATTCATCCTTATTGTTTCTGAAAAGGTATGCTCTTTGTGTTCAGTGAGCTCTTTTATGCTTGTTAATTAAAAATGTACAGAGATAAAGGACAATCCCACTAATCACGCCTAGCAGCTGGTCCACCTTCCAATGACCCCCCGCTTCCTCCCTCTTGTTCTTTGTTGAGGCAAAGTTGGCCCTGCAAAGTGAGGCGGCACTGCCCAGCTCCAGATGGTAATGAAAAATCAGGACAGACTCAGTGGTTAGAAGTCTGTTCCTAAGACCCCACGTTGTACCATTGTAAGCAGGTGGCAAATAACAGACCACCCCCTGCCTTGTTGCGGCACCATTTCGAATATAGCAGCTGTTCATACAAATTTACTTCATTCTCCTCTGCAGTATCTTGGAAACTTCAACCTTTAAAAAATTAGAAGAATTCTCAGTTTTCTTCAGAGATACATTGCTTTTTATAACTGGTGCAGAAAGAAATATAGTCTCTATCTGAATAAAACCACTGGGATGGTATTTTTCTAATAATTACAGATATTTAAGCTGTTGAACACATTTTTGTTCCAAAACATAATTGAAATATATTATTTTTAAGAAATTAGTCTACAATTGCTTAGTGACAAAAAAGTAAAAGTTAGATTTTTTTACTTTTAAATGTATTTTTTACTTTCAAATATATTTTTACTTTTAAATATATTTTACTTTCACATAAAGATAACTTAGCAGCCTGATTTCCTAGAGAATGATCAAAATATATTTATACTATAAGAAGTGTTTATGCTACTTTGAAACTATTAATTCACTATATCTATTTCCAATATGTAATACTTTTACTAAAATAAAATATATATAAGGAAAAGAAAAATAAAATAAGATGAAAACAGGGAGACAAACCATAAGAGATTCTCAACTGTAGGAAGCAATGTAGGGGTTGCTGGGGGGGGGGGCAGGTGGAAAGGGGTAACTGGGTGATGGACATAAGGAGAGCACTTGATGGAATGAGCACTGGGTGTTATATTCAAACAATGAATCACTGAATTGTACCTCTGAAACTAATTTAAAAAAAATAAGAACTTGAAAAAATAAAATACATAATGCATTACATATAAAATAAAATTACTGAAACCTACTTCTGTAAACTGTTGGATGGATTTCAATTATGTGCGCGTCACTACACTGGGTTCAGTCCATGGCAGGAAGCAAACATTAGAATGTAACGTGTGGTAACATTCCTTAAAGGTCAGCGCTATGCTGCTCAAGAGAAGGCTGAAGGCCCATGAAGAAACTGGAGAACCACCCGAAACAGTCATGCAGACAATATATTTTGGTTTGTGAGTGATAGACACCACAATCAAACCAGCCCCAACAAGAGAGTTACACCAACTCCTGTAACTGCCATGTCTGTGGGCACAAGGTGAGTCTCATTTTTCCTTTCTCATGTCACACCCACTTCTCTCTGCTTTCTCCAGCCTTCCTCCCTGCCTCCTCCTACCCAGCTTTCTTCTTTTTCCAGTTCTCTCAGGATGTGTCCAGACCTAGGCATCTTTCTCCAGTTACCTCTCTCATCCTCTGTCTTCTACCTCTATCTTCTGTATCTTTCTCAAACTATATTTCCCTCTTTCCAACACTTTTGTTTCCTAACCCAAGAGTTACATATAACAGAGAATAACAAAGAAGAAAAATCAATGAAAAATTAAAGATGGAAATTTAATGTTTCAGAGATACAGGTAGTGCAATGCAGGTTTGACAACTCGAAAACACCAGAGACCAAGGCTCTCTCCTCCTTTACTGCTAAACCATCCTGAGCCACATGGATTTCTCTCCTTATATGTGACTCATGGTTCAAGGCGGCTGCTAAAGCCCCAGCCATTACAAATGTGTTCCAAGAGGGAAGAAGGGGAGGCAGTGGAATAGAAAAAAGGATCCTCCTTTTAAAAGCTTTCTGAGAGGCCCTCTCAGAGATTCTCCTAATGGGTAGAGGTGTGTCAAAGGAGAGGTCATTCAATCGCCTTTACATCTATTAGGGAGAAAGAAATGAAGGGATTTAAAGGAGGTGGCTGGAACTTTCTGTCCCTCACTGTCCTCCTTCATTCAGTCTCTGTAACAGCAAGCATTTGTCAACTGCTGGTCTACAACACAGAGGAAGTTCTAGAAATAAGTACTGAATATTTCTACAGTTCACTCATTTTCTCCTTAATGTCCTAAATTAGCTAGCCTTAGGGAACTCTGTATAGCTGCAACTGTTGTCCAAATTCATTGCTAAACTTGTCCGTGAGAGAAACTCTTCATGATGTTTTGTTGCATTTGTCTTATGAAATATCTCTGGGAGGTAGAATCTATGTGAATGGACCAAAGCCAGGAGTGGAGGAGTTCACTGCGGGGTTGTCTGCCCTGGAGAATGCCTGAAAGGTGTCTGTTTACCTTCTGCTCAAAGGACAAACTGCAAATCCGAAAGGGATGCGGGCTTTTGTTCTTCGTGCCGCTACCGTAAGAAATGAAATAACAATACTGACACTGATAGGCAATGCAAAAAATTAACAAGAGCCACCATTTATTAAGTACTAAAGTACCAGGCATTGTGTTAGACATTTTAGTTACTATACATCTCTAAGAATATTTGACATACTTAGTAGAAGAGATCACTATGTGAGCATCTCCCAGATTCATTCCAGGCTCCATCCAAAATCTACTCCTTTGGAATGTCCGGAGCTTATAACTCACGTTTAGTAAATCCCTTGGGATATTCTAATATCCAACTAAATTTGACACCCACTGCACTAGATTAAAAACTTGTTTCAATAAACAGTATCAATTTCAGAGGGAATGGATAATACCATAATACCCAGAGAAGAGCTACACAACAAACTCCTGAACTGTATGAAATTAGGAGAGACTGGCTGGCTCCGTCGGTAGAGCGTGCAACTCTTGATCTCGGGGTTATAAATTCGAGCCCACACTGTGTGTACAGATTACTTAAAATCTTAAGGAGTGCCTGGGTGGGTCAGTCGGTTAAGCGTCTGACTCTTCATTTCAGCTCAGGTCTTGATCTCAAGCCTGTGAGTTCAAGCCCCGCATTGGGCTCTACCTTGGGCACTGAGCCTACTTAAAAATGAAAAAGTTAAAAAAAATAAAATCTTTTATAAAAGGAGAGATTTATGAATTTGCAACCTAGAATTTATAAGATCCGACACTTTAAATAGGGCTAGTGTGTACATCTGCTATAGTTTGAGTCCTATCTCAGGTTGGCTCAGTAAGCTATGTATGGTTCTCATCACAGACTCTCTGTTCAGTGATTCTCAATTAATCCTCCGTGATAATTAGTGTTCCAAGTTGAAGAATTCCTTCAAAAATTAGTACTGTTGTCAAAACCAGATTAACCAAAGGGGTAACTGTAACAAGATAATGGCATCTAGATGGACAGATCCAGTTGTTAAGACATTTAACAGATGCTTCTTTGTCAAAAAAAAAAAAAAAAAAGCTACTACAATCTATGTGTATCATAATCTTTTTTAGATACCTTCTAAATAATTAGATTCTAAATAATTCTTCCATAAAATCAGAGGATGTGAAGAACAAAAAAGAATTCTCCAAATCACAAATTTTTCAAAAACACATTTTCTTCTTTTTTTTTTTTTTTTTGTTTTAGATTTTATTTATTTATTTGAGGGGGAGAGAGAGCACGCACACGCAGAAGCAAACTCCCCACTGAGGAGGGGGCCCGACTTGGGACTTGATTCCAGGACCAAGATCATGACCTGAGCCGAAGGCAGACGCTTAACCAACTAAGCCACCCAGACACCCCAAAAAAGACATTTTCTTAATATATGTATACCAACATATGTACATGATTTCTACAGTGGTTGGTAGGATTATTCACAAATATTCCAGTTCTTCTACTTCTGGGCATAAGGCAGGGTTGAACTGCCTTTTGAAATTCTGAGTTGGCCATGCAACTCTCTGGCCGATGAAAATCTGAGGAGAGCCCAAAGGAAGCTTTAAGAACCAGTGCATCTAGACTCTAGAAACACAGGTATGTATGTATATATGTATCTATCTATCTATCTATATATATATATATATATATATATATACACATCTCCATTCTCTTTTCCCCTGACACAACTTGGAATGTTTCAGGTGCTAATTACATTCTCCTGGGTACTGGCCTGAAGAGGACATGGGACAGAGCTCCCAGCTAGCCCATGATGGACATGCTGTATGGGTGAGAAATAAAACCTTCCTTACTCTACGCCCCTAATATAGAGGGTTGCTCGTTATCACAGAATTGCCTAATTTATCTTTCCTGACTCATCTGTATAGCAAAAGGTCTCCTGCCTTTCCTTAAAATGTATACCATTACCAAAATGGCCCTTTTCACATCTAACAATAATTTAAGCCTAGTTATGGGAAAGGAAAATAGCACCTATTGTAATATCAATCTACTAAGAAAACTCAAGTTTCTCTATACGTGTAATTCCCAAACAACTATGAAAATGCATCAAGAAGAAAGAAAAGATTAGCTTTCAGGAGAGAATGTCAGTGAGCTATGCAAAAGGAGCAGAGTACAATTCAGCCTTTCAAGGACACAAAACAATGGCTTAAGACTTGTGAAAAGAAAGGGAAGACCCAGCATACAATCAATAACTAGTGGCAGCAAAGGCACCATCATGTGTGCTCAGTTTAAAGACAAATTGTTCTTTTATTGACAGCCACTCCCGGCTGCGACCTGTCTGAATGATCTAAGGAAACTGTATGGCAGCAAAATTAGCAGAAAAACACATCCATCTCAGAAGGAAAACTTATAAAATTACAAATATTTTTCTCTAAAAAAAAGGGTTATGGACACATTTGATAATCAAGACTCTTCACAGCACGTTAATCCCACGTTCGCAACCTCTCTGTATATCACTGGCCTGAAAGGCTCACAGTAGTTTTTCCATATTTCTCCCCAAGGACTCTCTTGACTGAAGATTAATTGTGACATTAGGTTAATTTTGTTTCACCTTTCTTTCAACTTTATTTCCCCATCTTTTAGAAGCGGTTTCCTGTTTATTTTAGAAGCTCAGGAGGTGCTGACAAGTAGAGTTTGCTCATAATGGCATAAAGATTGGGAGTAAGGGCGCCCGTTTTCAAATTCAGGTCACGTAAACTTACCAATTTCCTTTAAATAGTCTACGAAAAATCACACTGCAGCATCATGCATGCTATCTGGCACAAAGCAGCCCGTCTGCTCTTCCCAATATGCAGACAAAATGCATCCTGTCTTAACTCATAACGTCATCTTTTAAGCTTTGATATAAAGCACAGCTGGTTTTGGCATAAATTTTACATGTTTAGAGGGCATAGCCCCTAGTGTCCCCTTGTTTTCAGGTGTCAGATCACATTTCTCCCACACACAAGATCTATGTTCAAATTCCATGAAAACGAGGGATTTCTTGAGATGTTCTTATAAGCAGTTTTGCCTCACACAGAATATTGAACTAAATTTGATAAAATGTTTCTTCTTCCAAAACTTATTTTTTAACCAAATAAGGTTGTGATTTTATGAAAACATGCATTGTGCCAATTATGGTTTACTGCAATCCATACTAATGATATGAAAAGTCCCATATGAAGTATACCCACAAAGCCCACAGAATGCTTATTTTTTTATCAAACAGCATGAGTAGAACTTCACTGCACCTGCTTTTCTAATCTACAAACAGGAAAAAAAAAAAAAAAAAAAAAAAAAAAAATTTCCCCCAAAGAGAACTGAGTAAGACAGCACCAGGTACCGCAACACATAACATTTACTCAGTCAATAAGTACTCCATAAACGCTTTATGCAGAAGAGGAAAACACGCAGATCTAGATTGAGTCTGACTCAGGATTCAAACCCTGGCTGTTGTACTAAGCGGTCATGGGACCTACAGGCGACCTCTAAACCTACAGAAGCCTCAGGGAAGCTACCAACAGTTCTATTCTGCAGTTATTATACGAATTAAAAGAAATAATGTACAGAACTCTCCTACCCTGGAGACTGACACAAGGTTGAAGTCAACAAATGCCAGTTCCCGGGGTGGCCTTAAATTGTGCTGACAAATACCCGGTTCCTCTCCCTCTAAGAAACTGGAAATTATACTTTCCAGCCCCGTTGTAGTTAGTACCATACAGCTAGTTATAACCAATGTGCTGTGAACAAAAGCGCCAGCCAAAGTCAAAAACAAAACAAAAAAACCCCAATCCTATTTCTGATAGTGAGGCTGTAAGATTGAACAACGTCCTCACCCCCAGTTCCATGTGTCACAGAGCTATACCCCACACAAAACCAACATGAGTGAGAAATAAATGTCTACCGTGTGAAGCCAGAAATTGTCAGCAGTGGGTTGCTGCCATGAATAAAACCTAAGCTATGTAGCCCGGGATAAGGAATTAGAAGGAAGAGAAAAAAAAACAATTGCAACTGGAGGATCCAGTAAGAGAAACTGTCAGCAAAGGTAAATTAGGAGGCGGACTGTGAAGCTAACGGACTTGTCCTTTTAGGAAAAGAGAGTAGAAAATCGAATGGTAGTAGCACGTATCTGTCTGATATTGGCAGCATTTGGAAGCACGCTATAAGAAATAAGTGAGCTCATGGACAAATTCGTGAGATTAATGCAGGCATAAATGGGAACACAGAGCAGCGTGCTTCTGCCTGAAGAACAAGCTTGTGTCAGGTAAATGCTTCCATGGAAAATAACCAAAGGTCCTCAGAGAGCAACAGAACATTATTGGAGGGGGACAAGAAACACCATGTGACGAGCCCAGTATCCTGCACCGTTTTGAACTACAATACACTTGTCGGTTTTCATCCGTGCAAAGAAGGTGAGATGCTGAGCAAAAAACATGACACCTAAAAAGCACCTAAGCTAAGCCGAGTTTGAACAGTCTCACGGATTCAGAAGAAAAATAATAATCAGGTTCAAGGGACAAAAGAAGCTGGAATTAAGGAGCCAGACCTCAGAAAAACACAGTATCACTTGACGTAGTCTGTGGATTCCCAAGTTTCGAATGGGGCCAAGAAATGGAGAAGTGGGAGCTGATGCTGAAGCCAGAGCACCAGTCTCGCCGCACAGGGGTGCCCAGAGCCCCCGGGTCCCCTGCAGGCTTGGAGGATCACGAAAAGGACTCCCAGGACTTAAGTCATCACATTGGCAGTATGGTTATTAAGGCAAAGGATACAAGCTGGAATCAGCAAAGAGATAAAGGAGGGTGAGGAGAAGTCCGAGAGAAAGCAGGAGCAAGCTGTCCAAGTCCTCTCCAGGGGAGTCACATGGGACACGATCGGTTCCCCCAGCAGCACTGTGTGATAACACGTTCAAAGCCTTGCCGATGGGGAAGCTCAGCTGGGTCTTGAGTCCAGGGTTTTGACTGGGGCAGCGCCTGCCTCACTGACCTGGTACTCAGACCCCAGCCCCTCAGAGCAATCCTATCATATATGTAGGGGTGGCCCAGAGACTGAGGCATACAAAAACATCTGTGTCGGGCAGAATATTCCAACGGCGCGAAGGTTATTTCCCCAGGGCCATTCCTGAAAACAAGACTTTCTGTGGAATGCACAGACTTGAGCAATGCTTGTCTGTTATTAATCTCCTCCTGTGTACCTGCGAAAACAAACAATTAAAATTGAGAAGGCCCCAGAAGATGATGGACTCAGATAATTAGCATAAATTTTAGGTGGGGCCTCAGAATGGCAATGTTATAGAAGACTATTGGCAGTCTATTATTATTCCTGGAACTTCTGATTGTGCTTAGTTCCATGGAGAAGAGGGATTGAGGATGCAGGTGGAATTAAGTTTGCTAGTCAGTTGCCCTTTGGGGGCCATTATGCTGAATTACCTGCATGGGTCCAATATAATCACAAGGGTCCTTCCAAGCACAAGAGGCAGAAGAAAGAGTCTTAGAGATAGAAAAGGCCATGTGATGAAACAAGCAGAGTCTGGAGCCATGTGTTTACAGGATTGAAAGATGGCAAACTTTGAAGATGGACCATGAATCAAGGAATGAGGACGGCCTCCAAGAGCTGGAAAAAGGAAAGGAATAGCTTCTCCCCTAGAAGTTCCAGAAGAAACATAGCCCTGCAAAAACCCTGGTTTTAGCCAAGTGAGACTCACTTCAGACAGCTTTTCTCCAGAGCTGTACGATAATTAATTTGTGTTGTTTTAAGCCATTAAGTTTGGGCTAATTTGTTTCAGGAGTCACAGACAACTAATGTAGTCTACTCCTAGGATGTTAAAGACATATACTCTTTTCTCCTTCTTTCCTGTTTTTTTCCTTCTTTCTTCTCTAATAATGCTTATCGAATAGGTTCAACACTTTATTGGATTGTGACCATGTATGAAAGTGGCCGTGTATTGGAAGTGACGAAGTTTCCCTTCAAACCACAACAGATGTGTTGTTGGTGTACCCATATGAACATGATACAAAGTGGCTTACTTCATTAATTTATTACAGAGCGGGGGGAGGAGCAGAGGGAGAGGGAGAGAGAGAATCTCCAGAAGAATCTGCAATGAGCATGCAGCCTGATGTAGGGCCAGATCCCATGACCCTGACATCATGACCTGAGCCAAAATCAAGAGTTGGACTCTCAGCTGACTGAGTCATCCAGGCGCTCCCCCATCAAAGTATCCTTTAAAACAATGGACATTGTAAGAGATAAAGTCATAGGAGTCAAGCCACAAGTAAGATTTAATGATTCCATACCTGTATGCACATAACATAGCCTCAAGCATAGAAAAAAAACTGACAGAACTGAAAAGACAAATTTACAATTAATGCATATTAATACTTTTTCATTAGTAATCAACAAAGCTAACCAACAAGTACGTATATGTGGCACATTCTAGGCAAGTCTCGAAAAGTTTTAACAGACTAATAATAAAACATTTTAAGCTCTCTGATCATAGTGCAAATATGCTAGCTATCCACAGATGTTTAGAAATTAAAGGGCTAATAAAAAATTTAAAGGTAAAATGAAAAATTAAAATAAAACACACAAAATTAACAAAACATACACATAAAATTGTGTAGGAAGCAGCTAAAGCCCTGTTGTAAGAGAACTAGTAGCATTAAATAGGTATGTTAGAAACTTAGGCTGAAGACATTATTTAAATATCCACCTCCAAAAGCTTGAATGATGACAGTATATTAAATCCAGAATAATTAGAAAGAATAAGTAAAAACATGAATTAATTTAATATAAAATAAACACAGAGACTGTATAGCCTACCAGAAATCGAACACAATCAGAGTGGACTAAAGAGTAACTGGGTGATATCCTATTTGCATCTCTTTATTTCTATTTCTTTAATAATGAAAATGGAATATGAGCTATTTTACTGCATTGAAAGAGTTCCTCAGCTAATATGTTTGTGTTCTAACAAGTCAATTGTCAAAAATCCCTTTTTTTCTTTTTTATTTGTTAGTTTGTAAAGGGTAAGGACATAAGGACATTAGTCTGTAAAGGGTAAGGACATGATGTCAGAAGACTCCCAGTTTCAAGTAATTTCTTCCACTGAGGTTTGTGTGGCCGTGGCCATGGAATTTATTGTCATTACACATCAATGCTGTCATCCGTACGGTGAAGATTATACTTTAAATCTTGAGTTTATCATGAGGACTCGATGTAAAGCTGCATAGTGCCTGGCATAGGTAAACACTCAGCACTTGATAACTATTACTGTTTTTATGCTAGGACTGACTTTTCATCTCAAACTTGAAAGTCCTACAGCCTACAACAGTGCAGCTAAAGGATGTCACGCAGCCTTGCTCATCTGAACCACAAATCACTTAAGACTTCAAATTCTACTTTTAAATCTTCTCACATAAGTTAAAGGTAATTTTATTTGAACTCTCAAGATTTATTCTCATTTTTTTTTATGTGAAGAGGAGTCAATAAGGACAGAGAACTATACATTTTCTCTTTTTAAGAGAAAGAATGCAAAAATACTGGTTGCCTCTCATTACACTAACGTTAAACATCTTCATGCAATGAGGTGTACTTAAATCTTATCAGCTTGTTTTCCTTCCTCCCTGACATATTTTCAGAGTTCTACTAACATCACAGGCAAAACATGAATTGTCAAATTAACACTTAACGCAGTCAAACGTTAACCAGAAATCCACCTCAAGTGCTGTGGTGTCATCAAGAATCCACTGAAGAGGAAACAGATCCCAGAGATGGAAGAAAAACGTCTGTGATTCCACAGAGGTTATGCTCGGTAGGGAGACAAAATGTATTTGCTGCTTCAGTGACCCAGTTTAAATTCACCAGTCTTGATGGAGGTGAATGAGCTCGAAAAACGTTTTCTTAGGCTTTTTCCCCTTACACAGTCTGCTACTGCTTCATTTTCTGGCCATAGTCTTACCAGGTGCAATGTTCAGGAGTTAGAATTCTGACCATTTCATAAACATATGGGATACTTATTGGATTTTAGGAGAGGTTATACAGGTGCCTTAGGTGAATGAGAAAGTATGATTTACCTCAAACCAAGCAGCCAATGAGTTAAGAATAAACTAATCCAGATATACTCAATCCAGAAACCAGACCAGGAGGCAAAATAACAGATTTGAGGAAAATAACATGTCTTTTAGATGAAAACGGGAGATTTCCCACAATATGCAATGTTCTATCATGCTTGATGTTTATCTAAGGATAGGGAATCATTACTCCAATTTTCCAGAGGATGAATCACAGAGATACAGCAGAGCTTGCATGAGGTTGTACATTCTAGTGCCTGGAATACGATTTATTTTTGTCAGTTTCCACTCTTCTGACATTTGCTAGTGCACCATGCCATCTCCAAAATTCAAGATTCCTGTTTCCAAGGCACAGTGTAACAAATTTTAAGAGACAATAAGGCAGAAGTCAAGTTCATATTAATTCATGGAATCTTGTTTTGAGTTAGAACGCCACTGACTCTTGCTATGAAAATTAGGTCATAATTAGGACCATTATCTACAACAAGAAGCTTTGGCATTTAGACTTTTCTTCTTCCTGCCCT
Organism: Potos flavus; assembly: GCA_028534135.1. NCBI lineage: Eukaryota > Metazoa > Chordata > Mammalia > Carnivora > Procyonidae > Potos > Potos flavus. Next base: position 71,508,364 of record CM052894.1, on the reverse strand, counting down.
CAAAACAATCCTCTATTTTTCACAGGAACAAAAGTTGGAGAAGCAACACACAAAGACAGACAGTACAGCTGTCCTATACAGCAAGGCCTGTCCCCAGCTCTGACCTTTGTTCCCCTCGTTCGTAACCCTTCGTAACCCTTCGTTCCTCCAGTCAGAAAGCATAATAGACAAGAAAGTGACTAGCTAGGAGCAAAATGTGAAATTCTAAGAATTTGCATGTTGATGCTTTTCATTCTGTTACTCTTAATTTCTCCCACACCCTATGTCACTCCTCAAGAATCCAAGTTCCTTGTACTATTGGCTGTTTGATTTCTTACTGAGGTTCACCTAAACTTGACCTGTCTTACAATGTCACATGCTCCAAAGTTACATCTCTTATTTCTTTTCGAAAAAACTATTTATTCCACAAAAAAAATCTGATTAAGTCACACCAAACAAAACGTCCTTATAAGACAACTCATTTTCTTAAATTTCTTAACCTTTCCCAATACATTCTCCTTTTAATTACAATGATTTTTAGATCATATCAATCTCAATAATAAGGTATTTAGTAACAGGTTATATTTTTAAACCCATGATTTAAAATTTTTTTTTTTTCCCCATTAAAAAATATTTGGTGAAAGCTCTGGATGTGTGTGCTATTGTAAGCCTGCATCTGAAATCAGTGTCCTAGGTCCAGAGACATCTGTTTCCAGCGAAGACAGAATAAAGGAGACTGCCCTGTCCTCCTAACAGTCAAATCACTAGATAAAATATACAAACATCGCTTTTGATGACAAAAGGCAACAAGGATGGTGGAGCCTGGAAGAAACAGGTGAGATAATACGATTGCTCTGGTTTTCTGTCCTGAGAGGCACTGGAGACCACGACCCGGCAGGAGAGAGGGGACCCAGGCAGAGACAAGCAGCCTCGGGTCGAGGAAATGCTGCAGAGAATACAGGTCACCACGGCAGACAGAGCTCTAAAACCAAAGTACCAGAGAGGAAGCATGTCCACGATGCACAGAGTAGTTCCCCTGTACTGAAGATGGCACGTGTATCAGGAAACTACCAGAGGTGGGGGGCGGGGGCAGCCGCCCAGAGGACTAGGAGGGACACACACAGCAGGAACAGACAGCTGAGTATAGTACTATCACCCCCCAACCCCCAGCAACGAGACTGGTTCAGCTCCACATAGGTCAGGGGCAGGTGGCCAGAGCACACAGAGGGCTCCTGCCTTAAAATAGGGGAGAGTCAGCCCGAGGAGCAGCACTGCTCTGCACCTCTCATAAGTGTTAAACCAAGACTCACATATTAAACCACGTTCGAAGAACTTACCTTCATCCAGCACAAGTTCAAGAATATTTATAGAAAATCAGAGGTAAAATTCATAATGTCTGCCATCCAATAAAAAAGTACCAGGAATGAAAAAAAAAAAAAAAGGCACATAATTATCAGGGGGGGAAAAAAATATCAATGAACTGTAACTGAATAAAAACTGACAAAGATACCGGAAATTGCAGATGAGGATGTTAAAACTATTATTATCACTGTATTCCAAATGCTCAAAATTTAAGAAGAAACTTATAGAAGACATCAAAAAAGACCCAAATCAAATGCAAAGAACTGAGAACTACAATATCTGAAATAAAAAATACACTGTATGGGAGAGTAGACATTACAGTTTAAAAGAACAGTGAATTTCAAGGCACAGCAATAGAAACTGTATACATGGAACATATAAATTTTTAAAAACAGAAAAAAGAAAAGAACATCAGTGCTATATAGGACAACTTCAAGCTGTGAATATACTTGGAAACTGGAACCCTTAAAGGAGACAAAAGGGAGAGAGAGACAAATTACTTGAAGAAATAATGTCTGGAAATGCTCCAAATTCAAGGAAAGCTATATAAATCAATAAATCAATAAATCAATATACTCAACAATATCAGAGCAGAAGAAACACTAAAAATGAAACCAAGGCACATCATAATCAAATTCCTCAAAACAGGGATAAAGACACAATCTTAAAAGCAGTCAGAAAAATAAAACAACTTGTTAGTTATGGTAAAATAAAGATAAAGATGACAGAAGACTTCTTGTCTGAAAAAAAAACTGCTAGCAAAAACCAATAGAATATTTTTCAAGCATTGAAAGAATAAAGCTATCATCCTAGATATATCAATCTAGTGCAAATATCTCTGAAAAAAAAATGTTAGTAAAGACATTTTCACATAAGTTACACCTGAAGGAATTAATCACCAGAAGACACAGTCCAGGAAATGTTAAAGGAGTTCCTTCAAAAAGCAAGAAAATGATTCCAGATGGAACTGCAGACCCGTTCGAAGGAAAGAAACAGTAGTGGTAATACATGGGTAAATATATGAATTTTATTTTGTTTAAATATGTTGAAAAGTTAATGGACTGCTTAGTAAAAGCAATTGTAATATATGGGGGGATAACGTGTATGTGTAAGACATATGACAAAAGTAACATGGTATGTATGATCAAAAACACAAAAATCAGGAGAAAATAAATGGATAGTACCACTACAACCTTCTTACACTATTAAGTGGTAAAATATCACTTGAATATTGACTGTGATAATTTAAACACGTACTTAAATAATAAGCATCCTAAAATAACACAAAAATTATAGTCAGCAAAGAGATAAAGTAGGAGAAAAAAAATACTGAATGCAAACATGGGAAAGAGAAATAAAGAACAAAGAAAACAAATATAGAACAATAAATTTACAATAGCAATGTTAGTGGTCTAAACATTCTACTTAAAAGACAGAAACTGTCAGATTTCATTTGAAAGCAACATTTAATACTATATGCTGACCACAAGAAACCCAAGTTAAATATGAAGACATAAATAAATGAAAAGTAAAATGATGTCCATTTATTATGCTAATCCTCTCCCTTCCCCCCCCCCAAAAAAAAGAAGCTAGAATCACTATATAACAAAAGATAAAACAGAGTTAAAAGTAAAGCATACCAATTGGGATGTAAGTAAATAAAAGTCATTTCACAATGATGAAAGGTCTACTCATCAAGAGACCAAAACAATCCTAAAAGTTGAAATTCCGTGAAGATTCTCCACAGAAGGAATTGGCTCAAGTGATCGTGGAGGTTGGCAAGGCCAAAGTCCAGAGTAGCCAGCATGCTGAGGACCAGCGAGCTGCAATTCAAGTCTGAAGGCACTCTGTAGGCAGAGTTCCCTCTGCCTTGGTGGATCTCAGTCTTTATCTTAAGGTCTTCTAGTGACTGGATGGGGCCAACGCATATGATGGAGGACAATATACTGCTCAAAGTCTACTGAATAAAATTTAATTTCATCTAAAAATACCTTCACAGAAGCATAAAATAGTGTTGACCAAATATCTGAGTACCATGGGCTACCCAAGTTTAAACATAAAATTAACCATCAACCTTACAACAGTACTTCAAGCTAGGTGAAGCAAAAACTGATAAACTGCAAGGAACAATATACAAATCAGAAATTAAGGTCACAGATTTCAATACCTTTCTCTCAATAAACAATAGAACATGAGACAAAAAAACCAGTAAGGCTACAGAAGACTTGACCAATACAATCAATCAACTTGACCAAATTGATGTACAGAAAATGCCACACAACAGAAGAATGTGCATTCTTCTCAAATACAAGCAAAAGATTTATGAAGATGTATCTTATTCTGATCCATAAAACAAGTCTCAATAAATCTAAAAGGATTCAAGCTATAAAAAACATGCTCATTTATCATCATGGAATTAAATTACACATGAATTACCAAAAGGTCATGGGAAAATCCAAAAATATTTGAAAACTAAATAATACACCTCTAAATAACCTGTGTGTCAGATAATTAGTCAAAACAGAAACTGAAAAGTATTATGATTTGCATAAAAACAAAAACATAAAAATCTGTGGGATGCCACAAAAGCCATCTTTTGGGGGGAAATTATAGGATTAAGTGCCAATACTGAAAATGAAGAAATGTCTTAAATTAATAACCTCACCTTCCATATTAAGAAATTAGGAGAAAAAAGAGCAAATAAAACAAAAACTATGTAAAAGAAAAAAAAAAAAAAACCAAGATCAGAATGGAAATCAGTTAAATAGGAAATGAAAAAGCAATAGTGAAAAGCAATGAAACCAAATATTCTCCATAGTGTATGAAGAAATTGACAAACTTCTAGCCATACCGCTTAAGGGGGAAAAAAAAAAAAAAAAAAAAACAGAAAACAAATTACCATTATCAATAATGAGGAGTTATTACTACAGATTTTGTAGTTATCAAAAAGATAATGAGGAAATATGAATAATGTCATGCTAACAGTTTTTATAATTTATATGAAATGGAAAAAGTCCTTGAAAAAACACATAGTACCAAAACTCAATTAAGGATAAATAAAAAGGTACAATGTTATAGTTATAAAATAAATAAGTCATGGAAATATAAGTCAATTAGTCATGGAGATGCCAACTATAGTAAATCATACTTTATTACATATTTGAAATTTGCTAAGTGAGTAGATCTTAAAAGTTCTCATCACAAGCAAAATAATTGCCACCATGCATGGTGAAGATGTTAACTAGGCTTATGGTGATCATTTTGCAACACAAACAAATATCAAATCATTATGTTGTACCCTTGAAACGATATAGTGCTATATGTCAATTATGCCTCAATAAAAAAAAATAAGACAATAAATAACCTGAATAATACTATATCTACTAAATAAATTGAATCAGTAATTTAACCCCTCCCCACAAAGAAAACTCCAGACCAGACAGATGCACTGGTGAATTCTACCAACATTAAAAAAAGAAATCATACCAATTCTATGTAACCTCATCCAAAACACTAAAATGAAGGAAGCAATTCCCTATTCATTTCATGAAGTCAACATTATCCTGAAGCCAAAACTAGACAAAAATATTACAAGAAAAGAGAGAATCAAAGAGGATTCTCAGGTCCTTTTTCTTTATTTATCTCGGGTCCTATTATGTCCAGGTCCTTTCTATCTGGTCCCCTACCTGAGATAAACGCCACTTTGTTTTAATTTATCATTTCTACACAGTGTCAATGAGCGCTACTAAAATTTCATAAAATTCATAAAATGTCATAAAATTTCAAATAAAATTTGTATCTATTCATGACATATTAGTCTTTAGTTCCCTTTTGTAGACAGTTTTATGTCTTCCTTCACATCAGTCTACTTTGTTATATTCTTGTCCTATTGCATTAGCTACAACTTCTAGGACAATGTTGAATATGAGTAGTGAGAAGGGACATCTGTGCATTATGCTTTGATGACTTGTTTTGTTATGCTTTTTCTGTTATGCAATGCTTGTTTGTTATGCCTTTTCTCTAAGGCTAGATTAGCTTATTTCTAGTGTATGTATTTTCTGAGAAGACTAGTGCATGCTTCCAGTATTCACAAATTTAAGTTAAGCATCCCACAGCCCTATGCAAAAGACACAACTCCCATGTTGTTTTTATGTCCCTGGTAGCTGTGCTTTATCAGGGTGTCTTTGGTTTTGTTTTTGGAGAGGCCTCTTGGATTCTTACTTTGCTTAGATACAGATTAGTATTTGGACACAGAATCAAGGGTAGTTCTATAAGACTAAAAAAACTGTGGTACATTTAGACAATATATTATTATTCAATGCTAAGAAGAAATAAGCTATCCAGCCATTAAAAGACATGGAAGAATTTTTTTTTTCTTTTTTTAAGATTTTATTTATTTGTCAGAAAGAAAGAGAGAGAGAGAGCACAAGCAAGGGGAGTTGCAGGCAGAGAGAGAAGCAGACTCCCTGCTAAGCAGGGAGCCCGATGCTGGACTCCCTCCCAGGACCCTGGGATCATGACCTGAGCTGAAGGCAGGTGCTTAACCAATTGAGCTACCCAGGCATCCCAACATGGAGGAATCTTAAATGCATATTACTAAAAGAAAGAATCTGATCTGGAAAAGCTGTTTACTGTATGATTCCAAGTATACAACACTGCAAAAGAAAAAAAAACATGTAGACAGTAAAAAAATCAATGGTCACCAGAGGCTAGGGAAAGGGAGATAAATAGGCAGAGCATAAGGGATTTTTAGAGCAGTAAAACCACTCTGTATGATACTACAATGGTGAATACATTCGTTATACGTTTGTTCAAACTCACAGAATGTACGACACCAAGAGTTCACCCTAATGTAAGCCACGGATGTGAAGTGATAAAGATGTGCCAATGCAGGTTCATCAACATAACAAATGTACCATTTTGATGGGCAATGTTGTTAATGGGGGTGGCTATGTACATATTGCCAGGGGATATATGAGAACTCTGTAGCTTCCTCTCAATTTGGTAAAAATCTAAGACTGCTCGATAAATAAAGTCTTAAGAAAATACACATGGCATTGTGCTAGGCCCTGTTTGAGAGTCTAGCAGTAAATGAGAAAATCAGTGAGTGCACTTCTTCTGGAAAACAAAAACAAAAATGAAACAAAGCAAAACAAATCACAACACCAAGTGTTAGTAAGACTGTGGAGCAACTGGACTTCTCGTACAATGTTTGTAGAAGTGTGAATGTATAAATGCACTTTAGAAATCAATCTAGTAATTTCTCATAAAGGTAAACATGCAACTACTACTCTATGATCCAGCAATCCCACCTCAAGCTATTTATTCACAAAATGTGAAAACACAGGTAAACAAAGGGACTTGTGTAAAAATGTTTGTAGCAAATCTATTCATATTAGCCAAAACACTGGAAAGCTCCCAAAATGTCCATCAATAGAAAAATGCATAAATAAATTTTGGTGTATCTTAACCATAAAAAAATACTTCACAATAGAAAGAAACTGATCCACCCAAAAACATGGATCAACTTCAAAAACATTATGCTCAATGAAAGAAGCCAGACACAAAAAGAATCCATACTGTCTGATTCCATTCATGTTATGTCCTTTACCAGGCAAAAGTAATATATGAGGCAGTAAATTAGAACATAGTTACTGGGGGTAGTGGTAACTGACTGGGGTTGACAAGGCAGATTTTTCTTGGGTGATAGAAATACTGTAGATCTTAAAGGAGTACATGAATGAATGGCATTTATCAAAACTCATATTATACCTTAAATTCTTTATGGTTTAATATATATGAATTATTTCTCAGTTAAAAAAATGTACAAAGTAAGTACATCTGCTCAAAATCCAGCTCCATTAGATATAACCACAGAGCTCGGTGAATGGTCAAATAAGTTTTATTTAAAAATCATGACAAAACAATGAATCTTGTAACACTGAAAAAATAAAATAAAAGTATTTGGGGGAAAAAAATAAATAAAAATAAAATAAAAATTAAAAAAAAAAATGCAATCAAGAAAAATAAATAAATAAATAAATAAATAAATAAAAATCATGACAAGAAACATGGTGGAAAGTCCTTTTTAAATTGTTTATTCCAAAAAGAAATCAGTTGTTTTGGGAAAGTAATTATAATAATTAATAATTATTATAATTTAGGAACAACCAGAAATCACATATATAAACATGAATAAGGTAATTGCTCTAAATTAATTTTTCTCCACTCAAAACTGACAGAAGGCAATGATATGCTCAAATTACTGCTGTTTCAAATATGACATTAATACAGAATAAAAGCACTAATAACAAAAATTATGATGATAATAATAGTCAATATGTATTAGATTCACTATGTATCCAAACTTGTTCCAAGTACTTACCACATGTCAATTCATTTTATTCTTACTACAATATTTGAGACAGATAATACTATTAGTTACAATTCTTGTATGGGACCATTGGGGCATAAAGAGATTAAGTAATCTGTCTGTGACAAAGCAGATGGATTAAAACTCAATTTATTCCAAGTTCTGCTGTTCACCAGTAGAATACACTGCCTCATGATAAACATGTGTCAATACAGATGCTCACACCAGGACTGGATTATAGCAGTGAACCAAGATACAAAATACTGATTAAGGAGACATGCCAAAATTAGCACTGCTCTCTAAATTTCCTTTAACACCAGAGAACTTTTTATCGTAATCCATGCATGATGTTGATTCCCAAAATAGTTTCTATACCAACACATTTCCCTTGAAAGCCAGACCTATATCCAACTGTCCTACTTGACCTGTCCACTTGGATATCTATTAGGTATGTCAACCTCAACATCTACACAACCATGAATATTAATTTTCCCCTCTCACCCCTTGCAAACACAACTCTCTTGTAATTTTCTCCAACTTAGTCAACTTAATAAATAGCATTGCCATCATCCCAGTTCCTTGAACTATAAACCTTGATATATTCTTCCTTCCTCTCATTTCAAATAATCCACATTCAATTTGTCAGCAGATCCTGCTGGTTGTACCTTAGATACATATTCAGAATCTGTCTACATCTCTCTCATATATCCCTGTTCCAAGCCACCATACTATATTGCCTGGCTTGTTTTAGTATCTTCTAAATGATCCTCAGCTTGCACTCGGAGTGATTCTTTTAAAAAATAAATCAGACATGTCACGACTCTGCTCAAATCCTTAAAGATAATCCCCTATCACTCAGAGAAAACACCCACAAATCTGTACGTGACTCTAGTGCCCTGATATTTCTCTCACTCTGTCCCCGGGTTCTCTGTGTTCACATCTTTCCAGTCACACTAGCCACCTGCTGCTTACGGAATATTCCAGCCACAATCTGCTCAGGGTCTTTGATTTGTGCTCTTCTGCTAAGGACTCTCTTCCAGATGTTGACAGAGCTCATTCCCTCATCTCAAATGTGGTCTTCTCCCCTGAGACCAACCTCTTTAAATTCTTTAAAACCACGGTGCCTGGTGGCTCTGTCGGTTAAGCGTCTGCCTTTGGCTCAGGTCATGGCCTGGGATCCTGAGATCAAGCCCCATGTTGGGCTCCCTGCTTAGTGGGGAGCCTGCTTCTCCCTCTCCCTCCTGCTTGTGCAATCTCTCTCTCTCTCAAATAAATAAATAAAATCTTTTAAAAAATTCTTTAAACCCACTCCCTGCCAGGCTATCCCTTATCCCTTTCCCTGCTATCTCTTCATGGCACTTAAGATATTCTAAACTACTATTACTATCCTTCCATTCTTTTTCAATTCTGTCTTCCTTCTGCAGAATGTCAGCTCTATGACTACGGTGATCCCTGCCTGCTTTATTCACTGCTATACAAAGTTCCAAAGCCTAGAACTCAATAAAAAGTGGTTGACTACACGAATGGATGATGAATAAGCATGTCTACCCATCTAAGCCATGATCTACCTGGAACACCAAAGATGATTAGAATTCCTGAGTTTCCATATCACCACTCTGTGCTCTGCCCAGGGCCCTGTTCCCCCTCAGTGGACCAGGAAATACCTTCCTTTCTGAAGCCCACCCCTTAGCAGGCACAGTCCCAGTTTTGTTGTTATCAGATAATTCTGAATGGTTAATTTAACACTCACTGGGTGGTCATAGTCCTCAGAATTCTATTTTGTTCTAAGTCCGGAAAGAAATCCTCAAGCCTCGGCTCATTCGAGGACCCTTTCCGATGGCCATGTTGCACTCTGGAAGAGGGAGTCGGATACAGTTATCTGCACTGTGAACTGGAAGTGTGAAATATCATTATTCTAATTCCAACCTCTCTTCCTATGTCTATTTGCTCTGCAGCATGATAATGTGCCTACTCAGGTCTTCGAACTATTTATTTGTGGGTCAGTTGTAGGACGTATTGGTAATCACCAGCTTCCCTTCCCCTTAAATCAAAGGCAGGCCCGAACCCCATAGAGTGGAATGGAATATGGAGTCTATCCCCAGGTCTCAATAAAAGTGGACGTTAAAGGCTAATGTACATTTTTATGACTCCTGTGAGCTATGGAAAGAGGAGAAAAGAAATTAAAAGCCCCTCAGAGCAACACTGAGGAACCATATACTCCAAGGGCAGGGCAGAGACATTGTTAATGTAGGAAATATTATTTCTAAATATGAACTAAAAGCATATAGTCTCTTAAAATATTAATGTTTGTCCTTGGAAAGAGGTACTTATTGGGCAGGTCAGTACTGACAGTGTGGCAGGCTGCAGCCTCCCCTGGAGGGAGTCCTGAAAGGAACGGGTCCCCAGGTCCCACCTCCAGCACAGCTCCTGCACCGGCCAAGCCTCCCAGCTACTGGAGCAGCTGAGAGCTAGGGAACATCTGGGTTGGGAGCGTCTGGAGATGGTGCCATGCAGAGTCCAGGCTAGCACAGAGAGTGGGCAGGAGGGGGGGCCAAGAAGTAAACTCTCTCCCTGCAGGAAAAGGGGTGAATTTTAGAAGCGGGGGGAGGGAGGCTTGACATGAGGGTTTCTCAGAAAACCCATGTCAATCCGAAGTCAACAAACCCTGGTCTATTTGTGTGAATAAAAGTGACAATCCACAAATAGATTGAGTGAGGGGAACATCCCCCGGGGACCCCCTTCCTGAGGCTCTGGGAATGACCAATTAACTAGAACTTTAACCTTTAATTGCTTACAATGTAATTTCCTTCATAAATTGCCTTGAGCTTCCTGCAAACAAATGTGTATATTAAATGTGGAACAAATGAACCTACTGGCTTCATACTAACTACCTGAGTATTAAGAATTACACTTTATCCCATACCAAGGTTGGAGCTGAATGTCATCATCAGAGGATGGATATTTAAGATATAAAGCTAAGACATATTCCAAAATTGCAAAATAGTTTTGTGCATCTATAAATTTAAAAGGGCTAGTATCAAGATTTTGTTTGTTATCACTTTCGCATTACAGAAAAAGTGATTCTTAACACTATCACTTGCTAATTCCTCCCGTAGGTACTACAATGAATATTTCTCATAGTAAATAGATGCTTACTTCTACTTTAGATCAGGGGAGAAGCATAACATGGTTTGGTTTGGGTACACCTCATTCGGTTATAGTCAAGGATGATGTCACAAATTGTTAAGTCTCCTTTAATTGCTAAAAATAACCAATTAAAGACAACTCTTCTTTAGACTGAAAGATTTGGTTGATGTTGACAGTGCAATTTCACAGAAGAAATCCCACAAACCGAAGCTGTGCGCCAACTTGAGGAAAAGGATTTCTGAGTATTTGCAAAAACCAACTGACTGTCCTTCACTCTCATTTTTATTTCTGGTTTTTCTGTTTGCATGTCTGCCCCATAACACAGCCACTTAAGGAAAATGTTCTTAAATCCCTGATCTAAAATGACACAGTGGAGCTATATAAATGGTTCTCATGATAACAAAATTACCTGTGGATTCCAAACTGCATCTCACATTTAATTGCACATGTACAGATTTTAGCAATTTTTTTTTCTCCAGGTACAGGACACAATCACCACGTAAGAAATGCTTGAGTACAAAAGACATCATGTGATTGAGTCCTTCAGTGCTTTCCAGGAACAATTTCTTTTCTCTAAAGCAATCATTGGTTGTTGGTAAGTCTACTTCTGTATTAACATGCCATTTGTTATGTATCGACTTCAGCATTTGCATCAACAAAGTGTAATATTAAAATATTTTTTTAGGGATGCCTGGGTGGCTCAGCCAGTTAAGCTTCTGCCTTTGGCTCAGGTCATGATCCCAGGATCCTGGGTTTGAGTCCCACATCAGGCTCCTTGCTCAGCAGAGAGCCTGGTTCTCCCTCAGCCTGCCACTCACCCTACTTGTGCACACACACATACTCTCTCTCTCTATCTGACAAGTAAATAAAATCTTAAAAAAACACACACAGCTTTTTTTCAAGAAATTTTTAAACAGGTTACCTGAACATAATGTATAAGTGTATGATGATGAATTTCCAATCTTTTTCCCTATCATGCAGATTTTCCATAACTTAAGAAGGATGAAAGAAGCACATTCTCCCTTTGCTACCCTGAGTAATTCTGTGACGTGTCCTATGCTACGACTGCATTCTGAACACAAAACTGGCATTTATGAGTAAAACATGGTATGCTTCCAAAATCACTGAGAGCACTTCCATGTTTGTTCTGGTTTTGATGGTATTTACATGATGTTGAAGTAAATATTTAGCCAATGAGCCATTTAAGGCCAAAAACTAATGGTAAGTAGCCAACTTGGCTCTGTACTAGAGCTTAGGGCAAAATTTGGTGTATTCATCCTGTACATCTATGCAGACAGGGATGTTAGCCATGTAGGGAACAAAAGATAATGAAGCAAAGGAAAAGGGAACTATACTATGCCCAAACTCCTCAGCTACAGTGGAATATTAAGCCAATAGAATCAAGGTTCCAGGTGGTGATCACTGTCACGAGAGTGACCCATAACAAAGCTGAAAGTAACACTACACTGGGGTATGGGCGTAAGAGTAAATAAATGAAAAACCCTCTAATTAGACCATGGGTTGGAGACAGTGCTTCCTTTAAAGGAAGTCCACAAATAGATTAAAATTAGATTACTCTGGTTATATGTTGATGAAATTCTAATTGTTGAACACATCACATATGGCCATAAGCTCATAAATTGGTATAAAGAGGAAATAAGATTATATTAATATTAATATCAAATCTTTATCTTTAACTTTTTATTTTGGTTTAAAGGGGGAAAAATCTCCCTATTTAATTAAAAGCTTACAATATTCTCTCACAGTAGTAATCAAGTTTTGTAATGGAAAATGTTTGCTATCTTGCATTACTACAGCTGAGGAAACAAGCAAATATTCGACATCAGGACGCAAAGTAGTAGAAGATGCACTGTTTAACCAACTATACTAATTTAGAAAGCAAATAACAACACATTTTTAAATGTACTCATTTCAGATACTCGCTTTACATTTTTATGCTGTTATGGGCTTTACTATCTCTGTGACTTTGTTATAATGTGCAACTGTTTTCATAACAGCACAGCTCTTAGATCAATGACTGAGTATCACAACTCACAACCACTATTTTGTTCTGAGTTAACATAAAGGATTAAGTTTTCCAATCAGATACATAGTAGATTAGAGACCTTATCCAGTGTTTTGGACTAAATTGTGTTCTCTCCCAAAACCATATGCTAAAGTCCTAACCCCTAGAACTTTAGAATGTAATTGTATTTGGGTATCAGGCCCATAAAGAAGGGGAGGTAAAATGGGGTCATATTGGTGCTCCCAATCCAACAGGACTGATGTTCTCAGTGTAAGAAGAGCAGCAGAAATTAAAAGACCATGAAGGCTCAGTGAGTAAGTGGCCATTTCCACACAAAGCAGGGGTCCTAGGAGAACCCAAAGCTGCCAAACACCATGATGTTGGACTTTTACCCTACTGTGAGAAAATAAATTTCTGTTATTTAGGCGACCCCACCTGTAGAACTTTCTTTGGCAATCCCAGCCAACTAACACAGTCACAGAAAGCACGCTCTGGGCTGAGGGTGAGAGCAAAGGCGTAGGTCCGCTGCGTCTGCCCTGGCTGTTCCTGCAGGCTTCCCGAAGTGCACTCCTCCGTGCTCGATGGGAACCACGTGTGCAGAGGTTACCTCCCTACCTGCCTCCTGACCAATCTTCTATCCATCCATCTAGCTTCTCTTACCTGACTTCATCTTATCTATTCCTTTTATCGCCTCGAACCAAAAGCTAGCTACTTCATCTGGGACTCCAGAACTCTGAGACGGGTTTCTGTTGCTTAACCAGGCCAGTCTGTGATACTGTGTTACGGTAGCCCTAACAAACTACTACACCCAGTATCAAACTTCATTAATAATTTTAAGAATATAAGCAAGGAAGAAGGACAGGAAAAGCAGGGAAAGGTCTACTACATCCTACAATGCTCCCAGGGCTTCCTTCTTAATTAAGCATATAATTTCTGTCCAGAATAATAAAGTCTTGGGGCGCCTGGGTGGCTCAGTGGGTTAAAGCCTCTGCCTTCGGCTCAGGTCATGATCTCAGGGTCCTGGGATCGAGCCCCGCATCGAGCTCTCTGCTCAGCGGGAAGCCTGCTTCCCCCTCTCTCTCTCTGCCTGCCTCTCTGCCTACTTGTGATCTCTCTCTGTCAAATAAATAAAATATTTAAAAAAAAAAGTCAGAATAATAAAGTATGTCAGGGCTGCAGACTGTCTTTCACAAAACAAGGAAGTGTTAAAATTATGAAACACCTGCATTTTATATCCCTAAGAATTGTACAGCTTATGGGACATTCTCTAGGGAGCTATGCTTCAGAAATCTGGACTTTGTAAGTTTGTTTCCCACAAGTAAATGCAAAACAGAAACATCGTACTTAAAACACTGGATAGATAAGAATTTGTCTCCTAGCAAATACTGATATATTTGTCTAGAAGTAATGTTTAGAAGACGAGTACACCCATTTTTTGCCTGTTTGGTTTTTTTTTCCCCCCTTCTGGAACATCCCATGCTAATCATGGGGTAAAGTGATCACAGGCCAGCTGATTTAACTCCCTCCATACACATTCCCTCCCCTGAATTTTCTGGTAAATTTCCTTTAGGATATCAAAAGCCTGTCTGAAGCTTTTGACCTAGGAAATTCCTAATTCTAATGAGCTATAGCTGAAGAAGGATGAACTTGAATTTAAATTCTCCTGCGATCATTTCAGATCTTCATATGTAATTTTTGTATATGAATTTTATTATTTCTACGTCTTTATGTAATAAACACATGTTCATTGGGAAAATTAGAAAATTACCTAAAACAAAAATATTAGCAGTAAGCCCTATTAATATGTGTATGTATATCCCAATATTTTCCACATATTCACACAAAAAATTTACGAAAATTAGCTTTTCATTTCATAATATGCATTACAAAATTAATAACATATCGTGAACTCATTTCCAGTCGACTATATATACTTTTACAAAATAATTTTCATGGCCATTGAGCATATGCTTATACTATGTCATGATTATATACCACAGAAGTATATATATTTTATTGTAACTGTTGATGAACCAAAAGTATTTGGTTCATCAACAGTTACATTCAGCACATAATAAAGTACATATAGAATGCATTTGACAATTTCTCTTGATTGAAAGAGTCAAACAGTACAGCCACCCAGTGGTAAACTTTTATATGCCGACCAAAATTTATTCTCTTTTGCTACCTGGACTCACAGTGAGGGAATATCCTTGTGTGGGTATTTTCCAGCAGAAAGAAAAACGCTCTAACTTCTTAGCAGAAAGAAAGCACACAGTGAGAAGGACTGATGTGCGCTACGTGCGGGACACCCGCACTGCCATGGGCTCGCGCACCCTCCCCAGGTGCCATGCGGCAGTAGCCTGGTCTCCACCACAGGGGGATCACCAGGTGCTAGGACAAAGCCATGCGCATGACACCAAGCGCTGGTCTGAACCGAAATCGCAGCTGTTGAGTGCAGAGCTGCCCTGCAGTTTAAGCGACTGCATTGTTTACCCTAAGGAATACAGAATACACGTCCTTCTTAATGAAGTGAGAATTGCCCATAGCACAGTCTTCGCTCCCCCATCGAGGCGCCCCTGCAGGGCACCTCTGAACTTCCTTTTCCTGATCCTGAGCCTGTGCTTCCAGAACCAACATATCCCGTTCTGGACCACTGCAAATCTTATGAACACTCAGACATTTCTCGTTTTGTCCAGAATATCAGAACAACTCTTTCTTTTTTTTTTCTTTTCTGCTTCCAAAGTTACTGAAACAAAAGGAGACAACACTCCTCTTCTAGCCAATGAGAGTCCGTTCTCCTCAACTTGTTAATTTCGCAACTTAACATTGGTGGCAGAGGACTTTTCACATCATCATATAACATTGCTACTGAGGATCTTGTAAATCATATAGTTAACTTTAACTTTTTATGAATGCAGAAACAAATGTTTAGGATAGTTTGAAAATTTGTCCAACATCACAAAAGTAACTATTTGTAAAACTGAGATCACAACTCAGAAATCCTATTTCCTAGGTAAGTATCCTTTCATTAGTTCCAAAATGCAAGGATAGGAAAGAGGAAAGAATTCTATCCCGAAAATTCTAACCTTGGATTTTACCTTTCCCACCATCTTTTATGTCTAAGCAATTCCAATGCACAGAACTCATTCCATTCAACCAGGCTAACTTTTAATTGTTCTTTCATTCAACAAACATTTATTGCACACCAAAAATACATCAATTACTTTGCCATGTGCTAGAGATGAATGGTTAGCAAGATATGGTTTCTTCCCTAAAAGCGATAATCTTTAGTAAATAGCCAATAACAACACAGTACTCCAGGTGGGATGTACTTTGTATGGCAGGGATAAATACAGGGTGTTATGGACTTACCTAATTCCAGCCTCTTCTGCAATCTAAAAAGTCAGAAGAGCTCCCTTAAAAAAGTTTTTGAAGGTAACATAATCAGATAAAGGTGCATGGGGAGGATAGGAAAAATCAAAACCATCAGATTTAATGAAACTTTCGACAAATCCTTAACCTGTCCCTAACTCCTCAAGCCCATTACCTACTCTGGCCTTCCTTACATGCTCTTTCTTCTAATGAAATCCCTGGTTCAAGCAAGAGATAATGTTTGTTACAGCAATTGTAAACATTAAAATCCTATTCAGTCAGAGAAGAAAATAACTGGAGAAAAACCTTTTATTCTCTACTTACATCTCTTCTTTACCAAAGCATTATTATTCTCTACAAAATGTAAACTGTATGATGCATAAAATATTTGGCCTTCTTGTGCATGAAGGAGTATGATTTTAAAATACTGCTGGGTAGATTCTTAAAGATTAATGAGGCATTCAAAAATTCCTATAATTTTGAGTGGGAAAAAATTGAAGAAGTAAATAGGCCTTCAGTGTAGTCTCTGGGTCATGAATAATCTTTTCTAAAGTGTCTACAGTTAAATAAGGAATGTCTCTCACTGACAGCGTAAGGGCAAATTATTTCATATACTGGGAGAAAATCTCTTAAATACAGATATTCAGGTCTACTTACATTTTATCAAAGGTTTAATTAATAATTTCAAAATTTTATGTTCCATGTTTTATGATGAAAAACACACTTGTATTTTACATGCCTTAGAATATTTCCATAAAATTTTAAATTTTATATAAATTAGAAATCGACATAGGATGAACGTTTAAAATATACATAAAATAATTTACAAAGTAGTTAATCTGTTAATACAATTCAGTATTTCTCAAAGAAAGATAATTATCATATGATCTCACTGATAGGTGGAATTTAGGAAACAGAACAGAGGATCATAGGGGTTAGTAAAAAGACATGAAGAAAGCAGAGAGAGACACAAACCATAAAAGACTCTTAATCACAGAAAACAAACTGAGGGTTGCTGGAGGGGTTGGGGGTGGGGAGATGGGGTAACTAGGTGATGGACATTAAGGAGAGCACAGGATGTAATGAGCACTGGGTATTATATAAGACTGATGAATCACTGAACTCTACCTGTGAAACTAATAATACAATATATGTTAATTAATTGAATTTAAATTAAAAAATTTAAAAAATAAAATTCATTATTTCTTTAAAGGAGATACAGGTAAAATGTTGAAATTTTACTAATCAAATGCACTATAGTCAAAGCATTTCAAATTGGTGTAAGAAAGTTTTGACTAAAGCTCATTAGGAAAAGCAATATGAACATACCTAATCATTTCCTGCCTATTTTTTAAGAAAAAAAACTTACTAGGGTAAAGAATGGATAAAAATAACAAGACCCATCTATATCCTGCCTACAAGAGACTCCTGTAGACCTCAAGACACCTGCAAATGGAAATTGAGGGAAAGAATACCATCTATCCTACGAATGGACATCAAAAAAAGACACAGTAGCCATACTTGTATCAGACAAACTAGATTTTACACCAAAGTCTATAACAAGAGATGAAGAAGGGTGTGATATCATAATAAAGAGGTCTATCCGTCAAGAAGACCTTACAATTGTAAATATTTATGCCCCCAACATGGGAGCACTCAAATATATAAATCAATTAATAACAAACATAAAGAAACTCATAGATAATAATGCAGTAATGACAGGGGACTTTACCATCCCACTCACAGCAATAGACAGATCATTTAAGCAGAAGATCAATAAGGAAACAAGGGCTTTGAATGACACACTGGCCCAGATCTTCACAGATATATTCAGAAGATTCCATCCTAGAGCAGCAGAACACATGTTCTTTTCGAGTGCATATGGGACATTCTCCAGAATAGATCACATCATGGGTCACAAATCAGGCTTCAACAAGTACAAAAAGACTGAGATCATACCATGCATATTTTCAGACCACAATGCTATGGAACTCAAAGTCAACCACAAGAAAAAAATTTGGAAAGACCACAAATACATGGAGATTAAAGAACATCCTACTACAGAATGAATGGGTTAACCAAAAAATTAAAGAAATGAAAAAAAATACATGGAAGCAAAGGAAAATGAAAACATGGCAGTCCAAAACCTTTGAGATGCAGCAAAGGCAGTCCTAAGAGGGAAGTATATAGCAATACAGGCCTTCCTCAAGAAGCAAATACACAACCCAACCTTACACCTACAGGAGCTAGAAAAGCAGCAGCAAATAAAGCCTAAACCCAGCAGAAGGGAAATAATAAAGATTAGAGCAGAAATAAACAATACAGAAACAAACAAAAACTGGTAGAAGAGATCAATGGAAATAAGAGCTGGTTCTTTGAAAGAATTAATAAAATCAATAAATCCCTAGCCAGACTTATTAAAAATAAAAGAGAGACTGGGATGCCTGGGTGGCTCAGTAGGTTAAGCGTCTACCTTAGGTTCAGGTCATGATCCCAGGGTCTTGGGACTGAGTCCCACATCAGGCTCCCAACTCAGTGGGGAGTTTGCTTCCTCCTCTGCCTGCTACTCTCCCTGCTTGTGCTCACTCACTCTTTCTAACAAATAAATAAATAAAATCTTAAAAAAAATAAAAAAATAAAAGAGAGAGGACTCCAATAAATAAAATCACAAATGAAAGAGTAGAGAACACAACCACCACCACAGAAATACAAACAATCTTAAGAGAATATTGCAAAAAATTGCATGCCAACAAATTGGGCAATCTGAAGAAATGGAAATTTCAATTCCTAGGAACATACAAACTACCAAAAACTGAAATAGGAAGAAATAGAAAATTTGAACAGACCCATAACCAGTAAAGAAGTTGAAACAGTAATCAAACATCTCCCAACAAACAGAAGTCCAGGGCCTGATGCTTCCCAGGGGAATTCTACCAGCCATTTGAAGAAGAGTTAATACCTATTCTTTTCATACCGTTCCAAAAAAATAGAAATGAAAGGAAAACTTCCAAACTCATTCTACAAAGCCAGCATTACACCTTGATTCCAAAACCAAAGACCACAATAAAAAGGAGAATTATAGGCCAATATCCCTGATGAACATGGATACAAAAATTCCAACAAGATATCAGCAAATCAAATCCAACAATACATTAAACTAATCACTCACCAGGATCAAGTGGGATTTATTCCTGGGCTGCAGGGGTGGCTCAACATTCTCAAATCAATCAATGAGATACACCGCATTAATAAAATAAAGGATAAGAATCTCTCAATAGATACAGAAAAAACATCTGACAAAATACAGCATCCATTCTTGGTAAAAACCCTCAACAAAGTAGGAAGAGATGGAACATACCTCAACATCATAAAGGCCACATATGAAAAACCCACAGCTAATATCATCCTCAGTGGGGAAAACCTGAGAGCCTTTCCCCTATGGGCAGGAACAAGACAAAGATGTCCACACTCACCACTACTGTTTAACATGGTACTGGAAGTCTTAGCCTCAGCAATCAGACAACAAAACAAAATAAAAGGCATCCAAATTGGCAAGGAAGAAGTCAGATTTTCACTATTTGCAGATGACACGATAGTCTTTGTAGAAAACCCAAGAAACTCCACCAAAATATTGCTAGACCTAATACAGAAATTAAACAAAATCACAGGATATAAAATCAATGTGCAGAAATATGTTGCATTTCTATACACCAACAATGAAGCAGGAGAAAAAGAAATCAAGGAATTGATCCCATTTACAACTGTACCTAAAACAGATAAGATACTTGGAATAAACCTAACCAAAGAGGTAAAAGATCTGTACTCTGAAAACTACAGAATATTTATGAAGGAAATTGAAGAAGACAAAAGGAAATGGGAAAACATTCCATGTTCATGAATTAGGAGAACAAACATTGCTAAAATGTCTATACTACCCAAAGCAATCTATAGATTTAATGCAATCCCTATAAAGATATTACCATCATTTTTCACAGAACTAAAACAAAGAATCCTAAAATTTGTATGGAACCACAAAAAATCCCGAATAGCCAAAGCAGTCCTGAAAAAGAAAAGCAAAACTGGAGGCATCACAATTCCGGACTTCAAGCTCTATTACAAAGCTGTAGTCACCAAGACAGTATGGTACTGGCACAAAATCAGACACATAGATCAATGGAACAGAATAGAAAACCCAGAAATGGACCTATAGCTATATGGTCAACTAATCTTTGACAAAGCAGGAAAGACTATCCAATGGAAAAAAGACAGTCTCTTCAACAAATGGTGTTGGGAAAATTGGACAGCCACATGCAGAAGAATGAAACTGGATAACTTCCTTACACCATAAACAAAAATAAATTCAAAATGGATGAAAGACCGAAATGTGAGAAGGAATCCATCAAAATCCTAGAGGAGAACACAGGCAGCAACCCCTTTGACCTTGGCCATAGCAACTGCTTACTAGACACATTGCCAGAAGCAAGGGAAACAAAAGTGAAAATGAACTATTTCGATTTGATCAAGATTAAAAGCTTCTGCACAGTGAAGGAAAACTAAAAAAGTCAACAAAACTAAAAGGCAGCCTATGGAATTGGAGAAGATATTTACAAATGACATGTCTGAAAAGGATTAGAATACAAAATCTATAAAGAACGTATCAAACTCAACACCCAAGAAACAAATAATCCAGTTAAGAAATGGGCAGAAGATATGAACATTTTTCCAAGGAAGACATCCAGATGGCCAAAAGACACATGAAAAGATGCTCAACATCACTCATCATCAGAGAAATGCAAATCATAACCATGATGAGATACCACCTCACACCTGTCAGAATGGCTAAAATTAACAACACAGAAACAACAAGTGCTGGCAAGGATTTGGAGAAAGGGGAACCCTCATACACTGTTGGTGGGAATGCAAACTGGTATAGCCACTCTGAAAAGAGTATGGAGGTTCCTCAAAAAGTTAAAAAATAAAACTACCATAATCCAGCAACTGTACTGCTAAGTACTTACCCAAGGGTTACAAAAACACTGATTGGAAGGGGCACATGCACCCTGATGTTTATAGCAGCATTATCAACAACAGCCAAACTATGGAAAGAGCCCAGACGTCCATGACAGATGAACAGATGAAGATGTTGTGGTGTATATATACAATGGAATACTAGTCAGCCATCAAAAGGAATGAAATCTTGCCATTTACAACAATGTGGGCATTAAAGAGGGCACTGGTGATGAGCACCAAGTGTTATACGTAAGTGATGAGTCACTGAATTCTACTCCTGAAACCAATATTGCACTGTATATTAACTAAAATTTTTTTAAAAAGAGAAATTAAGAACAATTATATGATACTTTTATGGTAATATTTTAGCACTAAAAGGTAATTACCAAGGTCTTGCTTCTAGGAATTGAAGTCATTCTTTTTAGCCTCTCTCAAACTTCGAATATGTCAAGATTTTTATTTTATTTATTGACAGAGAGATAGAGACAGAGCACAAGAAGGGGAGTAGCAGGCAGAGGGAGAGGGAGAAGCAGGCTCTCTGCCAAGCAGGGAGCCCGATGCGGGGCTCCATCCCAGGACCCTAGGATCATGACCTGAGCTGAAGGCAGCCACTTAACTGAGTCATCCAAGTATCCCGAGGATTTTTATTTTTAAAGGAAAAAGCTCAACGATAATCTTTTAGTAAATGAAGAGAACATATATATATATATTAAATATGAGGCATTATTTCTCAAAAAAAGTTTACATTAGTGAAACTGAAAGATTTGAGATGTGAACAGATATGGAGCAAATTACCCACTGGGAACTATGCTTGACAGCAGTGTAGTTTACGTCCTCTCCTTCTGATACAACACAGTAACCACACCAAGGTCAGCTCTCTCCTCACCTGCTCCCATCATGTCCATCCTGGTCAAGACTCTTATCTGGATCCTTTTTACTCAGAGTCAGGGAGCACCTCCAACCAGTCTGCTTATTCTGATTATTCAGTGCCAAACTCTCCTTTCCCGACTTGACCCAATCTTCCTATTTCTAGTGCCTGACTCAGATTTGACCTGTCTCCTGCCTGGATCCAATAACTAAATTTTGAAGAGGTCCCATGCATCTGATCTTCCTGTTATGACCTCATTACATTTCTGCCATGTTACTTGGCAGATATAATAATGTCACTCGGTCCAAGTGACCTCGGTAACATCAAAGTATCCTGACTTGTTAACAAAATCACCATAGCTGACATACATCCAAGAATGTGTGTTCATCTGTCAATTCTCAAAAATTTTCACACATATCCTTTAGCTTCTGACACTAATGAGATATATTTAGGGTTATCCAACAATGACCTAGAGACAAGATTCAGCATGTTTCATCATTAATTCTACTTGCTAAATACTTCTCTGGCACTCTGCTTTCTGGTCACATGGTAAGATTTTATGTCCCTGCACCTGTGAAGTTAGGCATGGCCATGGGATGTTTCTTTGGCCAATAAAATGTCAGAAGAAATGTCAATCCAGGCAGCAGCTTAAGCAACCAGTGCTAGACTCAGGACTCTCTCCCTCTGCTAGATGAGTATGAAACCATGGGTTAAGAATCCCCATCAGCCTGGGTAACAGGTGGAAGGAGTCCCCTTCGGACCCTTGGAGATAGAGCATAAGAAATAACCTTGCATGAATTAAACTACTAAGATTTTTTATGCAGTATAACACTGTAGCATTATCTAGCCCTTTTGACTAACATAGCCCACTAAGGCAAGCCTAAATGAACTAGTCACATGTATATACTTGACAGGCTGTATAACCTAATCAGAGCCTGGAGAATACTTTCAGCATGAAGCAAGGAAGCTAAGTTCAACGCTGCCATCTATTTAATTTTATACAGAAAAAAGACAGGAATTTTCGCCTCCTTTTGTCTGAAAGAAATTATATACTCTTTTTTTTTTTAAGATTTATTTATTTGTGAGAGAGAGCGAGAGCACAAGCAGGGGGAGCAGCAGGCAGAGGGAGAAGCAGACTCCCCGCTGAGAAAGAAGCCTAATGCAGGACTTGATCCCAGGACTCTGGGATCATGACCTGAGCTTAAGCAGACAGTTAACCAACTGAGCCACCCAGGCATTCCAAGAAATTATATCCTCTTACTCTCCAAAACAGTCTTTCTTCTAAAATGAGGGTGTAAGAGATCAAGGCCAGACTTTTTATCTCGAGGTATCTGTAAAAACTGCAACTCTCACTGGACAAAATCAAAGATAAAAACATCGCTTAATTTAATCACACACGTCACATCATCTGTTAACTATCTGTAAACTGATTCCTCTGTAGATCAATTATGCATGTGTTCATTTGAAGATTATGATTTAAAATACTCTACTAAATTACAAGCCATTCTAAATGACCATAATGATCACTGATGCGGGTCATCCAGTGTGACAGTAAAGAAGGAATTCTTAAGACGTTTCACGGTGCAAACTGGTACTAGTATTAAAGCACAGGGAGCGACAGGACCCGTGGGCAGGAAGAGCTGCACTGAGATTGTGAGGAGTGACTGATCATACAGTTTTTAGTTAGTGGGGCTGGGAGTAAGTAAGTCTCTAAAGAATCCGCATACATTGAAAGTGAGGTTTACAGGACCTTAGAGGTCTGGCTGTTGTCAAGATAAGACTACCCTTTATTATCTAGTGAAACAGCAGTCATGAGACCCCTAGGGAATGTCACATTCTGCACCTCTCAGATGAGCATCAATGCACCACATGTTGTAAGATGAACCACTTTTGGTTTCATTCTTTCTGCCTCTGTTTTCCTCATCAATTACTAATAAAATACCTACACATTTTATTTATTCACATATTTTACAGTAAATAATTAATAACCTCATGATTAAACCACACCATGCTCAAATTTCTTACAACATTATTTTTAACTAAAAAAAAAAAAGTTTTATGAAATCCCTTCCCAAGCAAATTTATGTTAAATTTCTATACTCATGACTTGTTAATGGTTTTTAAAATTTTCAAAACAGGAAAGAATCATTTTTTTTAAAAATCATTTTTGTCCAGAAAAAATGGAGAAAAATGCAAGAAGCATATTCAAATTAATGACTGTGTTCATAGTTATAACACAGTTGTATTTTTCTACCTTGTTTTAAAATTGTTAATTTAGGAGCACCTGGGTGCATCAGTTGGTTAAGCATCTGCCTTCCGCTCAGGTCATGATTTTGGGGTCCTGGGATCGAGTCCTGCATCAGGCTCCCTGCTTAGTGGGGAGCCTGCTTCTCTCTCTCCCTCTACCTGCCCCCCTCAACTTTTGCACTTTCTCTCTGCTCCTTAATAAATAAAATCTTAAAAAAAAATAAAAGTGTTGACTTATATTTGAAGCTATATAAGGTCATCAGGAATTTTCTTCTATAATGTTAGCCCCATTACACCATGAGATCATCAGTGATATCAGAACTGCAGAAAGAATATTTAAAGACTATAAAACTTGAAAATTCCCCATTACAGCAGGGTGGGAAAAATTATTTCCATTATCTATAACAGATCTTAATAACAGGCTTTTTTATCAAAATCCTTTGGCCGGGGGGGGGGGGGGCACCTGGGTGGCCCAGTTGGTTGAGCAACCAACTCTC
>CM052894.1:71440312-71482980 GCA_028534135.1 Potos flavus | reverse complement strand
AAAAAAAAAAAAAGAAAAAGAAAAATTTTGGTGAGCTGTATAGCATCACAATTTCAACTGTGAGCTTCACGCACTGTCTTTATTATTACTAAATTTGGTTATCAGGTGTCAAGAATTTTTCTCACAACTTTTAGAGTTCCTACTTACTTGCTACCAAAAGGCTACATTCTTGAAAATTTCCCCCATTTATTCTGCTGATCTTACGGTGCTTTACAGCCAATTTTCTTAGTGTTGAGATATTCCTCATTTACACTCCTTGGTTTAAAGAAATGCAGGAAAGTACGCTTGACCTTGTGATCCATGGATGTGCAGCTTATAGACATGCACTGTTTTGTTTTTACCTGTGTTCCTGTTCATCTTGCTTCTGAAAACTACTCTTAGGATAAAGTCAAACGATTTGAGGAATTTTGTGCTAGTTTTTTTTTTTTTTTTCTTTGTTGCTTGATGTATCAGGTGCCAACGCTCACATTTTCAAATGTCTTGATGCTGTAGGAAGTTGAGCTCCAACAAAACAATTCTATAACTAACCGAAGGTAAAGAGAAGATGCAAGACACACGGCCACCGAAACATTGCTTTAAATCATAGCTATGGCCCATCAGACTACAAATGAACAGGGATGAGGTCCTAATGCAAAGTGAGGTGAACTCCACTCATCTGCAACAGGCTATAATCACTCTGGTACGCGTGTACCTTTCCCTGCGGCATTCACTGTGGTGCTGGGTGCTAGCCTGCTTCTCTCCATGCTCCTGCCGCTCTCCCCTTCAGACCAGCATCATCTCGCACCCTGATTGATACAGAAGTCTCCAAACTGGCTTCTGTGCAATGTAAACATGTCTGTGTTCATCTTGCCTGACCATCTATCACTGCGGACATCTCTGGCATTTCCTGAAAAGATGGTCTCTCAGCTTTACTCACACAACCCCAAAGGGAGCTCAGTGCCACACATTCGGATCTCAATGAACTAAACTTGTTTCCAAAATTCCTTATCTGCCTCCCCGTACTTTTGTGCGCTAGTTGTAGTTTTCTGCTCAGTGGCGCTAACCGGGTCAAAGTTCCCTTCGCCATTTTGTATCTGTGAGAACCCTGCTTCCTAGCATCCTCTCCATGTTTTAGTTCTAGGTATCACCCACACGGCCAGTTTTCGGACTCATTCACAACCCTCCTTCCTTCTGTACACACATTTCACTTGCCAGCATCTTAATTAGCAAACCACAGTGATGAGATGACATCTGGAATGGCCATGTGGGAAGCTCTGGGGAACTCTCCACAGTGACATTCATAACTGGTGAAAAGTGTGAAAACAATGCATATGGCTATTTAAAGTCTCTGTAAATGCAGCAAATGAAGATATATTTATTCCAAAAAATCCACTAAATCTTAGCCAGAATGGCAAAGTCCTTGGCATTTAATCTATAATCCACTCCCTCCCGTGCTCTCCAGCTCGGCCTAATGGAAACTCTACCCTAGCAGGCCCGGCCAGGAAGACAGGCTCCCTGTGTCTCCAGCTCCCAGTTTGGGCTGTGACTCCTCAACCACAGAGGCAGACACCCACATTTAGGACACCCTGCTCTCTGTTGCAGGAGCCCTACTCCAGGCAAGAGCAGCTAAGAGGCCTGGAGCTCTGTTCCCCCCAACCATGACCCTGCCCCTACCCGTAGGGCAGAAGGACATCACGTGTGACAGACCAAGAACACCAGAGCTCCTATCGCCCCTGCCCTGCAAACTGCCTGAGAAGCTAAGGTGTGGCATCTAAGAGAAGGCAGTAACTGTCCTTTTGGCACTTCCTTGAAGGTTCATGACTATTATTATTACCCTGGAATATGATTCATCTGAACCTGTTGATGCAAACTCATTTAACAGTTAAATTTAACAAAATAAAACACTCTTTTGTGCTTCGAATGCATCTTAAATATTGCTTTTCACTTTTCTAGTTTATACACGCTTTTTAACCTAACCAAGTAAACTTTTACTCTGTCCCTGCCATATTTTTCACGTATATTTCATCAACCTAAGTGATGCCTCTCATCTCCTTTCTCTGCTGTCCATCCCAGTGCAGATGCTCACTGTCTCTTATTAGAACATAAAATAAACTCCTCACTTCAATTTCTGCTGTAGGAGATTACAGATATCTCTGCCAAATTCATCTTCCTAAGAAGCCACTTTCCTACTAAGAAATGTCCAAAGATTTCTTAAAGCCTACAAAATAAACTTCCTACCCTCATGTTCTTGCTCTCCATCATCTGGCCTAAACTTTCTTCTCTATTCTAATTCCCCACCACCTTCTGAATGATAACTTAGCAATGAATTAAGAACCACTTCAGGAAATGATGACTGAGAAATCAAACCTGAATGAGTTATTAAAGATTTTTTTAAGCCCAAAATGAAAGGGTTAAATGCCTAATCAATTTAATAAAAATGTCAAATGATCAAATTATTATTATTTATCCCATTTATTGAAATTTTTGTTTAAGAAAGTGCTGAAGAGAAAAATGCCTTTGTCTGTTTTTCCTTAATTCAACTCTGGTTACTGGAAGCTCTTATTAACAATATTGAGGATATTTAACAACATAAACTTTAAAAGGCTTCTTGGATAGTAGTGTTTTATAAATCCTTTTTGTCATGATGCATTTTGTAGCAGATTGGAAGTTTATTTTTGGGAGCAGGGAGGGTAATTGCAAAATGACTTAAAAATGGTTTAAACTCCAAGACTTTTAAGACTGAAATGTTTAAGGGGAGAAAATAACAGCTTTCAGGTATATTAAAAATATTCTGAGTCGTAAAAGATCATTACAAATGAACAGGTCATTTTTAAACTGAGGACCATATCTTAAAGGTGTAAAGAAAAAAAAGCACAATTTAGCCCAGTCAACCTGTCTGTACTAAATATCCATAACCTCATTATTTTAATAACTAGAAAAAAATTGAGTCATATCATACTGTTATGAATAATTACAACATAAATGAAGTTATAATAAATGTAAAACTGACTTTTGAACTCATTCAAATTGATTTACTGTCATTTCAGGGCCTTAATTTCTTCTTCTTTAACATGAAAAGGGCCACTCACGAAAATTTCAGAGGTCCCTTAAATTGTTTATCATTCAGAGTAGTTGTAGGATAAAATAAAATAATAATAATATTAGCATTATGAATAAAATATATCGAGTCCTGAAAATACACCAAAAATCTATGCTAAATGCTGTCCATGCTGTATCTCGTTGAATCCTGCCAACAAACTTATGAGGTAGAGGCTTTTGCTTCTACTTACAATGTGAAAGGGAAGACAAAGTACCAAAGATTTAGGGAAGTTTCTAATGAGAAGCTGAGGGTCCTGAATAGACTACAGTTCTTCGTGAAAGTGCCAAACTTGGAAAATCCTCGTAAATCATACGGAAACACTTACTCCTCAGAGGCTCCCACAGGTGCTCTCTCGGACGGTCCAAGCAAGGGGGAAGGTCATGTTTTGTGCTCAACGAGGGAACTGTGTGGTTACACGGAAGGTGCACGGGGAGGAAAACCTGGGTTTGGACTCGGGTTCTGCCACTTTTCAACCACATGGCCTTTCATCAGTCCCCTTGCCTCCCTGAGTCAGGTTTCCTCAACCAAGAAATGAGAATATCACATATTACATTAGTTTGCTCAGGCTGCCATAACAAAGTACCACAGACAGGACAATGGCTTAAACAACAAAAACCTATTTTCTCACCAGATGGAAGTCCACAATTAAGGGGGCCGCAGGTTTGGGCAGGCCGGTCTCCTTGGCTGGCAAGCAGCTACCTTCCTGTGTCCTCACAAGGTCATCCACTGGCCTGTGTTGTAGGTGTGCTAATATACTCTTCTTACAATGACACCTGCCCTGTTAGATTAGGGCCCACCCGTGTGACTGTGCTTGTCTTTAATTAGCTCTGTGAGGGCTCTATGAAGCCCTGTCTCCAAATACAGTCTCATTCTGAGGGTGAAGGTAAGGACTTCAGCTAAACTGGGGGGTGGGGGGAGGGCAGATATGATTCAGCCAATTAGATTTACCTTCTAGACTTACGGTAAAATTTAAACAATGTAAATCACTTGTGTGGAATTAGGAAGCCTATATGTTCTAACATCTGTATTACACATCAGTAAAGCCAGCATAATCTGGGCACCTAGTACCTTTTCCTAGTTGTGTAAATTGGTAATAAATACACATATTTTCAAACACTGATGTAATAAGAAAAGGTTAACACACGAACAGGTTTTGATTCTTATAAAGACCAAAGACGAGCACTATCAAATTCAACTACTTAAGGCTAGTTTTCATTTTGTTAAAGGATGTCTAAGGAAACAAACAGAATAAATATCCCCACTGATGATAAATAAATCCTACGTACACTTCAAATCACAGCCCACGCAGCTCAGTGGGACTATAGAAACGTTTTCAACTAAACTCACTGACTTTGCGGTTGAGGAGGGAGCCTGAGGCCGCTGATGTGACTGGTCCCAAGTCACACAGACAGTTCCCGGCAGAGCAGGGGCTGATTTGTAGCTCACTCTTCCTTCCCTATACCACACCGTTGCCTGCGGTTTTCCCAGGATTGTGAGCTTGACGGTTTCCCAGCAATTATTTATTTTAGAAACAACACTTACTTCATGTCTGGAGAGTTTCACAAGTAGCTGCCTTCCTAACTGGCCTCTCATTTCAACCTAAGTCCAATTTAGGCTAAAATAGTTTTTAAAAATCTGTAACCTCATCTTGCAAAATACTTTTTAAGCCCTCGTCAGTACCTGCAGACAAAAATCTCACCACTCAAATAACACACATTTCCCTAGTTGAAACAAAGAATAAAATACGCATTAATGTTACTACTAAGAATCATTATAGCTCAAGTGATGCAGTACATGTGCACACTTCCCTACCACTGTGGATTTCTCACCATCACCTGATCAAATAGCAGGTCTCAAGTTCTCAAAATGCTTCCACGTTACTGGCACATCTGTCTTAACAGTATTAAGCAAAATGAAGAACAACTCAATTGCAATTCTCTGGGGAGTCCGTGGGCTACTGTCTGCTAAGGAAAACCCCTTCAAAGAGCCATGCATTATAAGAACTTTCTTCCAAAGTTTTTCCACTGAGGAACTAGCCCAGAAGTAATGTCATCCTTTAGGAGAAGCCATGATATGACCCCGTCATGTTTGCTGCCTTATACGCAGGCCTTGAAATGGGAATGCAAGCATGAAATTTTGCTCTAATCTGACTTGGAGAAAGCAGGAGCGATGGGGAGAGCACACCCTTTGGACTCAGAGAGAACAACATTGAAATAGAGACGCCATCACTCCCTAGTTGTGCAACCACATTGGTAAAAACGGAGGAAACGGGGCTGGTTTGTCAGGGACATAAAATGAGGTAATGTGTAAAATACACATAAGCCTAGTGCTTGACATGAAATAGGCATTTTTTTCATCGAAGTAATTATTGACAGAATACTGAGGACAAAAATAAGGACAAAGATGATTCATTGCTTTTCAGAGAGACCACACTGTGTAGTGGTCCAGAGAGAATTTTTATCTCGGAATTTAGAAAAACAATGACTCAAGCCCCGACCTGGAGTCTTTTTTTTTTTTTTTTAAATAGGCTATCTTAAAATCTTAAAGAGGGGACAGAACACATTTCATGTATTCACTCTTGGAAGTGGAATGCCAAGGAGGTTTCAAGGAAGTTCAAGATGGTTCCCTGGCGGAAGAACGCATTTGGCTCAAAGCGCTCAGTAAGGGATAGAGACCCAGGGGTGTGTGAAGCAAGGACGGGAATGTGATCTGCTGCCAGGGCAGGCAGTAAGGGGGGCTGCCCATGACGGATGGTGGAAAACACTGTTTCTGCTCCCACTTCCCTATTTTAGGCTTTGTCAGCCCGAGGTTGAGAGAGCAGGGCACTGATACTGCCAACAATAAGGCGTGCATTTTCCCTGCCACCTTTGTCCACTCAGCACACTGGCTTCCAGGGACCCTTGGGGGTCAAAAACTCCAACAATAGGAAAATGAACCTTACAATGTCATCAAAACTTTGGGTGAACTACTTAACTTTTTAGAACCTCAATGTTTCCCAGCAGTGAAAAGAGGCATTTAAAATGCCTCACTGAACAAGGTGCGTGCTGACTAAATGCTTAATGTTAGCATGATCACCACTCACACAGAGCATTTTTGTGAGGATTATGTTAAAAACATCCATAAAAGTACTTAACAAAACCTGACACATCGTGAGTAAAATCAACTGTTTCACTTTGTGTCCTAACTGGGCTGTTCAGCCTCACAAGCTGCTTACGGGAAGCAGGGCTGCTTGCTGAGTGAGCAGGTTAACAACAGTACAAATCTCAGTCACATGACAAACTCTGTGCGACCACAGGAACGGGGACAAGCAAAACCACCCTGGGAATACCGCCACCTCTCTCCCGGTGCTACAAGAGTCAACTCTGTATTTAAGTCTTGAAACAGTTGTTACGCATTGATTGTCCATCTAGTCAACGGATTGATGAGGGGTTAGCAAGAGGATCAGATGCAAACACACTCAATACGCACAGAGGAAACACCACTGGTGGGGAATGCGGGGTTCCTGAGTACAGAGTCGCCTGCACTACACTCCTAATGTTTTCTTCTTTTCTTCCTTCTGAAGATGGGAGTTTCAAAACCATTCACTGATTATCATGACCAGGAAAAACTCAACACCACCAAATTCTAAATAAGTTACTGGATTTGGAATAACTTTTGTCTTGAGATTATAAAGGAAGAGGCATTCTTCCCATTTGTGAGGAAGTGTATGCTTTTACTTCTGAGAAAAAAAAAAAAAAAAAACAGTGGCAGAAAGTAATCTAATTATTTCAGTATTCTTTTGGCCTCCACATATGCCCCTTATTTGGGGCTTTCGAGGTTGGTTTGAGGGCAGATGGATTTGATCCAAATAGGTCCTTTTATTGACCAGCACAAGTAACCCAAGTTCAAATGAGAAAATACCAAGCCCCAGGCTACCTCACACAGGAAAAAATATTATAACATACAATTGCATAGAGAAAATATCAAAGAATCTACTACATCCTGCGTTTTAAGATAGAGTTATATAAAAACTCAAATTTTATATAACATACTTATGTGTCCTATATATATATTTTATTCTGCAAATTTTATTTATATTAATAAATAAGCATTTTATGAATTTATATTGTTTTTGCATTCTATAAAAATTTTTTGTGTTTCTATGTCCCAGTAGTTTCTACATAATTACATATATTCTTTACATTTACCCAGGTATATATCTATATAAATGAACAGGATGTCCCACAATCTTCCGAAGATGTCCCAGTTCTTCTTTTCAGGCACTTTCCAGTACCTGTGCCATTGCTATGGACATTTGGGATTAAGGAGATCAGAGCTTCACACATGTTTATGGTTTGACTTTTCCTTTCAACGCTTTATAGGACCCTCTCTAAAGTCCAACAGATAGTTCCACCAAAAGGTCACCTTCAGTTGGACAGGCTCAGGCTTGGTTCCACCACCCTGCCCCTCATAATCTTCCACTTGAAGGCTGACCAGGAGGGAGAGGACCGTAGTTAGCAGATCTGTGTGGTCAGCAAAGTACATTCTCAGACCCTCTGAGCAAAGGTATTAAAAGGAAAATCACAAGCAAATGTCTAGCTGACAGAGTTGGAGAATTCACTCTGGATGTCTCCCTCTGCCACCCTAGTTGGTGTTCCTGAGAGTGCTCCTCTCCTCCTGCACATTGCTACCACTCCCTTTGTGGATGTGGACCACAGCCGCCCCCCGGACAAACACCAGGCATTATGTGTGTGGGGTGGGGAGGCTACAAGAGTCACTTCCGTTTGCCCACACAGCTCTTTTCTCCTTCAGAACCCTTGACCTGACAGATTCGAGGGAACAGATTCTGTGAAAAATGCTTTATACCAAGGGCAAATTTGTCCATAATTCTTTTTTTTTTTTTAAGATTTTATTTATTTATTTGAGAGAAAGAGCACAAGAGGGGGCAGGGTCAGAGGGAGAAGCAGGCTCTGCTGAGCAGGGAGCCCAATGTGGGGCTCAATCCCAGGACCCTGGGATCATGACCTGAAGTGAAGGCAGACACTTAACTGACTGAGACACCCAGGCACCCCAGCCATAATCCTTAACTGAAAAGTAAATTTTATGACCATTTCTGAGAAGAAAAACTCTCCAGTGGTTAACACTGGTAGTTTTACCTTGAGTGAGAGACGAGTCAGACAGCTCAGTTGCTGAGGTCTTACAATGTTGTAGTGCTCAGTTCTCTCAGGATAACTGGCCCTGTCCATCTCGTGGACATTTCCATCCTTAAGACTAGACATCCCTTTTCAAAAAAAAATTTTTTTTAAGTTCCACTATAGCATCGGCCCAATGAATCTTATCTAATTTCAGTCCTAAAAGGCTGATCATTTGTTCAAGTAACCCAGAAAAACCCACTGATTTCTTTTTTGACTTGGTATAATGAATTACTACTACATTCATGGCATATTGATTTATTTCACTTAGCTGTCCTTCATTTGCATACAAACTGCTCTGACTACAGATAGGTGTGAATGGTAGCATGGTGACATTCAGAGTCACACAGTTGTGTGGCCTTCACCCTTTCCTATGGGATCTAACAGGGTTATAAACAACACCGTGTTTGTAAATGAAAGAACGGGACTGGAGAACAGCTGGAACACAACTTTGCACACCCTGACCCTGACTCCTGGAGGGGAGGCCTGAGCCGCATCCAACCCGCTCCGCTCTATGCCACAAGGCTCGGTTCTTGGTGAGAGGCTGCAACTGCCAGGGATCTCAAGCTCTGAGGAACTTAACTGCCGCAATTTGTCATTTTCAACATTTAAGAACTGTATGCTCTGTAACGTTTTGACAAACATAATGCAAGCTCACATTAAATGAAAGAAATTTATAACTGGAAAAAAAACTGGGATTCCTAAGTCTAGACAAACATAGCAAAACAGAAGCAGGTATCTTAACCCTAACTCAGAGATAAGTAATTGCTGACCACTGTAGAATTTCTTAGCACAAAAACAGGGACTAGAAGCCAGGGCTGCTGGTGTGTAATCTCCTACAATTTCCAGATCCACAGTCCTTCCCCCATGCTACCCTCACCCCCTGGCCTGTACTCAGTTACACTAAGACTGCATATAATAACAGCAACGATAGACTAATATTTATCCAGCACTTACTATATACTAGACAATGTGCAACATGTTTTGCATTTAATTAGTTCCTCATTTAATCATGCAACGATATGAGCAAGGTACAACGATCCCCATTTGACAGACGCAGAAATTTGGGCCAAGAAAAGTTAAGAAATTTACTCAAGGTCACACACCCAGAAAATGCCAGTTAACCGTGTTTCGGGAACCATCTATACCTCTATTATATTACTGTTGTCATTCCTTTCTGATGCAAACAGTCTCTTTTTATCTTTCACCTCTAACAGCTGACATAGCCACTATCCAAATGTTAGTGGGGGGCAAGCCACAAAATTACCACTTGACACCAAGGAACATTAAAAGGAAGTACTCTGAATTGAAGAGACATGGACTAGTGTTCTGGACCTAAAAATCTAAACCAGCGATGGTCCCTGGACTGGTACCGACTCTTATCACACTCAATAATGGTTCCTCATTATTCTGGAACAATTCAATTCTGTTCTACCTGTGCTTACTCCAGTTAAAGGCAAATTTGGTTGCCACCTTCAAAATTCAGACTTCTACACTTGCAGCCTTTATTAGAAAACAGTGTCTAGAAACCAAAGAGGGAGACAAAGCATAAGAGACTCTTAACTCTAGGAAACAAACTGAGGGTTGCTGGAGGGGAGGGGGATGGGTTGATGGGTTAACTGGGGGATGGACATTGGGGAAGGTATGTGTTGTAATGAGCACTGGGTGTTACATACGACTGAGGAATCATTGACCTCTACCTCTGAAAATAATAATACACTCTATGTTAATTAATTGAATTTAAATATTTAAAAAATTAAAAAAAGAAAACTGTCTAATAAAGCCTTTTGGAATTATTCAGAAACATCCACTTATACGCATTAGATAAAAATATACTCTATCAATTGCTCATGATAAAAAGGGCCTGAGAAAATTTAAGGACACTAGAGATGTTTAGGCAAAAACCAGCATTGACTAAGCTTCTGATTGTCATTTAGAGGCCATGGAGTGCAATCCCCTCCCCAGTGCCAGATCCTGTTCATAAAATCAGTCTTTGAGTGTTTCTAGGCATGAGGAGATCTGTGGTTCCTGTAATTTTTCATTATCTGTAATTATTAGAGAGTTTTTCCTTATCACTTCCTTACCACTATCATCAGATAGCAAGTAACAATAATGTGTTCTCATGACAACCAGACTAAGATTATTACCAATGGGTTTTCAACAAGTCAGAGAGATGCACATGCCCCTTCCCACAGTATAGACTGCATATATATGACCAGGGAGAGGAAGGCAGAATAGCTGAAAAGCTCATGCTTCGAGCCCTTTTGTTTAGATATCACGTGTACTTTATTTTTAGATTTCAGTGTCTCAAATGATGAATGGAATTGGGCTTAGATATGGCCACACGGGCACAATTTCTGAGCGGAAAGAAGCAATTCAAGGCTTCGGTGCCTTCCTCCCACAGCCCTCCTGGAATGACTGATTGATCAAAGCTGGTGCATGACCAGCTGTGGTTATGGTCCCACAGTAAGTCACCTGTTTGTCCCTTGAGCTATGCCAGCTCTGGGGCCCAGGGCAGGTTATGCAGTTGAAGAGTGCCACCTTCATTCAGCGGGCATGATAAGAGTGGGGAATAATTATTATTTTTTGCTGGGCACAAGATCTGATATAAATGTAAGCAATGCAGTATTTTGGCCAATTTCTATTTTTTTAGTGTCTTGAAATTTCTATTACAATCAAAATAAAAAAAAATGTCTTTTGTCCACACTCATGAAATTGTACATATGAAACATGTACAGTTCCTTACATGGCAATTAAAACTGTTTTTAAAAAAGAAAATGTGGAAGCAGTTATCTGAATAAGATAAATTATGCTAAAATAGCAAATCAGCTGCTGAACTCAATAGAGACTTCCTTCACATGGCACATTTATCGTGGGTTAGTGCGGTTACTCACAGACCCCCACTGGTGGAGGATTCCCCAACCTTAACTTGGATATCTTGAATACGCTGCTTCATCGATGCAAAGGGTGGGGTCAGCACTGATGTATCTCATAGCAGCAGCCAGATGTCATAGCTCAGAAAGAACCCACCCACCCCCTCTTCTGCTCCTGTCCCACTGGCCAGAACTAACCTCACAGAAATGCAGCGGCCAGGGTGCAGGGAGAAGCAGCAAGCTCAAGATCGGGAGGCACCAGTAAGGTCCACCACAAGGCCACTTAGGTAATAAATGCCTTTTACTCTCCAATCTAAACATGCCTAACTCTTTCACATGTTCTCCAAATGGCATGGTTTAACCCTTCTCCTGGCTTCCTTCCAATCACTGCTCTGTTTTAAAGATTTTTTTTTAACACTATTATGTGAGCCCCTTTATTCCACAGACAGGATTTGGGGACCATGTTTATTTTGCAAAGGAAAAGGGATATAGTTTTCAGTAGACTCTCAAAGCAGCTGTACTGAGAAAGTTTAGGGATCACTACTCAGGTAGCTCATCATTTTCTTTCTAATAAAACACCCAGCTGATGCAATGTTCTAGCAAATGTCTGAAAAGCATTATTCTACTACTTTTTCTGGATATAGTAAATACAAAGATCAGCATAAAATAAAATTTGCATTCTATTTTTTAATATACTGTCACCCTTATGGAACAAAATATATTTTAATTTTTTAAAGATTTATTTATTCATTTTAGAGAAAGAGAGCACACATGTGTGAGCGGGGGGGAGGGGGGCTGAGGGAGAGGGAAAGAATCTCAAGCAGACTGTGCTGAGCACAGAGCCTGATGAGGGGCTCGATTCTATGACCCTGAGATCACAACCTGAGAGGAAACCAAGAGTTGGACGCTTAACTGCCTGAGCTACCCAGGTGCACCTGACCAAAAATATATTTAAAAAGGTACAGCACTTGCACTGCTGACAAATTTTGCCTTTTCATAGTCAAATCATTTAGAGTGGTCTTTGTTTTTATCGATCTTTAGACTACATGCAGAGCTATCCATTTTTGTTTCATGGGCTGAGGACTCACACCATTTTGAATACTGATTCTAACATAAATCATACCAGCTGTCTTTTCCATCCAGCTTCAAATCTTCTACATGCCATCAATTTATTCATACAAATCATCTACATAAGCCCTGGACCAGTTCAGCACAAAGGGCCAAACCACAGAACACTGTGAAGGTTCCCTCCAGGAAGATGTCATCACCACCATATTCTGGGTATCTTCCTCTTTGTAGATCTTCTCCCATATGTGTAGTTGTTTCTGTTTACCTTGTTAACAACGTGTCATCATGTCTGTCCTTATGCCATTAGTGGCTCTTCAAATAAGCTCTTTAAAAGTCCCATCCCCTAAAGGCACCCTGAAAGCTCTAAGATCACTGACTTCTATTCTGATGATGCTTTCCTTGATTTTTTTCCTAAGCTCCTGCACCTAAAATATACTTTTAACATTAACACCTTTACTACAGAACTATCACCATAGAGGATGTGAAGCAAAATACGTAACATCTCAGGACTTGTTTTTTTTAAAAAAAAAAAAAAAAAAAAAAGGCACGGTGCTATGATTGGCTAAATGGTCTTAAAGTTTCCTAAGAGTCAAGAATTGCATGATTCCGTGACTTTTGCTAAACCTTTCTTGCAAGGAGTTCAAGGAAATTCATTGATGGAATTGTACTGATTTGCTCAATAAACCTAAGCCTGAGGAAGTTATGGAGTTTCACTACATTGATATCCATAATCCAATGCAGAACTAGGAAACACTCCACAATACTCATATTCGTTTGGAAAAACACCAGCCCTCCTCCTTCCCAGGCACTGAAATGGCCCACGTCCCAAAAGTAATAACTACTTAACATTGGCTTATGCCTCCTTTTAGGTTGGCTGTCTGCTACAGAGGGTAAGTACGTCCAAAATATTACAAGGTTAACTGTGTAATAATTCAATAAAGTTTATTCTAATAAATGTTATAAGACTAGCACAACAAAGAAAGAGAGATGTCATATGCTGAGGAGATTATAAATGTTTAGGCAGGAGAATGCTGCTGCAGCTGGTGGGCAATGCTTGTCCCGACCACCACAGCCTCTGTATCAAGCCCCCAACTGCCCATTCAAAGCATCAAGTCTGCAGCACTGACCTTCTTCTCCCATGAAGGTCATACCTAATCACACGATATAGTGGAACAATCTTCTATTGAAAGTATCCAGGAAAAAAAAAAAGAAAGAAAGAAAGTATCCAGGGGCACCTGATTGGCTCAGTGGGTTAAAGCCTCTGCCTTCGGCTCAGGTCATGATCTCAGGGTCCTGGGATTGAGCCCCGCATCGGGCTCTCTGCTCAGCGGGGAGCCTGCTTTCCCCTCTCCCTCTGCCTGCCTCTCTGCCTACTTGTGATCTCTCCTCTGTCAAATATATAAATAAAATCTTAAAAAAAAAAAGTGACCCCCCTAAAAAAAGTATCCAAA
The DNA here is from genome assembly GCA_028534135.1 of Potos flavus. Taxonomy (NCBI): domain Eukaryota; kingdom Metazoa; phylum Chordata; class Mammalia; order Carnivora; family Procyonidae; genus Potos; species Potos flavus. The sequence goes on along the minus strand of CM052894.1, from coordinate 71,469,338 downwards.
AGCACTTCACAGTTATAGAAGGCCTTCATTTCAAGATAGAAAAGAAAAGAAAAAAAAAAAATCAATTCTACTTTGCCTCATTAAGAAGCACAGGTACACCATATAAAATGAAGGATCATGTGGCTCTAAATATTTTTCAAAATATATTCCGTATTATGGAATCATTAAAAGCTATAAATATAAAAAAAAAGCTATAAATCCAATTCAGTAAGTAATGCCTCCAGATAAAATGTGAGTTGTTTACACAAGAAAAAATAATTGATCATTATTTTTATTCCTCTTGCCTTACCTTACACAAACACTGCTTGTAAAGATAATCTCTAAGGGACATCTACAGACTTAAATTAAATTAAACACTATCTTTTTATTGGTCTATTCTTAAAGAGGATTCTTGTCGAGAAGCAAGTTTGAGCTGAGTTTTGATTTTTGTTGTGTGTTTGTATTTGCTTTACATGGGGTTGCTTTGGTTCTTATTCATTAAGCACAAAAAAAAACTTTCATTATCATTTTCACCAATTAATAAGGCAAAAGTGGTTTTCAAATGATAAGCATTTTGATAAATAGCTATAAATGCATTAGCATAAGAATATTTCATCAGCAACTACTATGTTTCCAACACTAGAGTAAATTACTTAAAAGCAGATGGCATGGGACATCAGAAAAATGGTGTAATACAGAAACACCAAAGAAAGAAGCAAAGACTCTCAGAATGAACTTCACTGAAACTGTAGAAATCAGTCAAATGTTTACAGCAATGAAGCTAACAATGAATCAAGAGGAAAGTGATTTAAACCCAGTAAGAAAACAATATTAGCATTTTAACTAGCTCAAGCCCCTACCCCTATGAGGGTCTGCGATGGTCTTAAGGCAAAAGTCCACGCTCCCAATGTGGATTCCTGAACCCAGAGGGAGTAGAGCAAATCTTGTTCTAAAAGAATTACACTTGCCTGTTTCGAGCCCCTATCTGAGGCTCCCTGAGGGACCAATGGAAGGCACTCTCCTATGTCTGGCCTCCCAGAAGTCTGTCAAGATCATGGGCAATGCTGAACGCATTCCCTGATAATGCTGACAGACACATGAACAAGTCACTGTCAACAGAGGAAAGGATGAGAGCTGGGGCAAACAAGAGACACCAAGGGCCTGAGAGGAAAGGCTGTAGGGAGAGATACTTCAAATAACAAGGGCTTTGGAAAGTTCCTGTGTATAATGGGAATTCTAGAAAGCCATACATAGCCAAGGCCCAGAGCATCAGAAAAAAAAAAGAGAAGACCCAAAGGGTCTTTCACCTCCTACTGATGGTTTGGCTCAGGGTAAACAGAAAGCGATGCTAAAGCAAAGCTGTCAACAGCACAGCTAAACGCAGGAACCCGTTAACACAGCCAATGTGCAAGACTGGGAGAGGGCTTGTTTATTTAATTTTTTCACTTGATTCCGGGCATTTTAGGAAATTGTGGTCTAGAATTCCAGATCCAGGAACACGCTAAAGGAACAGAAACTCCAGAGAGCACAGGACAAAGAATACAATATTTACAAACATAATGTGTAAAAGTCACCAAACACACCACTCTAACCCAAAGCAAGCAACAGAAACACCCCCATCAGACAGAAACGTCTGATGCTCAGAGTCCACACATAATTATCATTCGAAATGTCCACGTTTCCACAAAAGGTGTCAACCATACAAAGAAAAAAGAAAATAGGGTCTATTCACAGAAGAAGATAGTAACATAAACTATTCCTGAAGATGCACAGACACTGGAAGGAAATCAACTGTCTTGGGCACCTGACTGGCTCAGTCAGAGAAGCATGTGACTCTTGATCTCAGGGTCCTGAGTTAAAGCCCCATGAATGGTACAGAGATAACTTAAATAAATAAAACTTTAAAAAAAAAAGTCAACTGTCTTAAATATGCTCAAACAGCTGGAAGAAGCCACACACGCAGAACAAAAGGAAACCAGAAAAAAGATGTTTCAATAATTAAAAAATATTAATAAAGGGATGGAAATATTTTATTTATTTTATTTTTAAGGAATGGACATTTTAAAAAGGAACAAAATAGAAATTTTGAGCCTGGAAAGCATTTGAAATGAGAAATGGCCTCAAAAATTTCAATAGCATATTTGAGCAGGCAGAAGAAATAGTCAGTAAACTTAAAGATAAGGCAAAGTAGCAGAAAGAAGAAAGAATGAAGATAAATAAGCAGAACATAAGACGCCTGAGGGACACTGTCAAGTGTACCAACATATACATAATAGAAGTTCCAGAGAAAGAGGCAAGAGAGAGGGAATTAAAGAACATCTGAAGAAATAATGGTTAAAAATTTTCCAAACTGATAAAAAAAAAAAAAAAATGAATCTATACATCCAAGTATCTCAATAAATTCCAAGCAAGATACATTCAAATAGATATATACCGAGACATATTGTAACCAAAATGTTGAGAAACAAAAACAGAATATTAGAGGCAGCAAGAGAGAAGTGACTCATCATTTACAAGAGATCCTCAGTAAGTTTACACTGAATTTCTCATCAGAAACCACGGAGGCAGTGGGAAAACATAAAGGGCTGAAAGAAAAAAAAGCTCAGAAAACTAGAATTCCAGATTCAGGAAAACTAACCTTCACAAGCAAAGATGAAGTTAAGACATCCAAGATAAACACAAGCTACAAAAAATGCTAAAAGAAGTCCTTCAGGCTCAAATATAAGTCACCGAAGTGCAATCTAAAACCACCCAAAGAAATAAAAATATTGTTAAATGTAACTATATAGGTAAATATAAAAACCAGTATTAGTGCATATTTGATTCATAACTCATCTTTTCTTTCCTATATTATTTAAAAGACAAATGCATGAAACAATAATTACAAATATATGTCAGTGGGCAGACAATGTATAAAGCTGCAATAAATGACAATAAAAACATAAATGGGGAGGGGAAAAAAATAAATGGGGAGGGAAAGAGCTACATTAAGAGTACAGTTATGTAAGCTACTAAAGCTAAGTTCCTACAAGTTAAAATTAGATTTTTTTGTCAAAAGACATGAAGTATAAAACTGAAGATAAGCACTAAGAAAATAACAAAAATGTATACAGAAAATGAAATGAAAAGGGAATCAAAGGCTTACAGCAATGAAGCTAACAATGAATCAAGAGAAAAGTGATTTAAACACAGTAAGAGAACATTGTTAGCATTTTAACTCCCTTAAGTCCCCACCCCCTACGCAGATCTGTGACATCTTAAAGCAAAAGTCCACATTCCCACTGTGGATTCTTGAATCCAGAGAGAGCAGAGCCAACGCTGGACCTTGACCATAGAAACATTGTTCTAGATATGTCTCCCAAGGCAAGGGAAACAAAAGCAAAAATAAACTACTGGGACTACACCAAGATAAAAAGCTTCTGTACAACAAAGGAAACAATCAACAAAACTAAATGGCAACCTACAAAATGGGAGAAGGTATTTGCAAATGACATATCCCATAAAGGTTTAGTATTCAAAATATGTAAAGAACTTAACAAACTTAACACCCAAAAAGCAAATAATCCAATTAAAACATGGGCATAGGACGTGAACAGACATTTCTTCAGAGAAGACATCCAGATGGCCAACAGACCCATGAAAAGATGCTCAACATCACTCATCACCAAGGAAATGCAAATCAAAACCACAGTGAGATAACCACCTCACACCGGTCAGAATGACTAAAATTAACAAGTCAGGAAACACCAGGTGTTGGTGAGGATGCAGAGAAAGGGGAAACCTCTTGCACTGTTGGTGGGAACACAAACTGGTGCAGCCGCTGTGGAGAACAGTATGGAGGTTCCTCAAAAAGTTAAAATAGAACCACCCTATGATCCAGCAATTGCACTACCAGGTATTTACCCAAGGAAAATGAAAACACTAATTTGAAAAATACATATGCATCCCTATGTTTATTGTGGCATTATTTACAATAGCCAAGATATGGAAGCAGCCCAAGTATCCATTGATAGATAAATGAATAAAGGAGATGTGGTATATATACACAATGGAATATTACTCAGCCATAGAAAAGAATGAAAGCTTGTTAACTAATTGTGATAATCATTTCACAATATATGTACAGCTAGTCACGCTGTGCACTTTAAACTTACACAGTGCTGTATGTCAACTGTATCTCAATAAAACTGGAAAAAATTTAAAGAAAAAAATATGGCCCAACTACAGGCTGCCTATAAGAGACTCATTTAGATCCAAGCACAAAAATAAGTTGAAAGTAAAAGGACAGAAAAATACATTCTCTGCAATAGTAACCAAGGGATAACCAAAGGATAACTGCAGTGGCTATACAAAAGCCTATGGACAGAAGAGATTTTATCAAAAATTGTTACAAGACACAAAGAAGAAATTTATATGTTGATAAAGGGTCAATATCAAAACTATATAACAATTATAAATGGATAAGCATCTAAAACAGAGGTCTAAAATATCTGAAGCAAAAATTGAAAGCACTGAAGGGAGAAAGAGAGTTCTACAACAAAGAGCTGGAGACTTCAATGTCTTACTTCAATAATGGATAAAAAACTGAATGAAAGATTGAGAAGGAAATAAAGGACTTGAACCACATCATAAAACTTAATCTGGCAGATATATATGGAACCCCCCACTAAAAATCAGAATACAAATGCTTCATGAGTATACATCAAACTTCTCTAGGATAGACCATGTATTAGACCACAAAGCAAGTCTCAAGCAATTTTAAAAGACTGATACCTTACAAGGTATCATTTTAAACCATAATGGAATGAAGCTAGTAATCAACAAAAGGAGGAAAACTGAAAATTCACAAATAAATGGCAATTATGTAACACATTATTAAAACAATGAATGGATAAAAGAAGGAATCAGTAGGAAATTATAAAATACTCTGAGATGAATAAAAGTAAACACACAGGAAATCAAAACGTATGGAAGGCAGCAAAAGCAATGCCCAGCTGTAAACATCTATCTTAGAGAATAAGAAAGATCTCCAATCAATCACGTAAAATCACACTTTAAGAACTAGAATTAAAAAACAAAACAAACTCAAAGGTGGCAGAAGGAGGGACATAATAAAGATTAGAGCAGACAAATGAGATAAAGACTAGAAAAACAATAGAGAAAAAAACAAAAACAAAACTTAGGTATTTGAAAAGATCAACAAAATGGACAAACACTTAACTAGACTGAAGAAGAAACACAAGCAAGACTCAAATTACTAGAATCAGAAGTGAAAGTAGGAAATGTTACTACTGACTTTATAGAAATTTTAGAAATTACATAAGAATCCCATGAATAATTATCATATGCAAATTCATTGGATAATCTAGAAAATTTGGACAAACTCCTAGAAACACATGAACTACCAAAATGACTCAAGAAGAAAAAAATCTGAAGAGACCTGTAACAAGTAAAATGACTGACCAGTAATCTAAGAAATGGCCAGGACCAGACAGTTTCACTGATGAATCCTACCAAACACTGAAAAAAGAATTAACACCACTCTTCAAACTGTTGAAAAAAGTAGAAAAGGAGAGAAGACTTCCTTACCGTTCAATGAAGCCAGCATTACCATAATACCAAAACTAGACAAAGATACTACCGGGAAGGGAATCTACACTCTAACATCCCTTATAAATATAGATGCGTGTAAGCTTCAACAAAATACTAGCAAACTAAACCCGATAGCATATGACCAAGTGGGATTTATCCCAAGAATGCAAGAGAAACAATCAATTTAACACACCATACAAACACTACATGGGAAAAACCACCACATGATTACTTCAATGGGCACAAAAAAATGTGACAGAATTCAACACCCTTTCATGATAAAAATACTCTGTAAGCTAGGATTAAAAGGGAACTTCCTTAACCTAATAAAGGGGGTTTATGAAAAACCAACAATTTATATAATATTCAATGACTGAAGACTGAATATTTACTTTGAAGATCAGGAACAAGACAAAAGATGCTTGCTTTCTCCTTTTTTATTCAACATTGTGCTAGAGGGCCTAGTCAGAACAATCAGGCAAGAAATTAAATGAAAGTCATCCAACTAAAGAAGTTAGAACTGAAAATACCTCTATTCACAGGTGATATATTATATATAGAATTCCTAAAGAATCGGGACGCTTGGGTGGCTCAGTTGGTTAAGCAGCTGCCTTCGGCTCAGGTCATGATCCTAGGGTCCTGGGATCGAGTCCCACATCGGGCTCTCTGCTCAGCAGGGAGCCTGCTTCCCCCTCTCTCTCTCTGCCTGCCTCTCTGCCTACTTGTGATCTCTCTCTCTGACAAATAAATAAATAAAATCTTAAAAAAAAAAAAAAAAGAATTCCTAAAGAATAAGGAAAAAACCACACAAACCATTAGAGCTAATACATAAATTCAAAAATGTTGCAGGGTATAAGATGAACACACAAAAATCAGTTGTATTTCCATACACCATTAATGAAAAATATGAAAATGACATTAAGAACTCAAAATAGCATCAAAAATATAAAATGTTTGGGAATATATTTAACAAAAGAGGTATAAGTTTGTACATTGGAAACTATAAAACACTGCTGAAAGAAACTAAGAAGATTCAAGTAAATAAGACTTCTTGTGTTCATGAATTAGAATTCAAACATTATTAAGATGGCAATATTCCTCAAAGTGATCTACAGATTCAATCCAACCTCTATCAAAATCCTAGTGCCTTTTTTTTTTTTTTACAGAAACAGGAAAGCCAATCCTAAAGTTCAGATGGAATCACAAGGGACTTCCGATAAATAAAACAATTTTGAAAAACAAGAACAAAGTGAGAATCCTCATACTTTGACTTCAAAACCTGCTACAAATGATTCAAAACACTGTGGTACTAGCATAAGGTTATACATATAGACCAACAGCATAGTAGTGAGTTCAAAAATAAACACATATATCTATGGCCAATCAATTTTTGACAAACATGGCAAGACTATTCATTTGGGAGAGAATGTCTTCAACAAATGCTACTGGAAAAACTGGATGCTCACATCCAAATAAATGAGGTTGAGCCCTTAGCTTATATTATATGCAAGTACTAACTCAAAACAGATCAGAGCTTAAATATAAGAGCTCAGACTGTAATATACTGTATATATACTCAGAAGAAAACATATGAGTACATTTTCACAATATCCAATTCGGCAATGGATTCTTAGAAGTGACTCCAAAAGCATAAGCCACAATAAGAGGAAAAAATAAACTGGAGTTTGTCAAGATTAAAACCTTCTACGTATTGAAGGATACTATCAAGGAAGTGGGAAACAACCTACAAAATAGGACAAAATATCTGCAAATCACATCTCTGATAAAGGTCTAGATTCTAGAATAAAGAACTATTACAACTCAATAACACAAAGACAAATATCACACTCAAAAATAGGCAAAATGAACAGGCATTTTCCCAAAAGACATACAAATGGCCAAGAAGCACATGAAAAGGAGTTAACATTAGTCATGAGGGAAATGCAAGCCAAAATAGCAGTAACATGTTACTTTACAGCCACTAGAAAACCTAGAATTTTTTAAAAGGCAGGAGATAGATAGTAAGTGTTGGCCAGGATGTGGGGAATTTGGAACTCTTGTACATTGTTAGTAAAAGTGTAAAATGGCATCCCCGTGGTAGAAGACAGTGAGTTGGTTTCTCCAAAAGTTTAAGACATGACTCAGCAATTCCATTCCTTGCTACACTCCCAAAATAACTGAAAACAAGTATTCAAACAAATACTTGTACAGAAGATTCACAGAAAAGTAGCCAAAACAACCATTATTCACAACAGACAAATACTATCCAAATCCATCAAAGGATGAACAGATAAGCAAAATGTGGCATATCCATAATGGAATGGATATGGAATGGACTGCATTTATATGAACTATCCGAAGTAGGTGGACCCACAAAGACAAGCAGCAGTTGACAGGAGTTGGGGGAATGTAGACAGGGTGCGGAGTGAATGCTTTCTGGGTACGGGGCTTCGACTGGGGGCAATGAAATGGCTCTGGAACGAGATAGAAATGATGGTTCTCAACATGCTGAATGTACTAAATGCCATCAAACTGCACAGTTTTAAAATGGTTAATTTTGCATATGAATTTTACCTCCATAAAATGAGGTAATATGATACAGCATAGGGCTATTTAAAGTACATCTTAGGAGAGGACTGCCATATGTAATAATACAATTGGCAACCAACATAAAAAATACACGCTTTAAAACATACCAAAATCATCAAATCTTTGTACAGTTTGAAAAAGAGGAAAAACAACCATAGCTAAGGTTTATATTGAATGTTTATGGGGAAAGTAGATATTGATCTTTTATTATTAGCTCATGACAGATTATGCTGTGGTTAAAAAAAATAATACATCAGTGGCTTACAATGATGCTATTTCTTCCTCACGTACCTGTCAGCTGATAGTAGAGGTCACGTAGACTCCATGAAATTTTTATTCCAGGAATGAGGCTGAAGGGGCAACTTCTTTCTCTGTTTCTTGGCAGAGGGAAAAGAGAAATACTGGAGCCAATCCCAGGCTTTTAAACTTCTGCTCTGTATGGCATATATCACTGCCACTCACGTTCCTCTGGCCAAAGCAAATGATTCAGCCAAGAGTGATGGCCATGGGGTCAGGGGTCTACTTTCCTTCTGGGAGGAGGACTGCAAAACATGTCTATGAGGATGGGTAATCCTACCACAGGGACACACAATACCTGGAAATTACATCTACTCCATCGTTTTAGAGAATAAACTATGGTAAACAAAGGAAAAATTCCCAATAGCATATACAACAGGTATCTTTAGGTCCAAGGATATGAACTTTTTTTTTTTTCCCCCCCAGTCTGGTAGATATTCCCAAATTGTCCTATAAAAATGCTACAATAATTGACTTTCCCACCAGAAATGCATCAAATGCTAATATTATCAAACTTGTTACATATTGCCACTCTGATTGGTAGAAAAAAACACATCATTCTTCTATTTCTTTGTTTGATTTATGAGAAAAGTTGAGCATTCTCTGTATATTTGCCATTTTTTTTTCCTAATCTACACACTACCTGTTTAGATAATTTAAGAATAAAGTTTTAGTCTGAACAGAAAACGGAGTCAAACTGTTAAAATTCTTTCTTATCTGCTGAAAGCCAGATCTGAGGTTTAGCCAGTGTGACTAAGGCCATAAGTAAAGAAAAAGAATCCCGGACTTGGAGTTTATGTTTGACACAGTAAGTGCCAGAATTTATTCTGTTTCTTTTTAATTACAATATGTTTAAGTACCATCCCAGCAAAGACGCAGGTTCCCAGACATGGAAGAGTTCACTCTGAATAAAAGCCTACATTCTAGAGATTGTTAAATATGAATCACGGGCCCACAGTATTGCTGGTGACCCTGGAGAGGAGGTGACGGTCTCGTAATCTTGGACTGGCATGCCCCGAGTCTCTGCAAACTGTTCAGCAGGACTCTTCCCAGCATTCTGCTGTAGTGCTCCCTCCGCTGCATTTCCAAAATTGTATTCTATGGAATATTAACTTCTGTAGATGTCACAGAGGAAAAAGGGGTAGGTAAACAATGTGGTCGAAGAAGTTTGTGAAAGACTGTCTATACTGGATCCTGTCCTCAAAGAAAGACTCACTAGCTGTGGAAGGTTGATGAGTTCAGAACCTGGGCTCGGTTTCCTCATGTTGACAATGAGGGTAGTATCAACACCCATGCTGTAGACTTGTTGTATTAAACAAGTTAATTCAGGCGAAGCCCTTAGAATAGTGCCTGATACACAATAGGCACACATAGGCACACATCCCACCATTTCTGCTCCCTTGATGCTGAGGATCCTGATTCCCTGCCCCTCGTGGTCCACATATGTGGCCAGACCAGCCCCCTCCGCCGGAGTTCTACCCTCCACGCAGCTCCTCACAGCTGGCTCTGTGTTCCTCAGCCTGTGCTCCACCATCTTCCACCATCCCGACCCTTCTGCTCATCCAGGACTCCCAGAATAATTTTCCTGAAGTACAACAAACTCCTCAAAAACCCTCCACGTTGCCCAGTTACTTTCTAGGTAGAATTCAAACTGCTCACTTGCCATGCAAGGTATTTTGTGACCACTCCCCTCCCTGCTTCCTACCTCCCAGCCTCATCTCTCTGCACTTTCTCGAACATTCTCCCTGCCCTGCCTCTTTGCTTCTCTGGGATGTTCTCCCTCCTACTTCTTGCTATGGCCAATTCCCACCCACCCTCAGACTTCTGCTCAGACCGCCTCCCCCCCCCCCAGAAGGATCTCTCAGGCACACTCGCACACGCCCACAATCACTCTGTGCTGGGTGGGTCCTTCAGCGTTTCCTTAGTGCCCTACCAATGTGATCTTGGTAGTTATGAGTGTGTGCTGCAATGCCTTCCTCCCCTCCTCCCTGCTAGATAATCAGCTCCCACCGACTGGACACCAAATCGTGTGAGCCCTAACTTCTGGCACCCATTTGAGCAGTAATGATTTCCTATGTAAAGTAATTAATTTCATTTTGAATACGGATTCAGTCAGCACTTGCTTATCACTTTTGTGACTAATGTGATGTACACTATTAAAAAAACAAAATAAAAATGAATAATAAGCAACCAGTAAGAAATAACGTAGCCTTGAAATTAACAAGCCTTTCTTCCACTTAAGCCATTCAGCTAAGAAGCCATCCAGATCACTGAAATAAGGAGCGTTCCTGTGCACTACGAACTGAAACAGCACAAACTGCAGACTTCGCCTCGCCTCTCCTACTCGAACCTGCTAAGCCACAGACAGTAGTCTGGGCTTTCCCGGCGTGGCACTGCTGGTGGCTGCTATGGTCACATGAACAGGACACATGCTTCTTCCAGCCTGACGGCCCTCCGAATCCCCCGAGGACACTATTTCAGAAATCAAGCGGGATGGGCTTCTCAAGTCTCCAGGGTAAACTAAGTCACATCGCTGAGAACTTTTCCAGAGACGCTACTGCTACAGATCCATGCCACCATCTGCACTCCAGGTCTCATCTCGCAGAAGCTCTGTGACTTCATTTTCTTCTTCGTGGAAGTGGCCGTCACACTAAATTTCAGTAGAGTGGGTATGTTGGAGGGGACAATAACAAAAATATCCTTATGGTGGCAGTACTGCTCTCAGAGAAAAGAGGTTAATGTATGGCTCAGGTCAAAGAAATCAGCAACTGATGTATTACAACATGGAGGAATGGATGAGCAAAAGTAAATAAATAACACTATAATCACCACCAGAACCAAGAAAAGACCCAGGAAAAGGAGACTGATGTTGGTGGTAGGTGTTGGCAGAGAAGGGGAATATCTCCTCGCTAAAAGCTAAGTTGCCTTGAGCATGAGGACCTTTTCTTCCCGAGTTTTTTTTTTTTTCCTTCCAGAGTCTTTTAACCCAAATGCCTGGAAAATTCTTGGCACACAGCAATCACTCAAAAGAGATTTCATTGTTAAATCAATGCACGAACAAATGAGAATATGGTTTTATTCAGTGACTAAAATGCAGACTGGATAATAAAAGAGAAATAGAGAGTGTACATTTTTATAGGAGATACTCAGTTTTGCTAAGGAGAAACAATAGGTCTGACAGAGCCCTCACTTATACCCCTTCTATAAAATGACCGACCACCTAAGACCACTGGTTATTATTTCAGAGTCTCGTTCATGACAAGCTGAATTTTCTTTCCTTCTCTGGAAATGTCTTTTGCCGGGAAGCAGAAGGAAGAGAGAGTCTTAGAAGTCTCAGCCATATCTTTTCCCAGATCCTGGCTGAGACCAGAATCGCGGCCCTCCTCATGCTAAGAGCTGATGGGGAGCCCCAGAGCATTCCTCCCCCACGCCCGACCACCCAAAAGAGTGGGAAGGGAAGGGCCATGAGAAGAGAGCGGAGTTCTGCCTCCCCAGGCCCCACAGACCCTCAGGACATGACACAGCCCTCAAATACCAGTTTGCACAAAGGAGCAGCAGCACTTTCCAAGCACAAGGCTATGGAGTGAAACTGTCTTAGATTTGTACCTAAGTACACACCGGGCCAGCTATGGAGCCTTCCAGAAGCTACGGAAACCTTCCCGACCGCAGGACTCATGTGGCCCAACAGGGCGAGAACGCTCACACCTGCCTCATCAATACAGAAGGGTTTGCATAAATAGTAGGACCTTCTTAGTACAGCAATCCTCGCGTAAAGTAAGTGTCTTCAACAAATGGCTAATGCTGTTATTTAAATTGTCTCAAATTTCTTGCAGAAGAAAGGTAGTGATAAAGGAAAGATACCGCCACGTTTATTAATTTTCTAATGCTCTGCAACAAATAACACTGTATGTCTCTGTGTCCAAATCTCCCCATTTTATAAGATGTCAGTCATACTGGATTAGAGGCTCCCTCTAGTATAACCCCATCTTCCCTAATTACATCTGCAACAACCCTATCTCCAACTAAAGTCACATTTCCCATTAATCTGAATTAGTGACATTTTGTCATGCAAATTTCCACTTCCTTCAGAGAGGCTGCTGGAGGTGGTGTGTTACCCATCCACACAAAAGACAATATAATACTTATTCTACTCAAAATCACTGCCAGTAATAAAGCCCTAGCTGCATGCCGGGCACTGAGCCGCCATCTCATCCGCATTGTCCCCGTGCTGACCCCTGGGGGACGGTTACCGCCTCGCCATCATATAGAGGCTCCGAGAGACTGGCTTGCCCCAGCTCACATGGCCGGCAGGTGGAAGGGCTGGGACTCAAAGACAGACTTCCTCAATTTTGATCCCAAGGGAAGAACCACGCCCCTCTGCCAGTCAGTATGCTGCAGGGAATGAGGAAAGACCCACAGGTGGATGTCAGGCCTTCCTGGCTGTAAAGGCCACATGTGCCTGTGCCAACACAGCAGCCCACCAGGGAGCACGAGACGGACACGTTATCTCATTCAAAGACATATCCTCTTAGACTGGTATATACCCTGCATCATAATCTCGGGTGAATTATTTTCCTCATCTTTTTGTCACAGGTGCTTCCGAGACGGATCACGAGGATAAATGAGAACACCACAGCCAACATCCAGTTTGCTGACCTGCAGGCTGTCCCAAGCAGGAAAGTGGGGAGGAGGCTCCAGGTCTGGTGATAATTAACTCTACCACTTTCCTCACAAGTTAGATGACATCCTTTGGATGGATAATTTAAAGCCATCTGGTCTGTCCTCCTCCAGGGGAGGCCAGCCATTGTCTTTTCCAGACAAAGCTTCTGAGCTAGGAACTGGCGCCAGTCTCAGCTGAAAATGTTCTGGGGCAGAGACCAGGAACTGGCCTCGGCGCAGGGGGACATCTCACTCCAAGCAAGCCACTCTCCCATGGGGTCCATAGGCAGAATCGAGTCCTCAGCCTTCACTACGGTAACCTATCAAGGTAGGAGTGCATACAGGTACCCAACTCCAGTCAAAGAATGTCTGTTTCAAATAGGACTTGCTTAAGTGAAGCATGTAGGAAACAGCAAAAATGCTCCATGATCTTATTTCTTTAAATCACCTTCTCTTAAAATGGTTTGCAGTGAGCACAGTCGAAGGCTATTATCAGCCCTGATACATAACAGACAGGGGTATGCCCCCAAATCATGTTAATGTCTTTATTAAACTAGGTGCAACCGCATATAGTAATTGCCAAATGACTACAGGGTGACCGTGAAATCCCAGGGGTGAAGAATGTAAAGATTAACCCAAGAACTACCCCGCAATAACCCTCAGTGCAAGCAATCCCCACCTGCCAGGTCTGCCGGCCTCCACAGGGCACCGTGAGCCTGCCTCATCCTCTCCACCACACAGCTGTGGGCTGAGAGCTAGCCCTCCACCCACCCCAGCCAGGGCCTCCCTCTCCCTAGCGCACCCCCCCTCCCCGGCCCCCGTATGTGGTATCAGCACTCAATTTACTACCTAGCACAGGGAATCTACCTGAAAACATGACATGCCCAATTTAGACACTGAACTGAAAGTCCTAAAGGAATGTTTGGTCCTCAGCGGGATTCCCTGGAAATGATATTCTACAGCCTCTCACTCAGTGCTGACTCAGGACTGGAACTGTTCGGATTGATACAGAAGCTCCTACTGAGGTATGTCCCTCAAATATAAGCAGGTTCCCGGGAACCCCAGAGCAGGGACAGCTGTCCTGTCCTGTGCACTCCTTGCTCATCCCAGCGGGCTCCACCCCTGCCCAGGATGCCCAGCTCAGCTCTGCACCCTCTGCAGTGCTGCCCACGCCCCAGCCCCAGTGCGGGTCTCCCCAGAGGCCAACTCAGCTGCTTACGTCCTCTCCTCCTTGATTGTGCAAGAACAGGCCCTGCTACTAGCTGAGAAGAGACCCATCTTTTCAACAAGACAGAACACTGACCCAGAAGGACATTCGGTTATTGTGCCCTGCACAGAGTATACCCTTCATCCAAGTTTGCTGCTTTGAATTAAATTCATCAAATTACGACCCTGAATAACTGCTCCCAGGTTCAACCTCAAAAGTTAGCTGTATCGAGAAGATGCAAAAAATTTAAAAATTAGAAACACCAATATTCCCTAGAATATCTGATATGAAAGAACCCAAAGGACACTTGAGCCAATTAATTTATTCTATACAATCTGTTATAGAAGAATGTCAGTGAAGTCCCATGGCTTGCCTAACATCAAACAGGCTGTTATTGGTAAACCCATAAAGGACCTTCTTTCTATCCCTAAAGGTCTGTGAATAATGAATGCTTGTTCGTGAACAGTGTGATAAATTCTGCACTATGCGCTGAAATAAGAGATCACATCCCACTTCTATCCCAGTCCCCATGTAGCAACTTGTCACTAAACTGCGGTCTTAAAGACATGATCGGATTTCAGGCCTTGGGATGAGGTTTGTGAAGCGTCAAGGTTAGACAGGCCTCAGAACCCTCCAACTACCACTGAGAGCTTAAAAGTCAGCCCAGAACAACCAAGACAAACCCTGAAGAAGAGGGATTTATGCCACAGCATCACCAGGAGTTTTAACAAGACACAGAACGGCCCTAAAACAGAAGGAATTATTTATAAACCACAAAGTGTTTGCCAAAGGTTCATGAGCCAAAACCCAATGAAATGCCTATAAATTATATTGTTACCCAAATCCCCAGTGAAATCTGAAATTTCCTTAACCTTCCTGAAACTATCCATTCCTATTTTAGCCATTCCCCCAGGACACAATTAAGTCAGTGGAGAAACTGTGAGTACAGAAAATACACACGTATTATGGGAAACATGTAAGAATTAAGTTTTAGCCATCAGTCCTTTGATGCTCTCTATCACTCGCATGAGTGAACCAGCCAAAAAAGAAATCACTTGGCAAGAGATTTTTCAGCCCTAAGATGTTCCACATGCTAATTAAGGGCTCTGTTAGGGGCCTGACCTTCAAGGACGAGGTGCTTATTAAACCCCTTTGGTTTCTCCCTCTGACTGAGATAGGATTAGATTAAAAAAAAAATCGTACTTAAATGTTAATAAGAAATTATTTTAGCTCAGAACTTTGATGTTGCTTGTGCACCATGGATATAAGATTTCAACTTAACATAATTGACGGGTTGCTCCCCATCACCTCTCCCAAACTGTGGTTAAAAGGTTTTGTTTTGTTTTGCTTTCTTTAAATTTTCTTTCCATAAAACATTCTATCCTGGCTTTAAGCAGATTTAGCTTATTTTATTTTAACTTAGTAGATTTTCTTTTTTGCATATAATTTACATAAACACAAGTACTAGGATCTAAGCTAGAAGACCAAAAGACTTTTCAAAAAAAGTATGACTCCTACAAAACCAAAGATCAGATCAGATGCCAGATTAAATGAAATAATAAAGTTGTTAAAGCAAGCAAATAAGTAAAAAGGAAAACATCAGCAAGTACCCAAGAACCCCATCATTAAAGTATTAATGAGCATAGGCATGGTGCTTCTCTAGCAGACGGCTGAGAATCTTCTACACCAGAATCACCTGTGCTCATTTTTTTGACTACGGATACTTGGCCCCCACCAGCCATGTCTTGTATCTCTGTCTTGGTAGTCTGCATTTTAATAAATTCTACCCTAACCAAAAACAACTGTTTTTGACAACTGCTATTACAAAGGGACACAGAGCACTATTTCCTAGTCTCCCTAAGTACCTTCCATCTTAATATCCAGGAAAGCATTCTGCCCTTGAAGGAAAAAAAATAAATTACTTTGTCCAATCCCTTTACAATATCTCCATGTACAAAGTAAAATCCATAACCATTTTAATAAGAAAGGAATTTTAATATTTCCAATAATTTCTAACACATCACCTTGTTCATTTCTTTATTTAGCCACATAAAACCTGAAAGCAGAGAGGCAAAATCAGGGGGCATCACATTCCCATGTTTACCTGTACTGAGCATACAGGGCTCCTGGAAGAGGGGATGATCACTACACAAGGGTATGTTCAGAAAAAATTCAATACATCTAAAAAATGGAGCCTGGAATAGCTGCAAACCATTTATCCTAATACCGAATATGACAAAGGTTTCTTATGGGGTGATGTGGAGAAGTCAGGGGTGGAATCAGTGGAGAGCTACAACGGCGAGGACAGTGTCTCCCCCAGACCCCGCAGCCCTGGACTTACCCCAGCCGTGAGCACCAGGCTCCAGTAACGCGCGCCCAGTACGCGTCTGCTCTGCGAGGCACTGTGGGAGAAACACGGCCCCTAAAAGCAAAGACCTGGAATAAAGTGTGCTTCAAAAGGTTGATTTTGGTTCTTGATAGATCATTACACTCATATTCCTGGTCGGTCCAGACCAAAATTTCTGCCACTACTTGTACAAAGGGGCCATCTCTGCCCACGAGTGTTTATAAAACAATTCTACAACAATTACAGGAAAGTTAAGGACTCCGGTGGTAGTATCAGCACAAAGCTTTTCTTTTCCTTATTGAAACGATGGTGAACAAAATTAATTCTGCATTCATGCCAAGAGGTAATGAAATAAACATGTTACATTAATGTTAAAATGTGATTTTTAGAGTCAGATAGTCGGTGGTAATGTTTTATAAAATATATGCCTCATTGACGTCGGCCCCAAATAACAAGTTATTACTTCTGTTCATTAAATGCACACAAGTACATCAGGCAAAATTAGATTATTTTATAGCAATCTATTTCATTAATTTTTTACCAATAAAGTAAGTATTGAAGCATAATTCCTCTTCGAACACAATTTTAAATTGATAATTTACTCATTCAGAAAAAGACACAGAAAAGAGTGAGCAATTTAAATGGCTGCTTCTTGTTATTAACACAACTCCAAGTTATTGTGATCTGTCACCCTTGGAAAACCTTCATGATGGGAAAATCTTTGGGTAGAGGAATTGGCTCCTCACAGAGATTCTTTTCTGGAGGGGTGGGGGGTAGTGAGTTGAAAGTGGAAGCCAAGTCTATCCTTATGACATTGACTGTCAAAGTTTCCTGATGGTAAAAAGAAATTAGTCCTTTGACAAGATCTGGCCATCAGGTCAAACATCGAAAATCCAGAATTCAAAAGCAGGGAGGGTGCTTCTATGCGAATCAAGCTACCTAGTAGCTTCTTTCTCTGTGACTGGACAAAAAAAAGTCAAATTCCAGTGAGTTATCCACTGGTGTTTCAGTATGGTTTGCTAACGATGGAAGAGCTGATTTTCTACTTTAAAACTTTCCACCGTGGCAGCACACGGTGCTGCCTGTAGGTGTCTGAAACCGTTTCTATTGGCATTAGTAACTCCAGAGTCAATCCCTGAATTATGGAGAGATCGGATAATATATGGTATAGGAATCATAACACCTCTCTAAAATACTAAATTGAAATAATTCCTGTAGAAAGTTAAATTGTAAAGTATTTCTACCCTCAAAAGTTTTGAATAAGGGATTGTGGGTCTGGGTCTGTAGCCTTACCTGGATCTATTGCTGTATGTCAACCAAATCACCATCATGGCCAGAGGCTTACCTTCACACCCTCGTGGGGAGGGCAGGTGGGCGATCCCAGGCTGTGGCAGGAAGCGCCCAAGGGGCTGTCCAGGGGCGATCGGAGGAAGCCTCTTGGGATGATGTTGAAGGTGAGATCTGAAAGGAGAAGTGCTTCTCTCATTACAACAGCACCCCACCCCCCTCCACCCCGGCCGAGCGGGTAGTGTAGAGTGTAGACAGCCGAGCGGGTACACAGACAGGAACATGGCCTGTGTCAGAACATGAAGAGCATGGAGCACAATGAGGAGGGCAGAGGGAGGAAGAAGAAGAGTTCAAGCGCACAGCTGTGGACAGCCCAGCGTGGAGAAATTTGACTTTTATGTTAAGTGTTCTGAACAATAGGGATGGTATTTTAATGGAGGGGGATGACAAGACCAGATTTATCATTTTAAAAGATAACTCTGGGGCAAGAGAAAACACAGAGGAAACTTAAATGCCTATCACTAAGTGAAAGAAGCCAATCTGAAAAGTCTGAGTTCCGTATGATCCCAACACTGTTAACATTGGAGGAAAGCTAAAACTAGTAGATAATTAAACTATAGGGGTTGCCAGGGGCCAGCAGGGGAGGGATGAACAGGGCCGTGAAACTGTTGTGTATGATGAACTTAAGGTAGACAGGTCATCTGTCCAACCCTTAGAAATATCCCAAGAGTGAACCCTCAGGTGAAGTAGGGACCCTGGGTGAGACTGATGTGTCCGTGTAGGTCCATCTGTTATAGCAAATGTACCCTCTGCTGTGGGGTGTTGATAATGGGGGAGACTGTGCATGTGTGTAAGGGCAGGGGGTGTTTGGGAACTCTGTACTTTCCTCTTGCTTTTACTGTGAACCTAGAACTGTTCTAAGATAAAGTTGTTAAAAAAAAAAGAGGTAACTGGCTGATTTATAGTGATGGACTAAGGGGGCAAAAGTAGAAACAAGACCAGCTTGAAGGACTTTTTAGCAGAACAGGAGAGAAGGGGAGGTAGACTGTAGTAGGGTGGGAGGTAAGGATACAAGTTAATATTTTCTTCTTTTTTTATGATTACTTTTTTTTTTAGAGAGAGAGACATACAAGCAGGGGCTAATGGACAGAGGGAGAGGGAAAGACTCTTAAGCAGATTCCATGCTGGACGCGGAGCCCCATATGGGGCTTGATCTCACGACCCTGAAATTGTGACCTGAGTCCAAATCAAGAGTCAGATGCTTAACTGACTCAGCCCCCCAGGCGCCCCAGAAGGTAATATTTTAAAGAGTTAATCATGGAAACTTCCTGAATGGACGATGGGAGTGAGAAGGCAATGAGGGACCAAGACAGGGGAGCAACACTTGGGGGAGAGGTATGAATTCAGCTTTGGGTATTAAAGCCCCTTTCAAAATAGAGATGTCAGTAGGCATTTCGTACATAGATCTGGATCAGGAAGGAAAGATACATTTGCAATCATAAGCTTATGGAAGGCAGTTAATGCCATCACAATGTGGGGAATTCACAAGATGACTTGCGGAAGGAGAATATAAATAGAGACATGAGGTTGTCTGGGATCAAGACCCAGTCAACTACAAAATTTACAAGTCAAGTAAAGGTTAATGAGAAAAGGAAGCCAATAAGGTATGAGGAAAAACAAAGAAACACAGAGAAAAAGGTACTGCAGAAAGGTCAGCTGTTTTGTGCCACCGAACTATCCAAGATGATGAGGACAGTGACGTGTCTAAATGATCTTTGCTGTCATTTCTGGCTGGCTGGCAGGTCCACGGAAAGGATGAAATACGGTTTATCCTACCACGACTGTAAGCTATCGAGGTGCAGTTCGTAAACAGCAGAGTTCAAAGCCAAAACCTAGGGCAAATGTTCCCTCTGCTCCCGTGTCCTCCAGGGAGTGACCCCCACACTGCCCTCAGCCCCAGCATGAACAGCTTCTGAGAAGAAGCCATCCTGACCAGCCAGGAGCAGCACATCCTTGTCACAGGCCTGCTTAAGAGACCTCACTCCTTCCTGTCATCACATTCCATTTGTGGGTTCATGCAAATATATTTTGCTGCCAGGTTTTAATTCAGTGCAGGGGAGGGGGTGAGCTGCACCCCTGACCCACTATCTCCAGTATTAGAAGCACAACGGGTGTTCAACAAACATCTATAGATAGAAGATAGAAGAGACATTCTATAGAAAGAAGAGACGTTCTTTTAATTGGCGAAGACTCTGCTGTGCTTGACGATGGGTGGGATTTGTTTTAAAATCAGACTAATGTAGTTTGGGCATCACTGAATGGCTTGATGCTGGAACAACCTTATACCTAGATTCAAAATTACAAGTGACAGAATTTAGAAATTGCTAACTAAGGCCTCCTACCTAAAAAAAAAAAAAAAAGTACTTACCTTGTCTTAAGAGAGGACTAAAAACTCCCCTAATACTAACTCCTTTGGCTTTAAAGTTCTTCAACTTACACAAATATTCCTTGAGAGAGGTCACACATGTAGTCACTCTCGACCACGCTCACCGTAAGAAATATAAGAATAGTCAGTCAGCACCCAGCAGTCACAGAGGACATGACCCGGAGTGCTAAGATTCGGAATGAGAAGGAAGTGTTCTGACTACCAGGACTCCTCCTTCTGAAGCTAGGACTCTACACAGTCCTGGGATTCTAATAAAAGATAAAGAAGAAGCAACGACCAATTTTCTTCCCTCCACCAGAGGAGTCAAGCAATGGTAAAAACAAAAGACTAAACTGGCTTACAGAGTTGTAAATTCCAAAATTGACTTCTGCCCCATGCTACGGACACAGCGCTAACAAGCAGCACAGCCAGGATTCAAAACAAGAACTGCGTGGCATGAAACCCAAGCTCTTTCTACTAATCCACGCTTCCTCCAACTCCTAAAATCTACTTAGATAACCGCCCACTGAGAAACTAGCCCTCCTTGGCTCCTAATTCACACCCCCTGCTCAAAACCTAATATTTGCACATTTAAAAGCCCATCTAGAACACAGCCAAATGTTACTATTACTGATATTTTATGTATTCAAAACAAGGACTGGAGTTGGCCAAAGACCTCAGTGCTAACACATTGTTCCCGATCTGGTCAGAAATCCACACAGATTCGACGCCTGCCTCGTCAGACACTGAGTTCCTGCAGATGTATTACTGTATTTACCCACCACAGCAACCCACAGATGCTACATCCCCACACTTTTTCAGTTAGAAGATTGAGAATCAAAGAGAAGAAATAACTTTGATAAGGTTGAAAGCTGAGCAGTAACGAACAGATTTGCTTTCATGTAAGCAAAGCAATTAGTGAAATTATTCCTGGTCACAGGCTCTCTGCCACCAGATCTAAATCCAACAATTTTTAAAATGTTTTTGACTTCAGTTTGTATTTTTCCAAGACAATCTACTAAAATGTCAAGTGAGTTAGTACCTGTACCCCACAGCCACCCACAGCCGGCATCCAGAAGTTCCAGAATCAGTTATTTCTTTAAGCATCAAAATGGCCCAGGGGCAATGGATCAGACAATCTTCTCCCAATCCAGCTCGTCAGCAGTAAGCTGTGCCAATAGGGCAGAAATGTCCGCAGTTGCAAAATAAAGCGCTCAGTCCAAACCCGGAAGGTTTGGGCCAACAGGATGCCAAATGGCTGGTGTCCTTTTCTCATACACACATTCACCCTCCTGGGAATGGTCTAGCTTCTATGACCTCGAGTACATGCGGTCCTCATGAGGATGGACACTGGCTTTTGGTGCAGACAAGCTGTGTAGACACATGTTGCCAGCCCTCTGGGGGATAAACGGCACACTAACACATGTCAGGACAAACTGGGACATTATGGTCCCCTAGTCAGTCACTCACGGAATCAGCCACAGGACTCCTCCTGGGCTCCGTTTTAATCTATGTGTCCTTCCAGATGAACACCTCTCTCCTCAAAGATCTAAGTGTCCTAAGTCTGCAAGAAAGAGTGGAGTTTCACACAACTGAGTCCCGCATTGGCCAGGCAAGCGATGGCAGAGTAGGGCCTTCCTGGTCAAACTAACCTGCACGGACACCTGTCTCAAGACTCAGGAAGGCAAACACACCCCTCGCTGTCCTCATTTCCAATTCCTCTTAACTTTTCTATTTTCATGGGGTTGTAATTAAAATTACAGCTCTTTTATTTACATAATATAACATAGATATTTCTTTCACAATTTTACCTTAATTTCTCATAAGAATCCTATCTTGAGTCTAATAAGAAACATGTGAAAAGGCCATTACAAGTTAATAGAAACTGAGAACCAAGTGACTTCCCCAGGTTCTGGGCTTGTGGGTGACAGAGCCAGGACCTGGACGGCAGTGTCCACCCCAAACCTCCTGCTCTTCCTACCAGGACACGGTGGCCCAGACTCCCTGTGCCCACACATTCTCGCTTTGGGTATCTGGGAAAGAAGGCTGAATTGAGAAGGCTCCCCCTGGCTCCTCCCTGATGGCATGACCTTGGAAAAGTCGCCCAGAATCAGACATTTTCAGCAAAACCCAGAGGCCGACACCTTCCCTGGACCAGTGTGCTCCTGCCATCCACAATCCACTCCCCACGTAGTGGCCAGAACAGTGTTTTTAGAATATAAATGTCCTCTACTTTCCTACCCGCGCCCTCCAACACTCTGACCTTGAACAATAAACAACTTTTCACTATAATGTACAGACCCTACCTGATCTGGGCTGTGCTGTCTGCTCCGTTGTGCCCCTCCACTCCCCTATTCGGTCACCGTCCTGTAGCCACAGCGGCCCTTTGCACGGGCCTCCAACAAACCAAGCTCACTGCCGCTCTCGCAGCTCCTGGGCCTCCGGGCCACCTGTTCTCACTGTTGGGGTGCCAGAGGCCGCTTCGTGTCCTCTCTCTAAAGGAGCTCCTTCTCTGCCCTCACCTCCCTCCCAACTCATCGCCCCACTGCTTCATGTCCATCACACCATCACCACCTCAATTCTATTTGTCTTTCTGCTTTTCATTTATTTCCCCCTCTCCACTCTCTACTCCTTAACTACAATACACATCCCCTGTGTCTTCTTCACCCTCCATCTCTGTCTCCATTATGTCCCTAACGCCTTAATGTCTGGCAACTGCTAGGAGCTCAAAGCATCTTTGTCAAATGACAAATCATCTATAAAAAGACATATAAATAAAAAGTATAACCACTATAAATTCAGATCACAAATTTATGACTATTTGTTTTGATCTGGGCCAAAACTTATTGCCCTAAATAAAAACAAAACAAAACAAACAAAAAACAAAAAGACCCATAGTACATAGTAACAGATTTAAAAGGCAAACAAGAAATTCCGAAGAAAACTCTTCTTAAGTATTAAAGCAACAACCGAAACCAAATACACCATCTGTGGGAAACCAACAAGTCTTAAAGGAAGTAAGACCTGTGGGACCTCTGGTCACAGCACTTTGTCTATAGATTACTCTGACATATTGGCTTTAAGATAATGAAACGATATTTGATATTTATCCTTGTTCCTCTAATTCAGACTTGATGAATTCAGGGCACCTACAGAAATTTCCTACCACAACCTCTTCATCCTGCCTGCCTCCTTCCTTGCCCTGCCTTCCGGACATTCTTCAAGACCCTAAGTATTCTCTCGCCTTAGGCAGGAGAGAAAGAAGAGTTAGCCCTAGAAAGGAAGCCCTGCCTTCCCTCTGAAGGAGACACAGAAACCACACACACGGATGCGCTGAGCTGCCCACAGAGAGTCCAATCAAAGACTCAGTCAGGGCCAGCACCTCGTTCTCAGTGATTCTCGATGCTTGCCAACACTGAATTTTATAATCCTAAATTGTGACACCGCTGGACAAGACCTATGTCTTCTATTTCATTCTTATTTCCCAAAGCATAGGACTTAGATATCCAAGAAAATACCTACAATTGATTCCTATCAATTAATGTAAATTAAGCATGTCTTATTACATTTACCTTTTCTGGTATTTCCCAAATCTTTCATAATCGCATTATTAGGACTGCAAAGAAAAGACCGAGTGCTAGCACATAAGATACTAAAATGCAGTAAAGTTTCTTTTAAAAATAAATAAATACAAACTGCTTTACACACAGCTTGTAAAACCGGAAATTAATTGATGCAAATGTGCTGACACACATTCTAATGTTTTTATTTTCGACTTCATTTAACAAATGTTGATCTCAACTATTTTTCAGAAGAGCCATTTTCTTCATGCCCATGTTAATGTGTTCATTATTTCAATATTTACAATCACATAATACTTTTCCACAAGGAGTTTCTGAACTTTATACCCACCAAACAGCACAGAGAGGAACTTTTCCAGGAAGGAAGGGGTGTAAGAATAAAGCAAAGGGAAGAATCCTTCACTGCCGATATTTGGGGAATATTAATAGTTCATATTATTACTCTTCAGACATTAATTCCTTGGGATTCTCATCAATCCAATCAGAGAAGGTGACCACGTGCTAATAAGTAATCACCTCAGTCAACTTCTCCGAGGAATATCCCCATGTAAGGAAATCTCTCTCGTTTTAAAAGCATGCCCTCCATCACCTACCTTTGCCATATTTAGGGCAACTTTTGAGGAACTCATTCCTACTGGCCTGAAAAAATGGTTTTTGACCTCAAATACTTTGCTTCCCTAGCACTGCCTATGAGCTAAGAATTAGCAAGAAGTTAAAAAAGATTCCTTCAACAGCAGAAAGCAGGAGCCCTTGGTGACACCTCTCTGTTTCTGTATCTGCCTCTGTATCTACCACCAGACTGGGCTTCAAAATGCACAACGACTGCAGACAGAAAGCTTAAAACCTGGCTTGAAGAAACTAATCAAATATTTAAATGTACTTTGGACTTTTAAAAAAAAATAAAACACTTAAATTAGCATGATTTCAAGATGTGTTCTTCCATATTTTCTTTTCGAATGTTTGAATAAAAATAATCTTTTTTCTCAATTAGTTGAACTATCCAACTATATCCAAAGAACTACTATCTATTATCTATCAGTAAGTAAATAGATTCCTTTCGAAACTAACCTTGATGGACAACACAAAAGACCGCCCATGAGACAAGCATCTCAATCGCTAATCACACCTTCATTTGTAACATCTGCTCTGGTAACTCATGATTCGCAGCCTTAACCTTTGCTTTCTTAAAATACCATCCCATCCCAGGCTGTTAAATTTCTACCATTTATCCACTACTTTCCAGTGATCAATTTTCAGATTTTCAGAAGTTCCGCAGGTATCACAAGCGACCAACTCAGACCTCATCTTTCAAGCCATGTTAGAGAGGCGTCTCTATTCAACTTGAGGCCTATCGAATTCAGTTGGCAAAGATGAACAGAATGAGCACTCAGAACATTCTGATAAAGAACCATGACTAACACCTGCTGAAGTACTCAGACTGAGGTCTTCAATCCCATTTTGTAGAGAAGCACAAAAGAATCTGTATTAGAACAGGCATTTATAGCCAGGAATATTTCTCTCTAGAAACTGAAATTATGATATTCTAGTCCACTCAGTAAGTACCCTGCTTTCATTTTCAGCACGTTTTGAGCACATCTACTTCATTTAGGGGACATTAATAACCAGCCTGACTTATTACCAGTAAGTCACCATTCCCTTTTCTGGGTTCAAGTTTGGTGATTGGTAAACCATCCGGTAACAAGGTTTTCATTACAATCACCTAAAGAATTAGTTCAGAAGCTGCCAGTGAAGAAGGCAGGTTGAGGAGGCCTTTGATTCCCTGTTTGAAACATTTAGAAATACTGCTGGAAATTTGAAAAATAAATTTTTAAAACCTGTGTCAAATTCAAAAGCAAGAAAGGGGATTCTTGGGCAGAAAATAGGAACTGAAGACCGGAGCAGAGAGTATGAGTTGAAGTTACAGAAACCTGGAGATACCTGAATATACATGAGGGTCTGGGGTTTAGCACTCATGCTTCAACTGGTTTTGAGGCCATATTTGAAGGAAAGTTAGCCCCATGCTTCCTGCAAAAATAAAGGCCAAAGATGGAAAGCTGTCTCAGAATGGAAATCTAAAACAAAAAAGGCACTGCCCACTTTCTCCAAGGCTTGATTTGAAAGCAGAATCTCCTTCTGAGCTGTGGGTGAACAGGGTGATTATGAAGTACACAGAAGCCCTAAGTGGTCCTTTCTTACTATTCACTTAGTAGGAAAACCTAAGGGAAAAGCTAGTGTAAAAACTGGTCAGCATTGAAATCCCTGTCCAAGGAAACTGTAAAAGACGACAATTCCCACTGAAGATGAGCTCACACACAAAAACACAAAGCACTAGAGGAAATTGTCCAAAAATGACAGCTGACCAGCCAATGGAGCCAAGGAGAGATTTCTCACCCCATGGAAGAGCGATAACATGCCCAAAGGGAGAGGAAAGGACGAACTCCCAAAATAGGCAGAATGCTATGGAAAAAAGAACAAGTAAACTTTAAAAAAAAAAAAAAAGAGAACTTCCAGAAATGGAAAACCATTATAAAATTAAGAAACTCATAAAATAGTCAAAGGGTAAGTGAGACAATTTGAAAGAGCAAATTTGTGATTTGAAAGACAGACTTGAACAAATTATCCTGAATGCAGTACAGAGAAATGGAGAAACATTTCAAGCATTTCTTGACTTCAAGTCAAGACTTCAGGCAGCTCTAAAGATCAAATACAGTGTAAAGACAAGTCACTATATATAGATCAGTAACTCTGGAGAAAGATGTTGAAATGTCAAGGGACAATAAAGTTAACCTGTTAACACAAATAACCTGAGGTGAAAGCTCTGCTCTGTGCAAACTGGTCCCTGAGGGTCCTACTTCCCCTTGACTTTGATGATCTGCAACTGCCTATATTATTCAGACTCCAGGAGTCTCTTCCCACATAGTCACCTGCCTTCTCTTCTTTATGCAATTAGCTTGCTCTCTCTGTTTAATATTTTAAATTCCAAATTCATAAATTTGGATAAAATATGTACAAGCACAAATTACTTTCCTTTTAAATTTGCTTAGAAGGATAGACCTTCCCTTGGCTGTCTTAAACGTGTCCTAGAAAGCTGAACATCATGACTGATTTAAAAGACCATCGTTTGCCCTCTGGTTAGAATTCTTATTATCCTATCATCTTCTGATTTAAGATTCACAAATATTTTTCTCTGGCATGAACAGACTTTTGATATTTTAGCTGTAATCCAAATCAATTCCTAAATTTGTAACTACCTGATGTATTTTACTCTGGTCAGTAAGACTCAAAATTTCTATGAAGACTTACTTCTTTCTGCAAATTTTCTGTACCTGAGACCCCTGTCTTTTAATTAAGAGTACCCAAAACATGCAATCAGATGACCACATGAGGAAGGACCTGGGCCACATTTATGAAGGGCAAATTGAAGGGAGCCAAGAGTTAGCATGTGGCATTTGTCAGTCAGCTCACCAGGAGGAAGCAAAAGGTCTACCAAGGAGTTGCTGAGACGCCAGGAAAATCTGCATTAGAACAGAGGACTATTCAGGATGATGGGCTACATGGTGGGAGAACATGAGTGCACACAGCGCTCTAGGAAGTCATTGCCAACCATCAAAACAAACAAGTGAGATGAACCTGACTCACAGAAATCTAGGCTCTAAATTGACAGAATAGAATTACAGCAAGCATACTCAGTTCCAAATGGTATGCCATTACAAAACCAAATAAAAGACAAGTTACAGTCAATTGAAAAGGTAGATTCATAAACGGTAGTTATCCCTTGTGAGTCTACGACCCTTTCAAGATTTCAAAACCATCTCACATACATCTTCTGATTTGATCTCAAACAGTCTGGGAGGTAGGCTCTCCTCTCTGCAGATGTATAAAACAAAGATTACAGAGATCCAATGATACAGAAAACACTGCATTGAACCTAATAAATGACCGGAAAGAAAGGTCATCATCAAGAGTGAGACGGTTTTGCGCCAGATGCTCCTGACAAATAAAAAGACGATAACTAATATTTATTATTCTCCCAATATATTTGACTCTCTATTTAAATAATTAGCTCAATAGAGCTAAATGACACCTACCTCCCAAATCCTTTCACGTCCTGACTGTCCCTTTTGTTCCTTCCTTGCCTTATTGTAACTTTCTGATGTATACATTTATTAACTGTTTATTTTCTATGTTCCTCACTAGAATACACTGCAGGAGAGCAGGATTGTTGCCTGTGTGTACTACTATATCTCCATTACCTAAGGGACATAATATAAGATTCATAAATATTTGTGGATGTGTGAAATAAAGACGAATACTTTTAAGGTCTCATATGTCACATACTTTACAGATCATCTTATTTTTTGGAACTAGATGTCTGAAATACCATGAGATGATTAAGAGGTTGGTGATGAATTGCTAACGCAATTTTATTTGCACTCGTACAGAAAAAATGTGTGTGTGCCTGTGTTTAATGAAAGCTGGCTTTCAGGGGAAGGCCCAGTTGGGCACGTTTCTGGTGTTGTTCAAGGTCACTCCTTCATGGGAAACTGTTCTGAAAATGAGGCCACCACTGTCTCATTCCCTGACCACTAACTGAATGTTCTCAACAGGAAAGTAATATTGCCTGAGTTTTATTTTAATCTAGGATGAAATTATCTCTGGTGACAGAAAGTAGAGGCTCTAACTAGGCATTAATCCCTGAACTTTTAGACGTTAGACCAAGAAACTGCCTGGTGAAAAGGCACTGGAGTATATAGTGCAGCAGGCACAGGTGTAGAAAGGGAAGGTCTGCATGGATCTGAGGGTCCAACCTCACATCCCACTTCTTCCCAGCTGTGTGACCTTGGGTTGTTTTCCTTCGGTTTCCAGGCCTCCACTTTTCCTCTGGAAAGTGGCCATGCAATGTCTTCCCACAAGGATGCTGTGAGTGCTGAGTGCAATCTTATGTGAGGGTGGTGTGATGACTAAAAATTGATTATACCAATGAAACTTAGGCTCATTCATTTGGAATCTAAGAATAGTAAAACAGGTGATGTGACTTATCACAAAGTTCAGTGAGTATTATT
>CM052894.1:71331624-71439812 GCA_028534135.1 Potos flavus | reverse complement strand
CCGTGAGGCGCCCCTCCGCTGCGCACACAGTCCCTAAAGCGGCCCGACGGCGAGAGCGAGGGTTCTGGTGCCCCTTGCCCCGCCCGGCGCCCCCTGTCCACGCCCACCTTCCCGCCGGGGCACACCCCTGCCCAGGCCCACCGCCATTGCCCCCCGCCCGGGTCCCGTCACGCCCACCCCCGCTGCGACGCGCACCCCAATTTCGCGGGCATGAACCCGGGGTGTTCTACATTCTCAAGCAGCGCACAGTTCTGTTTCCCTGAGAGAATCCAGCACCTTCATTTTATTTCACTTAAGCGACAGTGTGCCCCCTTAAGAAAGAGGGAGCGAGGAGAGAAGAGGAAGGAAGAAGGCCGGGAAGTCAATCCCTGCGCGCCCTGGCCGACCGCGGGATGGAGATCCCGGGCCGCGGGGCAAAGGCGATGTGCGCGAGCCCACAGCGCCATCTAGGGGCTTCGCGCTGGAGCGACGGCCTCCCGAGCCCTCTCCGGATGCGCGTGCTCTGTCCATCGCCCCACAGGTTCCCAAATACACCTTCACGCTCCCTTCTCAAGTCACCAGGGTCCCAACGTCTAGGATTAGGAGGGGTGGGAAATCTGCGGGGTTGTAGGATAGAAGAATGTAGTTAGGGACTCTGGCATATGAAAAGGATCCCTCTGCGTGCTCCTGGAAGTTAGCCCGAGGGGTGGAGGTCCCTGGGAGCACCAGTAGGAAATCTGTCTCAACAGTTTAAACCGAAGATGGTGGCGTGGCCCAGGGTGCAGTTGGAGAGAAATAGCCGGATGTGGGAGTCAAGGTGTCAAGGATGACTCCAAAGAATTTTTCCCTGAACAACTGAAACAACTGAGTAGTCATTTACTAAGTTAGGGAAGCTGCGTGTAAACTCAGTACAAGGGTATCTCATAGCTCCATACAAATAAAATCCCAAGTAGGTAAGAAAAAAGAAGCTGACCACCAACCCTCACCACCTTCCCTGACTGAAGATGACCCTCTTTGGCAGACCTGAGCTGGGGAGAAGGAGAAACCTCAATGTTGAAACAAGTTCAAAGTTTAAATTCTTTTTTAAAGACTGTATTTATTTGAGGTGGGGGAGAGATAGCAGGAGAGCACACAGAGGGAAAGGGAGAAGCAGACTCTCCGCTGAGCAGGTAGCCACACATTGGAGTTGATCCCACGACCCTGGGATCATGACCTGAGCCAAAGGCAGATGCTTAACCGACTGAGCCACCTAAGTGCCCCCAAAGTTTAAATTCATAACATGAGAATGCAGATGCTACTTAAAATTCAGCACTTTGCCTTAGCAAGTCATAGCCAGGAAAGACTTGGGGTAAGTGAAGGAATACCCCAAAAGAGAGGATTTAAAAGGAAGAGTGAGATATAATAAAATTGGTTGACACATGTCTGCCATGAGTAAGGCTGTTTCAAGATTAACTGTATAAAAATTCATGGATTGTTAGCCATTTTTTGATCGCCTATGTATTCTTCATTGTGTTTTTAAATGTCTTGTACATTGGATGTCCCCCACGTATTTATTCATCCAAGTATCTAATGACCAACTGCAATGAGCCTGTTGACATGCCCAGAAATTTGGGGGACAGAGATGAGTAAGACATGGCCTCTGTCCTCAAGGACACATAACCCTAATGGATGTTATCACCAGTAGCTAGGAAAACTACGGTACATGCTTTGAGTGCCACCAAAACTCAGGGGGGTTGGTCAGGGGAAGCTGAGAAGGGACTCCATGAAAGAGATATTTGAGCTGCTCAGGAAATATGTGTTATCTTTAAGATGTATTTTTTTCTGTTACCTAACAGAAATATTTAAATGTAGAAGGGATTATACAATGTCGGATTTGCAGTCCAGAGAAATTCCCATGAATAAGCGTGAGTTTCTATCTTTTAATGTTTGGAGAGTGTGGATGTCCCCAGACACCAGTCAAATGCTGCAGGGTGGTTGTTTCCCCGCAAGAAAGCACTCCCCACCCCCAAGGGACTGGTGGTTGGATAGAACTCCAGCTATTCCTCCTGTCCTGTCTCTTCCCCCATTCTTCCTGATAAACTCCCCATCTCAGTTCACTGGTGCTTGAAATTTGATAGCAAGCATTTCATGTTTTAATCTTTAAAGTTTAGTCCCAGTTAAAATACGAATGCCTGTGAACAGAGAGTATACCGTGTAGGGGAAATAAAATATAAAAGAAAATCTCCTCCTAACCCAGGCAACTTCTCCACAAGGTAAAAGAGAAAGAAAACAATTTTATTATTGAGTAAGCATTAAACCAGAATGTGATGCTCATTACAGGATAGTCTGCAAAGAGACTGCAGAGACAGCAAGAAATCTCACCCTACTACACAGCCAAGCAGATGCATTCCATTACATACATGCATTCAAGATAACCAGCAACCAGTCCGTGAGAGGACTTACAGCAATATTTATCACACACAGTTAATCCCAAATTTGCCTGGTAATTGTTGTGACCATCTGTTTGCTACTTGGCTTTGTCCAAAGGAAAAGTAAATTCCTATCTTTATGGGAAGAGGTAGTTTTGTAATTTGGAGCCAGGCACTTACCAAAGTCAGGTCCCTACTGTCCCACAGAAACTGGGAGATAGGGGTGTTCTCTTCCCTAATTGGTTACATTGTAAAGAGATGGTTCTCAGGTCCTTGAGAGAGACATTCCTGGCAAGAGGTTTAGCTTTTTTTTTTTTTTAAGATGTATTTATTTATTTGAGGGAAAATGAGAAAGAGCAAGCACAAGCAGGAGGAGCAGCAGAGGGAGAGGGAGAAGCAGGCTCCCCGCTGAGCAGGGAGCCCGATGCTGAAGTCCATCCCAGGACCCTGGGATCATGACCTGAGCCAAAGACAGATGCCCAACCGACCGAGCCAGCCCAAGAGGTTTAGCTTTTAAAAAGATTTGCATGTATTTTTAAGGGATAGAGAGAGAACTTACAAGGTTTTAAAACTAAATGCTCTAGGAAAAGAGGGTGGGGGACATAGAGTTTCTTCCCTTATTTTCAATGGAGAGTTAAGCCTCTTATAATTTGTATTTGCCCTTATAACTACTAGTCAATCACACTTTAGCATGATAGAATTTTATAGGTAGTTGTCTGAGGGAAAGTTCTCGTACAGGTACAGACTGTGTGCGTACCAAGGGGCTTGCTTCCCTGAGTATAAAAGGCTTAGCTGAAGCAGACAGCAATCAGAGAGAAGAGCTAGGGGCCAACAGCTGAACACAGCTTCTGTTCCATCATTTTAACCTGTAATTTATTTCTGAAACTCATGTAAACTCCTTCCAACTCCAGCCATCTGCCTGTCTTTCCTCCAGTGCCTGAATACCCAAACTTCCTTCTAAAAAACAATTAAGAAATTATGCTAACAGATCCCAGAAGCTGCTCTGACTCAGTTTGCCAGGTGAGATCATTCTTTAAGTGGTGATAGGCAAAATGACTCTAAGACACTACAAAGCAAGATAAGCATGCCAGTATCTAATGCCTTCTGCTCAGATATACTTCTTAGGATTGTACCATGATGTGTCAGAAGACTGCAGCTCAAAGAAGATGCTCTCCTTTGTACAGACATTAAATCACCAGTATGCCTTGGAAGTGATTGTATCTAGGCCTTTAGGTCCCTGAGATTTGCTAAAGGGGTTCATGGGCAAGAATTTCCCATGTTAAATGCTACAGTTTTCTGGTATTGGGGAATCTGCACTTGCCCTCCTGGAGCCATATCCAGGCAACCGATACCCAAAAGCCCCTTCAGGGGCAAACACTGTCAGCATCTAGACCTTCATTCAGCAAACGCTGCCTCTGTGCCTTCGATGTGCCAGGATATGCCTTCAGGTTTGGATACTGGCAATGGAGGAGATGCATCCCCTACCTTCTGGGGACTCAAAATATGCTCATACTCAAGGAGGGGTAGGGCTACACGTTATCAGTCAGGGAACTAACCACCAGCAACTGCAGGCTTTATTTATTTTACAGAGAGAGAGGGTGAGAAAAGGAGAAGAAGAGAGAGATTCTCAAGCAGACTCCAAGTGGAGCAAGGAACCCAATGCAGGGCTCCATCTCAAGGCCCTGAGATCATGAACTGAGCCCAAATCAAGAGTCGGACGCTTAACCAACTGAGCCACCCAGGCACCCCTACAGCTGACACTTTTTAAAACTATGTTACATGTACTGAGTTATTTAATTCTCACAAACAATGAGAGGAATTATCAATTTCTGCAAATTAAAGATGAGACACAAAGAGGGTTAACATCATGTCCAAGATTACGCAGCTAATAAGTAGCAGAACCGAGATCTGGATCCAGATAGTCTGACTATGTGTGCATGTGTGCATGTGTGTGTGTGTGTGTGTGTGTGTGTGTGCACAGGCACACACGTGCTTGCACATACACAATATAAACCAAATCTCTGTTTGAGCACAGCTGGATGTGCCCACAGCCATGTCCAAAGCCAACGTAAGGAGGATACTCTGTTTCTACGCTTCACTAGCCCAACACTACCGTCCAATGACTGGTCACATTTAACAACTTGTTGATATACTTGGCTTTTAAATGGATTCCACAGACTGAGGTCATTTTACAGAAGAAAGAAGAATAAAAATTAAAGAATTGAAAAATATCTCTCGTGCCTGAACATTCCAGAACTACTGAATCATCCCCGTATCCAAATTAAATGTTGGGATCTAAAAGCAAATAAAAAATCAGTGAGTCTTTTTGCTGGCTTTCCCAAGAACCTGCACATTTTTTTCTTGAGATCTGTCTGCTCTGTACCTGCCAAGTGAATTATTAAATTTATGAGGGTGAGGCGAAGCCAAAGCTACTGATCAGTGAAATTAGTTGCAACTGGGTGGAAGAGCTTCGCTGCTGAGAACTCCAGCAAACGGCAACATTGCTCGGAGCGCACAGGATTCTGCTGGGAAAATGTTATAACGCCACACGCACTTGGATGCCTGGCTCCCAAAGGCTCAGGGGAGAGAGGACTTTATGAGCCTTGTAAAATGTCCATATGATACTGGGCCAATTGCCCCTCAAACTCGTAAGATTTGAGTTTAGAAGAAATCTGGCTCAACTCTGGCACTGGCCTTTGTTTATCAAGATGTTAAATCAAAACCTACTTTCTAGAGAACATCTTATTAAAATAGCCTTAAAGAAGGAAAGCAAACTTTTCTTTTTCTCTTTTTGGTACCTATATGGGATGACGGATATCAACTAAACTTATTGCAGTGATCATTCCACAGTATAAGTAAGTTAAATAATTATGCTGTGCACCTGGAACTTACACAGTGCTGTATGTCCATTACATCTCATAAAACTGGAAAAAAATAAAATAGCTTTTATTTACCATTTGAGAACTGACCTCCTGAACTTAAATGTATCACTCTTAATTGGTTGTTCACAGCTTACAAGAGTCATTTTCATATTTTTCTATTTGTTGTTGAAGAGTTTGTAACCAAATGTAACCAATGTAACCAAATGTAATTATAATGGATATGATAAGTACTGGCAGAAGAAGGAGCTTTCCAGAAGTCTGGAGAGCTGTAAGCAAACCCCATTACTCATGCATGCCTGAGCACTGACTGTGTTCTCTCTCCCAAGTAGTGAGAACTTGATCCTGTTGATGTCTTCCTGTTCTAGCACCAGGAATGTTATAAACAGTCCTCTAAACAGAACCACATGGATTGGGGCGCCTGGGTGGCTCATTCATTAAGCATCTGCCTTTGGCTCAGGTCATGATCCTGGGGTCCGGGGATGGAGCCCTGCATCGGGCTCCCCGCTCAGCAGGAAGCCTGCTACTCCCTCTCCCACTCTCCCTGCTTGTGTTCCCTCTCTCGCTGTGTCTCTGTCAAATAAATAAAATCTTTAAAAAAAAACCCAAAAAACCCGCAAGGATGGCCTGAGTTTAGAGATGAAAACTCTCAGGGTCAATGAGCAGTGAGGTACAATAACTGCGTCTCGATTGGCGATGGTGTCATCACATCAAGACATCAGTGTTTTCCCAGCTTACCGGCCTGGTAGAAGCATGTCCCATACAAGATTCCGTGACAGACCTGGCATCTCCTTTTGCTTCTGCTTCACTGACCACTCTGGAATATGTGCTCAATCCTCCTAAGTTTCACAAAACAAACAAAACAAACCAAAACCAAAACCAAAACAAAACAAAACACAAAACACAAACCAGTGCACTAACAAAAGGAGATCTCTGATAAGTTAATTAGTCATCATTCTGCCATAATTATGGGTACGGTCCCTAAGTTCATGGAGAGGGGGGATTTTTTCTCAACCCTCAGCTGAGCCCAGGCTGTTGCCTTTCCATTATGAATCAATTTTCACACTTTATACAAAGGAAAAGGTGGCCCCTGAGTGGTCGTTTTCTCTTTCTCTCTAGACTTTCAGTAAGGACTAACACCTTCCTGACATGTTAAAAAGTTTCAGGTCACTTCTTCTACATTCGGCTATTTGACATGAAATCTCTGCAGGGCACAGTGGAACCTGGAATGCATTTTTAGAACTAGAAAGCTGCTATTACCAAGGCAATCATTAAGAAGAGATATTCTGTGTATATACACGGATGCTTTCATTGATAAAACAACAGTTAACAGCTGATGAATCTCATAATCCTACCAGATCAGTGTAAGTAGAGCTTGCCCTTCAGACCGTAATATCTGAACATGGATTTTGATGTGCAGATCCCTGGTTTAACTTGGATTTAATTTCTTCCATGAAAAATACCATTTACTTACCCCCAAAAAAGAATCTCAAAATCCATGTGGCTGGGGAAGTTTGTGACATTTACAGAGCTGCTAGTGTTAGAGTACCCATGAAATAACAAATATAGCGGAACGGCCAAAATCTTAGCCAACAAGCAAAATCCTAGGACAGATGTCACTACCTTTCATTAATTGAAATTAATGTGCAATTACAAGTGATAGAAGCGGAGTCGGAAGCACTTTGACCAGAACAAAGAAGCAGGATGGATTGGCCACCTCCCCCACCCCTTTCGAGCCTCAACTCCAGTAAATTTTGCCACCTAAGAAAAAAAAATTGGGCTCCTAAAAATTGAAGATGTGCGGTTTAATGGAGTATGTTAAGATTTTCTGTTGGTGTTGTAAAGTATCATTTATCGAATTCTCAAAAGTTTGAAATAAATTGACATGACCAGCCTGTCTAGAACTCTAATTTCTAAGTCGGCCTCCAACTCTCTCATTGGTTCAAAACTTGTAGAATACTTGGGCTGAATCCATTCACAGAATGAGATCTGTAGATATAAAATATAAGAATAAATTAGCCCCACGGGAGAATTGCTCTATGGTCACAGACCCATTAATATATCCTACTCGTAATAAAATATAATAAAGCATTCTATGTAGCTGAAGTTAAGTCCAGGAGAATTAAATGAGGGCCTCGTCACTGGTAGTAAATAGAGCACAGACAGTCCTGGCACAAAGTAGCAGTTCGACTATGAAAATACAGGCAGTGAACCGATATCACACACCATTGGAAGGAAAGGAATTAGTAGAATAGCAGGTAGGATACGCTACACTAGACACTTGAGAAATATGGAGGAAATCACTCCTGCAGAGCAAGGGAATTGTGTGGCTTTTGCTAACCTCGGTTGGAGTTCTGCAGAAAGACAAAGAGATCTGAGAGTGATTAATTGGTGATTAAAAGCTAAATGTGGACAAGCCAAGTTCCAGTTCAAGATGCCCCCATAGGGGTAACCTGAACTCACCTCTTCCCACAGACACACAGAGTCCACAGCTGCCTGTGGACCAATATCCTCCTAAAAACCCTAAAGGTGGGCTGAGTGATGAGTACTCATCAGGTCAATGAGAAGGAACCCACACTGCAGGAAGTAGGAGAGGCTGGGACACAGTCTCATCATAAACCCTACCACTGGCGGAGTGTCCCACACCTGGGAGGTAACTCAAATTCCAGAGTGAACAGGCTGAACGCCACATTAGGCACCCAAACTTTCAAGACCTGCACCTGAGAGACAAGCCCCCCAAATGCCTAACTTTGGAAACCAACAGGGCTCCTCTCCTGAGACCCACAAGAACGTACTGATCTGGGATACTACTCTTAAAAGACAGGTGCATTCTGACTCACCCACCCCAGGGCTAAGCTCAGAGGCAGCCAGGTGTGCACAGACAGAAATACAATGGGACTACATCAAACTAGAAGCTTCTGCACAGCAAAGGAAACAACAAAATGAAAAGGCGAATGACTTAATGGGAGAAAAGACTTGCAAATCATGTATCTGATAAGGGGTTAATATGTAAAATATATAAAGAATTTACAAAATTCGATAACAAAAGAAAACAATCTAAAATATGAGCAGAAGATCTGAATACACATTCTTCTAAAGAAGACATCCAGATGGCCAGAGGGTCCATGAAAAGATGCTCAACATCACTCATCATCATGGAAATGCAAATTCAAACTTTCGTAAGATATCACCTCACACCTATTAGAGCAGCCATCATCAAAAAGACAAAAATTTAAAAATAATACAACAAAAAGCAAAATGTTGGCAAGGACATGGAGAAAAGAGAATCCTTATGCCCTGTTAGTGGGAATGTAAACTGGTGCAGCCACTGTGGAAAACAGTATGGAGATTTCTCTAACAATTAAAAATAAAGCTACCATATGATCCAGCAATTCCACTTATCGGTATTTATCAAAAGAAAATGAAAACTCTAACTTGACAAGATATATGCACCCTTCTGTTCATTGCAGCATTATTTTCAATAGGCAAGATATGGAAACAACCTAAATGTATCCACTGAAGTATGACTAGATAAAGATGTGGCTGGCGCACGCACATACACGTGCACATACACGCACACACACACACACACAGCTGAATGTGAACGTCAGGGAGCCTCCTTGATAGTATATAGAAAACTCTCATTCCCTGAAGCGGGAAGGCAGAGAAAACTGAGGACTGGGCTCAGGAATTAATTTTAAGAATGGCCAAGCTCCAAAGAAGGTTAAACTCTGAAACAAAGCAGGTCTGCTCTGTTTGGGAGAAGTTTATGGTTGGAAAATAATAGAATCTGTCCAAGTATTCACTGGGACCCCACTGCACCTTAGCTTCTCTCTGCCCTGTTGTGCTTCCTTCCCGGGCCTTCCACAGGTGCTGATCTCAAGAATTTGCCCTTATATATGTCCCATATGTTAATCTCTATCTTGGCAGGGAAAAGACAAGTGATAGATACCTTGCATAAAAATTGTGCAAACCTACAAAAAAGGACTCTGTATTATCCTGGGATGCACAGGAATCAGAAATACTGACTGGAGTGTAGCGATCACCTCTGGGAAGGAAAGAGGGGAGCAGGATGAGGGAGGGATACACAAAGTCTCCATCTATATCCGCAGTGTGTTATTTACTCTCCTAAGGGAGAGAGAAGAAGGAAAGAAGGAGAGGGGGCAAGGAAAGGAATTCGAGGGAATGAGAGCCAGAAAGAAAGGAGGGAGGTAAAAAAGGAGGAAAGGAGGAAGAACAGGGGAATAAAAGGGGAGAAGGCAGGAGAAAAGTATAGTAAAGCCAAATGTTCAGATTTGACCAAGCTGGGTCATAGCTACACTGACATTTTGTTTTCTTTATATTTGTTTTTATGCTAGAAGTCTTTTCTTTTTCTGTTTAGTAGAAGCCTAACCTTTGAAGCCTATTTAAAATTCCAGCTGCTCAGAGGGCAGGGCGAAGAGCAGAGCCCTGACCAGTCCTCCCTGGCCCGGGGCCCTTAGATGGCTCCTCGGAATACACCGGGCATCAGCGGTCAGAGAATCACCTTCTCTAGGTCACGCTGGAGAAAGAGCACACAATAGACACCCAGGGACCTGGGTTTTAATGTTGGCTGTGGCACAGACCGTCTATATGGCCTGAAGCAGGAGGTATAACTTCTCAGACCTTAAAGGATTGCGAAAGCTCCCTCATCTCCAGTTAAGAGCCCATACACAGAATGCCCCTTCTGCTGTGAGACCCGCGGGCTAACGGCACCACAGGCTAGACCCAGATCCCAGCAATCCTCAGCAGCACCTTCAGCACCTGGGGAATCTGTGTCAACTCTCGCCTGGCCTGAGACACAGAGGCAGGGTTAAATAAAGGACAGGTTCCCTACAGAAGGGAAAGTGTCCTGACCACAGAAGCCACTAAAACAGGTGGCTTGTGACCCTGCCATGTACTTAATCTACCCCAACCCCTTCATGCAGGGCAGAAGGCAGCAGCTCCGCGATAAGCTGTGGTCCCATTGAACCCAGCCGTTTCTCATTCCTCTCAGGGTGTGTCCCCAGGGAGACAAAGGCCAGGCTGAAAGACTGAAAGCATTCCACAGGCATGTAGACTTTTCCTGGGTTTTAAAGTTGGCTCCTTGGGTCACCCGGATCTGCAATCACCATGGCCCACTTCCCACCCCTGCAGTCCCCAGCCCTTAGCATCAATCTAATTGCCTACATTGATGTTCTCTCTCTGCCCCAGAAGTTTATGATTTATGTCCAAAGGCAAGGAGTATGCCTTCATTCATTTAATCCTTAATCGATAAAATCACTTACTGCCAGGCAGTGGGCTATTTCCTGTGGCTATGGAGACTTTTTTAATGGCACCCTCATAGTCCATTAGAGAGACAAACATTGTGATTTGAATTCTATATATTAAAGCTCCAGTTACAATTAGAAGCATGTATAAGGCAGCTAAGGAGGCGCCAGGGATGGGGGGAGGGTTGAAGCTGATGCAGGGGGAGAAAGAGGCTATCAGGAAAAATCTCTAATCATTTCCTAAGCTCCATGTAGAAAATAGAAGTCCAGGCAACCAAAGGAAAAGTAAGCATTCCTGGCTCATGGAACAGTATTTTTAAAACCACAGAGGCACGAAATGCAAAATGAGTCAGACTGGAGAGCAGGTCGAGTGTGAGAGAAGGAAAAGCTGAATCCTACAAAAGCTAACACTGACTACATGGAAACCTCGGACTCAGGGCTCAGCCTCAGGCATGAGGTTCTCAGGAGGACTCACAGGATAAAAGTTACTGACGTCCTCGGCACAGCGCCTGGCACATACGATGACATGGAGGCTCGGTCAACCCGATTCTCGCAGCCTCGCAAGGGACTGCAGCCACCTTCCGTGGACGTTCTACGGATCTCCATTCTAGCATGCCTGCGGGCCATGCTGTGATCTCAGCAAGGCAAGTGTGCTGCAGTACCAGGGCAAAATGGTGTCCTCCTTTGGCTTTCTAGTATCTTTCTCACTGATTCAGGCAGAGCACATTTGCCTGCCTTTTCGTCAACAAAGGACGGGGCGGCTAATCTGCGAGGACAGCCCCCTGATGAGCCACATCTCCTGATAGGTTATTCACACTTCTATGCGGGCTCCTCACACATAGATCTGGCCCTGCGACTCAAGCTCACCGAGAGTCAGAGTCGGCGGCAGAAATGACGTGCCGCCAGTTCTGGAGCTAAGCCCGAAGAAGGCAGTGGCTTCTGCTTTTATGTTCCGCTGAGCTTTGAGATGATAGGTAATGAGTCCTCTCTACTTCCGGAGACATTACATGGAGAAACAGCCTAGAGAGGCCATGTGGAGGAGAGAAGCCCTGAAACTTCGTGGAGAGACAGGAGTGTGGCCTAGCTGAGCTTGGGCTCCCAGGTGTCCTCAGCAAGACACAAGACACGGCCATCCTGGACTCGGCAGCCACACCTGCCATCTGCAGGCCTCATGAGATCGCAAGTGAAAACCCTCATAGAAAAACCACTCAGCTGATCCCTCCTCCACTTGCAGAGGCGTAAGTAATAGCAAAGTAGCCGTTGCTGTAAGTCCCGTAGCGTTGGCCTGATTGTTCCATGGTGATCGTTGGCTGAGACCAAGCAGGACACAGCTTTTACCTCCTTTGCCAGAGGACTGGAGAAACAGCCGTGTCTGTGTCTGTTGGCAAATATGGGCTGATCTTGCTTCATCTGCATTCACTGCTACAGTAATCTCGTTCAGTGTCTGACCGAAGTATCGTCTGTATCATAGCATACTAGCTGTTCTCCAACAGGCAGAGAAGTCTCCATTTTTATCTGGTATAAGGCTTTCCCAAATAGTGCATTTCTCAGCTCCCTTGCATTCACGTGTGTCCAAATGACCCAAGTTGTGCCTAG
Organism: Potos flavus; assembly: GCA_028534135.1. Lineage (NCBI taxonomy): Eukaryota > Metazoa > Chordata > Mammalia > Carnivora > Procyonidae > Potos > Potos flavus. The sequence continues at coordinate 71,427,683 of CM052894.1, read as the reverse complement.
CATGCTGTCATTGAAAATGTCACATGCAGCCTTTAGATAGAGTTCTTAAAGGGAGAGACCACATCCTCTTACATTCATTCCTCCTGCTGCTTAAATGGAGACACAATGGCCCCCTTCTCAGTTCAGGATTACAGATAGACCTCCTTGTGCCTGTCTTTGGAATTTCCATGTCTGTGTGGATTCCTCATATGTATGCCTATTAAATTTGATTTTTTCCTGTTAATCTGTCTCATGTCAATTTGATTCTTAGTCCAGCTAGAATGACCTTGAAGGGGACGGGAATTCTTACTTTCTGATACAGTATTTTCTACATTTTATTTATTTTTGTCCCTGAATGTTTAATAGCCACTATGTATATTATATCAAAGTTTTTATTTTTTTAATACAAGGGCCTGAAATCTTTTTGTCCTCCCCACTTTCTTTGTATATATAAATCAGACTGCAACAGTTATCTGCGACACAGCAGGTAGGTAATCCTGAACATCATCGCTGTAGGCAATGGTGTGCTGTAGGTAAGGAATCCACAGATATCCAGCAGAGAGAAAACTGAGGGTACAAAACCTTCGACAAGTTTAAAGGGCTGAACAGGAGACGTCTCTGCAGGCCCTAGAATCTTTCCCCCTCTGCTGGTCTGTTCACAGTGAGAGGCAAGTCCTTAACAGTTGTTTTGTACACAAGTTGTATTATGAAGCAGTCTTTGATGTAAAATGGAAGTGTAGTCGTGGGTCTCCTCCACCTACCCCGCTTTGCTGGACTCAGAAAGGCCCTCCTGGAGGTCTGCTTACAGTTGCTGGTCCTTTTCTCTCTGCCAGGAGAGATGTCTGCAAGATCTCATCCTGCCTGCTGAGTTCTCTGACCTTAGTGTTCAAGGCCTGAAAGGAAAACCCTTGAGAGCTTGAGCCTGGAAGAGTACTGGCAAGTGGCTATACTTCAGCAGTCCCCGGGCCTTCTGTAGTGAAAGCAGACACAATCACTAGGAGTTTTGACTTCGATCAAAGGCTTAGCCAAATATGCAATATTGAAATATATGAAATGTATGAAATATATTCAGTTTATTATACAAAGTAGAGTGGCACAAAAATTACAGCAATCTGTTTTCATTTGTTTGCTTGAAATTTGCCTTATTCCCCCCAAAAGGCCAGGTTTTTTGTTTTTGTTTTTGTTTTGAGATCCCAAGTGTATTTGCACATCCTCGAGACCTTACCCTAAGAAGACATTTGTGAAGTAGAAAGACAATGCCTTCATTTTGAGACTGAAACTGTGAAAATAATGAGGAACTTACTCCTGTCAATAGAACCGTGTAGAGGGAGAGAGATCTGATTGAGCTACATCTAGAGGACATCCCAACAACTGACTGACTCTTTCAGTTAAGCTGGAAGTGGAGGAAGTGGGATCAAGTAGCTGTGAGGGTAGACTTTGGAACTGTTGGATAGCACTGCTTGATTATTTTTACTTTCCATTCAATGGCTTTAGTTTTCTATATGTTGATCTGCCATGATCGTCCAACTATCCAGTCACATTTGCTCACCTTGTTTTAACTTCCTTTCTTAAAAGCTTTTGAAAATAATTACAAAAACAATAACCTTTATTGTGGGCTATTGTGGGCTTACTATGAGCCAGACACCATTCTATTCATGTAATAACTCATTCACTCCTATAACGATCCACTGAGGGAGGTGGTATTTTTCTTCCCAGTTATATAACAGAACCAAAGTAAAGTCACACTGGGATTGGAATGCAAATAAATTTCACCCATATTCTTAACTGTTGTTATCGTCCACAGTTCTCCATTATTACAGAATAAAAGATGAACTCCTTACTATTGTATATAAGATCTTTTATGAGCTTTCATGAGCTCCAGTTTGTGTCCAAGGGTTAAGTCATCCTAAACACCTGCTTTATTCTTCCTATTTGGGTCCCCAAATCCCATCCCCATCACTGGCGCCTCCTCTCTCTCTATTTTTTTTTTTTTAAAGATTTTTATTTATTTATTTGAGAGAGAGAGTGAGCACCAGCAGGAAGGAGGGGCTGAGGGAGAAGGAGAAGCAGGCTCCCCCGCAGAGCAGGGAGCCTGATGTGGGGCTTGATCCCAGGGCCCCAGGATCATGACCTGAGCCAAAGGCCGACGCCTAACCAACTGAGCCACCCAGGCATCCCCTTATTTCTCTTTTAAGACTAAAACCAGTTTACCTCTTTATATCGATTTTCATTATTTTCCTAAGCAAATCTTTCCCCAAGTTAGCATATGCATGTTACAGACTCTTCTATTAACACCTATCATATTACATTGTAATTATCCTGTATGCTTATCTCCCTTTCTTAGAACAGTATTTTTCCAGCTGGCCTTGTACCTAGTAGTAGGCTGTAAAGTCGATTTAGTGAATCAAAACTAAATTTCTCTCTAATAAGACAGAACAGAAAATATCATATATTAAAACAAACAAAAAGAATATTGATTTGTGAAACTATCATTTCATTGTGTATGTGTGTTCTGATGGGTTGAATAGTGTCCCCCCAAGTATATGGTGAAGTCCTAAACCCCAGTACCTCAGGAGGTGACCTTATTTGGAAACGGGTTCATTACGGATTGTTAAATTAAAATGAGGTCGTACTGGGGCAGGGTGAGCCCTAATTCAACACGACCAGTGTCCTTTCTGAGACGAAAAAGAGGCACACAGAGAGAAAACACACAGGGGAAGAATGCCAAGCGCTGACCTCGGCAGAGATTGAAACACGACAGCTTGAGAGTTGCCAACAAACCGCTGGATGCTAGGAAGAGGCAAGGAAGGATTCCTTCCTACATGTTTCGGAGGGACCATGGCCCTAGCCCACACCTTGAATTCACACTTCTGGCTTCCAGAATGTGGGACGTGGATTTCTGTTGTATTAAGCCACTCAGTTCACGGTACTTTGCTAGGGCAGCTCTAGCAAATTAATGCATGTACGTCTCCAGGTATTGGGTTGCAAGGTAAAATGTATTTCTTACTGTGGACCCAGTCAGGAAAGTTGGAAACCATTTTTCTGGATTGTGTATAATGCAGTCAGTGATTGCATTGGCTGTGTGCATGTGCGTGTGCGTGTGCATGTGTGTGTGTGTCCATAACGTGTAACGTTTGTCACGCAAGAGTTAATAAATGTTCGAGATCAAAAAGGGGAAAGCAAGAGGCAGGAGGGACAGGGAAAGTGCAGGCATGGGGAGAGAGGGAAAGGGGGGAAGGAGGGAGCAGAAAAAGGGGGAAGAGGACTGGGAGGGAGGTGGACCCATTCCGGCCTCAGAGAGGGAGACAGCCCAATTTCAGGGCACTGTGTGGTTGAAATGGAGAATCAAAGACTGGTGTAGAACAGATAACAAGATAAAGTACTGTAGTGACTTCCTGATTCTTTTGGTTGAGAAAAATACAGATTTTTTTATGAAAATGACAGAAAAAGTTACAAATTCTGCACATGTAGAAATGGCTCACTATTACTCTGCAGCCAATTCCAGGAAGTGTCTATAAAAGTCCTGTGATGTAGCCTCTTCATGCTGGGCTGGGTCACAGAGCACACAGACGACTCACGTACAGTAAAGGGGGAAGAGCCTCAGCTGCTCCAGCTGCCTCAAGATGAATTTTCACGTATTTTATTTGAAATATGTTCTCTCTCTTCTTGGTCCTGTTTGCCTTCATTTATAATTCCACTTGTTAAAAAAACATTATTCCCTGATTCAGAAGCCACATGAGCAGAAACAGTAAATGCTTTAAGGTAATAATAAGCTGCCTGCTTAGGTTAAAATGGACATCGCTACATCCACACCCGACGTGCAAAAACCTTCAGATAGTCATTCCCGTGCCAGCATCTTGACAGCTACAGAATCATAGCTTCTAAGCCATTCAATTCACTTGGAGATAGCACCAGAGTGTCAGTGCATAAACATGGAGAAGATAAATAAAAATAAAATATTCTATCAGGTTGCAGAAAGTAAAAGTGAAGGCTACTCCAAGCTTCATATGATCTTAATCATAATATGCCAAGACTGCTGGAACGAGAGTGAGGGAGGGCTTACACACTATCTACGTTACTCTCTAGCATGGATTCATGAATGTGCAGTAGTTGCAGTAACAGTATTTTTATTTTTATTTTCTTAAAGATTTAATTAATTAATTAATTTACAGTGAGAGAGTGCAAGTGCTCAAGTGGGGGGGGGGGAGCAGAGGGAGAGGGAGAATCTAAAGCAGATTTCCTACTGAGCACAGAGCTCACTGGGGGGCTTGACCTCAAGACTCTAAGGTCATGACCTGAGATGAAACCAAGAGTCAGAAGCTCAACCGAATGAGCCACTTGGGTGCCCCAACGGTAACAATATATTTTTTTTTAATTGTTAGGATATGTACACAAGTAAAGAATTTTCTTTCTTACTTCTGAGTTTACTCATAGGAAAAGTATTATGTAGGTAAAAACAATACTGTAAATCCCCTGTACACATATTGTGTATGCGTAATGGATTTCTTACTGAAGTCATGGCTTTCTAAACAGTCAGGACATGTGATGTCCAAAGCCATACAGTGCCTTGTGTTGACTTCCCAGTCTGGAGTCTGTGGTCCACACAATTAACATCAATTAGCACCCAACAGAAATTCAGGGAATTTCATTACTTAAGGCATGTACTTCTCTATGCCTTCGGTCTCAGGCCAAACCCAACTTAAAGAAATCAGCTTTCAAAGATTCTATAAATCCTGAAATCATAATTCTAGAAGTTGTACAGTACTTGACTATCCACAGCGAGGTACATAGGTAATGCACCAGGGAAAGGCAGCTTACTGCTGATTTTACCTCTTTGTGTTAAAAAGTCTTTCTCGGGGCGCCTGGGTGGCTCAGTGGGTTGGGCGAATGCCTTCGGCTCGGGTCATGATCTCAGGGTCCTGGGATCGAGCCCCGCGTCGGGCTCTCTGCTCGGCGGGGAGCCTGCTTCCCCCTCTCTCTCTGCCTGCCTCTCTGCCTGCTTGTGATCTCTCTCTCTCTGTCGAATAAATAAATAAAAAATCCTTTAAAAAAAAAAAAAAAAAAAAAAAAAAAAAGTCTTTCTCATGTTTTAATAGTCCAAATACACCAGCTCCTGGGTGACCAAATCTCAAAAATCCAATATCCCAGTGAAACAAGAAGACAACGAGATACACTACCTTGTGCTGGGTTCTGCTCTGGGGCTGGACCAGAAAAACACTCAGTGCTTTGATACTGCTGTTAAAAGTCTCAGATATAGGTGCACCTGGGTGGCTTAGTGGGTTAAAGCCTCTGCCTTTGGCTCAGGTCATGATCTCAGGGTCCTGGGATCAAGTCCCGCATTGGGCTCTCTGCTCAACGGGGAGCCTGCTTCCTCCTTTCTCTCTGCCTGCCTCTGCCTACTTGTGATCTCTCTCTCTCTGTCAAATAAATAAGTAAAATCTTAAAAAAAAAAAAAAAAAAGAGTCTCAGATATATTATTAAAACCTCTCTGGATGGATCTTCAGGAAATACAAATTAAAGCCACAATGAGATGTCACTTTTTACCTTTCAAAATGGCTAAAATAAAAAATACAAGAAATAACAAGTACACTGTTAGTGGGAATGCAAACTGGTATAGCCATTGTAGAAAACAGTATGGAGATTCCTCAAAAAATTAAAAATAGAATTACCATATGATCCAGTAATTCCACTACTGGGTATTTACTCAAAGAAAATGAAAACACTGGGATGCCTGGGTGGTTCATTTGGTTGAGCGTCTGCCTTCAGCACAGGTCATGATCCCCGGGGTCCTGGGATCGAATCCGGCATCAGGCTCCTTGCTCAGGGAGGGAAAAAAAAAACAAAACAAAAAAAACCCCACAACTCTTTGTCTGGAATGACCGACGGTGAATCTACCCAAAGGCCCACAAGGTAAGTTTGAAATGACTGATTTTTCTAGAGTTACACATCAGCCTCAAAGTGCTGCTCCTTCTGCCTGCCACCCCTCTGCTTGTGTGCTTTCTCTCTGTCTCCTCTCTCTCTCACACAATTAAATAAATAAATATCTTTAAAAAAAAGAAAATGAAAACACTAATACAAAAAGATATATGTATCTCTATGTTTATTGCAGCATTATTTACAACAGCCAAGATATGGAGGCAGCCCAAGTGTCAACCCATAGATGAAAGGATAAGGAAGATGTAGTATATATATAATGGAATATTACTCAGCCATAAAAAAGAAAAAAATCTTGTCATTTGCAACAATGTGGATGGACCTAGAGTGTATCATGCTAAGTAAAGTAATTCAGTCAGAGAAAGTCAAATACCATATGATCACCCATATGTGGAATTTAAGAAAGAAAATAAATTAACAAACAAAGGGAAAAAGAGACAAGCAAGCAAACATACAGACTCTTAAATATAGAGAACAAACTGGTGGTTGCCAGAGGGGAGGGAGGGGATGGTTGAAATAATTATTTTGACGAGCACTGAGAAGTGTATAAAATTGTTGGATCACTATATTGTACATCTGAAATTAATATAACACTACATGTGAATCATATCTGAATTAAAGAAAAAAAGAAAACAACACACAACTCTTTGGCTGGAATGACCGACTGTGAATCTACCGAAACGCCCGCAAGGTAAGTTTGAAATGACTGATTTTTCTAGAGTTACACATCAGCCTCAAAGTCTGCCAAGATTAAATGTCACTAATCAAAACATAACTAATCTTATAATTCTTTATAAGAATTAACTGATATCATTAGCCCAAAAAGATATCCCTTCAGTTAAAATGTCCTTCCAATAGGTTTTCCTGTCTTAGATTTTTTCACCCGTTTGTTTCCTACCTAAGTAAATGTTGATTTGACATTCATTCATATGTGTCAGAAAGCAAACTTGAAAACCATTATTTTTTTCTGTTTTTTAGACATAGCCAAAAAGTTTTATAGGGAACTTCAGCCTCTGCCATTAAGAGCTCTCATTAGCTCTCCTCAGAAGGACAACGGGTAACCACAGAAATAATCTGAACATGACAGTCACGTGAATAATCTAAGCAAGGTTTGGAAACCTGAAAAGAGCCAAGATAGTCACAGTGATTCGGTACAGAAGTTCAAGTCTTAGAATCTAAGATAAAAACAAGGTGCTCTACCCAAGGCAGCAAAAAGAAGGAAAAGCCAGAGGGACGGAGTCTCTGGTCCAGCCAAGGAGAGTAAGAGCAACCATGAGGCCAGGTGGTGCCTTTGGGAGACAGATGTTAAGGCCAAGTGCCAAGCAGACGTGAGGAGTGAAAGAAAAGTGAGGAGAAAAGAAGTGTCCTGGGTGACTGTTTTTAATGAAACCGAAAGGTTCTGAACTTGAATGAGTCAAGATGCCCTAAAGGTATGTTGACAGTAAGATTATAAAAATATTTTAAATACCTTTCCTTAATACAGAAAACTAACTAATGAAATGAGAGGTGCATTTAAAGGCTGTCAGAAAGATAATCTCAAAGACAAGCGCTGTACCTCCTGGGCCAGTCACAGTTCTTTTCTTTTTTTTTTTTTAAGATTTTATTTATTTATTTGACAGAGAGAGAGATCACAAGTAGGCAGAGAGGCAGGCAGAGGGAGAGGGGGAAGCAGGCTCCCTGTTGAGCAGAGAGCCCGATGCGGGGCTCGATCCCAGGACCCTGAGATCATGACCTGAGCCGAAGGCAGAGGCTTTAACCCACTGAGCCACCCGGGCGCCCCACCAGTCACAGTTCTTAATGACAATAAATAAAATATGCCTGCCCACAGGTCTTAAGCGGGCTCTTCAAACTATCTCGGGACCTTAGCATCCTGACTGTGCCTAACTGCACCGGCCGTGAGCAGTCCATCCAACCCCAGGAAACTCATTTGCTAGTCAGCAGCAATATTATCTTTCTCAAGAATTTCTATTAATACTAACTGTACTCAAAAGGTAGAAGGTTCTCAAGCTGAAGATCCCGTGGGTTCCTGAGGCCCCCACCAGATATAGTACTGAAGCAAGAGTATCTTTATATAGAGATAGAAGCAGTGAAACCCTGTCATCAGAGAAGGAGAATGGGACAAAAGTAACAAAAGGCAGACCCTTGAGACCCTGGACTCCGGGAAGTGCTACAGAAAGACAGAGTAGCTTCTGGAACATTATTTCACCCCCTGAAAATCACCGCTTAGAATGATTTACTATTCCATCAACAGTCCTATCCCTCTTCTTTCATCTTCCTTGTTCTCCAAAATAATGAAGAATATTCTGTATAATACTCAACAGAAAAACAGGGATACTATTTCTTCATGTCATAAGATAAATTCTAGTGGAGTTATGAAAAAAAGTTGAGCAGGGAAAAAAGGTTACATTGTTGATGCAACAACAGAAAAAAAAAGGGGGTAATTGTGCTCCTGAATTTTCAGGGGAATACAAGATCCAAAGGGGAAAAAAATCTTCTGCCTAAAAGAAAAATCTTTTTAATAATCTTGGGCCACAACGTACAAAAATCACAAAGGAAGAGAAAACCTAGTTTATCAGACAGCCATTTCCAGGTCCCACATAAAAGCCCAGCGATAAGCAATCGAATACAGCCATAATTAAATGATATACCTGAGAAATGTTTGGACGCTTCTTTCTTTGCAACAAAGTGAATAGCAAGAATCCACTATTATTTTTTTTTTTTAAGATTTTATTTATTTGAGACAGAGAGAGAGAATACAAGCGCAAACAAGTGGTGGAGAGGGAAAAGTAGGCTGCCCATCAAGCAGAGAGCCAGATGCAGGGCTCCTTCCCAGGACGCTGGGATGACAACCTGAGCCAAAAGCAGATGCTTAACTGACTGAGCCACCCCAGGCATCCCAAGAATCCATTATTCTTATTTAGCGGGAAAGAACATCTTTAGAAGAAAATGACCAAAAACATGGAGCCGGCATTCCACAGAGAAGAATAGTAAGTTGGCTCGATGTCACAGCTAATGTGGACCTAACTGTGTGATCACAATGATTTTAATAATACCAGTTATTTTCAGAGAACACAGAGCACAAAGGACAATTCATATCAGCTTGAAAGAACCAGCAAAAAGAGAAAACTGAAGATGTTCACTGAATTCTAAACGTCAAAAGTCTTTTACATGGCTTCCACAGAACAGGTGTCTTGGAGATTGAGTTTATATGTCTACATTGGTAGGGTTTCTCCTCCAAGTGCTTTAAATGATCATAATAAATACAATATGAGCAGCATATCCAGAAAAAATTAACAATTCTAACAGATATTTCTGTAAAAGGTACAGTTTATGCTAAATCTAGATACCAACATTTGACAAGAATAGACAGATTTGAATCTATTCAGTATGGATGTCTTACTCATAATCGTACCTGAATGGGTGGTATTTAAATCTGAATTTTTGAATTTTATGTTAACTTTGAAAAGATTTTTGGAAAAGTCTGAACCTAATGCTGACGTGAGAATTGTATACGTTTTAAAGTACATTAACTTAAGCGGTGATGAAATATTATTGAGTAGATTGGTATTGAGTGGGTAAGGCTATATTCTGAGCCTAAAATAGCTAAATTTAGACAAATATTTATTGTGTAACACATACTAGCAAGATGACCTTGGTCAATGCTGTCTGCCTTCCCAATTATCTATCTAATGGAAATAATATAAGAATCTACCTCATTGTCTTGTTAGAAAAATTATGTAAAGTAAACCAATAAGCACAAACCTAACTCACACTACATAGGTACTCAGTCCCATAGCATGATAGTAATGATGACTATGACCATGACTATCACACTGACATCAATCTTCTAGCTCCTCCTCAATGTGGATCTGCCCTGAATATTTGCTCTGTCCTGTCTCCTAATTCTTGTTTTCAATGGTATTCAGTGCATGGAGGACATTGTCTTATTCAGAGCCTTTACTCTTCAGAGATAGCCTTTTGTCTTTATACCACAAACATGTAAAGTTCTCTTTCACCATAGCCCCTACATTGATTTTTCTTCCCCCTACTATGCCTTGTAAAAGTGAGCCTCTTGTTTCACTCACTAGCCCAGGAAGGACATGCATCTGTTCTCCTTTGACACTACAGTTCCTTTCTGCCTGCATTCTCTGGGATGAGAGCACTCGCCTCCTTTTCTGGAATACACCTGGTAATAAATTACCCAACCGTGTGAAATCATGATTCTTCCCGGGTAACAAACACTTGCCTCTGACAATTGAAAGTGTATCACAGCTACACATTCTGTACTCTCAACTTGGGCCAGCACTGGGTTCAAATACACCACCCTGTGATTATTTGTTGAGCTACATTAAGTTAGATCATGAAGATAATATCAAACACTGGTACGTCAGAAAGCCATTGGTCAATGTTTCTTCAACTTAATGACATCTTGGCCATTGGCTGTGTGACTGTTTTCTTCTCGAGGAACTCATGAGCTTACTCTAATCAGTAGTATGCCATGGTGCCACCAAGGTTAGGCTGTTCAATTCCCACAAACCACTTATGTAAATGAGGGAAGAGAACAAAAACATACAAATTACCTCAGTCTTTATATCAAGCTCTACTTGACATCATGTGGATTTTGCCTATTTCCCACATTAGAAGGTTTGATTCATGAATGAAACAGGGTCTAGGGGGGTCTCCCAAATGAGAAAAGAAATGTTTCCACTCGATGTCACCGTTTTCAATTACATTGACTTCTCACTGAAAGGCAGGTCAACTGGACATCGGGGGGTCATCCACAGAGCATGGCCACCGTGCATGGTAAGCCTCAGCCTGTCTGTCCTTCCTCAGACAGAGAGGGGTCTCCGCTATTCTGATGAGCAAAATATTTCAGGGAAAGGGACTTTACCAGCCAAAAGCTGAGAAAGCAGTGAAGGCAAACGCTAATTATTAAATAATGTTATTCTTCAGTAGAAAATTGAAAGAATATCTGTCAAGCACATCATGAGTTGTATTGTATTGTGAGGAAGCTAGGACATGTGCTTGTATAAAGTAAGTATGTCTAGAGTTAACAGGAAAGGAGGAAACGCCAGCAAAGAATCATAAAATGGGCCAAAAGAGGGGGATCAGAGAAAAAGTTTCATGGACTTTGAAAAGACTGATCTGGGGAAACTGGAGTAATAAAACTAGAGTGATAGAGAATCATGGTACTAAAACAGACTACTTATTAAGCTTTTAGGGGTAAACAAATGATGACGATATGAGAACTTGCACTAGGGAGGCGACAATGGAAATATAGAAGAGAAATGGCTTCAAGAGCTTTGTAGAAGATGGACTTGATAATCAGCACAATTAGTGAAGTTTGGGTTATGAGGACTGAGGGAAAGGAAGTAGTTCAACCTGACTACAAAACTCTAAGTGAATCATGGGACTTCAAGGAAGTGTTTTTAAGCAAATGATAAAATAAGGTAAGTTTTAACATGATGAGTTTTGAGATTTATACTTGTCTCATACTCGACTGCAGTTCCACGTGGGCAGGGACCTTGTTTGTCCTGTTCTCCATAATATCTTCATCAACCACAGTGTCTGGGATACAGTAAATGCTCAATAAATGTCTGTTGACTAAAAAGAATTCAAGGAAATTCAAGGGAAGATGCATGCAAAAACTAAGGAATAACATAATACCCAATAAGTGAATTTATTTCAATAAATAAAACCACTTGTTGAAGGGAAAACAATTTGGAGACGTTGGGGGTTGATTCTGTTATCACTTTGTTTTGTTTAATTTTGTTTCGTTGGACAATAAATGATTGACAAAAGCTTTATTTTAACAATAATTTGTTAGTCACGATAATAATAATTGGCTCTGGCACAGATGGGTTCTTATCTTATTTTCCTTACCAACAATTTTGTTGCAAAAATATATTAAAAAGCATTAAAGAGCAGTGCCTGGATGGCTCAGTTAAGCATCCCACTCTTGCTTTCAGCTCAGGTCGTGATCTCATGGTCCTAGGACTGAGCCCCGTATCAGGCTCCCCCTTCAGCAAGGGGGAGATTCTCTCTCTCCCTCTGCCCGACCCCCAGCTCCTGTGCTCTCTCTACATAAATAATTTTTTTAAAAAATCACTAAAGACGTCATTTCTTCCTTCTCCTATACTCACTCACTAATTTCTCTTTCCACTCGTCAGGAGCTTATGTGTCCAAAATGATCTTATAATCTCTAGCTATTTTTAAAAATCTAGTCCTTTGAATTGGTTGATGAAACTCAAAAAAATAAAAGATAAAAATGAAGTTGTCAAATTCCAAAATAAAGAAAAATTGAGTTTAAAAGGACCTAAAGATGTGCCTTAACCAACCACCTTATTTTATGAAAGAGAAACTGAGGTTGAGAGGAAACAGATCGCTAGTCAGCTTCTACTTTACTGGTTAGTGCCTGCATTTCTTAGCCAACCCCATAGAGCTAATTAGCCTCTTCTTCACTAGGTTTTTGCTATGCCTATTTCTTTCAGGAAGAGGAAGTTTGTCATTAGGAAATCCATATGCCAAATGCCAAGACCTTCTCAAACTTTTGAGAATGTCAAACCTGAATTTTATTGTCAAGCTCACTTTTTATTCCACTAAAAATCATGTTTGTTTGTTAAACATTACCAGCTAATATTCAGCAGCCCTGGTCATTCAAGTATCTTTCATACCTCCGACTGACTCAGAACCAAGTAACTGTCAGAGGGACACACTTCCTCCTTAAAATACACTTAGAAAACTTTCCCCAAGGATTTCTACCAAAACAACAACAACCAAATGTTTTTAAGCATGATCCTGAATAATAACATTCTGGATGTAAATGAGCTTTCAGAGCCCCCTTTTGTTTCCTATGGGAAAAGAGTGCCAAACTACACACAACACATACAAACACAGAGAGATAAGCAATTTTATTAGGAAATCCCAAAGAGTGGCTTTAAATCCCTCAAGACTCCAGCTTTTCTCCTGGAAAATAGGATAAATAAAGACATTTAAAAGTCATCTATACTTCCCCACTGCATACCCATATTTAACTATTTTAAAAGACTCTTGATCCTTTCCCACTGTCATATAACCTTAACTGGCATCAAATGGATGGCATTTACAAGAAGGATTTATACTTGCATTAACCCTCTTTGAAATAAATGGATAGAGTGCCACCATAAAGGAGAATCCTATTAATAATTTGACCTTTTGCATTTAAGCAGCAATAAAGGTTGATTTTACCTTGAAGCTCATAAAATTATAAAACTGAATATAGAGAGTAATTTTCTAATGAATGACATCTTAATCACTACGCATTTGTTTAATAACTGAAATGTTTGCTTTACCACCTAAGCTCTAAACTCTACCAATAGCTACATCTCTATTTGGCCATATTCTTTGCTACTATTCTTTAGTAAGTGTACTACAAATAATTTTTAGATGACTAGCTAGGAAGCCATTGGTACTATTCACTTGAAATTTATTGTGGTACCAAAGCCCACGGGAGAAAAGCAAAAAGTAAGCTATTACTTGATTTTAAATGTTGGTGAATGACATGGGATATACAGTAAAAACCAAGGAAATGGACATATTCACAGCAGGCACGGGCATCTACACTACCTGGAATGGCTATACAGGTTGTCTTCAAGAAGCTACTTTGACTCCTTCCCTGAGGTGGTGAGTCTAGCTCCATTGGGAAGGCAGCGAGATTGCTAACGGAGGATTTTTTTTGGGGGGGGGGGCGTAAAATCATAACTCTTGTGCAGATGTAAACTAAGCACATAGCAATGATTCTATTTAACCCATCATTCAATGAGAAATCCAGGCATATTTTAAAACCAATTCAAAAGAAAATCGAAGATAGGCACATTTATAAACCAGGATTATTGACATGAATCTAAAAATGGATGCAAAAGTGGCTTTTCCATGGAAAGGCTAAATTTGGCACTCTACTAGACCAAATTTTTTACTATTCTGTAGACAGAAATTATTTAAATAGCTATCTGCAATTTAAAGAATTGTAATATAGCTGAAAAGCAATGGAAGGCACAAAGCCTTCACACAAACAGAATCAGATAACTGGGTGAAGGCTGTGCTATAAAAATGTACTGTATTCATTAAATACAATTTTTTCCCTGGAATCAAACAGAATGCATGGACTTTTTTTTTTAATGTAAGCACAAAATCAGTTCATCCAAGAGGTTAAGACAATAAAAACCATGGAACGTTAAGTTGAAAATTCCACTGAGATATAGTTTATACCATTGCTTCTAACTATATTAGAAAACATGAGAGTCACATTCAATGAAAGGAAGGCAAGTAAATACCCTGCTGCATGATGTCCATTAAAATGAAATTCACTTCTGAGTGAAAGGAATTTGTAGGACTGGACGAGAAAACATAAAAATACAACACATTCTAATACAAAGATAACATCAGAAAACCAGCAGAGAGAGGAAGATATAACATTACTTTCATGGTATTACTAGAATTCTGTTATAATTCTCTTTAAGAGATTTTTCAATCCCACTACTTTATTATTTTTTAAAGATTTATTTATTTGAAAGAGAAGGAGAGTGTGGAGGGCAAGGAAGGGCAGTGGGAGAGAGAGTCTCAAGCAGATTTCACGCTGAGTGTAGAGTCTGACCTGGGGTTCGATCTCACAACCCTGAGATCATGACCGGAGCTGAAACCAAGAGTTGGACACCTAACTGAATGTGCCACCCAGGCGCCCCATCAATCCCACTACTTTAGTTCTAACTCTTGGCTGATAAAAGTTTGCAAAATACCATCATGGATTTCACATAGGAAGACCACATAACCCTGAGGGCTATAAGGGGAAATTGAACAGATTTGGTTTTTCTTTAACTGTACATTTATAGTGCAACATTTTAGAACATCCTTGTCAAAGGCGAAACAAGTCACTCTGTTGTGTTGTAAACAAAGAATGCCTGAAATATGATTATCTTAAATAATGATGAAAGGAAATGGATGGTTGAGCGATATAAATTCTGCAACTGATTTTATTTTTTTATTAACTAGTAAACTAGTCTAATGATTATGAGTGAGTGAAAGAATGAATGAATGAATGATTGAATGATTGAGATATCCCTGTGTGCTGACAGGTCACTATCAGTCTTAGGAGAGACACATGAAAAAAAAAATTAGCAGTAAGAGAGGAAACAAGATCAACACTCTATGGAGACATGCTGATCACTATCCAGTGTCATTAATTATGGTGTCCTCATTTAATGGTTGTTTTCAAGGGTCAGTGCAGTGCCCAACAGAGTCACATTTCATCAGTGACACATTCTATGCATGCAAGAGTGGAAAGCGAAAATAAACAGGAAGCACTGTTAAGGAATCAGGAATTTGGAAGATTCTGGAAATCTTCTGCCTATGGCTAGGATTTCATAAAGTCTATTTCTATAGGAACACACACATTTAAACTTATGCAGGAAAACCAAGGAAATGGACATATTCACAGCAGGCACGGGCATCTACACTACTTGGAATGGCTATACAGGTTGTCTTCAAGAAGCTACCTTGACTCCTTCCCTGAATAATTCCTTCTTTCTTCTCTTGATTCTTGAGCTAATTCCCATGAAAACAGAACAACCAGTAACTAGCACCCATTTTCCCACCAGTATTTTCTCTGAGTGGCACCTGCAGGGTATAATTTGGGAGGAGTTGAACTTATTGAGGAAGTCTCCAACGCCCCCCAACCCCAATCCCCACCCACTTAAACCACCCCTGACTCCTACCCCAGGACAGTAAATACTTCCCCTGAGGCCTGACGACCCCACCCCGAACCCTTGTTTGGGGTGAGAGATCAGGTGTCTGTACTCATGTTCGAAGGTGTCTTGTGATACATGCAGGATCCAGCACTGCTCGCTTTCTTTTTCTATTCTTTACTCTTGCCCCTTCCTTTGTCTTAAGCCCTTTGCTCTTTTCTTCTCTCTTTTCCATTTGTTCTTCTATTCTTTTTATAGTCAAAGTAGAAAGTAGACAGAGGATAGGTATTGGAAGTAGTAAGACTAGGCTTCATTGATCACTCCACACTCCACAGATGTTCACCCTCACTTAACTCCTCTGAGCTTACTTTCCCTCTTGTGAATCGAAGGTAATAATACCAATCCCAAAGAGTTAACGTGAGAATTACATACTGATAGTGTGTCTAAGGAACTCACTGGTATCCACCACCTAAGTAAGTATCCCCAAAAAGGGAAGTACTGTTCACTATTACCATCATCAATGAAATATCCTACACTTCCTGAGCCTTCCTCCTGTCTTCCTGTGAGACCTCTCACTTTCCACAACCTTGCCTTGTCCTGGGATTGAGGATGATGCTTATAGATGATAAAGTAAACAGCATAAATATGATAATGAGGATGAAGATCATGGAGTAGGAGGAAGGGGAGGAGGAGAAAAAGATACACGAAGTTCACATGGGCCAGATACCATGCTGGGAGTTTCCCAGCCATTATATCCCAAACATAGCAGTTCTAGGAGGTGTGTTGTAACCATCACCTCTAGCCTCCCAGGAAGGAAATGAAGGCTTGGCCACATCACATGGGTATTAAGAGCAGTGTCAGAATCGGGACAGTCTAGGCTCTTAATCACCACACCGCTTTGCTTCCCAAGATTGCATGATAATCTGAGACAAAGACATGGTAGGAGCTAATTCCCCTGACTTGTACACAGCAGGTGTTCTTCTTTGGGGAGGAAGAGGGGAAGGAGGTGCCTGACTGATGCATGGCTTCCACAAGCCTGCTGTCTAGTGTGGCAATCAAAGAAAGCCCGGGGCTTCATTCTATTCCCCCACCTCAATTTTCTTTTACCTCAAATAATGGGGAACGTTGCTATAGGTTGGGGAGATCACTGAACCACAGGTCCAGGAGATGGGGCTTTCACAGGGGTTAAAGTTCAGGTGAATGGGTGCTGCTGTGCACTGCTTATGTCCCTTCACAATGCATATGTTAAAGGCCTAATCCCTGGTATAATGGGGAGTGGAGGCGGGGCCTTTGGGAGGTACTTAGGTCATGAGGGTGGAGCCCTCATGAATGGTATTAGTGCCCTTCCAAGAAGAGACAGAATGTCCCTCTCTCCACCATGTGAGAAAACAGCGAGAAGGCAAGCCAGGGAGAGAGGACTCACCAGGAACCCTATCGATCCCCAAACCTTGATCTTGGACGTCCCAGCCTTCAGAACCCTGAGATATCAGCCTGTTGTTCGGCCCACCAGTCGGTGGTACTTTTTCTATAGCAGTCCCAACTGACTAAGACAGAGTGCTCTCTCTTCAGATGCACCCTCTAAAGTTGAGAACAATGCTGATGGCTGCTTCTCTCCTTGAAGGTCTCCTCATAACTATGTGACTAAAAAACAGTGTCCAAATGCTCCAGGTTTTGAATGATGAATATGTTTCTAAATCAGATGAAATACAAGAAGGAAGCAAGGACAGACCTCTGAGTAGAGGGAACAGGAAAACAAGCTGAGTTAACTAGTAGGTTTGTAGCAAGGGAAGTTTCTGCTCTAAGAAAAAGAATCCAAAGTCAAAGTCATTCTATACCTAAGAAAGCCTGAAAACTCTTTCTGGAGAAGTGCCTGCTAGAAATGCAGAATTAAAGCTTCATTTCTAGATGGAAATTCTCTTAATGCACCATTGGAATTGGAATGCCAGAAATTCAGGAGAGCAAAGAGTAAGTGGAAAAGACAGAATTTTATATATAAAAAAATAAACATCAAAAGGAAAGAGGAACATCGGGGAAGTTTTGAAGATTGACAATTTCATAGCAGATGTTTAAATATTAAAAAAAAAAAAAAGAACTATTTTGTCATTGTGAACTTCCTGGTAGAGGATTTCTCCCAACTGAGTTTCCATCCACAGTTTCTAGAAGCAGGAAATTAAATCAGCAAAATGAATTTCTTCATCTTTGCTGATATATATATATATATATATATATATACACACATATATAAAATAGATATATGTATATATTGATATATATATATATATGAAATATACACACACATGTATACATATGTATATGTACATATATATTTTCTTCTGATTCCTCTACATATGATTTTTATCCAAGATAAAATCTGGCCTTGTCTTTAGCACAATGATCTAGAATAAAATATTTGGCATGTTCTGAGATTCTTACTTTTGTTTAGGATATGTTACTATATAAGGAAACTGTTTCATAGGTTGAGAGTTACTGCAGCAAAACTATCTGGTCCCTAAGTTCTTACGTGCGCATATCTTCCGAGATTTTGTAAAAATCAATGTCTGAGAGAGTGTGAGCTGTGTTTTTTCCAGCTCCAGAGCCGCTGAGTGGTGCCGAGAAGCAGCACCCGTTCAAGGGAAAGCCAGGCTTGGGTGAGGCTGCAGAAAAGAGAATCCAGAGCCCAGAACAGCCCCTGATGCCTGGGACTGAGCCCTCTGAGAAATGGGACAAGTGGCATCTTTTGCACACATTTCAGGGCTTTAATTTTTCTGTCAACAAAGGGATAAGAGATTAGTTTCATTACAGCCTCAGTCTGAAGTACAAACTTGACAAATTCATCTTTCATATTTCATAAATTGTTCAATTTAGGGTACCGCATGTCATATCTTTATAAAACTGTTTTTTAATACTGGGTTACAAAATCAGAGAAGAGTTGTACTTCCATTTTTTTTTTTATTACCCCTGTGTATTTTAGAATTTATTTACCACTTCTGCCCTCAGTTTCCCCACCTGTAAAACTGATTTACTCAATAGTACCTCAGCTCACAATGCTACAGAAGGAATAAGTGAAGTGATAGGGGAACGGTGTCTAGCCCATGGCGCGTGCTTAGTAAAAATCAGCTGACCACTGCTGTTGCTACTAACACATCAGCTGGGTTTGGGTGCCTCTGTTATGATGCAGCTTGGTGAGCTGGGTTTGAGGAAGGGGGACAAGAAGAGGAGGAATACTCACCAGGGACTGAGTACTTAGTGTGGACTAGGCTCTGTGCTGAGCCCCAGCACTTGGACTGTCATTTACTGCTCACGAGAATCCTATTGCAGGCACTAAAATTATGCACATTAGAAAACTAAAGTTCAGAGAAATCAAAGGTCAGCATAACTAGAAATTGGTGACTCTGAATCCAGGGCCCATGTTCTTAACAAGAATACTATTTCGCCTCACATAAAAATGAGTGACTTCTTAGTGTACACTATGGCTTTAGGCTTAGTCTTTAAAAACCTTCCACAGCAAGATCAAAGATATTCATGACGCCTTTTAGGAACTGACTAGCCCACCTCACCTGTAACAGGCACACAGATAAAACTGAACCAGTTGGGGCACCTGGGTGGCTCAGTCAGTTGAGTGACCGACTCTTGTTTCTGACTTGGGTCATGATCTCAGGGTCCTGTGATCAAGCCCCATCAGACTCCCGCTCAGTGGGGAGCCTGTGTGTCTCCTCCTCCCCCTCCCCTTGCTCACATTCTCTCTCTCAAATAGATGAATATATCTTTTTTAAAAGATTTTATTTATGTATTTGAGAGAGAGAGAGAGAGAGAGAGAGATCGCATGAGCAGGGGGAGGGCAGAAGGACAGCAGACTCCCCGTTGAGCCGGGAGCTGGAAGCAGGGCTCCATTCCAGGACCCTGAGATCATGACCTGAACCTAAGTCAGACACTTAACTGACTGAGCCAGCCAGGCGCCCCATCAGATAAATAAATCTTTAAAAAAAAAAAAAAAAAAAAGAAATTGAAACAGTGGTCCATGAAAGTAGGGTCAAAGGTCCATGACGCTCCCCTGGGCTTCTCTCACTCAGGGGTGAGCAGAAAACAGCTCCTAACTCACAGGCACTGATCACTTAATTATTAGGAATGTTATGAGCTGGTTGTTAAACATAGCTATTATTAAAAATTTAATTATATAAACTTACAAATTAATTTTATTAAAACTTAAGGAGATAAATACTCAAAACTCTTCACAATAAGATTACTATATCTTATTATTACCTGTGCTCTTTTGATTACTTTTAACTGTATCCGTATGGTGGAAATACTATAAAATAGTGTGATCTCTTTATAACTGCATGTTCAGTGATGTTATGTTGGTAGTGTGACATCAGCTTTGGAGGTAGTATTTACAGCATGGAAATCATCAAATGAAATAACTCAAAGTTTGTTTTACCATTTTGTTGATTGTTTATATCTAAGAAAGTGGCGGAAGTTAATAATGCAGGTTAGAGTGAAAAATGTGTCTGCACACATGAAGAAAGGCTCAACATCACTCGGCATCAGGAAAATGCAAATCAAAACCACAATGAGATACCACCTCACACCGGTCAGAATGGCTAAGATTAACAAGTCAGGAAATAACAGATGTTGGAAAGAGCAAGGGGAACCCTCTTACACTGTTGGTGGGAATGCAAACTGGTGCCGCCACTGTGAAAAACAGTACAGAGTTTCTTCAAAAAATTAAAAACAGAACTACCTTATGATCTAGTAATTGCACTACTGGTATATACCCCAAAGATATAGATGTAGTGAAAAGAAGGGGCATGTGCATCCCAATGTTTACAGAAGCAATGTCCACAATAGCCAAAATATGGAAAGAGCCCAGATGTCCATTGACAGATGAATGGATAAAGAAGATGTGGTGTATATATATATACCCAAGGGAATATTACTCAGCCATCAAAAAGAATGAAATCTTGCCATTTGCAACAACATGGATGGAACGAGAGGGTATTATGCTAAGCGAAATAAGTCGGTCAGAGAAAGACAAATATCATATGATTTCACTCATATGTGGAATTTAAGAAACAAAACAGATGAACATGGGGAAGGGAAGGAGAAATAAAATAAGATAAAAACAGAGAGGGAGGCAAGCCACAAGACAATCTTAACTATAGGAAACAAAATGAGGGTTGCTGGAGGGGAGGGGGTGAGAGGATGAGGTAACTGGGTGATGGGCATTAAGGAGGACACTTGATGTAATGAGCACTGGGTGTTTTACGCAACTGATGAAACACTAAGTTCTACCCCTGAAACTAGTAATACAGAATATGTTAACTAAATTGAATTTAAATAAAGAATTTTTAAAAATGTGTCTCCAGCTGTTACAAGGTGAAGAGCACAAAAATTGAGGATCTAGTCTTACAGTGCTCAGAAATTACATTTTCATCATCTCTAGCCAAGTTATTCACTTTACTGACAAATGAGTGAAGATCTGGTATACATCCTTGTTTTATTCTCATCTTATGCATTAATGAAAAATAAATCAACATTCATGTTGCAACTATACCATTCATCAATTGCAACCATAGCTTGGCTATGGATACATGAGTTTGGCAAAAATCAATGAAAGTCTCTGGAAGAATCAATTGGTAATATGGAATTTATAATGAAAAGCACTGTATGCTTGATTATTATTTATAATATGCTCTGCATTATATTTGTAAAATTGGTAATGAGCTTATGTACATTACTGTTTGCAGACCCTGCACTCCGCTCGTCCTCATGGGGGAGGAGTTCGTCTATGGATCTGACTACTGTCGTTGAGTACAGATTATACGCATTAGAGATTATATGCATAAATATTTTTTCTCCTTTCTGATGCTGCTTTTCCATCAAACCTGATAAGCCCGGCAGAGACAGTCTAGAAACCTGGCTGTCTCTGTTTTGCTGAACTGCATTCTCCCATTTTAGAGCCATTTTGGTTTTGTTTTTTGTTTTGTTTTGTTTTGTTTTTTAATTTTTTTTTATTTTTTTTATTATTAACATATAATGTATCATTTGTCCCAGGGCACATGTCTGTGAATCATCAGGCTTACACATTTCACAGCACTTACCATAGCACATACAAACCACAAGAGACTCCTAAACTCACGAAACAAACTGAGGGTGGCTGGGGGGGGTAAGGGGGGTAGAGCCATTTTGTTTTACTTAGATGGTGGGAGCTACGGCAGCTGAGAGGTACGGCATCTGTTGCTTCTAGCTGCCTTCAGACCCTTGCCATTAAAGCAGGAAGATCTGAGACTCGGGTGTGGGTTTGAGGGGAGGGAAGCTGATAAGATTACATACACTGTGTCGGTAAGAGAACCCAAGCCTGCCTTCCGTGTAGACAGATAATTTCTCTGTATGCAGTAAAGTTCTGCACTGTGTTTTGGGGCTAAGGCCACAGCATAATGAAAAATACTTTCTTTGTCCATTATTTCTCTCTGGCAATATATATTCCCTTTGGAAACTTGGAGTACTTTAACCGGATTTTCCCCCCCCAAACAGCATCTTAAATCTCATCCTCCTGCAACTTATATTTATAGTTCTATATCTTAGGGTTCTCACAAATTATAGAAACAGCACATCTCTGATTACACTTGTACCCATCTTCCTTCCCTGCACTCGAGTCTTCAACAACATGTGAGCTAGCAGACAGAGTCTGACAGGCTCCAGGATCTATAGGATCCTGATATGGTTCCTTGAGACACCAGGAATGGCAGGTGAATCATGAAATAAGACAGAAGTGGAGAAGAAAGAATTGTCCAAATTTCTGTTAGTTCTGTAATTTGTCAAACAAAGTCATGGTGCTAATTGTTCTACAACAAGGTGAAAAATCAGATTGTCTTCATCACCATAGAGAATTACACGAAGAAAACACTAATGCTGCTGGGGAGGGGTTGACAGCTGTCATCAGCATTCCCTGGCTAGGAAGAACAATGATGTCCCACAGTGATGCCCAGGAGGTTTCAGTGCCACAGAAGCTACACCTGGTGGGGGACAGGGAGGTGGAAGAAGCTTTGGAACATGGAGCAAGGCGGTCAGGAGGTGCTCTTGAATGTGGACCTTTCTGCCCAATGGATGAGCAGATGCAAGGAATCCAGAAGAACAGATTTCACAATGAAAACATACGCCCCACCCCTCTCACTTTGGCTTTCATTTTTCCACTTTGGATGAGCAATTTTTATAGGCAATATTTTCCTTTTAGCCCTACTATAACAAAAGCCACTGCAAAGATGATTATAAATGGCAACTAACACTTAATCTCATTAGAGTAAAACTTGGAAAAGGAAGTAGAATGGCAGACTAGGGCACTCCTCTTCTGTCTAACTGTGGCAGCTGTTACTCAAACCAAGCAACTGTTGTCCATAGAAATACAGGGCTGGTATTGCCAGATCTTGCAATATTCTAAAGAAGCCAGAAATGTGGGTGTTATTAGAAATATCTGAATTTTAAGTGTTGGGAATTACCAAAAATAATTAAAAAGTAATGCTAACTTTATAGACTGGAAACACGCAAACTACACAAAATCTACGTGGAAGACAATGGTGAGACATCCATTTGCAACTAGTAACTGAAATTCATAAGGTAACTAAAAGGATGTGAAACTTACTATCTCGTTTTACTAAAAAAACTAAACACATATTAGTTCTAAGGACCTATGATGCTCTGATTTAGCACTGACCAAAGAGACAACTCTTCACTCCATAGAATCCAACCTTTCCTGGTTCCAAGACAAATGGTGTTAGTAATTTTGTTGTTGCGAAGTGCCTGATGGCCTGGTTACTATAGTTCAAGTCAAGCCAAGTAGTGATTCAAGTACCTGGTCATGAATGATGAGCTGGACCTCAGATAGATTTCATGTACTCCATGGACATTTTAATTACAAATTCAACAAATTGATTTATTGACACCAGATAAAGGCATTCATACTAGGCAGAACCATAGAGTTCTATAAATCCACCACGTGGTATTTCAACTGGCTCATCTTTGTAACTGCCTTTCATTAAGAAATGGATTTTTATTTTGAAAGCCAAAGAACTCTCTTATCCAATTGATCATCAGCGTCCAAGAAATGTTCATGCTATCTTTTTTACCTACAGCCAATCACTTAATGGCAATAAAAAATAAGAGTGAAATTTGCATTCTCCTCGAATAAAGCAAATGTTTGTGCTTCATACAAATAAATAAGCAAATCATCAACAGAATAATAAATACACGGGCCTATCCCTCATCTGCTTCGTTTTTACCATGGTAGCCCACTTTGATGATTTTAAACTTTCGGTAGCTATACTACCAGTAAACACAGCTCTTCCTGATAAAATTACAAGCCAGTTTCCAAAAGCAACACATTGTCCCTTCCATACTATTCAACAAGGCTTTGAGTAAGAGTAAGGCATTCAGTAAGAGTAAGAAGCACTATGCAGAACAATGTTCCCAGGTCCTTTGAGGGAGAGCTTTATTCCACACCAATGGCAAGTATAATCACACTTCACCAGTGACTCTATCTCCAAGCTAAAGCTATAAACATTTGACAAACTTTCAATGAAATATTTATGACAGTTTCCTCCTGAGAAATAATTGCAATCTCCATAAATGCCTGCAATAAGAAAATATAATTTGGGAGATGTAGGTTTCTTTCCGGCTCAGCATAAGTTTAGAATCAGGGGACCCATGAAGGGGAAGTTTGGTCACCCCAATCCTTCCTCTGTCTAGCAGTCATCTACAAAGCTTAATGACTCAGGCTGCTGTAAACACAGAAATATCTTTCTTGGTGAGAGCTTCCCTGCTGACCTTATGCTTCTCAATGTCTCTGAAATCTAGCCATTCTACCTGACCCGGATCAAGATCACCAAAAATACTGGAAGGCTGTGTGAGACTATTTTCTGAGGCATATATTTACAAAATTGATTAAACAGAATACAAAATGTCACTGGCATCGATGTTTACTGGATTTCTTGAATTCAGTGTTGACTTCCCTTGGGGTTGTAATAATGGATGTGTTACTAAAGACACCAAGAGAGAAAGAGGCTGGTAAATTCTAGTAAAGAAATGAGATGAGTGGTTGGCTAATCCAGAGTTAATGAATGTTTTCCCCCAAATGGAAAATGTCATTTCCTGGATATTTTTCAATAACTGAGGCTTGCTGGGGCTACCTTGCCAACATATGTACTTAAAAGGTAAAAGTGGGGTGCCTGGGTGGCTCAGTCATTAGGCATCTGCCTTCGGCTCGGGTCATGATCCCAGGGTGCTGGGATCAAGCCCCGCATTGGGCTCCCTGCTCAGCGGGAAGCCTGCTTCTCCCTCTCCTACTCCCCCTGCTTGTGCTCTCTCTCTCAATGTTTCTCTCTCTGTCAAATAAAAAAAAATAAATAAATCTTAAAAAAAAAAGTAAAAGGTAAGTGGATCAGAGGAGTTCTTGGTACTTCATGTTATCAAATTATAAGTTCGACTGATTTTTTTCACTGAAGTGACTATTGTTATACAGTTTATTTAAATTGAGTGGCAATTTGAATAGTAACTACATGACACTAAAATAAAACAACTCAAAGGGAAAAATAAAATCAAGCAGATTGGGTTCACACACATTCGGCTGACTGATAGAACTTCCCACGGTCTGCCCTTCCACCTCCGTGGCTTAGGGACAGTCTCAGCAGCAACTTCATAAAACCTCCAGAGTTGTTTGTAAAGAGAAGTGAGTGTCTGAGAGGAGAAAATGTGACTTTTTCCTCTATGACTGCCCTGGGATTAAATGCAACAGTAAGAGGACTAGATTCAGGGGCACCTGGGCGGCTCAGCTGATTAAGGCACAGACTCTTGGTTTCAGGTCAGGTCATGGTCTCGAGACTGGGGGATCAAGCCCCGTGCCTGGCTCTAAGCTCAGCGTGGAGTCTGCTTCAGACTCTTGCTCTCTCCTCGTCTGTCCCTCAACCCACTCAAGCTTGCTCTCTAATAAATAAATAAATTCTTCAAAACAAAAACAAAAACAAAAACCCACTAGATTCAGCTTCTCCATTCCTGCCCTCGAGAGAACTATATCCTTTTAATGGACTCTTGCATACTAAGCAGAGAGCCTGGCCAGCCCAAGGCAGTGTTGAGAAATAGACCAAGTCTACTTTGGGGACCCGCCCAATCCCTGAACAAGAGCCTTGCTCCTGCCTGGTAACACTTCCGCCCCTGTTTCCGCATTGCCTGGTCACCAGGGTGACTAGTGACCCCAGAGCCTCACCATATTCAGGCCTGTATTTCTCAAGGATTCAAGATTGAAAACCCTTCTCAACACCCATGACCCTAGTGCTTTACGTCAGTGCTTTCCTGACTGCTTGTGGTAATCTACTAACCTACTCCAATCTATACGGCTGAAGTCTGCTAATGACCTATGTTCCATGTGCCTGTTACACTTGGAACCCTGAGTCTGACACAGGGAAGACCAGTGAGACCTTCGTATTTACTGTCAGGCTAAGAGAGGATAGATTTGCAGCCTGGATCCTTCGACTCTTCCTGCAGTCCAGCATGGTACGCAGTTGTTGACACACTGATCCAAATTCTGGGCACAAACGTTACCCGAGGGGGAAAGTCTGTCCTTCAGAATCATGTAGGCAGCAATTCAAATACCTATAGTGCAGGGATTATGACTCATCATGGTCGAGGCAGTGTCCAAAAACTTGCAATTTTTTTTAAAGCAACACAGATATTGAGGCACAGAGTTAAGTACGACTTGGAACCAGATTCTGGTTATTCTGTCATTATTGAGATCCATTCTGTAATTAAATCTCTCTCGCCTCAATCCTGAGAGTAAAAAACGCAGTAAATCGTTTCTCCTGTCAAACTTTTCTTGGACACCAAGACTTATAAGCAGAGATTTTCAGTAGCAAACATGATGTTCTGTCAGGGTTTAAATACAGATTTTATGTTTCTTCCAATACTCACCATTGATGGATGAGCAATGGATGACTCGACCCCATTACTAAGATGAGTAAGCAGGACTCCCCAAAAAAAATTCCTGGCCAAGTCATCAATATAGTAAAAGCCAATTCCCGTGGACATCTGAAAGAGTATATTATATGTCTCTTTCAATCAGAACATCACTCTGTGTGGGCTCCGTGTGTGGGGGGGACTAATTAAGGGAGCTCATCACTACGAACAGAATACAGGTACCTCCCCGATAGCTCTGCAAACCTTATCAGGAGCACTTCTGCCACCTAGCGTTGCAAGGCTGCAGAAATATTTCCTGCATCTGGAGAGAAGCAGCTCTACTTTCCATAACCAAGGTCAATTCAGGACCGCATGGGAGTTAACAGGAAATAGTCCTATTTCTATACATAATGGAACACATTCATCCACTCTCAGTCAGTCAAAAACCAGCTTGGAGTCTAACAAATTAAATCATTAATATTTGGATTCATTTGTGTGGGCTGAGCCATCTTCTGATGAAATCTGGCTCCAAAAATAGGCTACCAGAACACCAAATATCTTTAGAGCCCTACCCCATTGTGTAAGCAGTGGAATGTGATCTCCATTTCATGTTCACAAATGATTTTTTTTTTTTTTGCTCTGATTTGGAGGACAGTAGAGTCCAAATCCAAAGTTTTATTTAACTTTCAATAAGAGGTTAACATTGAGGACTTGAGTATTTTGGTGCTGAAGTTCATATTTCATAAAATACAATTCACATCAAAATTATCTGTCCCGACAATGCCTTTGACTCACAGCTCAGTGGGTTGAGCATCTCTATCTCTGAGCCATGTGATAATGACAAAGACACTTAATCTCTCACTTTGGGCTTCTCAGCTGGAAAATGATATGCCTGAACTCACTTTCAAAACCAAGGAAGTGGTGAGAAACAGCTACTATGCACCATACATCTTGTATTCAAAAAGATATGAATGTACTGTGAGCTGAAGCAATGGCCTTTCCCCTACTAGAGAAAGAGCCAGAGAATAGTTAATGAGCACAGATATATTAACTGCTTCACCTATGATTTTCTGCGGATTTAATTCATTTATATCATACTTTTTACCCATGTGGGTTGTATTATTTTTTCCTAGCAGACACGTCTCCAAGGAAAGGTTAGATAAATTCCAATTAATTTAGCTAAGAACCTAATATGGGGTAAACACACAGGGCAGAGACATCCACACCATGGCAGATGTAGCTTTGCTTGACATCAGCAAGCATGGGACAGTCATGGTGGCTCTAAAAATGTGTACAGACCACTGTCTGTCCACCATAATCTTTTTCCTAGTTTCCAGATACGACCATTGCATAATAACTACAATTCCTTTCTACTAGTTTGAATAAGACTTGCGATAATATATCCTGAGGTTGACTGCAATATTTATAAACAGTTATAGCTTACTAAGCAATCTGACGTAAAAGTTTAAAAGCAATATGTATCAAGCCCTTAACCCAACATTTTCCTTGATTTCTGTTTATTTACGCTGTAATTTTTACTCATGCGGATTGGACTATTTCTTCCCAGCAGACAAGACACAGTCCTGCTATGTAGGGTCTGTGATGGAGCTTTAGGATGACTGAGGATCTCCCAGGGTTTAGGTTAGGGGTTCTCAAACCACGCTAATCATCAAAACCACCTGGTCAGAATTCCAGATACAAGTTCCCAGGCTCTGCCCTGAAGCTTCTGATTCTGGTTCTAACAAGGCTCCAAAATTTGCATTTATATCTCCCCAAATGAAGAGAATAGTTTGCCAGTACAAAGATTTCACCACTTTGAGTATCTTGAGAGTCTATGAGCCTCCAATTGGCAGGCCAGAAAAATACTGGTTATTATAACCATTTTAACAGATCCAATCACTAAATGGACCTACCAGACTTCACAGAGCATACTGACCACTTAACCTAATCATTTAATAGAGGAAACGATGCCTACAAGAGGAGAAAGAGGGTACGCGCAAAATACTAGGGCACCCAGGCCCTCCCAGGTGCAGTTCTGATAAAGTCCTGTTCCCTGGGGGTAGGCCTTTGTTACAGAGAACAAACTGTACACATTCGAAACGGTTCCTTTCTCCTCCCCCTGCAAAGACACACGAGTGTTTTTTCTTGGCTGTTTACTTGGTGAGGTTCCTGGAGGTAAAGGCCCAGAATGTGCAGGGCCCCTCCTAAAATAGTACTCTCAGTATTTTCTTATTCTCAAACTGCTCCACACTCAGCCTCCAGTAATTCATCAAAATTACCATGTAAGTGTTCGTACAGTTTTCAGCCTCATGGTCTCTGCTGCAGGTAAGCTGCTGTCAGCTGTGTCTCTGCACTCACTTGTCTCTCTACATTCTGAAGTGGCAGTTTGCCCTGTGATTTAACTTCTCTAATGGGTTCAAGAAAAGTTGTTGATTTTCAGTGCATTCAGCCTTTTTCTTGTTGGAACAGTGGGAATAATGGTTTCCACACCCTCACATGTCAGAGTGGAACCCTGCAGTACAACAATACTTTTGTAAAGAAGTTCAGAGTCTGTTCTGGAGAATAAATACGAGGAAAGAACAACAAAATATGACACCAGGACTGACCTGCAATCCCTTTCATATTGCAGATAATAAATATGTACTGAACTTAGGTTACTATTTGCAAGGGCGGCTTTATGAAAAAATCAATAGCACTGACAAGCTGATACAGCAATATTTTCTTAATTAAAAAAGTAAAAAAAATCAAGTCCATGTTAGAACATTTTTGTAAAATAA
The DNA here is from genome assembly GCA_028534135.1 of Potos flavus. NCBI lineage: Eukaryota > Metazoa > Chordata > Mammalia > Carnivora > Procyonidae > Potos > Potos flavus. The sequence goes on along the minus strand of CM052894.1, from coordinate 71,398,336 downwards.
AAAATTTTATTTGAGATGCAAAAACTGATCATTTATTATACACAAAGATTCAGGATTTGTCTTTCTGCAGGAGAACAAACTGATATGTCATCTAAAGAGTATCTCCAGCCGGAGTGATTATGCTCTGAGCCATTCTTATTCTTTATATAAGAATCTCCTAAAGAACAGTATTGCTTATCTGTACAGGATAAATGAATGATTCAGGGAAAAACTCGATCATGATTGGATTAGCACAGGGTACTGCTCCAAAGTAAAGCAAAGTTCTAAAATCTTTCAGCTCTTACCACTTTTAAACTATTCACTTACATACAAAGAATTCAAATTAGGCTATATTTTCACAAACTTGCCTACCCCTAAAATGTAAGCCTCCCAGGCAGCTCTGAATGTAAGCAAGCCCTGGAAAGCATATTATCTTACTCGCTTTTCCTGCTAGACACTGGTTATTCCATTCCATTCGTCCGCCTCATCTGGATTAAGGGTATGAAGACGTAATTGTTGAAATTTACAAACTGCATTCAATGTGTGTTCAATAGAAGTTCTTAAAAAATAATGCTATTAATTGTTACAGAGTTACAAACACATACCAGTATTTGTTTAGAATCACAAAAAATTTTATGCTATTTTTCATATGCCTCACAATAAAGATATTGTTATTTCTAAATTTTCTGGCATGATGATATACCAAGCAGGGAAGGATTTAGTTGGGCATTTGAAAATCATTCAGTTTTACATATATGTGATTGGAGAATACAGGTTAATTGGAAAAGAAAATGCACTGTCACTAAAAGGCGTATTGATTTTGCCAGATGGAAAGTGGCTACTGTAGTAATCTAGTGGGAATGTCATGGTTGGACCTTTAAAATTCATTTTGCACTATAATTTCAAGGTTTTGAAAGCCATATTCTTTCTGCAAGTTACAAAATTATTCTGTCTCACTTCAAAAATCTATTCCTTTATGTGAGTTCTCCACTTCAGCACAAATTATTTATTGCTAAATGACTTTCATAAGACTGCAGGAAGTATGTTTACCTCTTTAACACTGCGGGGGAGGAAAACTTTCCCTTCTTCCATTCTAGCTTCTTTGGCTGACCTAATAATTAAATTGACATAAGACAGATAAAGAAGAGTAAAAGAAATTTAATTTTGTATGTATGGGAGCCCATAAAATTAGGAGACTCAAAGAATATCCAGAAGAGGCAGGTTTTATACCTTTTAGACAAAGAACAAAATATCTATGAAGAATTGACAAGACAAGGAAATTTGGGCTTGGATAGTAAATTAGTGAAAGAGTGACAAGATTTGTTGATACAGCCTTCTTGGCCCTAAATTCCCTGTCTCTGATAGAGGATGATAAGGATGGTAGGGTGCCTTTTACCCTCCAGGGGCAGGGAGGGGACCTTCACACAGGAGATCTATTTCTTGCTATAAGTGGGGGGAAAAGGAGGATCAGAGTGTCCTTCTTGCACTGCCTTATGTAACTTTAGTTCCAAATAATCAATATGTCAAAGTGGCATGTTTTGGGTGGCATATTCTGCTACTCTTTAATATCCTTTTAATTAAAAGTGGAATTGAATCCACAATAGAACATTTAGGTACATCAGGAGGGTAGGAAGTTTGACTAACTTCTTGTTTTCTAATGAAAGTATTCATAAAGAGAATTCTCTATGTTCTGATTTTTATTAAACCTCTTTTCCTACAAAAGAAAGCCAATACCTGACTGTAGGTGACAAGGCAAATATATCTTCTATTTATACTTTCTTTGCACAAAGATAGAAAAAAAGATAAAAAGGAAAGGTTGAGGGTTTTTTCTTTCACCCTATGAAATTATATCGTGATTACCCAGTGTTGTCTTGTGCGTTCAGACATCTTGTGAAAATTTGATTTGTTGAAATAAATAAATAAATAATCATCTTCATCTGTTAGCAGATTTTGTTCCATTATAATTTGGATAAGATATCTTTCCGAAACAATGCAAAAATAATTGTGAACCATGTGTTATTTTAAATTGCAAAGTATATTAATGTTCCCTAAAAATTTTAAGTGGGTGTTGCACATTCTCTTCCTAAATCACCTCCACACCCATCATTTCACAGGTCAGGAAACTATTCCCTAGAAAGATCACTGAAATGACAAAGTAGTGACTGCAAGTCTCTGTCTCCTGACTTTCCACCCCACTGCGCTTTCTGAGTCAAATATCCATTTGCTCCTCCAGCTCACCTGGAACTTGGGGCGGGATCCATCTGGGAGCTTTCGACGGTGGGATGTGTGCAAGAATGAGAGGAACCCTGGCACAGGGAGGGAGACGCTGCCCACACAACCTAAGAAACATGGCACCGAGGGCCAAAAATAGCAAAGAACTTCCTTCCCAGATGTAGAAGGATGACCTAAGTCTTCACACTTGTGAACTTTGAAAACAGTGGATGGACACAGTTCAACGTAATGCAGTTTTTTTGAGTGGAGCACTCACATGGGAGTGAGAAAGAAATTGGTCAGGTCAGGCCCACGGAGGTCATCCTGATAGTCCCTGAAGGTGAATCATACAAAAAATAAAAAAATAATAAAAAAAAATTTGGCTGAGAAAGCAAAAGACAGAGTTCTAATAATAAAGTTGATGAAGTGTTAGTCGAATTGTGCTTTACACATCTTTGTCTACAAATCCTCAGTCACTCACTCATTTCCCATTCATCTGGGAGGAATTTGGATCTATTTGGGGACTACATGAAACTGAACCCTGTTTCAAGGTGGCCCCGCTGGAAAACGTGTGCCCACAGGGGCCCCACCACGCCAGTCACATGTAAATCAGCATTCCCCAGTCTGTGGGAGGGAGCATATAGGGTCACACATGTGCTGAAATATTGGTCCTCGTACCCCTCGGGGAAGCTGGATGGGGCCCAAAGCAGTCAGAGCCCAACAGCAAACAGAAACACACCATCAGGGATGGGCTATAAAGCAGGGACTACCCTCTCTGCCTGCTGCCTCCTTCTTTACTGTATTTACAGGAAAGATAGCATTTGGGTAATATAAAAAATTATGCATTCTGGCTTCTAGTTTCAGCTCCAACATGTAAAGGGCTTGGAAGTCAAACTCCCATCTTCACAACAACAACAAAATGAAAATCAGTGGCTTTTCTTATATCCTTCAGAGAATCGCATTCACAAGGCAGACCGTGTAAATATGAAATACCTGTCCCTCTGTAGTAATTATAGACTGAAGAATTTCATTCTTCCTCATGGTCCTGCTTTTCATGTCAGGTTCCACCCAGGCTGAGGCATAAGAGCATTCCTCTTTCAGACCTGTCTCTACAAGGTCCTCCCCTCTCAGGGTCTATGGGGTCAGCTCTTCACAGAGAGATGGAGGAAGTCCTGAGCTCATCAGCACAGAACTCTCTCATTCTGGAGCCCACAGCACCTGATACTCTTCTCTGTCCTTTCTATCCTCATTGATATCCCATCTGCCCTAGGCAGTGGCCTGCTTGGTGATGGTCCCTTAACCTCTGTCCCTGTGTGTGGTCAAGTCCCGGTCTCATCAACAATATTTGATTGGAGGGTCTGTTTACCTCTCGTGTTGTCAGTTTGTGGATTTTAACCCCCTTCCTCCCAAGGGTGGTTTCCCTCCCCACTTTTGTTAGCCCAGCACCTTATCCAGCCTCTCTGCTCCTGTCTGCCCTACAGTTCCCATCCAAGAAGTCAGCTGGGGAGTGCCCATGAAAAGAACAGAATGTACCCATTATACTCATTAACAGAGAGATGACTTGTGGGGTGGGGGCTGACAAGATATTCAAATGTGTCTGTGTGTGAGTGCACACACACACATGCACACACACACAGATCCCCCTTGCCATGTAGGATGGAAAGACAGTCCAACTGAAACTTCTTGCACAACAATATAAAGCTTCCCTTCCCCCTTCAGAACCAGCACCTTAGAAGCAATACTTTTAGAGTGAAACTGGCACATATTCCTGAAGCAGCAGAGCCAGGGCACAGTTTTCTTGCCACGTAGGAACCAACAATGACATCTCCAGAGACAAAATGTCCAGGGCTCCACCAGGGACCCAGACGTCACAAGAATCATCACACTTTGGGAAGTCCAAAGCTATGCCTCCCACCCTGCTACTTTTAGTCCTTTCTGTCCTCCCAGATCGGAGGCAGATCGCAAGCAGAGGCAGCTTCTACCACATGCAGTGCTGCTCAGGAACACAGTGGACAACCCATCTTCATCAGGTTTCCAGGCAGAGGGAGCTAGAGAGTTAATCGTAGGGCTAATTCCATAAAATAGGAGAAAGGGTTTTGTTAACCCTTTACTCAACACAGTGTTATTTCAAACATGAGTGTTCTCTGACGGTTCTCCCAGAGAGAGGAACTCAAACAGAGGGAATGGAAAACGACATAGGACACGATATAAACATGGTATTGTTTCATCTGACCCTCAGGATCAGGATAAGGACAGGCCCAGACAGGCACTGAGGGACTTGCCCAGCCTCCCCTAGCATTTCAGTGAGCTCGGCACTGAACAGACTTGGACAACAGAGTGAAACCCATCAGGCTGAATTTCTCCAATGAGTCTAGACAGACTTTCTAGGCGGGAGTGCATTTCTGAGAGGCTACAAAGCACAGAGAAATGTGTGGGAATAGTTTTGTTCCCAGTTCCACACAAAGACCTGCTCGCCTGGCTGCCCAAGGAACTGTGCTGATGGTCTCCAAACGGATAAGATTTGGTTCACGGTACATGCGTTTATCAGGGTATCTGCTGAGTACCAGGCACAAGTGAGACCCTCTGCTCGTAGCGGAAACTTCCCAGGACCACTGGCAGGCAGTTCCTTGAATGGCACCCATATGCCTATCAGGAAACCAACGCCCAGCTAAGTGCCGTCAGTGGAAAGATACCGCACTGCCGATGGATCCTGAGCCCAGCTCAAATCCTGCTCTGGCTGACCCCAGAGAGTCCTTGCCGAAAGTTCTCTCACAACACTGGCCACTCCTCTGTCCATAAGGCCCTACGTGAGCCCAACCTGGACTACTGTCCTGGCCTGGGCCCCAGATGCAGGACCCCCCCCACCTCACTATCCAGTGTTCAGTCTTGCTTGGTGTCACCCACATCTCAGATGCCCATGAGTCTGGATCAGCAGGGCTGCTGAGCAGCTCTGCTTCCCTACTCTATCCTCAGTAGCAACTGAGGCTGGCAGCAGGTGCCAAGAGGCAGGGACACTAGCATGAGCCCACGATTCCAGACAGAGCCTGAGGGCCCTCTCATCCCAGATCTGCTCCTGGTCGCAGGCGAGGAGTCACAGCCGGAGCCCACCTCTCCATCAGTAAGCGGTTCAGTTTATTTCAGCCCCAACGGAGACTGGCCCAGCCAGTGGGCACTAGACTCGAGTCTGCCCAGCCCTACTAGACGCCCCTACACTCCAAACATGGCTCCTCCTCTCAGTCACCACAGATTAGCCATTCTTAGAATTTAGCTATAAATTACTGAGACCACCAAGAAATTCTCATGTTTTTCTTACAACGCTGGTAAATAGAAACATTAACAGAGGGAATGTCTGCTTGTTTCCCACATGTCTCTGTGAGTAAAAATGCTCACACATCATCCTGTATTGTCTAGGGAATAGTGGACTGACTCACCACATAAAATACTACTTCTGTTTTCTACAGACAACAATGCAGTGGGGAGAAATGAGAGGATTTCTGGTTTCTAAATCTGCCATGAAAGCAATGCTATGATCAAGATGCAAAATGAGAAAATAACATCACTTGCCTCGAAGACTTTTCTATCCTAAAATTTAATATGTAGAATAAAAAATATTTTAAGGAAAAGGAAAAAACCAAGGAACTTAAAGATTTCAGGGCTTTTCAGGATTTTGACTGTCAGGGTAACATCAGGATGAGTGAGTCCAGGAGAGAAATCTCCCCATTTTCTGGAGGGAGGTATCCCGTGGACATTAGGACCATGACCTCAGCTTGACGGGGGGGCCAGCTTGGAGCCCTGCACCCCAGGCTTCCCAGGGAGATGTGGGAAGGGGACTTCCTCTTGCCAGTTACTCCCCATTTAGGTCCATAGACATCTCAGCCTGAGGTAAAGAAGATGTCGAGTAGGAGAAACAGGAGGACAGGTGCCAGTCAGCAGAGGGTCTAAGTAGGCGGGCCAAAGACCCCCCATCACACAGAACAGCCCACCCGATGCTCAGATGAGGGATGCAATTCTCCCTGCCGAATGCTCCCCTGGAATTGTCAAATACACAAAGCTGCAGTGAACTGTCATTTCTATCAGTCTCTGTCTCAAATCTGTGACCTCCTGTCTGGAGAGGCTATCACATTCCGCCTCTTATCACGAGCTTTTAGTCCTAGGGACAGAAAGAGGCTCTGAAAAGAATAATGTTTCCATCTTGTCTTTGAGCTCTTCAAATCACTCTCTGCAGATTCCACAGCTCATCGGGTCATTTCCTTCAGAATTTTTCACCTCTTGTTGCAAGTCAGGGTCTATCTTGATGGGAAAATATCCCTCAAAGCTCCCTTTCTTCTCTCAAAAAACTTCAGTCATTCCATTTTCTCTCTTCATGAGATGCTGAGCGGCCCTTTTGGTTGACGCTTCTTGGTCTGGATGTCATTACAATCACCGGTCAGGTGGGCTCTCCTCTTCTTCAGCACTCGGGGTGTAGAACCGATGTCTTTCCAGATCACTTTTAGATAATTTCCTCCACAGTCCTCTTTCTTGGTCATCCACTCACTGTCCCTCCTCCAGCTGCACATGATGACACGTGCCCTCTTCTCTCATGGAGCCAGTGGTCCTACAGACCCCACAGCTGACCCTGCACACCGCCAGAGGGAGCACCATGGAGATGGTGAATCTTTTCAGTTGCCCCCCTGTACTTTTAAACGTGTGCTGGCTTCTTCTGCTTGTATTTTGATGGATTGTTTGCTCCTCCAGTGTCTGGATCCTAACTTCACTAGCATACATCAGTTCTCGTTCAGCTGAACCTTTGCAGATCTTCTTTCCCCAGTGTCTTACTATAATGTATACGGTGTTTCTAATCACAGGTGTGTAACAAGCCACACATCTGGCACTTCTGGGATTATGTCATTTCCATTACAGAACAAGACATGTTGAGAACATTCCATTTTGCTATATCCACCACTGAATTGCTACTGGCACGTTCCTTATCTCCCTATTTAAAAAAAAAAAAAAAAAAAAAAAGTCTTTCTTTGAGAACTCTGCATAAAACCAAGATAAGTTTGAACAGCAGAACTATCGCGTCATCCTCTGTTGTCTCCCACAGATAGCCAGAGACAGCCTTGGTCTCCTATCTTTGGCCCTAAAACTCTCCAACGTGTCCTCGGTTGCCCACCGCACAGATCCTGGCAAGACGACATTCCTCCCTAGTGGTCCAGTGTGATGCAGAGACCTCTGCAGCCACCATGGCCAACACATCATGGAGATCCCTCAACTGAGCTGCTCGCTGCCCTCAGCCTGCACCAGGAACCAAGGCTGACCGTGCCTGCAGAGGGCTGGGTGAGCAGGACTGGAACAATAGAGAAGTCACACACCCTCTCTTTTGCTCTTGGCTCTCTTCCCCTCTACTTCAACTCTTCCTTCAAGGGTCCTAAATACCCACCCTGTTTTCTGTGCATGCTGTTTCCTCTGCCTTTCCTCTCACTGCCCACAGCCCGGGGCAGATGGGGTCTCGGTGAGCATGGAAAGGACAAAGAAGAGAATCAGGTGTTCCCCATGTTCCCCAGTGCCCACGACGCGGCCTGGCCAGGATTCGGTGCTCAGTGGTCTGTGTGTGTCTGTGTCAGGAGTGAATATATGAGCATCTGAATGAAGAACAGAAGAGCAAAGCCATTCCTGGCCACCCCTGAGGGGTCTTGCATAATAATCTGCTAAGCAGCTGGTTTCTTTAAGAATATAAAGCTCCTGTCAATGTAGAAGAGTAGAGTACATGTAATTTAAAATGCTGAACAAATGTTTAATATCGTGACCACGTAAATATCAAAATTCACTATTTCAGACAGTAAGAAGATCCTTAATTTTTTTTTTAATAAAATACTGCAATGGAGCTCATTTCCTGTGGTTACATTTCAGTAGAACTAGAAACAAGCAGGGAAACTTGAAGTAGGAACCAGGAAGCCTTCACCTGACACCAGCTCTGCCTGTGCAGTGATCTTGGACTTCCGGCCTCCACAACAGTGAGAAGCACCTTTCTGCTGTTCAGACTCCCCCTCCCCTCCATGGTATTTTGTTCTGGCAGCCTGGATGGACTAAGACACTGAATGGAGTGAAACAGTATCTTTTGGATTTCAGAAAATCGGAAGACTTTAATTGGAACATCAAGTGCTGGAACAGAGTGGCCTTCTCTCTCTTTCTCTCTCACACAGAGAAGATAGACATTGAACATAAGACAGAATGGAAGCACAAACAGAGAGGAGAACAAAATTTCCAGGGCCCTCCTTTCAGAACTCTGTGTAGGGAGGTGGAGGAAGGAGCCGCTGGGACCGGCTGTGCTGGACTCCCGACCACGCTCTCTCAGTCACCTGCCCCTCCTGCCCCTGCCATCCCCGCTCATCATGCAGCCAAGACAGAGAAAAGCCCCTTCCAGGCTGGCCAGAGGGCTGCAGCCCAGACTCGAGCGCAGAGCCTGTGCACGGCTGAAAAGCACAGCCTGGCATCGCCACTCAGCATTTTTTGTACAGGACAACTGGAGGCCACCCTTGTGGCTTTATTTGGATCTCCTTCTACTAAATAATTAGTAAAATCAATTTTGAAAAAGAGAAGTGGCAGATAATGCCCACAGGTATCTATTGCAGGATTGTTGCAAAATCTGGAAGGTGCCTGTTCCTGTTTGTGGAGTGAATGCAGGAGTGAGTGCAGCGTGAGTGAATGCGTGATGCAGACACAGTTGTTGGACATGTCCGTGTACACGCGATGAACTCTGCGGACTCTGTAGGTGCTTTAACCAATGGGGGGAAAAACCACGTGCTCCTGGTAGGTTGTGGGGGGCGGGGAACACAGGCAAACTCACAACTCAAGGAAGGGTGCTCTGCTCACGCAAAGCAGAGGGCCCATGTACTGCTGTAGAAACAAGCCCGGAGAGAGGAGAGGCTTGCTCCCTTCACCACTGACCTTGCCCTCCTAGGGCTCTCAGGACAGGCCATGATAAGTTGACCCCACTGTCTATGACGTAAACACCCCAACTGCTCTGTAGCTGCCACCCCCAACCCTTGCTCACCATATGTCAAATAAGATGGTCACCTTATCTTTTTCCAAAGTGGAGGTACCTCCTTATTTTCTCTGCAGCATCGTGTGGCAGTGCTGGTTCCCTAGTACTTGGGTCAGTTCCTGCTGCATTCTGTCATTTGAATTACAGCTTTTCTCCTGGGGTTGTGAGCAGTAGCTCATTGGTTTCATGACTATTTCTCCAATGAGAAGCAGTGCTAATTATTTTCTTTTCCTTACAGAGCTTTTGTATGTTTTCCTTTGTACATTTTCTTTTTAAGTCTCATGCCCACATTTTTATTTCTTTGCCAGAATTTTTATATATTCTAGGACAAGTCCTTTCTCAGATGAATTTTATACTTTCTAACAATGTGCATCTCATCTCATTTTCTTGCTGGTTACCCTGATGAGCAAAGTTTTCACTTTTAGTGAAGGGTAGTCTACCCGTTTCTTTTTTTCTTTGTTTATGGTTTTAATATCCTACCAAGACTTGTAGCACACTCCAGTTTCATGAAGAGATTCTCCTGTTTTTTGTAGAAACTTCACTGACTTACCTTTTATATTCAGATGTAAAATTGAATTAATTTTACAGGACTGTGTGGCAGAGGTGAAGATTGATTACATCTCTCATAGATATCCAGCAATTTCAGCAATACTTGCTGAAAAGTCTTTGTCTTCTCCACTAAAGGTCTTTTATGCCTACTAGAGAATCAATGTCCCATTTATAGAAACTGGGTAGATGTCTGGGTTCTCTATTCTATTTCACAGATGTATTTATGTGTCCCCATGCCAATTGGATACTGTCTTGATTACTGTATTTTTATACATGAAATCATGAATTTTATATATGAAATCATGGAGTATAATCCTCCCCTAATGCATTCCATATAAATTATGGACTAGGCTGGTTATTTCTCTAGAGGTATAAACAACACTGAGTTGAATTTAATTGTGTAGAGAACTGACACTGAATGAAATCGATAATACTACATTCTAAATTATTATTGCTAAAATACAGAGTATAAATTGATTGTTGTACATTGTCCTTGTACCCTAAGACCTTGCCAAAAATAAAGACTAGTTCTAGTAGTTTTAAAAACAGAGTCCTTAGGACTTCTCATGCCTTTGGTGAATAAGAGAACAACTTTACGACATTCTTGGCCATTTTCTCTTTCCTTTACCATACTGCCTTTACTGGATCCTTACCCAACACTGAATAGAGGTGATAAGACTTGATTTCTTGGCCTTATTCTCAATCACAGTCACAAAATTTTTCCAAGCGTCGCCAATAACATTAGTTCGAGGTTCTTCATAAACATATTTTATCACATGGAGGAAATGCCCCTGTATTCCAAATGTGCTGAGGGTTTAAAAAAAAATAATGAATGGGTCATAAATTTTGTCAACTGATTTTTCAGAATCTGTTGAAATGATTGTTTTCTATCTGTCCCTGATTAAGCAAATATGTTGGATTTGAAAGTTAGACACATGTAAACTGTAACTGGCATTACTATTATAAATGCTACCTGGTCATGGTATTCTCCATTTGTCATGTGTTGCTAAGTCAATATGCTTCTATTTTGTTATGAATTTTTGTGACCATGAACACGAGGCACATCGGTCTGTCATTCTGCTTTTGTGTATTTTGACATTTGGTTTCAGGAAATAGTGGTGTCCCACAGTTTATAACCAAGACGTCCCTTTTTCCTCTATGTTCTGAAAGACTTGGTGTAAGGTTCTTTCTCCCTTCAAGTTGATAGAATTCCCCAGGAAAGTCATCTGAGCTTCAGGTTGAGTTTATGTGGAAGATTTTCTATTTGATCTTAGTCATTTTGGTGAAATTTAATATCTATTGAGTATTGGGGCATTTCCTTGGCTGAAAAGCTGCAGTGAGACCTCGCTAATAGCACTTTCTTTCCACAGGTATCCCCTCCAGGATCCATGTCATTTGAATGACTCTGCAGTGCCTTCCATCCAGTTCTTTCTCAGGAATAATTTGTTCAGACTTAATCATTGTTATCTGTGGGAAGGTTAGATTGATCAAGCTCCTCCATCGTGGCCAGAAGGTATAACTCTACAGAGATCATGGAACAGAAAGGAAAGGACTGCTCCCCTCCAGCACCATTCTCATCCCCTTGAATGAGGGGTAGTGAGCAGGGCTTAACTGCTCCTCCATCAGGATTTCAATTCCACACTTACCCCCTGGCCTTGGCTGGCAAACCTTGCAGATGGAGGCCCTGTGTGACCACACCAGGAGGTATCCCACACAAAGTCTCAGTACCTGCCGTTGGTAATCCAGGGAAGTTCTCGCATTTGTTCTATAGGAAATTGGGGCTCAGTACAGTTCTAAGAGAAAAAAAGGCCCTCCCTTTCTTGGATTTTGAGGATCAGTCCACAGACAGACAGAAAGACATGGATGCTGAGGTTGAAAGAGTAGACATGGATGACAGACAGAAAGACACGGATGCTGAGGTTGAAAGAGAGAGAAGACAAGGGGGCCTTGCTCACCATGACCCTCATTGTCATGTGTGCGACCTGGTACACAAAGGGCCAAGAGCCTACATTTGTGGAATATATTAAAATATAAGTGAAAAGAAGGGTGCCTGGGTGGCTCAGTCAGTTAAGTGTCTCCCTTTGGCTCAGGTCATGATCTCAGGGTCCTGGGATTGAGCCCCGTATCAGGCTCCCTGCTCAAGAGGAGCCTCCCTCGTCCTTCTCCCTCTCCCTCTGTCCCTTCCCCTGCTCGTACTCTATCTCCCTCTCAAATAAATAAGTGAAATCTTAAAAAAAATAAAATATAAGTGTTTTATATAAAATACATTTATATAAATATATATATTATGTGTATAATATAAATATATTAAATATTAAATATATTTATATAAAATATAATAAAAACCCACGTGTTAAAGAAGACGGGGGAAAGTAGCCTAAATACTTTCACTGGTTAAGTAAGCCAGGGACAGTGAACTGTTGGGTGTACTAATTATCCTTGCAAGGCAGAGGGCAATTCCACGGAAGGGACCTGGAGGACAGGACTCTTTAGGACACATGGTGTATGCTGCCCTCTGCTGATCATTTTCAAAGAAAACGTTCATTGATTTCCTAAAGTCCTGGCTCATGTCCTTCCCTACTCATTGATTTCTCCAGCAGTAATGCTGACCCATTACCTTCTCGTGGCCCCACCTCGAAGCTAAAGGGCAATGAAACAGAATTTATTCCTGACGGGACGTATGGATGCTGGTCATCCCAGTGCCAGACCCTAAATGTCCACAAGGCACACACCACAGGCAGCACAGCATGGCTTTGTAATAACCCTCACGACTCTTGCGACCACATTCCAGGTCTTAGGGTGACCAGCTAAGCCTTTACCCACCTCTCACCAGTCACTTATGTAAGGAGGTAGACACAGAAGGCCCATGCCCAGCCCAGGAATGGGCCTCTCCACCTTCAAGGCAGAAACAACCAAATCAGAATAGGAACCAGAACAAAGTATGACTATCTCAGGCATGGGATTAGGAAGGAACCAGAACAATCTGCCTCCAGTAGATGCTTTTCCTCAGGATCTGTACTGAAGGGACACTCTCTAATGGTGGCCTGTGATGAAGAGACACAGTCTCTGGAGTGTGTTGGCAAGGATCCAGTTTCATGCTGAGTCTCCAAATCTGGGTGCCCCACAATCTCTGCCCCCACCCAAATCCTCTGTTTCTCTCAGTGCATGGCGTGACAGGTGCCATGCTTAGCCTTCATGGTGTTTCTGTTTCCTGGCAATACCCTGGTGCTTGCCTACTTCTTTCTACACAATGCCTGGCTCGGAGGGGTGCCTCCTTGGGGAAGTCCTAGGAGAGGCTACTGTCCATTTCTGGGTATGTACTGGCTTTCAGGTACCAGGGGACCCTTGGGTCCTTTGGAATCTTCTCAGGACTCTGCTGGCAGTTCTAAATGTTGGACCCAGGTAGAGATGGAGAAACAGACTCAGTGGCAGTCAGATGACAGGTTCTAGATCCCCATTACACACCAAGGATCTGAGGCACAACACCCCTGAAGACTGAAGACACTTTGGCCGGAAAGGCTGTGTCTCTGGACCATGATCCAGGTGAACAAAGACTAGCCTATTGTTCTGTACGGTGAGACTTGCTTTGTCTCAGACCAAAGACTCTTTGCTTAAATACCCAAGGCTTCACCTTTGCGCCCTTCGTGACATTCTCCATTTGCCAAACCTGGGGACATGCTGGATCTTGTGTCAGATTAGCTGCTGGTCAGATCTATTCCACACGCCATACTCCCAGACACTCCAGCACCTGGCACAAGATGCCACCAGGGACACAACATGTAAACCTAATGATGGCATTGTGAAGACTGACACAGGGATAAACCCATCATCTAGATGACTATTTTGAGGGTCACGGTGGCCCAGGCTTTTAGGGGGCAAAGGTGAGGAGTTATAGAATGACCTGTGCCCATCTTCGCTAAGTGTCTACATTAGCCTGGCTTCTGCCGGAGGCTCACACAGCCAAAGGGCAACAGACAAGGGTGCGTCCAGTCCGACATACTCCCCACTTCATAGGCTTCTGTCTCCACTCAATCCTCATGTCAGCCCGTCTTTAATTTAAGCATGCTTATTGAGATCATGAAGGAGTTTATACCTTTCTTTTACAATGTTGCTGAAACATTAACGGAGAAAGTGTCTTTCTATTTCAAATGTTTTTGTGGGCTAAACTGCTCATTGAAAATATTGCGTTGCTTAAGGAATAGTAGGCTGACTGATCAAATAAAAAATACTACTTATGTTTTCTAGAGAGTATCAAATAAAGGGATAACTTGTATAAGCTCCTCCACAGTGGCCCAGTCTGACACAGAGGTGCCCAGGGCCATCAAGGCCAGCTGGACCTCACCCCATGGAGAGGTCTGCTCTGGGTTCTACCCAGAACCAAACCTGCACCAGGCAACCAGGGTAGGCCATGCCTGCTGAGGGTCAGGAACGAAGAACTCCACGCTGCCCTTGGTTCTTTCTTTCCTTACTTAACCCTGTGTCCTTCTGTGCCCCCCAAAGGCCTACTGAATCCATTTTGCACACTATTCTCTCAGTCCAGAAAGCCCTTCTTTCCACTGCCCACATGTGGGGCACACCCCCACCTTGTACCCACTCTTTTCTCTCACTTGAACGGCCCCAGTGCATGAGATAGGGCCTGGCCATGGTCCTCCACTCTCAGTGCATGTTTGTGGAAACCATCAATGGGTGGGCATTCGAATGAAGGAAGGACAAGCTATCCTAAGTCAAGTCATATGTAATGCTCTGCTGACCAGCAGATAATCCGTTAGAGTGTTTTAACTTTCGTGAATGTAGACTAGCAGAGTGCTGCAATTAAAAAGGTTGAACAAATTTTTAACATCAGACAACCACGGCATTTTCCTCAGACTTCACCATTTTGAACTACAAAGAGATCCTCAAACTACTTTGAAAGATTCAGTGCTGCAATAGGGATCATTTTCAGCAATCTCCTTTAAAAAAAAAAAATTAGAAAGTAACAACATTTAAAGTAAAACCAACAACTGCCTGGAAAATTCCAAGATCTAAATAATCTTTAGATCCAACAAGTCACCAAATAAAATTCTGCACAAACTGTGGGAAGCACAAACAATGAAAATACTAACCATATAACAATCTGTAGAATGCAGCCAATGTTATTCAACGAGGACAATCCGCATCATTTGACGATGAAGAACCCAAACAAAAGAAGAGAATGTGAAAATGAATCTAATAATTGAAATGTTTCCAAAACAGAAATTGACAAGGAAACGCAAATGAAGCAGAAAGATGGGTTTACATAGGAAAGGCTGGTACTGAAAGTCTCAGAGCTCTGAAAATTGCAGACTGATATAGAACTCCAAGAGCTTATTACAGGGAGGTTATTTTTCCTCTCCTCAGCATAGTTCTAAACAATGAATTGAAAAGTAGAAAGAGCTCAAAACCCAAATACAGAGAAAGCAAGACCTCAATCTTCTCCCAGAACTCGGCACAGGGGTGGGCAGAAGAGGAAGTGGAGGCTGCCTGCCTCGGACTCCAGTTCCCCACCCTCACTGCCACCTGTCACCAGCCCCCTCACCCAGCCAAACACAACATCACCTGGGCCTGGGCCACACAGGTGGCCTTTCTCAGAAAAGGAATCAAACATTTCCACTGGGGCTATGCAGGCGCAATGGAGCTGGGGCAGGGAGGGGAGCCCCCAGAGGTTGAACAGGGTCAGGTAGCCAGACTGGTGCAACACCTGGATGGATTTTTTCAGCAAGGTTTCAGAAGTGGTACTTTCAGCCTCACTTGTAGGACTTGGTATAAAAAAATAACTTGACAAAGGTAATGATAAAAGTGTAGAATGACAACTTCTGGATTTCAAGGCCTCTAAGGAAAATTGTTGTCAGGAAAGATGCAAGCACATACCTTCCTTCAGGGATGTACATGCTCCTGTTAGTGGGATGAATGAATGAATGAGTGAATGAACAAATGAATGGGAGAACGAGGGACCCAGACATGATGCCATTATTGGCCAACCCATGGGGATGCACAGTGAACTCTGTGGACTCTGCAAGTCAGTCCCATAAAGCAAAGCGTCAAACCATGGTGGATAAGCCACACCCTTCTGGAGATTTTCAGGGGCCATGTGAGGTAACGCCACATGCTCTGTTCATGAGAGCAGAGAGCCCCATGCACAGATGTGGGAGCTGAGGCTCAGAGAGAAGAGGGGCACTGCTCCCTAAACCACTGAGGCTCTCACGACACATCAGGACTGGCTGAGCATCCCCAGGCTGGCAGGTGAGCACTCCCTTTCTGCCACCACCAGCCTTTGGTCAAAACAGATGTCTAAGAAGGTGATAGGGTCATCTCCCCCTTTTCCAAAGTCATGGTACCTATTTGCTTTCTCCCCAGCAGAGTATGGCAGTCCCAGCTTCCTGGTGTCTGTGTGGATTCGGGTTGTTTTCAGCCATGTGAATTGTAGCCTTTTCCTGGAGGTGTGCATAGGATCTCGTCGTGGTTTTCATTAGTGTTTTCCTGAGGAATCATGAGGCTGACCACTTCGTCTTGTGTTTATCGACATTCACATTCCTTCCTCAGTGCATTTTCATTTCAAGACTTCGGCCAATTTTTTTTTTTTTTTTATTTCTCTGCATTTTTATTGGAGAATTGTAAGAATTTTTAGATATCCTAGGGACAAGTCTTTTCTCAAATGAAGTTTACGAATCTTTTCTAACAATTTGTGGCTTGTCTCCTCATTTCTTACTGGTGCCTTTTGGTGAGCGGAACTTTCACTCGTGATGAAGAGTCTATCCTTTTTTTTTTTTTCCTTTTTTCTTACAGGATTTATTATCCTACCTGGGACATTTTCCTCCTTCAATTTCATGAACGTATTCTACAGTTTTCTTGTAAAACTTTATTGACTTACCTTTCACATTTAGCCTCTTATATCAATCTTTTTTTTTTTTTTTTAAGATTTTATTTATTGAGAAAGAGAGAATGAGAGAAAGCATGAGAGGGGAGAAGGTCAGAGGGAGAAGCAGACTCCTCGCAGAGCTGGGAACCCAATGTGGGACTCGATCCCAGGACTCCGGGATCATGACCTGAGCTGAAGATAGTCGCTCAACCAACTGAGCCACCCAGGCACCCCGCATCTTATATCAATCTTAAATTAATTTTTGTTGAGGATGTGTGAAAGAGTTCAATACTGATTCTCTCTCTTCATAGATATCTGGCAGTTTCAGCAATACTTGTTTGAAAGTTTTTTTCATTTCCTATTAAAGGCCATTTATGTGTATGTAGAAATTCAAAAAATTGTTATATATATAATGGTACTTATATGCCACTATAAGTGCACTTATAATGGCATTCTATATATATAGCAAGATAACATATATATGATGAGGTGAACATATAGAGAGAGGTGTGTATACATATAATTTGTCTATATATGTATATATATGGTAAAGTGTATAATCACTGTCCAATACACTGTTAGAAACATATATGATTTAAAACTTTCCAGAATCCGTATTAAAACAGTAAAAAGAAACATTTGAAATTAACTTTAATGAAACTTAACCCAAAGTATTCAAAATATTATCATTTCAACACATAATCATATAAACACATTACTGATATCCCTCGGTTATTGTTTTCTTATAACATATTCTGATCGGGTATGCATTTATAGGCACTGCACATCTCAGTTTAGACTAAGAATTTCCAAGGGTTCAGTAGGCACCTGTGGCTCATGGCTTTCTATTTGGGTAGGACATCTCTTTGTCTATCCTGGAGTCAGGGAGTGTGAGGCCTAGTTTTATGTGTCAACTTGGCCACACTATGGTACCCAGTTATTTCATCAAACACTGATCTAATGTTGCTATGAAGGTACTTTGTAGGTGTGGTTAACAACTACAATTAGTTGACTTGAAGTAGGTTACCCATTACCTTCAATGCTGTGGGTGGGCCTCATTTAATCAGTTGAAAGTCTTTAGAGGAGTGACTGAGGTTTTCGAGAGAAAAAATTCTGTCTCAATACTGCTGTGTCAACTCCTGCTCAAGTTTCTGGCCTACTGCCTGCCCTACAGACTACGGATTGGCCAGCCCCGCTCTTTCATGAGCCAACTCCTTAACATATCTCCTACTGTTCTGTTTCCCTGTGGAACCCTACCTGATGCAGGGGCATCACAGGATTGATGGAGATTGAATTTCACAGCACCACGGCTTGTGAGAGCTTGTAAGTCACATGCACATCCCGAAATCTGAGGAAGGTTGTGCCCAGCTATTAAGGGCTAATGGAAGGAACTAGACTCAATGGAAGTGAGTAGCTTTCCGGGCACCAATTACATATAAAAAACTGCATAAATTGGTGGATTGACCTCCATCCAGCCCCAAGTCAGTGTAAATGGATTCTAAGAAGAGTAGTGAAAATACAGATGTGGCCTGCTCTCATTGCACATCACAGAGAGTCATGATTGTGCCCATTTATGCATCATGTTTATGTCTATGTGACTTGTGTTTGGGAAGCAGAGAGGAAGGTGACAGTGTGTCTCTGCCATTGCATGCCTCTGTGCCTGCGTGCTCCTGTGTGCATCCAGCTGTGTGTGTGTGTGTGTGTGTGTGTGTGTGTGTGTGTGTGGTTCAAGTTCTAGGAGGAAGGTGTGTGTGCACACACGATGGTATGAAGGAGCATCTGGATATGGGTGAATGTAGAAGATGAGGACAATCCGGGGTACTTGGGTGGCTCAGTCGGTTGAGTGGCTGACTCTTGGTTTCCGCTTTCGTCATGATCTCACGGTGAGATCAGGCCTCACGTAGGGTTGCATGCTCAGCAGGGAATCTGCTTGAGATTCTCTGCCTCTATCCCTCTCCCAACACACATGCTCATGTATGTGTGCATTAATTCTCTCTCTCTCTAAAATCAATCAATCAATCAATCAATCAATCTTTTAAAAAAAGAAGAGGAATTCATGAATTATTCGCTGGATGGGTATATAAAACAACTAAAACAGGGCCCTTGACAGGGAAACACGACATTCATTAGCTCCTAGTTCGCATTAAGGTGAGTGATTTATGATTCATCCTATTTAATTCTAGTAACTTTTTAACAATGTCAGTATTTTTTGAAGTTTTATTTAAATTGGTTAGTTAACATACAGTGTAATATTAGTGTCAGGTATGCAATATTGTGATTCAGCACTTCCATACATCACCCCGTGCTCATCACAAGAGCACTCCCTCATTCATCCCCATCACCTGTTTCATTCACCTTCCACCCTCCTCCCCTCTGGTCACCATCAGTGTGTTCTCTAGAGGTAAGAGTCTGTTTCTTGGTTTGCCTCTCTCTCTTATTCTTCCCTCTGTTCATTTGTTTTGTTTCTGAAATTCACCGAAGAGCAAGAAATATATTTTTGTTCACCGAAGAGCAAGAAATATATTTTAATACAATGATTATCTTAATGGCTTTCTTCAATCTGTTGCTTTTCAAAGGAGATCATTTCTTGAATTTACATGCCATTAGTACTCCTGTCCATTCAATCATCCTTGAAAAGGTAATGAAAGCTACAGACTTGCCAAGAAAAGTGATCCACTCACATCTTATGGTATTTGTCTTCCTCTGACTGACTTACTTCCTTTAGCATTATACTCTAAACATGTATTTTTTTATGTAAAAAAAATGTCTTCTCTGATACGGGGAAAGGTTTACTTCTTTCCAATATTCTTGCTTTTTTTTTTTCTTTTCCTTAATATATTACAATGACTAGAAAAATGTTGCATGAAACTAATAACAAGGGATACCCTTGACTTTTTCTCAATGTGAGTAGTAAAACTGTCCATGCTTCACCATTAAGGCTGATGTCAGCTATAGGATTTTTACTGATTTCCATAAAAGATGGTTCTCTTTATTCTAAGTTTGCTAGAGTTTTTACCATGAAAGAGTAATGAATTCTTAAATGATTTTTTAAAAAATCTATTAAGGTGAGTATATAGCTTTTCTTCTCTATTTTGTTAATCTAGCGAATTTCAGTGATTGATTTTTAAGTGTCTGCTTGTTAATATAGTGAATTATTTATTACTTTTTATTATTTTTATTTCTGCGATAAACATGACTTGATCATGATATATCACAGGTTGTTGGAAACACCTATTTTTTCATTAAGAATTTTTACAAACATATTTATGAGCAATGTTTTCTTCTAAAATTTTCAGATTTTGACGTTAGGGTTATCCTGGCTTTATCATTAAATTGGGAGGTATTCCTTCTTCTTCTTTTCTGGAAGAGTCAGTGTAAGATTCATTTTATTTCTTCCTTCGGTTTTAACAGAGTTCACGAGTGAAACCAACTGAATCTGGGAGTTGTCTTTGTGGCAAGTTTCAATAAGAAATTCACTTTTTTTGGTAGTTAAAGGGATGTTTAGAATTTTCTATTTGATTTCTTATCATTTTTGTTAACTTTTATTTTTTAAGGAATTTAACTTGGCAAACTTATTGATATAAAGTTATTTATAGTCATCTCTTATGCTCTTGATTATCTATTAGGATCAATAGTAACAGCCCCTTTTTATTCCTGATTGCTAATTTGTGTTTTTTCAATTGTTACTTTGATCTGTATAATTAATGTTGTTGCCATTATTATTATTATTATTATTATTATTATGTTTGAATTGCCGTAACTGGTAACTGGAAAAATCAAGGACACAATAAAGTTCTTCGATTTGGTGATTTTTCTTGTCAAGACAGCAGAGGGTGCTCTTCTATTAAAATACACTACATTCTCCACTAGGAAATGTTTAAAAATGTTCACCGAAGAGCAAGAAATATATTTTAATACAATGATTATCTTAATGGCTTTCTTCAATCTGTTGCTTTTCAAAGGAGATCATTTCTTGAATTTACATGCCATTAGTACTCCTGTCCATTCAATCATCCTTGAAAAGGTAATGAAAGCTACAGACTTGCCAAGAAAAGTGATCCACTCACATGTATGTAAAAAAAAATGGTGAAGAATTTAGGGACATACTAAAAAAAAAAAAAAAAAAGAAATTGGAATATTTCCAAACCATGAGTAATAATTTTCAGAGCTATTTTAAAAATATTCTTCTAATGGAAAAATTCAAACATAACAAAGTAGAGAAAATAAAATTATGAACTCGTAATTCTCAGCCCTTCTCCACTATGCCCCCCGAGAAAAATATACAGATTGATTTTGAACCCACTTCCAATTATCACATCAATCCTGCCATAAATTATGTGTGTATCTCAGAAGGATAAGAACTTTAAAAAAAAAACAAAAAACAAAACAATACTGTTATCACACCTCAAGAAATAAACAATAATTCCTTAATATTATCAAATATCAGGTTATCATTTTCTCATAATTTTTCACATTGATTGACTCAATGGACCTAGACAAAGGCGTAGACACTGCATTTGGTTATTGCTCTGGAATCACTTTTAATTCATAGGTCATTTCTCTTTTTTCTTCTTGCCCCCCTTTAAGAAATTAATTACCTTGAACCTTGCTACTCAAAGTATAGTCCATGGACCAGCAGCACTGACAACTCTTGAGAGTTTATTATAAATAAAGAATCACCCCACAGTGCTGTCAGAATTTGCATTTTAGCAAGATCTTTGGGCAATTGATATGCATGTTCAAGTCTGAGCACTCCTATCAAGTTTCTTACAGTCTGGATTTTGTAGATTTTTACTTCGTGATGCCATTTATCATGTTCCCATCTCCTGCATTTCTTGTTAACTGTTGCTAAGTCTGCAGGGTTGACCTGAGAGCAGGTTCAATTCTTGGCAGAACTACTTCCTCGGTGTTCTGTGTACTTTTACCAGATGGAGCGTAACGTCTGACTTCGATACTTTTGATGTCACTATCAGCCAGTGATCATTGTTGCTTTTACCAAATAATTTATTTCACGGGGCGTCTGGGTGGCTCAGATGGTTAAGCGTCTGCCTTTGGCTCAGGTCATGATCTCAGGGTCCTGGGATCGAGCCCCACATCAGGCTCCCTGCTCAGCGGGGAGCCTGCTTCCCTCCCTCTCTGCCTGTCTTGCCTGTCTCTTTGCCTACTTGTGATCTCTCTCTCTGTGAAATAAATAAATAAAATCTTTAAAAAAAAAATCTATTTTGCAGTTCCCAAAACAATATGCTAACTTTAACATCCCTTCTTTTATTAACGGAGATCATCTTAAAAAAAGAAAAAAAAGTTCCTCATCTTCTATTTTATGGCATTTGATATAAAATTTACGTAGAAAATTTAAGTTCAGTTTTCAGAATGTTAAATCATTTCCCACTCAGGTAGCAAAAGTGTCCAAGAGGCTTTTTTAAAGTATAATCGTGTATTCATGTGATTTTAAAAATACTATTTGGTTTTAACTCACCAAATCTTACTCTTGTTGATTATTCAGTTGTTATTCTTACTGATTCTCAATTTGTCCCAACTTTTGCTATTTGGATACACTTCTTGCTGGCTCCTGATTCCTTCTGACACAACCATGACCTCAATATTCTTTGATAGCTTTACTTGCGTTCTGTCATCATAAAATATTCCAGGCTTATCTTGTACATTACCTGTCCCAGTCCTGAAATCAACCATTTTTCTAAGAACCCTCAGCTTGATTTAGAGGGAAATGGCTTTTAGAGATCAGAATCTGTGCATTAATGGTGCTTACTGCCACTAAAGAATCATTGGTTAATGTTTCTCGGATATTTTACTGGACAGAGCTAAGAAATACACATTTGTAAGAGTATATATCTTGAGTTTATACTAGCAATCCCAAATTTAAATTTATTAATACAGATTCTTTTAATCTCAAATTTTTTATTATGAAAATCTTGATTCCTAATGATATTAACATAATTACAGTTTTATCCCACTACACATGCAAAATAGTATTAGGATAACAATACAAAATTATTACCAATGATATAATTACTGAAAACAGTTTTAATTTCTTTTGTTTTGCTTTGAAGTTATTTTGTTCTTAATATATATCCGAGTAGAAATATACAGTCAAATTACTGTGCTTTAAAGTAATCTGAAATAACTCCCATTTGGTTAAGTCACCAACTCAATGCTGAATGAAGTTTATTTATTTTGTTTTGCTTTTCATTTTCAGTTTGATTTAATTTTGCTTTCTGGGGGCACCTGGGTGGCTCAGTGGGTTAAAGCCTCTGCCTTCGGCTCAGGTCATGATCTCAGGGTCCTGGGATCGAGCCCCACATCGGGCTCTCTGCTCAACAGGGAGCCTGCTTTCCCCTCTCCCTCTGCCTGCCTCTCTGCCTACTTGTGATCTCTCTCTCTCTGTCAAATAAATAAATAAAATCTTAATTTTGCTTTCTGTCTGTAGGTCATTTTCATGGTTCCAAAGTTGAATCTATACAACAAAGTGTATTCTGAGAAGTGAGGCTATGAGAAGTATTCTTAAAAAACCCTACCTAGGTTGATTTCACAACACAGAACAACAGCTAAATTGGGTCAAAATGCACACAGTCCATGGCAAAATGCACCAAAACCGGAAGCTTGGACTTTTTTTCCTTTGCTCCTCAAAGTGAAATGCAGGGCAGCTAAACTTATGTTCTATAACATACCCTATGCACTTCAGAAAGTGCTTGTATGTGTAATTTATGCATGGTCCTTTGCTAGGCTGTGAACAAACCATAGCACATGCCGTGAGCAATCCTACCATGGTTTGGGGGGTTGAGTTCATGAAGGGAAGAGAGGCAAATTATATTTATATATATATATATATATGTGTGCATTTGCAAATATGAGAATATGCAAATATATATATGCGTGTGTGTGTGTGTGTTTAATTTGGGGCAAGTCATTTCATCTTTCTAGGTATTTTTTTTTTTGTCTTCATCAAAATGAGAAAGTTGAATCAGATGATCTTTCAGATACTTTTCAGCACTGAAATTCTGTTCTGTTCTTACACATGGTAGGTCGTTTCCGAAGCTGACCACCATCAATGCCTGCCCTCATGTACATGCACACTGCTCCTCACGTGGAGATGGAGCCCGATTCCCTTCTTTTTGAATCTGGGCTGGCCTCGGTGACTGCCTTGGCCTACAGAACATGGCAGAAGTGAGTTCTGGGACTCCCAGGGCTAAGTCATAAAGAACCTGGCAGCTTCAGATCTGTCTCCATGTAAGGAATGCAGTTATTTTGAAATGTCCTGCTGTTAGGAAACCCACACAAGCCTCATGGAGCAAATATAAGGAGACTCAGAAGTGCCCAGCCACCCTCATCTGTTCCTTTCATCTCTGCCTGGGCATCAGACATGTGTGATCTATCGAACTTAGTCAAGCCCCCAGCTGACTCAGGCCCCAGCAGCCATCTGACTACAACAACAGAAGAGACTCCAAGCAACAACCATCCAACTGATCCCAGTCAATCTACTGAAACATGAAAAATGCTAACAAATTATTGTTTTAAGCCACTAGCTTTTGGGGTGAAATTTGTGAAACTGTGGACAACCAAAACAACATATATAATATATGTTTTTAATTACATCAATTAAAAAACAAGAACATATCACCAAAGAAAAACTTCATTAAAAGCAAAATATAGTCCAATTATATATCCATATCCTTATGGTGGATCGGACTTTAACCAATAAGAGCATGTAGAGTATTCAATGGAGAGAACTGTCTGCATAACATTCAAATAGTTTTTACAGTCCATGCCATTTCTCTCAGCTCCTCTCCTTTATAGGAGTCAGAATCAGATGTTTGGTGACACAGGTGCAGAGTGCTGGCATTCTCATTTCAATGTGCTTAAAAATCAGAAAAGTAGATATACGTTTCTTCTATTTGGGAGAAAACTGCGAGCCTGATTAAGCTCCATGAAAGGCCATCCCATCTCTGCCTGCACTAGGACATGACAGATAACTTTAGGCTGTCAACTTTGGTTGACAAAGCTTATCAACTTTGATTGGTTGCTTCAGCTTATCAATGTATTGTGAGCATTTTTCATGTCGTGTCATTTTAAAACATGGTTTAAATTGGCTGAATATTATCCCATCCCTGTGCCTTTGCATATTTAACTATTCCTCCATAGCACAGCACCTGGGTTATGAATTTTTCACCTTATAAATAATGTGTGATGACCATCCTTACAGTAAATTAGTTGTACATATGCATGATTCTTTTTCCTTAAAAAATGAATAGATGATCTTTATTGCATTTTTTTATTCTTTTAAAGATTTCATTTATTTATTTGAGAGCGAGAGAGCACATACACCGGTGGAGGGGCAGAGGGAAGGAGAGAGGGAGAGAAGGCGAGATAGAGAATCCCCTCAAGCACACTCACTGCTGACTGCAGAGACCACTGAGGGTCTCGACTCAAGGCTGGATCCCAGGACCCTGGGATCATGACCTGAGCTAAAGGCAGATGCCTAACCAACTGAGCCACCCAAGCGCCCCTTTATTGTACTTTTTAGTCCTGAGTGTTCATGAAAAAAATAAAAGATACAGAATGGTAAAATTGGCCATAATTGAGGATACACCATAATTTAAAACACACTACCACCCTGCTTTCTCTCAATCATTATTTCTCTTTCACATGGTTCCAGACACAAGTGGGTATAAACCTTAGAATAAAAAACAAATTTGAAAAAAGCTGAATTTAAAAAGTTCTGGATTATAGATGTTTATAATCTGGAGTCAAACTTGGTCATAATCACCCTGGAACATTTTTAGGCAGCTTAGGCAAGTTATTTAAAGACTTTGCTGCATATTATAATCATCTGGGTATTTATTTAAAATCCAAACTTCTAAGTTCCAAGCCCTTGATATTTAGTGTATTCTTTCAGAACCACTGGCTAAAGATCCACCTATCCTGGAGACCTGGTATACAAGCGTCTGAACGAAAATATGGAAGTAAATTCTCTGAAATAATGAAACAACACACTATCCTTAGTATTCTCAAAACTGCTGCTGATGATTATAGATTTATCATCTTGCGTTTTACCTCCAGATTCCTAACACAGATCTCTAACATGGTCCCTCTCTTCTCCTTTCTTTTTCCTCTTATATAGTGATTACAGAGGAGAAATTGTCTTTTATCTCCATTGCTCTTTACCATATGCAATCTTCAAGCATTATCATGGCAATAAAAGTACTTTATGCAGGTTTTTCTTTTCAGATAAAGTTCTTTTTAAGAGTTCTCCAGACACCAATTCAAAGGAATGGTACATCTTGTGATTCAAGGCTCTAGGCACACTAGTTGGAACAGGTGATTTGGGGCAGGTTGGTATTCAGGTCATGTCATGAAGAGAGGACAAACTTTGCTAAAGCAAAAATGTTCCATGGCCATAGAGACAGAAAATAAATTATACTTAGGGTGTATTTTTATCAAATATGACATGAAAAATTATTTGATCAAAGGTAGCTGTGGAAATTTGTTACAGCTTTTTAATTCCAACTTACTGAGAAAGCCCTGTTGACAATAGTACCCAATCCAAGGAAAAGAATCTGGAACTCAAGACTGAAGTATAAAGGGATTCTGAGAAAGAGAAAAAGAGCAACAAGAAAGTAAAAGTGGATGAAGTAACTTACCAAATTATCCCCCAACGTGACTGAACTTGGAGAAGAGGAGGACATGTACCTCTCTTTTCCACACACACTCTATCTACTGATATGCAACTGTGCATTCTCAAAACACCCTCCTCAAATTGCCTATTTGTTTCCTGCTATGATAGTACTTCGGGGGGGGGTCACCTTTTCAGGGAAACCGTGGTTTTGCTTTTTTCACCTGTCCCTAATGTTTGTGTATTTCTCCCATCCTTGTAAATTGACCAGTTTCAATTCTAGGCTTTAAAGTGGCTGACTACAAGGAGATTTTCACTAACATAATCGATCAACACAAATCAGACTATTTCATGACTAAAAATAAATCATAAACATGACTTGCTGAGAGAGAAAAGGGAATTTACTCTATTTGTAAAATCAGAAAAAAGATGATCAAACAAGGGGAGGAATACGACACATCTGGACACTAAGACCACCTGGAACCTGACACCCTTGTGTCCCAGAACTCACTTTCCATTTATTCTTCAGGAGATAATTTGAAGACAGTGACATCCAATTTTACCAATCACACGTTATTAGCCCAACTTGCTAAAGAGAAAGCTGAGGCTGAAGGGTTTGAGTGACTTCCTGAGTTCACACAAACTAGTGCATAATAGAGTCAGATTCGAAATGGGGACATTCTGACTCTAGAGCCTGAACTAGGAAACTCTATGGTCTGAATGCTCTGAACATGCCTCACTTACTGTCTAAAGTGCCAGAACTGTTATTCATGCCAGTCGTAATTAAATAGGCTAATTTAAAACCTGTTATTTTTCTTGTGTTAAAATAAATGAAAAATAGCAAAAATTAATTGATGGTTCAACATCCATGTCTTAGATATTTTTTCATCATTTAAAAAAATATATTGAAAATAAACTGCACTTGAGAAATCAACATTTGGAATGGAAAACAAAAATCAATCACTATCAGTACTGTATACACCAAATGCTACTTACATTCACCTACATACCAGAAAAGGTAATCTTGGATTACCAATATGGATTTGAAAAACAAGAAAATAAAGGATTTTTTTTAAATTTTTTTAAACAACAATGACATCATCAACAACAATGTGAACTACTGATATCCCTTCATATTATTCTAGTATCCTCACTGTTACAGTAAAACTCAAAACACCCTAACAATACAAACCTTCATTATTATAGTACCATAAAATATAACCTTTAAATGTTTTAAAATTAATTAAAAAACAAAGCTCCTCTTATCATTTATCTCAAATTCAGTGTGCTGTAAGACTTATTAATCTAAAAGGACATTTTTTGTTGGCATTTACTATCATCATTATGTACTTTCATCAATAATACTCATTAAATGTACAAGCTGACCTTAATTCAGTATTTAAATATTGCCATTTATTCTGGGATTTTCTTGTCTCCCTGAGAATTAAATTCACTTAATGTTCTTCTTCCACGATTTTCTATTTTCTATCCTAGAAAATCATTTGCAATATCTGAAAAGAAAAGTTAGTAATTTCCACTCTAGTTATTTTGTGACTCTTTTAAAATCTACTTTTAGTATAGTATGTTGAGATACTTGAATGGAAATTCTCAAAGGTCAATTCTATAAACATCATATTCCTTATTATAATCTGACATCTGAAAGTCATGATATCTTTTTAAAAATCAAGGTTGAGGGGCACCTGGGTGGCTCAGTCATTAAGCAGCTGCCTTTGGCTCAGGTCATGATCCCAGGGTCCTGGGATCGAGCCCCGCATCGGGCTCCCTGCTCAGTGGGAAGCCTGCTTCTCCCTCTCCCACTCCCCCTGCTTCTGTTGCTTCTCTCACTGTCTCTCTCTCTCTGTCAAATAAATAAATAAAATCTTAAAAAAAAAAAAAAATCAAAGTTGAACCACTGAAAAAATGATTTTTTAAAAAGATTTTATTTATTTGTTTATTTATCTGAGGGTGTAAGCACAAGCGGGGTTGAGGGGAGAGGCAGACGCAGAGGGAGAGGAAGAAGCAAACTCCGGGCTGAGCAGGGAGCCTGATGTGGGACTTGATCCCAGGACCCTGAGATCATGACCTGAGCTGAAGGCAGATGCCTGATTAAGAGACCCAGGAACCCTGAAAAGTGAATTTTAAGAGACTTCTCCACCAAGAAAGATGGAATAGAAGTACTTTTCTCTATTCCTTCTGGCAAGTACAGCTAACAATCCTGGAGATTATGTACAAAGCAAACATAAAAAGATTCTAAAACGTGGAGAGAAAAAGGCCAACCAGCTAGAAACATCAGGACCTTAAGAACAACACAGCACTGAGTTTCCTAGGTTTTCTTTTTGTTATTCAGGACAGGATGCTGGAGGAGATAACACTCTGGAAATACAAATGCATACAAAGAAGCTCCAAGAAAATCTGGATGCTCTGAGATAAGGGACCAGGAGAGGAGCACCCTAGTATGACAGAAAACTTTTAGACAAATAAGCACTCTACTTCAGCCAAAAACCACAGAAAAAACAGACCTTCCATCCAACACTCAAGGCCAAGCAGGAGCCTAGACTTCACCCTCTCAGGGCTACAATAAAATGCTCCAAACTCCCTGCTGGGGTGATGTCACGAAGATCCATAGAAAGCCAGGATTTTCATCCCCATGGGGTAGTCACAAGCCCACACATCGAAGGTGTCAGTGGAGGCTACACAGGTAACCTAGACTTCCCACTCCCCCCTTTCAATAACAAAGCGTCTCCCCCTTCTCATGCTAGGGTGCTGTCAGAGGAGGTCAAATAAGGACTCCAACTTTCACCACTGCTAGCAGTAACAAAGCCACCTTCACCCCACGGTGTCAGTGGAAGACACATGGGTAGTAGCAATGAAACATCTGTAACTTTCCTTGCCAGCTGGTATCAGCAGAGCCCTCCTAAGAAGCCAGAAGTTCCACCTCCACCCAGCAGTAACAAAAGACCCCACTGTAGGTGTAAATAGGGACTGAGTAGGGAACCTGTACTTCTATCCCACCCGGCAATAAAAGGTGGTGTCCAAAAAAAAAAAAAAAAAGGTGGTGTCTACCCTTCCCTTACCAGAGTGATATCAGAGGAGGCCTGCTAAAACAGAACACTGAAAGAAAACTTTGGGTCTCATTGCCTAATGCCCCAAATGTCCCGTTTGTAATCGAATTATCACTCCACACCAGGAATCAGGAAAATTCTAATACGAATGAGAAAAGACAGTGAACAGATGCAACCTCAAGATGGTACAGATGTTAGTATTATTTTAGGAAGTTTTTAAAACAGCTAAAATAAAATGTTTCGTTGAGCAATACAAACATGTTTGAAACTAATTTAAAAAATAAAGAAAAATTTTGTAAAGAAATAGTTTCACAGGGGGTGGGGGGATGGGCGAGCCTGGTGGTGGGTATTGAGAAGGGCACGTATTGCATGGAGACTGGGTGTGGTACATAAACAATGAATCTTGTAACACTGAAAAAATAAAATAAAAGTATTTGGGGAAAAAAAAAAAGTTTCACCCCCAAAAAAAAGATATAAAAAGAACTAAATGAAAAAATTTTTAATGCAAAAATGCAATTATCAAGATTTTTAAAAAACCTTCAAGGGTGACCTCAGAACAGAATGCAGAGGGTAGAGGAAAGAATCAGGGAACTTAAAGACAAAACAATACAAAGTACCTAATCCAAACAACAAAGATAAAATAGATCCCCCCAAAAGAATAGAACCTCAGGACCTGTGGGAGTAGAACAAAAGATCTGATGTTTATAACATCAGAGTCCAGGAAGAAGTTAAGTAAAAGAGAGGAACTGAAAAGATATTCAAAGAAATAATGGCTGGCAATTTCTTAAAATCAGCAAAATACATAAACCAACAATTTAAAGAATCTGAATGAATCCCAAACAAGATAAATCAAAGAAATACACACTAAGGCCATCACAGTCAAACTGCTGATTAATATAAAAGACAACACAGAAATCCTGAAAGCAGTGGAAGAGAAATGACACCTTACTTTTGCACATATTACATTTCTCATCTGAAACCATGGAGGCCAGAAGAAAGTTTCACGGTATTTTTTAAGTGCTGATAAAAACAACTGTTGACCCTGAAATCTATACCCAGTGAAAACAGCTTTTAGAAATGAAGGGTAGATCAAGACAGTTTCATATGAAGCAAATTTAAAAGAATTTACCACTAGCAGAGTTAATCCTAAAAGAATGGCTAACAGAAGTTCTCTAAACAAAAAGAAAACGATTAACGACATCAACAGAATCTTAGGATAATAAATGGGAAAAGAGAAGAACAAAAAAGAAAAAAAGTGTTTCCTTCTTACCTTGAGTTTTCTAAATTAATGTCTGGTGGTTGAAGTAAAATTATAATGATATTTGATGTGGTTTTCTTTTTTTTTTTATAATTTTTTTTTTTAAAGATTTTATTTATTTATTTGTCAGAGAGAAAGCACAAGCAGGTAGAGAGGCAGGCAGAGGCAGAGGGAGAAGCAGGCTCCCTGCCGAGCAAGGAGCCCAATGTGGGACTCGATCCCAGGACCCTGGGATCATGACCTGAGCCGAAGGCAGCTGCTTAACCAACTGAGCCACCCAGGCGTCCCTTGATGTGGTTTTCAATGTATAAAGAAGAATTATTTTAAATGACTCTAAGTAGAAGGTAAAGAAAGGTGATGTTTCTACATTTCACTTAAATTGGTAAAAAGTTGATACCAACAGACCATGAGAAGATATGTATACGCAATGTAACACCTGAAACACCATAGGTCAGTAAAATGGAATTCTAAAAAAATGTCCAGTTCAATTTTTCCATAAGAAGTCATGGAAAACAAAAGAGAGAAATGGAAAACAGAACAGAAAACAATACAGAAAATGGCAGATTTAAAACCTAACATTAAATGTAAATGGCCTAAATACACCAATTAAAAGAGTTTGGCAAAGTCGATTAAAAACATAACCTAATTAGGTGCTGTTCACAGAAACAGACACCAAATGTTATGCCATAGGAGAGCTGAAAGAAAAACAATAGAAGATGATATATCATGTAAATATTAACTTTTAAAGAGCAGGAATAGCTAGATTAATATCAGATAAAGTAGACTTCAGAGTAAAGAAAAATTACCAGGAAAAAAGAGACATTACATAATGATGCAAGGGTCTATCCACCAAGAATACACAGAATACATAAAATCCTAAATGCATCTATACCAAACATCAGAACTCTAACAGCTGTGAAGCAAAACCTGATAGAACTGGAAGGAGAAACAGAAAAATACACAATTATAGTTGGAGACTTCAGTAGCCTTCTCCAAACAATTGAAAGAACAACTAGGTAAAAATGAGCAAGAATACAGAAGATCAACACAACCAACAACCCACAGGATTTATCAACACGTACAGAACAGTGTACCCTAGAACAGCCAAGTGCACATACTTTCCATCACCCACAGAAAGTATCCCAAGATAGACTATATGCTGGGTTATAAAACAAACCTTAACATTTTTTAAAGAATTAACATTGTACACAATGTGTAATCCAACCATAATGAAACAAATTAGAATTAAATAATGAAGAATAACAGGAAAATCTCTCAACACTTGAGAAAAACATTAAAAGCTGGATAAATGTGTTCATGTCTGTTAATATTTGCTGTTGTTATATTTGGAAAGTTCAAGAACTATTCTGTCTATGACTAGAAATACCATTTAATTAAAAAAATAGCGGATGTGTTTTATTTGATAAATATATCTGTTCATATCATTATACTGATTACTAAATTTGTTACTTTATATCTATGGCCATTAAAACATATATGATTATGCATTTTATCAAACCTATCTAAGTAATGCACATGCATTACTACTATGTGTTAAGTACTATTTTAGATGCTTAGGATATAGCAATGGGGAACACAGAAAAGGGAAATCCTGAGGAGATAATCTATTAAATTTATTAATTAACTGATTAAATGGTAAGAGAGATAGTGATATGGAAAAATCTGAAAATAGGGCAGAATAATTGGGATTGAGATAACAGGGCAGTGGGGGATAGAAACAGAGCTAGGTTACAATATTAAAATAAAAATGGTCATGACAGTCTTCCCTGAGGTGTTAAAATCTAAGCAAAGACTTGAAGGAGATGTGTAAATTAGTAAGCAGTATATGGGGCATGCATAGATGAGTATTCCAAACAGAGGGATCAGCAAGAGTCAAATATCTATACTAAACAAAAGCATCCAGATGCACATTTGGCACTGGAAGGGGGCAGCACATGCGGATGGACATGGGCCAAAGGAATAGCAGATGATCAGTTCAGGAAGGCACAGGCAGTGAGAGGTTTGGGGTCCCATATACTCTTGAAAAGAAATGGCTTTTACCCATAGATGACAAGGTTCCAAGGCAGAGGACCAACATAATCTAAATTATGTTTGAAAAAACAGTGTGGCAAGATTAGAAGCAGGGAAGCCAGCAATAATCCAGTGTGGAGCCAATGGTGGCCTGGCCTGGCCTGGTGGCCTGGCATGAGGACGTGGAGGTAGTATATGTGTACTTCGTGGATTTGGAAGGAGTACTAAAAACTATGTTTGCTGATATATAATGAAATTATGAATTCTATGAATAAAAAAAGATAGTTTTATTTTGCTGTGGGCAAAATAGAGACCAGTGGGCCTCCAAAACTGATCTCTATTCTAGGTCCAATTATCTGTGAAAACATAACATCTCTACACTTTATTTTACATAATCAGCTATATGAGTTTTTCCTAAGGGGCTCCTAAATTCCCTTCCAGCTTCCAGAGTTACAAAATAGATCATTACTGTGAATTAACCAGAATTAACTTTAGTCAGAATAGATGCCATCAGACAACTCTGATTTCTCATCTCTCTAGTACTTG
The DNA here is from genome assembly GCA_028534135.1 of Potos flavus. Lineage (NCBI taxonomy): Eukaryota > Metazoa > Chordata > Mammalia > Carnivora > Procyonidae > Potos > Potos flavus. Next base: position 71,365,174 of record CM052894.1, on the reverse strand, counting down.
TTTATAGCAAGCACGTAGATATCAATGCATGAACCACTGTGAAGTGAAGTGAAGAAACATACAGAAAATGTTGGCCTTCTTTCCACAGTCCGAGACTTTAGGGCTGTCCAGTTTCGAATAGACGATCGTCTTTCACTGGTCATAAAATTATGATTTGTTTCTGATTTGCTACCTCTATTTGCAGTATTATTGTTTCTTGAAACACTACAGTCACCATGGACCAGAACTAAAGATCTAACTGTTAAATAACAAGGTTTTAGTGTAACTAGAAAAATGTATGAAGCACTCATTTTGTCATATGGCCTGCAGACATTCTCATGGTTTCACCATTATGTGAACAAGCTAATGATTGGCTCAAGTCTAACTAAAATTGATCATTGCTCAGCAAACATCTATTATATTTGTGCAAGACACAGTCCTAATCAGTGAGGAAACAGCTGAGCTGTGATCCCTTCTGAGTCTCACTGTGTGATCACAAAGACAATTTAACATATATCTAAATACAATGTATGTGGTTACATGCTACCATGAAAGGCAACATAATGAAAGTGGGCTCCCCTACCTAGGAGTGATCACATGCCATCCATGCAACCTCTCTACTCCTCAAATATCTTCACCTCAAAATAAAGATATAAGGGTTATTTTAAAGACCAAATGAGAGTACTATGGGCCATGACCTGTAACAAATGTTCAGCAAAATTGGTTATTGTTACTGTTATGAAAATTATATTATTGTTATAATGGAAGTTGAAGATGGAATGTCTATGAAAGCACAGAGTCCTGTAGAAGCACTGTCCTTAAATTTCTAGTCATTCTATTTTCATTGGGCAACAAAATCTAAAGGAGGCCGAGTGGATTGAGAGGAGTTTAGAATCAAGTAAAGCAAAGTTCAAATCTCAGCCTGGCCATAGCGTGTGAGCCGGGCAACTTCCTAAGCTCTTCTGAATTTGTTTTTTTTCCTGAACAAATGGAGATAAGCTACCTTACAGTGTTTAGAGGAATATCCAAGAAGATAATATCTAAAGTGCTTAGTACAGGGCCCAGCATATGAAGAGTTTTCCATAAAAGGTAGCAAATGTGATGAGGAGGAGGATTATAAAAGTAGATAAGGTCTGAATAAGGACCCAAAGTTCTAATCCAAGTTAAGTGATAATTTGTTTACTTCTAGAGGTACTAACTCTTGAACTGAGATTACACTGCTTTATAGGCTTATCTGTTTCTCTCAGTCCCCACCCTTGCCCAGACTTCCCAGTGCTGAGAGTCTTACCATAGGTCTTGCTTCACTTAGGAAGAAAGGGACGCTGAAGAAGGACGGGTAAAACAGAATCCCTGCGTCTTCTCTGTTATCGGCACAGATGACTTTTTTTAAAACCTTACCATATTGAGTTTTACCTTGTGCATTTTAAAGTAAGAAGTCACAAATTCTTATTATCTGTCTCCAGGTACAAAATACTGAGACTGTCACACTGCCACAGTTCTGGGAGGAAGGGCCCCTTGGGTTATTGTAAGACTGGATGGTTGTTATGTACAGTTTACGCTAATGAAGGCAGGCTTCCAGTCAGGAAGTGGAGTCACTCCCTGCGGTGAGGCCGTTAAGTAGCCAGCAATGGGATGTGTCTATAATTAGAGAGGCATTAGGCGTTAGTGATCCTAGTGGCCAGGGAGCCAGAGCCCAGTGGACGAGTCAGACTGGCTGGCTACCCACCCGAAGCAATTTCCTCCATCTTTCAAAGTCAGAAGCTATGTAATGAGGGGAGGGCTAACAAACTCCACCAAACTAAAATTATCCATTCAAAAAAATAATAATAACTTTTGTGAAAAATAGACTTGAAAATTGCATATGCTTAGAGCAGAAACAAAGCAAAACACAAAACAAAAACCCACGGTATCCAGTAAAGCAGCAGATTGATAAGGCAAAACAAGACAAAAACAAACCTCGAAACTATAAGTAGCAAATCACACAGTATTGTCACACCATTGTTCATCTTAATCACTCATAGGATTTGAAAACTGAAGAGCCAAGAAATCTGGGATGAGTTATTACATTTTTTCTGGAACTTATATTTGTTAAAAAAATGCAGAAAGTGTTCATTGCAAGGATCCCAGTGTAATCATCAAGAATTTTCAAAATGTGAGTTCTGGGAAAGATGGCAGAAATGTCAGTTTACCTTCACTGTTGTACAGATGAAAAAATTCAAAGCTCAGGAGGAACAGATTAATTTAATTAATGGAACCACAGCTATTGCTAATTAAAATGAAATATATGTGCACTTTTTAGCCTTATTTAATTTCCCTTTCTTTGCCTTATTTGATCCTCAGTCCAATCCAATGAAGCAGTGACTTACCATGACTCACACATTGTACATGAGAAAACGAAATACCGGAAAAGATGAGTAAATTATAAATGCCCATCTTTGAAACCAGCTTCCACTGAAGCTGTGCTCTTAATAACTACACAGTACGTGTCTTGTCTAATATTTCACAGCTACCAGTATTGGCAGAGCCAGAGTTAGGGTTTAGATTCTGTGATGTCAGGTATCCCTACCTTTGCATCCCTCCCACTAAGCTAGACTGCAAGCCTCTAAATTCTAAACACAGCTCTGTGGACTATTTGCTTGGAGTTGTGGGAAGTCAATGACATTAAAAAGGAAAATTTCCTGTAAGAATTGAGTTCATCTAACCTGTCCGGTGGGTACTGTAATAATGTACTTTGTTTGTTTATATATTTCATCTGTTGTGTTCGTCATTTTATCCTTATTGCCTAGATCAAAGCCTGGGACATAGTAAGTGCTTAATAAATAGTTTAGAAAATGAGCAACTTTATTATATGTCTACGACGCGCTGCTAGACACTGCTTGAGGGGCTAGGACAATGGTGAAAAAAATACAGCTTGTGCAATATGGAACTTCCAATAGTTGAGAGAGGTAATAAGTGAGCATATAAATACCTAAATAATTTTTAAAAGAAGGTTATGAAGAAAATAAAACAGGATAATGTGATACAGTGTAACTTGGTGGGTGCCTTGGAGGAGTTCTTTCTGAACCGTTGACATTTGAGCTGAACCCTAAATATCAAGAAGAACGCAGTCATATGAAGATCTGAGGGGGTTAGGGGGAAGGATTTCTTGATAGATAGGACAGCAAGTGCAAAGGCTCTGAGGCAGGAATAATTTTGGTGATTTTGAGGAAGAGGTAGAAGTGTGGCTTGAGAACACACGGCTTGTGGCTTAGAGAACACACGGGAAAGTGCAAGGCTTGAGGCTTGAGAACACACGGCTTGTGGCTTAGAGAACACACGGGAAAGTGCAAGGAAGGGAGGAAGAAGGTGGAAGCACAGCATGGAGGCCAGGAGTCCCCGTGGCACTTTAAATACTGAGGCCTGTTGTAGATCCCATTTAAAAGTGAGACCGTACATTTCCCTGACTTCACTTTGCATTATGACCTCACGTTTTATCCATGTTGCTGCAAATGGGCAGGCTTTCCTTCTATTTTATGGCTTATTAATATTCCAATTATATGTATTATAGACAGATATAGATATAGACATATAAATATATCTATCTCACATTTTCTTTATCCATTGTTCCATCAACAAACTTTCGTTGGTCATTGTGAATAATGCTGTAGTGAACACAGCAGTGTAGATATCTTTTCAAGTCAGTGATTTTGTTTCCTTCGGGCCAGGAGCTGGGCGGGTGGGGAAAATGGGGAGATACTGTTCAAAGTGTACAAACTTTGAATTGTGAAATGAGTACGTTCTGAATATGTAACGTACAGCGCGGTGACTACAGTTAACAATACCATATTGTATACTTAAAATCTCCTAAGACAGTAGATCTTAAATGTTCTTTCCATACACACATATACAGATGATAAATATGTGAGGTGATGGATCTGTTAACTAATCTTACTGGGATAATCATTCCACAATATACGTGTATATAACTTAAAATTTTAGATTTATAATTAACCAGTTTGTCTATAATGAACTGTGCAAAAAGTATTTTTAAAAGCTATTTTGTAATTTGGGGGCGATCCTCCCCAAACAAAATTAGTTGGAGGACTGTTTAACTCATGCATTTGGCAACTATAGCCAGACAAGCCAAGTAACTCGGGCTAATTACTGTACCTTTTTTTGCTGAGTATATGTGTGCATTTAAAAGAATAATGTGCTTTAGCTTCTCCTGTTCTCTGTTGGAGCACAGTCTGCCCCTATTTATTTTAATGCTTTTGGTTGTTGCTTGTAACTATGATCTTATGTTTCTGTTGATTCAATTTTAAAAATCCTACTTCATTAGATTACAAAAAAGAGGGGAAAAAAAAAGCACCTTCAAATATTTAGATTAAAGCATCCTGTGTAGTACCAGTCTGATTGTCAATTACAATAAACTTTGTGTGAGGAAACAGAGATCAACAGTAAAACCACAGAAAATGTCCTTCCCCCAGCCTCTCCTTAAATGGGTGTGGTTTCCTTCGGGGCAGTCTTCATAGACTTGTCAGCCAATCCTCCTAATCACTGATGCTTGCTGATACAGCTCACCCATTATGATTTCACAGTCCTGTTCCATCAGAGAGAAAGAACTTTGATTTACTGCTAATTAGAGTAGCCATGTTTCCTCAGGCGCAGGCAGCATTTTGAGTGATGATGTAACCAAAAACCAGGGTTTTGTGATAAGTCAGTACAATTTAATGGAATAGAGAAGGCATTATTTTCTCTGTGAAATACATGATATTACTTCTGTATCAGACAGAAAGGCTGAATGCATTAAAGGCATTTTTCTTACATTATAAAGATCGAGAGACAGACAGGAAATTATTCCAGATTGCTAAATCAATCTTAGAAGGTTTGTATACTAAAAAAAAATCACAGGCTTCTGACTCATTGTCAGACAATTCGTAAACAAACAGGTATAGAATTGCTATCACTGCTCAGAAAGTATATTTGCTTGTTTGGTTGGGAACTAAACCAGACATTACAAGTTGGTTACAAATGGGGATTCATTTGAAAAAACAAACAAACAAACAAAGTCATAGGATGTGAATTCTGTTGTTCCCAAACATGAGCATGTTAATACGGGCACAGGAGAGCAACTCAACAACCTTGCAAATGTCTAAGTTTAAGGCAAAAATTGTGTGGTTAACATGCTGTCAGCCGTTGTATTTATATCACTCAAAATTTCCCAAGGTTACAGTTTGCTGTTTTTAGATATCCTCAATTTCGGTGCTACCAATTTTATCTAATGCTTTGGTTCATTTGGGGAGGAGGAGTAGTTTGAGGAGACATATATTATGTTCCATTTGTTTTATTTTACTCAGAAAATAAAATGGGCATGTCTGAGATTCACGCTAAGAAATATATACTAGAGAAACAGTACCTTTGGCGTTTCAAAAAGCTGTATCTGCTAAGGTTTTTAAGCTCAAGGAAAATAAATTACCTACAGATTTTGAGAAATGACAGTGAAATGTGTGTTTCTCTTAAACACATCAAGAAGTTCCCTAATAAATAAAGTGAACTTGGAGTGGTCTATTGAGAGACCAGCCGTGAGATACGGACCCATCATTAAAAACTACCATTGAAGTTTCTTTTCTCTGTGTCTGTGACACAGTCCCTTCCTAAGAAAAACTAAACAAATATATAGCACAAGCTAGAAAACAAGTGCCATAAAGGTAATCCAAAACTGACATTTAAAAAAGGAAGGATGTGACATGGATTTTTTTTGTTTGCTTATTTCGCTTTTTGCCTTTGAAATACTGAACTAAACGGCCAAACAGTATAGCTGGTAATAAAGTTACAAATTTTTGTAAATTACTGAATAAGCCTATTTTTAATAGGCTAGAGATCACTGAGATTTGATCCAATTTGATCAAATTGTTCTGAGCGACAGAACAATATGTAGTTTTCAATTAGAGTAAGGGCAATATTCAGAAGCATCTAACTTGCTAGATAGGATGGGAAAATCTCTGAGATTTGCCAGTTTCAAACTTTTTCACCAAAATACCAATAATTAGTACCCAAAATAAAAAAAGAAACTTCTGCTCCTGAAATATCTACCTGTTTAGCCTTTAAAACAGACTCTCAAAACAATGTTTTTGAAGACTGGTATTTTTAAAATCATGTACAGATTTTGTATGTTAGTCTGCAATATATACTTTTGTCTCAATATATTCTCCACCAAGCGACAGTGTCAAACTGACGCAGTGACAATGCGTCGTCATGTTGGACCCGGCACACCTTCCGGCCCAGATCAAAATTGCTCTTAGAAATAACTGCATCCCAGTTATAAAGCAACCCATTTGAGAGAGTGGCATTAGGCTGATCATACTACTTTTTTTTCATAAAAATAATATACTCTATAAAATTGAGACAAACTTTTTATAGCATTTATTGCAGAAAAAGTAAAGTGTTTGGATTGGCTATTTTAAGGTCAACCCCAGACTAGAAACTGCAGGACTTCAAGTTGTAACCGAACCCACACTTGTTATATGACCTGAAACAGGCCAAGCAGGCTGTGGTCACGATTATGTATACAAGCCGCCCACGCAGGGTATCATGCCAAGGTCAATGTGTTTGTGGCAAGCATTTTTGTCACACATGTGGAACTGCACACAGTCGTTCTGGGTACACTGGCTGGAGTGGGTGCCAGGAGAACTGTGATGAACGGCCCAGCCAGAAACAGGCTGATCAGACAGGCCACGCGGAGCACTGCAGCATTTAGACAATGAATCAATAAATGAACAACTGTGTTACCAAGACTCTAGTGGTCTGGATGAACTATACAATCCATCACAAAATTGCAGTAACTGTTGAAACACCCCATTATAAATCGTTTTAGGCATAGGACATGCATCCCCAACTGACATGTATTTTTCCATTAAAACAATCTATGATGGTAAAGCCCAGGGGAGATGACATCAATCCATCAATAAACCTTAAATTCTCAACAAATTAGTGAGTAAGACCAACTGAAATTTTTAAAAGCCTTAAAAATCATGCCAAAGGAGTAGTCACACACTGGCAAGATCTGGTTCATATTCATGTACAGTTTACATATGAGATTTGAATTTTTAAAGGAAAAGAACTTAAACCTATTAGTGCATTCACTCAGTAAGGCACTTGGATTTATCTTATTTACATTTCAGTTTTGCCCAAAAACATGATGCAAGCTAAAAACTCCTGTGGAGTACCAGTCCACAAGAGCCTAACCCCAAATCCTAATCACACCCAGTGATAATTCTGTGCACATCTACCCTCTTTATAAATGCGGGGTCTGCGGTGGTAGCTTCATAATGTCACAATGCCTAATAAATGAAAGGATTAGCTAACTCACTAAAGGAAAGAACTCAGGCAAAGCAATCCGTTTGTAATTGTGCTTTTCACTTTTCTGTCTACAGAAGTAATATCACAACATCGCCCTGATAATACATACTAAGAAACATGACATTTTCAGAAATTGATACCAGCACTTTGGATCAGAATTGGAAGACACCTTAATGAAATCTAATGCAAATAAAATGCTAAGTTAATAAGTGGAAATTCTTGGTAAAATATAATGCCATGTAATACTTGTTTATACACATGTTATATAAAACCTTTCTTTCCTCACTATAGTAGTGAAAGGACTAATATCTAGAATTTTTTAATGACATTCCAAGGTTAATGTTGTTAGTGAATATCAGGTATTTAGAATGCTGATTTCTAATATTCGTTATACATTGTGGAAAAATGTAGACTAAAGGTACAGACTATATATATATATATGTATATTTATATATATTTATAAATATATGCTTATATATTTATAAATATATGCTTATATATTTATACATATCTTATATATTTATATATATATTATAAATAAAAATTTATGTATATTTATTTATTTATATAAAATAAGGTAGGGTGGCCATATAATTTATCACCACACTTTTGGAGATTAAGGATGCTGATAATAATTACATCAGGATATGGGGTATAAACGCAGATTGTCCTGGGCTAACAGAGACATTTGCTCTCCCTAGAAAGGCTTATCACAATTTCATGCACAACCAGAAGGGAGGAAGTTTCAGCTTGCTTCATAATCACAGAACATGTGAGATTTTGCAAACCTAAATACATTCTCTGCCCCATCTCATTAACAGAAGAATGTGTATCCCAAGCTTCAAGTGTGGAACAGATGCTCACATGTGATGTGATTATTTGGATGCAGGAAACATACAGACATAGCGCAGTTGAACCTAAGAAAATTAGAGTCGAACGTCTAAGAACAAGGCAAGACCAAGGGAAGTAAGTTGATTCATAACAGCTTTGTTATAGTTTTAAATCACAGGACAAAGTTCTTGGAACTAATTTTTAACACAAGTTTCAACTAAAACTGAATTAAAACCATAAATTAAATTCACAGATTCAGTTATGACTAAGTATACCATTTTTCAAAATATTTGATTCATGGCTTAGGATAATGTATAGGTTTTTTATTTTCTACATGACAAACTAGAACTTTTTCTTATTAAATTTATTATGATTCATATTAGAAAAACATATTCTATGAAGTGAGTTTACTCATTTATTTGCAGGACATTTTTAACGCAAAGTTGTGATTGCTGTAGTTGTCAAAGGGTAACAGGAATAAAAATTCTCATTGCCTCTCTCATTCAATAAATATTCATCAACAATGATTCTCAAAATTTTCAGAAATTAAAAATTACCTGGAGGGAGGGCTCATCAAAGCACAGATTATTGGGCCCTGTCCCCCAGAGTTTCAAATTCAGTGGGAGTACAGTAGGGCCCAAGAACTGGCTTTCTAACATGTTCCTAAAATGTTCCCAGGTCTGGGTGCCAAACTCTGAGAAAGTTGAAATTTTGAACATACAATATTTGCCAAGAGTTGTGTGCTGGGGAGACAGTGATAAACAGCAAAACAGGCAAAAATCTTTAATCTCACACACCCTATGTTCTAGTGGATGGAGATATACAATGAATACATAATTTAAATAGATGGCATGATAGGTAGTGGTAAGTGCTGTGAAGAAAAACAAAACAAGAAGTGGAATGTGATAACGTGGTGGTGGTGTGATGAAGAGGGTGGTCATCAGGCAGGCCTTACTCAGAAGCCAAGATTCAACCAAAGATTTCAGAGAGCTGGAGAGTGAGTCAGAGACATCTGGAGGGATCAGTCATTTCAAATGCCTTGAGGTTGGAGCACCCTGGCCAAGGTTGAAGAATAGGAGGAAGATCAGAAAGGGTGTGGCTGAGGGAGTGACAGGGAGAGCAGAAGGAAATAAGCAAGGAGGCAGTGGAAAATCAGCTCAGGTGGGGCCCTACAGAACGCTGAGAGGTCTTTGGCTTTTGTTTTGAGTGACACGGAAAACCATGGGTAAAATCTGAGCAGAGAAATGGCATTGGCTGATGTGCATTTCCATGGTTGGAATAAGACTGGTATCCAAGAAATACGTAGGCAGGCTATATACATTTGGGAGTCACCACCAAATTGGTATTTATCATTGTGAAATTCATGAGCTCACCAAGGAATGAGTGAATCTAGAGAGGAGTAGTCCCAAGAACTGGGCCTTGGGAAATCCCAAATTTAGAGGTCAGACAGATAAAATAAGACCACAGAAAAGAGGTGAAGAAAAAGCAGCCTTGAAGTAGGTTGAAAATCAGCATATGTTGGCATTCTGGAAACCAAGTGAAGAAGTGAATCATTAGGAAAGAGCTTATTAGTTGCTCGTAGATCAAGTAACATAAGTAATGGAAATGAGCTCTTCACACAAGCAACAGAAGTCCAGCAGTGGTATTGGCAAGAGCTGCTTCAGAGGCATGGTGGAGACTGAACGCTTCCCTAGAGCGGTTCATGTGCAGATGGGAAGCCAGTGTGGAGAGCGACAGTGTGCAAGTCATTCGAGCTCTGCTTTTAGAGAAAAAGAGACATGAGTGGTGGTAGCTGGAGTAAATGTTACATCAAGGAGAGGGTTTGCTTTGCTAAGATGGGAGAAAGTACTAAAAATCTGTCAGCTGGTGGTTACAATCCAGTAGAAGTAGAAACAATGATAATGCAGAGAAACACTGGATAATACTGCTGTGATACGCTTGAGGAGGAAGAGTTGAGGTCTTCTGCCCAGGGAGAAGTTATATCAAAACATGAACAGCTCAGGGCACCTGGTGGCTCAGTTGGTTGAGTGTACAACTCTTGATTTCAGCTCAGGTCACGATCTCAGGGTCCTGGGATCAAGCCCCAGGTCAGGTTCTGCACTCAGCGGGAAGTCGGCTTGAGATTCTTTCCCTCTGCCCCTCCCCTCACTCTCTCGCTCTCTCTCAAATAAATAAATCTTAAAAAAAACAAAAACAAAAACAAAAAACAGTGGATCCATAGTAATAGGAAAGAAGAACGAATATATAATATAGATGCAGGTGAATGGTTGATTCAGTGGAAATAAGATCACCAACTGAGAAAACGCATAACAAAGAGGAGCCAGGAAGTTTGAGGAGAGATGAGAATGTCTAAATAACCTCTAGTGGAGAGAAAGAACAAGAACGAGGAGAGGAGAGATTGAGAGATTGACATTCATTGGACAGAGAAGTGGAGCAGAATGGCTACCAACACTAATAGAATCAATCTGGTATTTTGGAATTATTTCATTTAATATCCCCTGAGTATTTTTCCAAGTATTTGTAAAGCTACTAATCAGAGCAACATATAACTTCCCACAATCTCCCTTATTAAGAAATCTGCTCAAAAATGAAGGTCATTTTTGGACCTGTCAGTGAATCTATTCATACAGAAATGCACTCAACTGGGATTTCAGAATAAATTGAGATAAAATATGCTAGTGAATTGTTGGTTTGTGAGATTTAATATAAACATTTGATGGATAAACTATTATATATGTGTGCATCTCTGCTGTTTTTGAGAACTTCAAAAATATAACTGTCTTAGCTGAGGTGAAAAGGTAGTAATTAGGCAGGAACTTTTATGCAATGGCCCATCAGACCTCCTATCTTTGATTCTCAACTGTTTTGTCATAAGAAGTTTGGTGTTCCATGAACTCTTCACACATGTGTGGCCCAATTTTGATCAATGCACAGGTGTTTTCCCTACAATAAAGGTATATGGTGTTACAGCAGCATCTGTTAGGAACAGTCTCCCCTGCAGGTAATGAGGGACAGATGCAAACAGCTGTAGTAGGTAAAAGGAGCAGAACTCCAAGCAGGAGGCAGAGAAGCATGTGAAAATCTGGCCTGTTACGTATTTAAGAGCCTACTCAGGACAGTAAGAAATGTTTTCCCCCGCGCCCCTGACCCCTTAGAAAGCAACGATATCAATCGGCAGTGTAACTCTAAAAAACATCTACAGGAATGCAAAGATAAGGACAGATGCTGTTATGGACACTCAGGAATTCTTAGTCTTTGTAAAGCACACTGCCTTTGTCTGAGACTGTCCTCCAGGGCAGAGTGCAGATTTCCACGTGAGGGAACGTGGAGACTTACAAGCAGTGCACAGGGGAAGGGGCTCTGGAGGATGTACAACACAAATCTGTAAGATCTGGTTCTCACCGTCAAGAGGCTTATCATCTAGCTTATCATCTAATCCAGAAAATACTAAATAAAGTAACTATAAAAAATTCAAGATACTAAACTTTCAGTATTTAGGATTCTAGCTAATGTAGATAATAAATATTTTGCAGGGCCAGAGAAGTCATCATGGGGAAGCCTGGTCCCCAGTCACGCAGCTGTCGGGTGGGAGGTCCCACAATATTCTGACTGACTCTGACTTTTGCTGTAAACCTGGACAACCATCAGAATGTTCTAGGGAGCTTTTCAGAAATACAGGTTCCTAGCCTCCACCACATCACGACTCATGAGTCTGGTGCCCACACCTGGCTGCATTAAATTGTGAAAGGAGCTACCTCTCCCAAGACATGTTTATTTTCTCCTTTTACTCAGATATTATTCTTTTTCCAGGAAAAAGTGAAAGACATCATCAGCACTGTCAAGAGAGAAGATTTCTTTGACTCATTTCTATGCAAGGACACCAGGTTCCTGACCAAAACACACTAAATCCCGAAGTTCTGTGATATAAAATAAAATCATGCTTTCTGATCTCACGTAGAAATCACATTTTTCATATATTTTATGCTATATAAATCAATTACAGTTATAGTACATGTTTCTATCAACTAGAAACTGGCAAAATCTTGTTCATTTTTTGGAATTCTTCTTAAATGTCACCTTCTCAATGAACTCAACCTTGACTACCTCCTAAAAAAGAATTGCTGCTCCCCCCAGAAAGAGTTGTGTGCCTGTACATACCACCAATATTGTCATCATTAGCAAATATTGAGATTTATTAGTTATTTATTGTCATCGGTTGAAGTGCGTCCGCACCTGCCAAAGAAATTTATGTGTTGAAGCCCAAACTCCAGTACCTTTAAAGAGGTCATTAAGCTAAAATGAGGCTGTTAGGGTGGCCTTGAGCCAAACTGGTGTCCTTATAAGATGAGGATTTCTGGACACACGAGAGACATATAGACAGACATGTGTATGCACAGAGGGACGACCATATGAGGACACAGCAAGAAGGCGGCCATCTACACACCAACGAAAGAGGCCCTGGAAGAAACCAGCCATGCTGACACCCTGATCTCTGACTTCCAGCCTCCAGAACTGTGAGAAAACAAATTTCTGTTGTTCAAGCTCCCAGCCTGTGGTGTTTGTGATGGCAGTCCCAGCTAATTCACTTGTCCTACTGTCTTACTGAGGATGAGCTCCTGAAGGGCATGGACTCTGGCTTACATCTGGTACCCAGCGTGACATCTGGAGCCTAGTAAATGTCCAGTAAATGTTAGATGAACTCACAGTAACAACTGTGATTATGAAGAAAAAGAATAAATATGGAGTTCAATTTTACATCAGTTATAAATTAAAATCATGTTTAATGATTTATAAAAATTATGTTTAATTTGGAAGGAATTTAGAAAGAAAGAAAAGATATAACAAAAAATACTTAAAAGCCATTTATAATCCCACCCTTGGTCATGACCCCTTTTAACATTTTGGTATTTTTCTTCCCAGTTCCTTTTTAATATTCACATACACTTTCTTTTTTAATTTTAAATATATATAAATAAAATTTAAATATATATAAATAAATATAACTATCTATATATGCATACACAGAGTTTTGTATCATTCTTTTTCCTTGAAATATATATCTATATATATAAATCATTTCCTGTATTTTTAGATAATCTTTAAGAACATACTTTTTAATGGCTATATAATGTTTTATCACATTTATCTATTTGAATTTAAGTATATCCCCTATTTAGATAGTTTCTGATTTAGGAGCTGATGCTACACTGAACCTCTTTGTATAACCATCCCACATCTCTATTATATCCTTACGATAAACATGTTTAGGATTTGACGCTGTACATCCAGCAACTATAATAATATCGAAGGCTCATTCTAAGGCAGGGAGGGTGAGGTGATGGGGGGCAGGGGGAGGGAGAAGCTGGCAAGGGCCCCAGAGGGCACCAATGAAGGAGGGGGCAGGGCTCCAAGTTATAGGAGTCCCAGGGGGCTGGGGAGACAGAAGAAGCTGAGCCGCAGCCTGTTTCTAATAAAGCTGGGGAATTGTTTGCAGCGGGGGTCTGGCCGAGTCTCGCCCCCGGGGCGTGGGGGCAGGCCGGGAAGCACGTGCGTGAGCTGCGCGGGGGACCGTGCTCCCGTGTCTGAACAGGGCTGCCCGGGAGGCTGAGCTGGGGACGTGACTATCTGGGCCGTGTACTGGGCGGGCTGCGGGAGCCTGGGACAGAGGAGGCAATCGTGGGAGCCAGCTGCAACTAGCTGCTGGGAGGCCCGCCGGAGACCCGGGCCTCCTCCCTCCGGGGCAGCCGGCCCGGGATCCAGGTCTACACCCTCCCTCTTGCTGAACTTCTGCACCCTGAGAGCTCTCTGCCCGGAGGCCCCACCCCGTGTGACTGAGTAGTAATTATATAGTCTTAAAGTCAGTATTAAATTAATATCTCTTTAGGTTAATGTCCCTGCCTTTCTCTATTGCTCATCCTTAAACCCATAATGCCTAAGCAGGAGGCCTAGGAAACAGACACTCTGTCGATATTTACTGTATTAAATAATTGCATTTAAAATTACGGACACTTACCTAAACAGGGGGTGGCATTACTTCTATTTTTGTCTGTTTGATTATGTTTTTCCCATTTAATCCTCATTGCCTCTGGGTTTTATATGTTGGCATTTGACACAAATCTATTTACCAATGCTTTCCAATATGTCTATGTACCTGATTGATAAAGCAAGTCTCTCCTTCTTGCTCCTTTAACAATACTGTAGAAATTTTTTCCAGCCTGCCATTGTAGGTAAAGCGAAGATCAGTCTATGGAAAACCAGCCTGCTTGGGCTTGAATCTTCACAGCCCCACTTATTAATTATATCATCTGGAACACGCTGCATAATTTCTGTGTCTCAGTTTATCTTTAAGGAGGACACAATAATAGTACTTCCTCAAGGGGCTATTACTGGCATATGTAAAATGCTTAAATGTATGTGAGTGGCACATAAAAAGGATTTGGTAAATGGCAATAATGATTTTTTTCATTAAAGTTTCCTATAAGAAAAGCATTTGAAATCTAATGGAAATGACATTAAATCTGTAAATTTGCAAGGACTTGATATTATTTATAATATCACTCTTCTACCAGGATCACACTTTCTATTTATTCATTTCCTTTGTGATGCCTCTCAGCACCAACTCCTCACATTGACCCACACATGCATTTTTTTTCCTATGCTTACTTCCAAACATTTATAGCTATGTTACTATTACAAATACCATATTTCTATCCCACTTTCTAAGTACTTAAAAAAGGGGGGCACCTGGGTGGCTCAGTTAGTTAAGCAGCTGGCTCCTGATTTCAGCTCAAGTCATAATCTCAGACACCAGGTACCTTACTGACAAGGGCCGGCCGGGGATGAGGCCACGGAGGCTGTCAGGGCACAGGATGCAAGGAGGCGCTCGTCTGAGGGGCCGCCTGGTCCTGTCCTGAGAACTTCACGTACAAAAGGATGTTTAGCCAGAGGCCCTCAAGGGTGGGAGCAATCAATACAACAGATAGCAAGTGCTCCCACACCCCAGAGCAAGATGCTCTCAGTGCAGAGTAAGAGGGGCTGAGAGCTGCTCTGTCCCGGCGGGATCACCCACCACCCCTCTTCCATAGCAGCCAACTCAGGGGAGCTCTGTGCTACGTCTGTCTCCTCAGGCCTCTCTGCCCCTCCGCCCTGGGAGACACAGGGGATCCTTCCCCTTCTTCAGCCATCAGAGAAGGGCCTGTCACTTAGCATGTGTGCCCCTGGAGGCGAGGGTACGCAGACTGGCGAGATGGTCCAAGGCTGCTGAACAAAGAGAAATACAGGGCTGCAGTGAGGGAAGCTGCCCTTCCACGGATGACCATCAGGAAACGGACCTCACTGGAGAAGGCCGCTGGGAGGAGTCAACTGCTTCATCAGAAGGGCAACAGCTAGGACAAATGTGAAGATGACTACGCAACCAGAGAAGGCACTCCCTGAATCGACAGTACCACAGCTGGAAGCTTCCTGCAGAGGAGGTCTAAGGACTGTGCAAAACATCTTATGAGAAGCTAGGTTTTGACCCCTTGCAAGCCCGCGACATGGCACTGCACGGCGCTCCCTCATGTGACTGCCCACATCACAACAGCGCCAACCACACTGCCCCTTTGCCTCGATCCCCTTTCCCCTGGGGTACAATTCAGAGAGTAGAAACCATGGAACTGGAACATGTGTGTGCCTCCAAAATTCACGTGGAAATCCCAACCCCAGTGTGAAGCTCATGTGATGCTCTTAGGAGGTGGGTTCCCTTGGAAGTGATTAGGTCATTTGACTCAACCGCCCTCCTCCCCCCCCGCAAGAATGGGAGAAGCGCTCTCATAAAAAAGATCCCAGAAAGTTCTCTCATCCCTTCTGACATGTGAAGACACAGTAAGAAGGCAATGTCTGTGAGCCCAGAAGCCAGCTCTCATCAGACACCGAATCTGCCAGTACCTTGATCTCGGACTTACTGTCTTCAGAACTGTGCGAAACGTTTGTGGTTTAAGCCAGGCAGACTATGATATTTTTGTTATAACAGCCTTGACCGGACTAAGACAAATAGCTAGGAAGTGAGAAGAAGAAATCTGAGAAAGAGAAAACAAACCACCTGTAAATCTTGGGAGATTGGTGAATAGAGTCTTTAGGTTTGCTCCAAGTTTGGACTTACATGTAACATTATGCTGGAATGTGCATTTTTAATTACTAAAATGAGATTTTTCTTACGATTAAAATTAGCTGGAGAAATTGTCCAACCTAAATTTAATCCAAGTACAGAGAAAATAGAAAAAGTGGACCAAGAGGAAGTTCAAGGGCACTGGGAAGAGGAACAGAGTTGCTCTGTGATTGCTCTCTGTTGAGTCCCATTTTTTAAAAATATACTGGCTGCACTTTTAAAATCACCCTTAATCCTTGGGGAAACTAACTGAGGTAGGTAGCTAGCATTGTCTCAGTTCACCTGACAAGCCTACAGCTGACACTCTCACACTGGCCACAACAGACAACGTACAATCTGAACGTGACATCTATACTCTTGGCCACGGGGATTAACAAAGGAATGAATAAGGGGCCCAAAGTAGCCAAAATCTGCACTCGTCTCCAGGTTTTTTTCCTGACTGCACCTAACAGGCAGAAGAACATCTTCTGGTGTTAGAGCTGATGGTTACAAATCTAAGGATGTCAGCGCCCTGTTCCCTTTCTCACAGGGAAAGTCCAGCTGCAGTCGGAGAGAATGAAGCCAATACACAAAACACAGAAAATGAACTGACAACCCTGAGGAGGATCCAGTCCTTGGATCCTGTCTGTCTTTCCCGATGCCAACTTTTCTTTCCTGTGTTCCAGTTCTAGGAGCCAAGAAATGTGCCTTTCTTGAGTAAACCAGTTAGGTCTGTCTTCCTATCAATTTCATCCAAAAAATTTGAACTATTACAATTATGTATATATTTAACTGATGATAAGGTTGGAAAGATAAGGTGTTTTCCTCAAGGGCAGGAATGTGGTAAGTGGCAAAGAGTGAACTTGGTTCTGGATCTTTCTGACTGCACAGTCTTCGATCTTAACAAATAACTCTACATTGTGAAATTTCAAGGGCACCATTCAAGTTTTATGTGAGAGTTTTAAAAAATGCCTGAGCTTCCTCTTTTCCTCCTTCTTCCCCCTTTCCATTCCTTCCTTTCTCTTGCCCTTCAGAGCAATTTTGTCCTAACATCTGTGTCCATCTTGGGCAGGGCAAGGTAGGCATCTGGGTGCCATGAAGGGAGGTGACTCAGGGCAGAAGTATTGCAACTTGGTCAGAGGGGAGGGGACATGGAGGCGGACGCGGCCCCACAGGAGCAGTTGGAGGGGACCGAGGGAACCTTCCCAGTGCAGTCAGAGGAGTAAGACAGACCCGTTTCTCTTGTTTCAACCCTTGCCTTACTTGGGGTTTTCTCCTCTTTCTCCTAGCCCTTCCCCATTTTTAACTTATTTTTTGCTCTTCCTCCCCATTCCAAACCTTGAAAAACTGCAGAAATGGCAAAAAAAACATCTTTTGAAAGTACCGTTCTGCCAGTTGCCAGGAGGAAATGGATCCAACGATCCCCAGTGAGAGGCATGTAAGTCAGAACAATCTCCAGTCTTTTCCAGTGAAGCTTTTGGAGCAGATGAAGAGAACATGGAGAAAACTTCAAGTTAGGCCAGACCACAAACACACAGACACCCCTCCTCGCCTCACCCCAAGAATTTGCAACCCTGCTGCAGGCGGGCGTAGCCTTGATGCTCTGCGGGCACTCCTAACATGACCAGCTTAATATAGCCTTTCACCTCCAAGTGAGTCACACAAATGACAGTATCCATGTGGAAAGGGAGCCACGGTCCAGTGTGGGAAGATGGAGATGAGGGGATGGGGGACTCCCACAAGAGGGGGAAGCACAGTACAGGGCATCCAAGCAGGACCCAGAGTTAGGGATCTACTTTGTGATCAAGAAATTCTGGAAGCTGCAAAGGGAAGACGTTTTTATACATGTTGTTTGATGCATCCTTCAGTATCAAACACATAGTACATGTAGATGCAAAATGAGAATTAATGTAATGAATGAATTAATGAATAAGCAAAGCATCTGAGAGAGTTAAGAATATAAACGTGAAGAACATTATTAATTCTAGCATAGCTGATATTCCCTGTTTTTAAACAAGGAGAACACATTTTTTGTTTTATTAAGCCATGAAGTTGTTAGGGATTTGGTTTTCTTGATGAGAGGGCTCTCCTGTTTCATGAATGTTAATCCTTGGTATCCAAAATGCCACTCTAAAGAAATACTTAGCACCACAACAATAAGACAAAAGCCCAAGTAAAGTAAACATTCCAGAGGCCTTCAGAGGTTAAATAGGAATCTGGAAATAATTATCCTATTGCTAAAAAATAAATAACATATGGAAAATATAAGCAGTGGGGGAGGACTTCCTCTTCTTAAGCAGGATTTTATTCTTAAAAAAATTTTTTTGACACAGTAATATTTGACTGATATTGCCTAAAAAGTAAAACAATACTATAATTGTTTGGTATTAATATTACTGTTTTCACAATCCACCATTTATTGTTGAAAAGTATTCCCTGTATAATAAATGATGGTATTTAATAATATTTTATGTCCCACTTTTTATTATGTAAAATTGTTCACATTGTTATATAAAATGATTTAATTTAACCTACAGAAGAAGAGAGATTCACAAATATATAACCTATCATTCAGTCAAGAAAATAAAAAAACCTGGATTTATTCTATAGCCTCATTTTCTTTCTGTCTTTTGCTCGTTTTTATTATTTTCTGAGCTTCTTGAAGGCATCTAGACTATTACCACTTCCTCCTTTGCCCTCCTCCCACAGCAGTCTGGTTTCTGTCCGCACCACCCTACCGAAACCACGCTCACCCAGAAATTGTTCTGGTCATTAAATCAGAGGGAAAGTTCTTAGTTCTTAATTTACTTGGCCACTAAGAGCATTTAGCACCACTGACCACTTCTTGAACCTTTACAGTCTTGGTGTTCCCCACACTACTTTCCTTCCAAATTTCTTCCTAATTATTTGGCCCTATCATCCCTATCTTTTTCTCTTCCTTCCTCCATTACCTTTCCAGGTTGTTAATGTTACGATGTTTTCATTCAGTTGCCCAAGTAAGAACACTGGGCATCACCCTTGCCTGCTGACTTTCCTTCTGCCCTCATATTCAACTAATTCCAAATAAATCTCCACTCTGTCCTCACATCCTTTCCCACCGCTGCTATCTTAGTAAACACTCTCATTATCTCTCAGCAAGTGATTATAAGAGTTTCCTAATTAGTCTTCCGCTTTCCAACCAGACCCCCCACATTCCATCCTTCGTAACTGCCACCAGCACAATGGTACCCTATCACTCCCCATTAACAACCTTTCTGTGGTTTCCCATTAATTGCAAGATAAAGCCCAAGCTCTTTGGGATAGCTGACAGACCAGATTTCCCTTTCTAAAATCCTTCCCTTTCCCCTGTGAACTGGCAAGTCTCGTTCTTGTGCCACCGTTCCACAAAGCTGGTTCTTCTGGACTCTTTCCAACTTACTCTGAATAATCTTCTGCTCCCATAGCTTTTAGATCTCCAGCTCAAATCTCTCTTCTGAATGTTAAAACACTATATTTGACTACTTACTGGACATCAGTGGGTACCCTGTATGTGTAAAACTTAGTCATCTTTGTCCCCAGACTTACTCCGGTCTTCGTTATTTAGGTGAATGGCACTGTCTGATTGTGCTCTGCAGACACTGGAGCCCTCCCTCTGTCCTCCTCTTTCTTATTTTCTGCGTATCAATTTCCCGTTCAGTACAGTTGATTCTACTATCAAATATAATTGAAACTGATTCGCTCACAAGTGTCTACACCTGTTGGTGCCCTAAGTCAGACGGGCACTGTTCTCAACCAGTTCCATATTACACTTTGTTGCCTCTGCCTCCATTATACTATGTGACTTCCTCAATCCACTACCCCTTCTCCTGCAGACAGAATTGTATTTCTTATCTCAAACTTGAACACATTATTCCTCTGCTCAAAACCCTTCAACAGCTCCCCATAGTCAAGAAGTAGTATCTAAATTCATTTGCATGACCTTCACCTTCTTCATGAGTTCTTGACTTACTTTACGACTTCTACCACAAAAGTGTGAATGCTTACATCTTTGCTCTTCTGCTTCAGAAAACGTATGCATTAATTAGGCTTTTAGAAAGTGAATTGTTTCAAAATTGACCAGTGAGTATCATTTTTGTTTGTGTAAACTGAATATGTAATAACTTGAAACTTGGGGGGAAAAAAAAGTGAGACCAGAAAAGAATAGGGCTTTATATTTTGACTTATATGAAGAAAAGCTAGCAAACGGCCAGTAGCCCTTTCTACATAGCTACTTAAAACAGGAAAAAAATCTATTAAAGCCTCATAAGGGTGGCTTAATAATTTAAGAGCTATTAATATATTTCTTAAGAAAAGTCTACTACTTTGCAATAGAATTCAAGTCAAAAAGGACAATGGTCAAGTTTTTTTGTTTGTTTGTTTGTTTGTTTTTGTTTTTTTTTCTCAGTTAATTGTAAATTATTCCCCTAGAGTGAAAAATCTAAAATTGTACATAGGTTTTTTTTTGGTTTTGGGTTTTTTTTGTTGTCAGGTTATTTTTTTTGTTTTGTTTTTTTGGTTTTTTTGCACTAAGAATCCTTGAATTTTAACAGTTAAATTCTTTCCTCTTTTGCATTATCCTGTCTTCACTGGACATCATTTGAAACAAATAGATATTTTTGAATCTTGGCAATACTCCAGGGACAACATTACCAGCAATGAAATTTCTTCCAAAAATCCAGAGAATGCAATGAAAGCCTAATCTGGGTTCAGTTAATTATATGTTTGTAAAACACTCTGCTGGGTGTTTTTTCCCTCACGTATTTATTTTTAACACAAACATATACACTCTGCTGACTGCAGTGCAACCACAGTCATACCCTTTACAGGCCATGAGAGTTTACCTCCTGCATTTATTTATTCAACATTAAACAAGTGTTTACTGAACACCTGCATGACGGACCTGATTCCTACCCTCATGAAGCATACATTCTAATACATGGCATTTACTGAACCATGTTCTGAGCATTCGTTGTGTTAAATGTTCTCCTTGCATCACCTCCTTTAAACCTTAAAGCTCACCATAAGGAAGTGACTATCATTATTGCCTTTATCATTGTTATAATTATTACACAGGCAAGAAGACAAAAACTTCAATGGATGAACAATTGACCAGCATCTTGTCAGAAACAGTCTTCCTTGCAAGCAGTGTTGGCCACATACACAGCACTGGCCAATGAACTGCAAGAAGTTTTTAGGTGATGTTTCTGGAAACAGCTGCTTAAATAGTATGTGCGTTAGCTGGCAAATCCCCTCCCATCTTCTTGGGCTTCTGTGTTCCTTCTGCTGAGACTGGACAAAAGCCTGACATCTGGGTCTCAGAGTGACCATGGAGAAAGACTAAAGGAACAGTAAGAGACTGACAATATCAGACTGCCCCCCTCTTCTCAAGTGCACACCAGGTCACATCACCCCCTTCTGCAGTGTCCCTCCATATCACGCTGGATGGGAAATCCTAAGTCTCCTAGCTTACAAAGCCCAATGTGAATGGTCTCCTGTCTCCTGCCTGCCTCTCTGGATTCATCTCAAGCTGCTTCTTCTCTGCCTCCAATAACCAAGACAAGGAGAGCCTTCTTTCTGCTCTAGAACACCTAGAGCCAATTAGGCTCCCTAGGGCCTTCACACCACCCGCTGCTCAGGACACTTAGGTTTTCTGCTTCTCTGTTGACTGACCCTTCTTGTCAGGCAGATCTTAGTTGCTTGTCACTACTTCAGAAAGCTCCTCTAACCATCTACTCTAAAGCAGCTGCTAGTAATTCACTCACATCCAGCTTAATTCTTTGCGCAGGACTTACGACTATCCTATTTTTATGTGTTTATTTTTTCACTAACTTGTGTGTTCTCTGTATCACCGAACCTACTTCCACCAAAATATGAACTTTTATTTCTACTAAACACCTCTGGCATCTAAATAATGCCTGGCACATAATCAAACCCAACAAATATTTATCAGATGAATGAACAGTATAACGAACCTCCCCCTAAGAGATATCAAACATTGTAATCTGAAATCTCTAAATTTATCTCATGCAGGTTGTATAATTTATATTAAAAATCAGTAATTTCATCATATAAACTACTATTCCCTATTTTCATCTCAATTATCCTTCATTCCGATGATGTTTATGCCAGAATAATGAGAAGAGAACTCAGAGCTAGTCCAAGAGTAATAATGATGTCTCCAAATGAAAGACAAATACATGTCAGACACATGGAAAAATCAATTCTAATGGTTTTTTTTTTTTAAGATTTTATTATGGGAGGAATCTCTATATTCTCATCTAATCTATATGATTCCCAACTGATACTGTAACATTTGGGTAACTGAGGAAAATAGAGTTTAAAACTTTTCTTCTAAGTGTTTCCTCTGTGTCTTGGGTTGAATGGAGGACATGCAGCAAGTTATAAGTTTACCGGGACACACATCAGGAATCTGAATTGTTGAACACGTTATGTTGTCTTCTTATGATTCCTTTTCAACACAGTGAGGTGACATAGTTATAGTGGTTAAGAGCCCAGAATGTAGGTCCAAACTGTCTAGATTTGAATTCAGGTCCTGCCACTTATTAGTTGTATGGACTTAAGTATAATACATAACCTCGCTGTGCTTTAGTTTCACCATCTGTGAAATGGATCAAAATAATATTTACCTCAAAAAAATAATCTATACCTCATAGGTTAGTGTGGGGATTAAAAGAAGTAATTCAGGTGCTATGGACTGAATGTTTGTATGCCCTCCAAATCTGAATGAAGCCCTAACCCAGAATATGATGGTATTTGAAGATGGGCCTGTAGGAGGTAATCAGAGTTAGATGAGGTAATGAAGGTAGATTCCCCATGATGGTATTAGTGGGTCATAAGAAGAGGAAGATCTCTCTTTAAAGGAGTCATTTCGGGGATGCCTGGGGGGCTCAGTCAGTGAAGCATCTGCCTTCGGCTCAGGTTATGATCTCAGGATTCAGGGATCAAGGCCCATGTTAGGCTCCTAGCTCGGCAGGGAGTCTGCTTCTCCCTCTCCCCCTGCCTGCTGCTCCCCCTGCTTGTGCTCTCTCTGTCAAATAAATACATAAAATCTTTAAAAAATAAAAAATAAATAAAGGAGTCATTTCAGAGACAAAGAACCAAACAAAATGGAGGCATGTTGGAGATATAGTGGAGCTGGCCAGTGCACATTCATGAAAGAAAATGAAACCTGACCTTATCTAACGTTAAGTGCAGGAATTGACAGCTCTTCTCGTAAATCAGCAGGGAATGCCGGCCAATCTCCAAATGCCAAGTCTGTTCCTGCCATCTCTGGGCTTCTTTGTTCCCTTCACATAGCCACTCTGACCCAAATAAGAAAGAAGACCAGTAGGCAACCCAAGTGCTGAAAAAGCCAAATAACTTCCATATTTACCCCATAAAAACTCTTTAGTCTATGAGCAACTCAGAACTCACTGCTCCTGTAGACCGGAGTTTCCCATCTTATAGATTGAAACCTTTGCAATAAACTCCTCTTTCTCCTTTTTTTTCTTGGTGGACAGAATTTGCTTTTTGACAGAGAGAAGATGCCTTAAATGAAGTAATGACATCATAGTTTTATGTGACTTGATGATTGTTACTTTATTATTTATTTCATGATTGTGTATTTTTTAAAAGGCTGAAACCTCTTAAAAGCGGGACAAATGAAAACCTTAACTGCCTCCATCACATCAACTGACTGTATACCTAAATTATATACTTTTTACTTTCCTTGATTTAGTTCATATTTATCCTTACTAAAAGCTTACATTTTCTCCTGATTTAACAACAAAAAATGCCTTTATAATAGCTCAACACTTTGTTAGCTATACATAATAAATCAGTATTGTAGGATTTAGTTTCTACCGGCATTCTTTCAATTATAGCTTACTTTTCTCATTACTTGTACTTAGTAATACCTTCGAAATCCTTAACCCTTAAAAATATAAAATCTGACAACCAAATTATTAGTGCTATGCTCTCATCTAACTTTTTCCTTCTCATTATTCTACCACAACCATCTGTCTACAGCATCTTTGTCTGATAGAACTATGTGAGCCACAAATGTGAACCACATATGCAATTTTAGATTTTCTAAGAGTAAAAAAAAAAAAGATGAAGTTAATCTTAATATTTTATTTAACTCAGTGTAATCAAAATATTATCATTATAAAAGTATTAATTAGATATTTTACATTCTTTGTTTCATACCAAATCTTTAAAATCTGGTATGTATTTCACACTTAAGGTATATCTTAATAGGCCTAGACACATTTCAAGTGCTCAACAGCCATATGTGGCCAGTGGCTACTGTAGTGGAACCACAGGTCTATCTTATACTTTCAACTCTCACAGAAAGCAAGCACAAAAAACAATGATGTTCTAGCACCTGACATTGCTGTTTCAGTAGCGGCAAGGCCTCTGGCATGAACCATTCACACAGAGTCCCTGTGCTGCCAAACTCTGAAGCACCAAATGGTATTCTAAGAATTCTAAAATACGCTGTATTCTGTATGGGTGGTATGATCCACAGCACGATTCCAAGTATGACTCTATGCGCAGGCCCAACTTCTAACCAATTTTTCTGAGCCAAAATTCAGAGTATATAGAAGTATCTCTGGAGGTAGTAAAAGTCATAAGGCAGTTACATCCCTCCAGAATTTCTCACTTTTGTCTTAACACAGCCTAGTTCAAATTTTCAGTCATTAGCAGGTTGTCTTTCACTCAAAAGCATCTCTGTAATGGATAGAACCCAATTATTTTATTATCAGTTCATAACCATAGATGATTCACATCTATGTGAATTTGTTGTTCATAGTACAGCACAGGAACTACTGCCTCACTTGGTTACCAGGTACTATGTTCTGTGGGGGCCCATGTATCAGAGGCTCAGCTGTGTGGTACCAATATGCTTGTCATCTGATCCATCCATTTGTCAATCATGAAGGCTCTTTTAACCAGCTCAGATTAGGTGAATTTGCACAAATTATTGTCTTTTTCAAAAAATACCAGACTTTGCTTCTTTGAGGTAAATACCTGGTACTATTTGGTTTGATAGTTTTTACATATGATATACTCCCTGAACCAAACTTCCTATTAAGAAAACAAACAAAAAACAACTAGAAATGCTTATACACAACAGTATCTACAAACCACATTAGTTTCAGCAGATGGGAAGCAAACTCTCATGGTTCCCATTTTGAAGAATGATTCTCATGTGCAGAGAAGCAGGTCCTTGCAATGCCAAGTCCTCAGCCCACCTGTGTGTGTCCTGAGGGGAGGAACATGGGCTCTGACACAATGAAAGGAACTTGTACTTTTAGTGCTCAGAATAATTCATATGGAAGTCTTACATCTTTATGTTAAATCACACTTATTTAAATTCATACTGAGTCATCTTTATGCAAAATAATTAGGGAGTGTCCCATATAATCCAACGCAAAACAGTATCTGCGTGTGTACTGAGTACCTCCTCCATATGACAGGTAACACTAGGTCTTAAAGACTCAAAGCACTTGAAGATGGGCATTGTTTAACAATCCCTGGTGGCCTGAAGACTACCTGTGAGGGTTTGGACATGCTCAGTGTCTGCCATTAGTAGGCTATGAACACATATTTACTGAAATACTTCGTTAATTTACCCATACACTGTTTTGCTATTTTTTCTTGTTCCTCTGCACAAGAAAAAAAAAAAGACTGGGTAGAAATATCCTGTAAGATAGATTAAGGTGCAGAAATGAGGAGAAAAAACTGCAAAACCAAAGTTCAACTCTGCAAGGCAATACAACCAAAATAGTGCAAGATGAAACACCCCCAGGTTTGGAATAAATGCTAAGTCTCTCTACATAATTATATTTTTTGCAAGTCTAGGCATGCATGTAGGTGTCTTGCAATTTAAAATGATGATGTAAAATGTAGCAGAATCAGATATTTTTAAAAGAGAAAACTGGAAAGGTTTTTACTTAGCTGGTCTGACTTACTCTGAGCACTAGAATCTTCAAAGTCTAATTGGTTGAACACACCTAATCTGGAAGGTTCTTTAATTCAGATATTATGTAGACAGGGATTTCTTGAGAAGGGTGGAACCAGAACTCGAGAATGAGACATCCATGGATGTTTGGCTGCGTCTCTTACCATTAAATTCAAAGCCTTCCCCATACTTTCTCTAAATTCCTATGTTAGTCTCTAAAAAATTACAATTTTCCACTTCTGCATCTGCTGCCTCATTTCCACTGTTCTGATTTCCATAAAACACATGTGTTGGAGAGAAGGATCTTATTAATTCACTCTACTGAAGATTCACTTGGTTCTCCTGAGAGGAGTCACATCACATAAATCAAAGTATCTCCACCATTTTTGTGACTCCACTGTCATGCTCCAGTGCCTCCCCAAAACCATCCCAACGAGCGACCCTGGGACCAAAGGAAAGTCATCTGGGAAATGGTGCCTTTATCCCCTGAATTCTATTGAATACAGTGTAGTCAGTGTGAGTGTGTGTTGTTTACCCTAGGGTCTGAAGACAATTTTTCTTTTCTCCACACTAAAGAAATCATGAGAATTATGACTAAGAAAATGTAACTGTAGTAAGATCTACATTTCTCCTCTCCAGCTTCCAATCTTCTAAGACCCATACTCTTCTGTTCAGGGGAATCCATGATTAACCTGCATCAGCCTTGTATCAGGGCCTCTTGACCATGCAAAGATTATCTGTCTAAAATTTCTCAAAACTCAGTTTCTGTTCCATATTAGTAAATGATTCTCTAAGGCTTTGCTTCTCTCTAGGATGTTGAACAAAATGCTGGCAGCTGTTGTACTTGTCACCAAAGGAGACATTTCTGTCTGCTTGCTCTGCCCTATGGCTCTCTGTCTACACCCCTGCTCTCTTATGTAACTACAGTCTGTCCCCTGATGTGGGGTCCCTCTATGCTGAAGCAAAGGGGAGCATTATATTTGTTCTCTTTTTTTGCCTAAGAGTCAGAATCAAAAATAGATTCCTCCCATCCTGGCACTAGTAATTTTGTTCACAACACCACCAAGTATCTCTGCAGAGCGGGTTTTCAGATATATTCCTATCTAACCACTTAAACCTCCTAGTTATGTAGATTCCCCTAACTCATAATAGTTTATGTGTTGAATCCCAGTTCAATACAAGGTCTGAAATTCAGTACAGATAAAACACATGTTCTTATTATAGGTGTCCTGTAACTTGCATTGCAAATATTTTTATCCTTGATAGAAATACAATGCAGTTTTTTTTTTCAAAGATTTTTATTTATTTGACAGAGAGCGAGAGAGGGAACACAAGCAAGGGGAGTGGGAGAGGGAGAAGCAGGCCTCCCACCAAGCAGGGAGCCCAATGCAGGGCTCAATCCCAGGACCCTGGGATCATAACCTGAGCTGAAGGCAGATGCTCAACAACTGAGCCACCCAGGCGCCCCTACAATGGGGCGCCTTTTCCACTTTTTAATGTGGAAAGGAATATTACTCTATGGAGTCTATGATTACATTCAGAGACCCAAAATCGAGGATATAGGTAATCCCAACATGATGAGCCAAAGTTTAAATTTCTTCTATAACAACACAGTAAAAGACTAGATGAAATGATCAATCTTATAGCTTAAGATGAAAACCCTTATAAAGTCTCACTTGAGAAAATTCAAAGAATTGACACTTATGATATTTGCACACATGTATCTTCCTCTCTCACTTTATGGTAGAACCCTGTGTCATAGACATTTTTTCCCTTTTGAACCCCTGCACAAGCATAATGCCTTACAGACACTGACTGACCGGAAACATGGTACTGAATGAATGAATGTGCACATTATTTTCATCATGGACCTGGAGAAAAAAGTGAGAGAACCCTTCTATTTGTTTATGGACATGATGTTGTGAAATGGACCAAAATTAAAAATCATACCATGGTAAGGCAAATACATCCTCTTACTGAACTTAGCACTGGGCAAATATTGACTCCACTAGTGGGAACATATGTCAGAGAGGTCACAACTTTACCTTTCAATTCTAATTTTGTGGTTTTAGTAGTAAGAAAAAAACCCAGAAAATAATAGTCTGTCCATAGCAGAAGAGTACATGTTGGTAGAGAAGTAGTTAATGGTACTGCAAATAGTGAAAAAGAGCATGATAGGCCACAGACTAATTGTTGTCTTAACTGTTGAGGTTGCTTTTAACCTCAACCAGCGAGTCCTTGAGACCATAACTTCATACAAAATGATGATGATAACAATACTAATAATACCTTTCTATATATTCAGAGATCCTCAATTAAAAACTAATATACTTCCATCATTCCTATGTTCTTTCAAAATCATAATGTACCCTATTTTATAAAGTTATGTTATTAAACAAAAGACTGCCAAACATTTAAAGTTTTTGTTGTTGTTGTTGTTGTTGGAGAAAAGTTATTTTTTTTTCTCATCCATTGATTCCACAGCTCACTACAATTAGAATTACCATAATGGTAGGATGTGGTGGTAGAAATATATGACTTCATCCTTTATAATCGCCAGCATGGCATTTCCCAGAACAACACTACAGGATATCAGTGAGGCGAAGTCTCTCTTCTCGGATCTAATGTTTTTGTGCATCCCGGTCTGAAAGTGCTGACTGCACCATAACCCTGGCTGTCAACATTAAGCTTGTAAAACAACAGAAGAGCAACAATAAAGCTGCTATTTGTGTTTTATGGAACTGCATAAAACCAAGAAAACAGCAGAGTATCCAAGGGTTGGGTTTTTAAATACTCCCCGTGGTCCTAATCTTTGTCCCAACTCCTATGCATCACCTCCAAAGTTGTTTTCTTTCTTAAGCTGGCTGTATTTCCAAAGAATACAATGAAATACTGATTGATATCTGTCTATTCACATTCAAAACTTTGACCACTTGTCTAAATGGAAGGCATTCTTTTGATGATTTCCAAGTTATACTATTATAATAGTTTATATGATATTGTGGGAAATAGGAGATGTTTTAGAAATTCAGCAGATGGCTTAACTAAGTAAGCATTCTCAATTCTAAATTAGCACAATTTTTAGCTATAATGTTTTCCAGTACATAGGCTTAGCTTTATTTATACCTATCATCGGTGCACAATACTATAATGATACAGCCAAGCACTTGATCAACTTTTAAATGTTTACTTGCCTGAGCAAATGGTAAATAAAGTTAGAAATTTAATCCTCATCTCCCAAAATATCTCAAGGACGTTTAGTAACAGTCATTCTAATACTAATTTTTGCCATGGTAGATTAAAGATAGCTACATACAATCTTTATTGCTCCTCCCACTGAGAAGCGTAGTCCACTTCTCTCCCCCTTGAATGCAGTGTGACCTTAGTAACTTGCCTGTTACTGTTACCTCCTGAGCCTCTGAGGCTGATAGCAAGAAAGCTTGCAACATTCTCAGGCTTCTTGAAACTCATTCTGGGTTCCTGAGCTACTGTGTAAGAAATATAGCTGCACTGAGACCATGTGCTGGTGAGAACACTGTACATGTCACAGCTGAGAAACAAAAGAAAATTAGAATAGTCCCAAAGAGGTTCCTGAGGTTCCACCAAGAAATGGACTATTTGTTCTTTTTAGAAGAAATGTTGGTTCACCTATTTCTACACAGGGTCTGTTGGTCTTTCCCAGAAATGTGATTTGTTTGCCAAAGGAACCACATGGCTCTGCAGGGTTAAAGGTGTCTCTCCTTCTGAACCAGGAGAACCAGGAGAAAAGGAAACACAGAGCCTCCCTGAAGACAAACATCCCCTAACCCCTCTCCCTTGACCCTTTGTACACTCCTCATTTAAAAGATCATAAACTGGTTTTAAAGGAAGTAAAAACAATTAATGAAAGGAAATACAACTGGATAAGTACACTAAGAGCTAGAGTAGATTAGTTTTAAAATCTGCTACAGTTTAAAATAAAAAGATTACTAGGGGTGCCTGGGTGGCTCAGTTGGTTAAGCGTCTGCCTTCGGCTCAGATCACGATCCCAGAGTCCTGGGATCGAGCACCATGATGGGCTCCCTGCTCAGAGGGGAGCCTGCTTTCCCTCTCCCTCTGCCTATTGCTCCCCCTGCTTATGCTCTCACTCTCTGTCAAATAATAAAATCTTTTTAAAAAATAAATAAAAACGGGCACCTGGGTGGCTCAGTGGGTTAAAGCCTCTGCCTTCAGCTCAGGTCATAATCTCAGGATCCTGGGTTCGAGCCCCGCATCGGGCTCTCTGCTCAGCAGGAAGCCTGCTTCCCCCTCTGTCTCTGCCTGCCTCTCTGCCTACTTGTGATCTCTCTCTGTCAAATAAATAAATACAATCTTAAATATATATATATATAAATAAATAAAAAGATTACTAAGCAAGTAAGAGTATTTATTACAATAAAAGTTAACAAATACTCTGTGCAGTTACTTCATGGGAAAAACTTCATAGCAGTGGGCTCACAGGCTAGGACTCATCACGAGCTGTCTACCTTCCTATTATGGCCACAGCCTCACACTGGAGACGTGGACAGCAGCTCCAGTCCCCGTGAATTCTTCAATTCCTCAAACATTCCGTGATTTCAGTGTCTGAGCCCACCAAATGCTATGCCTCTTGGTCTGTCCTTTCTCTTCCTTTGCAGCAGGCAAACATCTATTTACGCTGCTCAGAAAGAATCACCTACCCTGCTCACTATTCCTCCAGACATCATTTTAAGTAGTCTAAATACATCAGTTCCCTGGATTAGCACTCCAGCCTCTGATGCAGGCTGCCTGATCACTGAGCCTCCATCTTATAGATGAGGAAATCTAGGAACAGAGAGATTCTTCGCTTACCCAAGGACACTAGGCTAGTAACAGCACAAGCTAGCAGGAAACTTGTCAACAGAGTCCAAGCCCCTAGGCAGTACACTGCGCTCTAGTGCCCTCTGCAGAGACCTCATGATTCCCTCAGAACTTATCAGTCTTACGACACTCACCAAAGTATTTCTAGAGGTTACATTTATATAGTCCTACGTACACTAAATCTTAAGTTTCTTGAAAAAAGGAGCTACGTTTTGTTTTATATCTCTTTCCACACTCAACTCTACTACAAATAATTCACAAAAATCAATTAGAAAATACATACAAAATGAATTAAATGAAAATAAATCTGCAAAATTCAGAATATATCAATCACCTTTTTTCTTGACTAAGACATTTCTCTGTTTCCTTTTTAAAATTTTGTTAAGGAACTATTCTTTTTTTCTCAACTTGGGTTAACTTCTTAAAGAATGATGCTCTATTTTTTAATGACTTTTAGTGCCTATCTCTGTAAGTAAGTGGTATATTTAAAGAGTAAATGAAGCACTGTTTCTTTTCATTTGTTTAGTCATTCATTTATTTAAAAAAAAAAAAATACTTATTGAATACGTACATTTGCCAGCTATTACATTAGCTAAGAGACAGAATTCCTGGTCTTTAAGAAGCCACACTGAGACATCAATGGACAGTTGATCTACAAGAATATATGCCATATCATGGCAGAAATGGACATGGAAGATGATGGGAAAACTATAACGGTTTCATGGACAATAGGTAATTGTGCATCTTTTATTCTTGGAAACAGTAATTGTCATGGCCCACTGAAATTCCATTAAAGGTTGATGATTTGCCATGGAGCTACTGGTATGCAATTCCAATGAGGAAAGAACAGTAAATACCCATCTTTCTGGACTCCCCAGCTTCTCCCTGTCTTCATGGAAGACTGACAGAGAAAGGTGTGAGCAGGTGGCACAGAGCCATTCAAAAGCTGCACTCCCTGAAAAGTGTAGTTCCCCACAAACAAGACACATCTGGCCTAATAGAAATTTGACATGAGTCAAGATAAGCCTTAAAAAAAAGTACATAAGCCTTGGTGGATCTGCGTTTCAGTCGTCCCAAGACCACTTGGTACCAAGATGGAGCTGCCCAGTTTTCATTTCTAAAACTCATTGCTTAGTGTTTTCTCCCCACTCTGAGGGTACAGTGTCTCCAAATGAGGGCCTTTGGGAGAGCGGCATAAATGACTGGAAAAGTTATCTTGCATTTGTAAATACTGAGGAGACCACACATGAAATGGAGACACCAAATAATTAGTAAGACAGATCCTTTATTCAGTCCTTGCTTAATATAACATCGATTCCATCTTCTGGCTCTCTAGTGTATTGAAATGGGGAAAAAATCCAGAAGGCACTCACTTTGAATATCATGGAAAGTTTTAAGAGTGAAGAAAGAAAAACTTTTTGTAATGCTATTTGGTTCTCTTATAACTTATATTCATGAACTGGTTCTGCAAATGCAGCCATGGCATAAATCATCTGTGAATTAAAAGTCAACAAAACAATGAATGAAAACCCCCAGTGGGTGCTCTGCTCTTTCCATAAGGCACAAGAAAAAGAAATCTATACGGCATGAAAGAAGTTAGGCTTAGAGATGTTTGGGGTTTTCCAATCACTTTATATTTTTGTGAAAGCAAATCTTCCTGATGGCTAGTTCCTGCCTCATGCTGACAGTTTACAAATAAGAATAGCAAGGTCCCATTTCAGAGCAGACAGTGTGGAGCCCTCCTCAAAAGCATTTTTAAATTAGAGTGACAGAGCTTCACAAGCATTCCTGGCAGTAAAGGATGAATATTAATGCTCGAAGAAAACAATACAGTAGATCTGGATCTACAGTCTTTTTCCTCCCCACCCCCCATTGTAAGAACAAAGATAGGCCTCCTGCAGTTGGAGGTTTTGTCTTTTTTTTTATACTCCTAAGTTGAAAAGGCACAGTAAGGTAAACCTTGTTAGCAAGACTTATCATTCTATTGATATACTGCTCATTTGAGAACATTATCCTCTAGATTCCTCCAAATCCAGACACACAAACATACATACATAATGTACATTCAATAGAAGACCTTTTTCTGGGGCGCCTGGGTGGCTTAGTGGGTTAAAGTCTCTGCCTTTGGCTCAGGTCATGATCTCAGGGTCCTGGGATTGAGGCCCGCATCAGGCTCTCTGCTCAGCGGGGAGCCTGCTTCCCCCCTTCTCTCTGCCTGCCTCTCTGCCTACTTGTAATCTCTCCCCCTGTCAAATAAATAAAATCTTTTAAAAAAAGAAAAAAGAGGGGCGCCTGGGTGGCTCAGTGGGTTAAAGCCTCTGCCTTCGGCTCGGGTCGTGATCCCAGGGTCCTGGGATCGAGCCCCGCATCGGGCTCTCTGTTCAGCAGGGAGCCTGCTTCCCCCTCTCCCTCTGCCTGCCTCTCTGCCTACTTGT
>CM052894.1:71178100-71331124 GCA_028534135.1 Potos flavus | reverse complement strand
AGTCAGAATGGCTAAAATAAGCAGGTCAGGAAACGACAGATGTTGGCGAGGATGCGGAGAAAGGGGAACTCTCCTACACTGTTGGTGGGAATGCAAGCTGGTGCAGCCACTCTGGAAAACAGTGTGGAGATTCCTCAAAAAGTTGAAAATAGAGTTACCCTTCGACCCAGCAATCGCACTACTGGGTATTTACCCTAACGATACAAATATAGTGATCCGAAGGGGCACGTGTACCCGAATGTTTATAGCAGCAATGTCCACAATAGCCGAACTATGGAAAGAACCTAGATGTCCATCAACAGATGAATGGATAAAGAAGATGTGGTATATATATACAATGAAATACTATGCAGCCATCAAGAGAAAGAAAATCTTGCCATTTGCAACGACGTGGATGGAACTGGACGGTATTAAGCTAAGTGAAGTAAGTCAATCAGAGAAAGAATTATTGTATGATCTCTCTGATATGAAGAATTCGAGAGGCAGGGTAGGGGGTTGTGGAGGGTGGGAGAGGGAAATGAAACAAGAGGGGATCAGGAAGGAGACAAACCATAAGAGACTCCTAAACTCATGAAACAAATCAAGGGTGGCTGGGGGGTAGGGGCGGGTAGGGATAGGGTGGCTGGGTTATGGACATTGAAGAGGGTATGTGCTATGGTAAGTGCTGTGAGATGTGTAAGCCTGAGGATCCACAGACATGTACCCTGGGGCAAATAATACATTATGTGTTAATTAAAAAAAAAAAAAAAAGTTGCAAAAAAAAATAAATAAAAAGAAAAAAAGAAAAAAGAAAGAAGAAAACCTTTTTCTTCTAAATGTTATGGAAATGAGGAATTCCAGGTGAGGTAAGATGGCATGGCTTGAAGACAGATCTATATAAGAAATTCTGGCCTACTTTGTAGGACAGTTGTTTGTTTGTTTTATTATAGTCTAATTAATATACAATGTTATGTTACATTCAAGTGTACAATATACTGATTCAACAGTTCTGGAGGTTCCTCACTGTCCATCAGGATAAGTATACTCTTAATCCCTTTTATCTATTTCACCATGCCCCCACCCACCAGTTTGTTCTCTGTATTTAAGAGTCAATTTTTTGTCTTCTTTTTTGTCTCTTTTTTTGTTTGTTCATTTGTTTTGTTTCTTAAATTCCACATATGAGTGAAATCATACTGTATTTGTCTTTCTCTGTGTAACTTACTTCATTTAGCATTATACCCTCTAAGTCCATCCATGTTGTTGTAAAAGGAAGATTTCATTCTTTGTTATGACAAAGTAATACTCTGTTATATGTGTGTGTGTATATATATACACAAATACATACATATTCTTTACCCATTCAGTTGTTTTTAATTCCTCAAAGAATTTGGTTGTGACGTGAGTGTTATTAAGAGCTGATCCCCCCATCCAACTACATTATGTTCAATGAGCTCTTTTATATCAGGGAGATCTTCAACTAGATAGAAACCAAAAGATTTCTGTGCTCTAGATTTAAAGCTGTTTGCCTTTGGAATGTTTCTCTTTCCCTCTGGATATATAGTTTCATTTTAGCTTAAGGGAGAAGATCCTAAAAAAAAATTCCCATCAGGCTCTGAATACCAGCTTCAAATCTGTCCAACTTCTGGCTCTAGAGGTACCTAAAAAATCTTTTCAACTATCTTGCCAGGTTTTAGCCATAACAAACAGTAAACATTCCCAGAAGGACTGAATAACCTCATTGACGAAAGAGGCATCCCCAAAGAGGATTCAAAAGATGTTATCCTCCCTATATCCAGATCCACTCCTAAAGATAGCTAAAGAAAGAAAGAAAAGACCTAGACAACCTAGAGAGGTGGCAACACTCAGCAGAATCTTAGCTACAAATAGGGGTGCAACCATATTTCTGAGCAGCCATACCTAGCCACAAATGGAGCGCAACGTACATTTCTGTCCAGTTAATATATGGGTTCCCCAACCTCACAGCTGAACTGCCTACATATGTAAGAACAGATAACCCCAGTGCCCCAGGCAGGCAGAAAGCGAAGCCAAGTTCCCAGAGCACAAAACGAGACAAGAAAGAACGTGATGAGCACTGGGTGTTATATGCAACTAATGAATCATTGAAGAGTATATCAAAAACTAATGATGTGCTACATGTTGATTAACTGAATTTAAATTTAAAAAAAAGAAGGAAATCCCTGTACCTGGGAGAAAATGATCGACAACCAATGGGTATACCAAAACCAACTTAACAAAAGTCTGGATTTGAAAAGGAATCAACAACGTGAAATGTCATCCTCTCTTGACAGCAGAGATGCAAGACAGCTGACTCTGGTAAGAATTCTCAACCTTTGCTGGCTTCTGCCAATTTTCCCAGGATCCAACCTGCAGGCTCCCAAACAAGTGGGGTTTCTGATATTATCTACCAGAATTTGGCAAGGTCTTCTTCCATTAATGTTAATTTCAGTTTCTGCTGTTAAAGGGAATAACTGGTAGCAATTTACCAAAGAATCTCTCAGAGTCTTGCCAATGCTGAAAAGCACCTAGGTAGGGCCCACTTTCCAGGGTACATATAGGGTCATCTGAGTTGGTGTGGAAGGAGTTGACAAAACCTTTGAGGACAATCTGACTGCAAATGAGACACCAGTTTCTGGTCTAACATATTAACGATGGACCCCCAGGACGGTACAGTGCAGGAGGCCCAGGTGTCTTAGGTTTCTGGTTCTGGAGCTGTTGTAGTTGCAAAGACACTAAGCTGATAGACTTTTGGTTACAGTTTACAGTCTTTTCACTGTGGGCTGAGTACTCTGGTAAAGGAAGGTAAAGGGGAATAGTAGGAGCCACATCAGTCCTTTGTTTGAGGTACCTCTTGTTTCTTTAGTTTTTCATTAAGGTTTTGCAATGCATCTTTCAGTAAAGCTATTTGGCTTCTGAGATTCCCATTAGTAACAGAGCCTATGATTCCTTCGTGACAAGATTCCTGATGGATTTTAATAGTCTAATTTAGATTGAGATTTAGATTGTGCAGTCTAATTTAGATTGAGATTTAGATTTGATGGTCAAAACTGTAAAATTTCCCATCTTAATTATTTGCCCAAAGTCCCCTAGTTGAGGCTTAGCAAGTTCCACTGTTAAAGAATTGCAATTTCTGTTTTTTTAGTCCTTTAAAGGCTGCCACCTGCTCTGGACCCTAACATAACTACTCCAGAGCCTTTTCAGGACCCCAGAATTTTCTGGGTTTTTTTTTCTTTTTTTTTCTTTTTTAAAGATTTTATTTATTAATTTGACAGAGAGAGAGATCACAAGTAGGCAGAGAAGCAGGCAGGGGGAGAGCGGGAAGCAGGCTGATGAGGGGCTCAATCCCAGGACCCTGAGATCACGACCTGAGCCGAAGGCAGAGACTTAACCCACTGGACCACCCAGGTACCCCGGGATTTTTTTTTTTCTTTTTAAGATTTTATTTATTTGAGAGAGAGAGAGAGTGCACCAAGCATTAGCAGGGGAAGGGGCAAAGGGACAGCAGACTCCCTGCTGAGCAGGGAGCCCAATTTGGGGCTTGATCTCAGGACCCTTAGATGATGACCTGAGATGATGACCCAGGACCCTGAAATGATGATGATGGCAGACGCTTAGCTTAACTGACTGAGACACCCAGGAGCTCTTTTTCTGGGGATTTGAATAAACCTCAGAACCTTTCTGGAGTCTCGAGAAACTTTCTGGGAATTTTAACAAATTCCAGAACCTTTTCCGGAGACAGAACCATCATAGAAACTTAAACAAACCCCAGAAAGGGGTCCCAGAACCTTTCTGGGAAATATATATGTATACACACACACATATACACACACACATATACACACATATATATGGTTATATATCATTCATATTGTTATACATATATATTGTCATATGTATTCACATGTATATTTTAAATAAAGTCAGTTTGGATTGGAGAGCTGCACACAAGGGAGCAGAGCTCCAATCTGAGAGTGACTTACCCACGGCCACTGGTAATGACAAGGAATGCTGATCTTGAGGGTTTTAGCAGGTGCCTCGCCTGTGTGTCTCCTTATCCCAGAGCCTGCTCGCAATCAGTTTCAGATCTCATTCCTCATCACCAGAAACTGTTAAAAGAATGATGAAAACAATTTAGTTGATGCAAACTTTATTTAAAACTCCAGGAAGTAGGAAGTCTCTGTTTTCAAGGGTCCTAGGAACAGCAAAACGGGGCTAAGACAAGAAGTTTTTTTAAGATAAAAAATAAAGACAAGAGACAAATGGAGAGTATGTGATTGGCGCGGGCCACAAACTTAATCTTGTTCGAGTGAGCAGACCCAGAAGTGGCCTGCTGTTTGGGGACTGACTGACTGCATACACCACAGATTTATTGTGTAAATGTGGGCTATCTACAGGTACTCAAGAGTCATCTAAGGTTTTGGTTTGCTGACATAGCACTTTGGGCATGAGTGGCACCATCTTGGGCCTAGAAAGTTGTTTCAGAACCTGTTAAAAGATAAACTTTGGCATACAAAAATTTTAAGTTTATTTAAGCAAGACCAGGAGTGGTCAGATGTACAGGGGAAAGGCATACATGGAGAAAGTGCTGAAGCAGAGAAAGGAAATCATTTGATTGGCTAGAGCTTAAAGCCCAGTTATCTTTTTGTGACTGGTTGTCCTTAGTATTTTGCTTTTGTAACCTTAAAGCATTTACGGGCTTAGAGTGTGGCTTGCTCATGTGGGCCGCCCCGGTGTGAGCGCCAGCTCAATCCGATGGCCTCCTGGTATAGCTAATCTAACAGGCATAAATAAGAACGGACACCTGACAATAGCAGGCTCCTGGTGAAGAGCAGTTATTTTTTTTACTGTCACTTCGCTAATGTTAGTGTCACCATCAATAGCGGTAGCATCTTGCTGGAGGTAAACCAAGTTTTTTCTCTATTTGTGCATTAAGCAGGGTGAAAAGCAGGAGGAGGGTGGCTTTAAAAAGCCTCAGACAAACCCAGCTCCTAGCCTGGCTCTGCCACTATTTGTACGGCCCAGGAAAGTGGCTTAATCCTTCAAATCTCCTATTTAATATGAGGGTAATAGCTGTATTTATTTTATAGGATTTGGGGAAGCTTATAAAGGAGACTTTAGGTACAGTTCTTAATATCATTTCTGGTTCATAATAAACTGCTCAAATAGTGTTAGCAATTATTAACATTATGACATTTTATTATTTTTTTTAAAGATTTATTTATTTATTTATTTATTTGACATAGAGAGAGAGAGAGATCACAAGCAGGCAGAGAGGCAGGCAGAGAGAGAGGGGGAAGCAGGCTCCCTACTGAGCAGAGAGCCCGATGCGGGGCTCAGCCCCAGGACCCTGGGATCACAACCTGAGCCGAAGGCAGAGGCTTTAACCCACTGAGCCACCCAGGCGCCCCGACGTTTTATTATTTAGTCTCAATGAAGGACCATCCTGGCAAGAGAATCCTAAATGTCTGATCCATTATAAGAGGGGGAAATTATATATTTAAAAAGGTCATTTTAAATCTATTACAAAAAAAAAACAAAAACAAAAGCAATAAAATATGAATGGGTGGGCAGGAAAACACACAAACATGCTCTGAAAATATTGAGAGGTGAAAGGAAAGACTTAAGAACAAATGTCCCTATTTTATTTAATGATTCTTTATAATACTCCCTAAGGGCCAGGCACTATTGTAAGCACTTCACAGATATTAATTTATATAACCCTAATAATAATAATAGGGAGATACTATTTGTATCTCACGTTTACAGATAAGGAAGGCCAAAGTTAAGTAATGTATCCCCAGTCACACAACCAGTCAGAAGCAGAGCCAAAAGATGAAGCCAGATGAATGCTCCAGCGTCTGTGCATTTACTCCCTTTACTAGTTAAAGAAGCTTCTCTTCCATACATGTTTTGAAAAGACCAGTGTAGGGGTGCCCGGCTGGCTCAGTTAGTAGAGCATGTGACTCTTGATCTTGGGGTCGTGAGTTTGAGCCTCACACTGGGTATAGAGCCTACTTTAAAAAAAAATAAGTAAAATATTTTTTAAAAAGGTAAAAAAAAGAAAAAATCAGCATAAAAGCACTGCAAGGGGGACATAGGAAAAAGACAACATTGAAGTCTTAAATCAATCACTGACTTTGGGGAAGGTATGGACACTGGAGTTAATGGTAGGCCAAGAACCCAATAAATAAGGCTTGAATAATTCCAGTGTGAGGATGACAGAAGAGTATCATTCTACTAAAAAAACATGAAATAAACGTAGGAAGTTAACTGGGGATGTAAGTCATATGACAAAGTCCTTAAGAATGAGAGGTAGTAGGATTCTATTTTCTCCCCTTATGCCATTTTGGCCCTAGGAATCCAAGAGCACCAGAGTTGGCACACACTCAAAGATGATGACTAAACATGTCATTTTGGAGAAAAAGCACACACTGCCTCCATTCTGGGGTGATGATGGAGTAGATTTTACCAGTTGTTGACAGCAAGAAGCCTGTGTTTGCAAAACACGCTGGCCCTACCTGCCCAACATACCAACATCAAATTATACATATATTTCATTTTGAGCTCTCCATCCCTGCTACTGTCACAATTTGACCTTGACTATTTACTGAAAGAAACAAGACAATAATGCAGAACGTAACCATTTGTCCTCTAAACTTTCCTGTAAATATTTTATAGCTTCATGCAGCTGTTGATTAAAGCAGAATTATTTCAGTCTTGACCAATGTAGATCCCTGGGGCATGATGACTTATTCACTAGCTATCATGTTAAGCTCAGAACCACTGAAATTGTCACCAGCTAGATCCCAGGACATCACCTTGACTGCCTACCTGCTTATAGTCACCAACCTTTGTCCCACATTCTTCCTTGAGCCCTTCTCTCCAGCTTATCTCTTAACTCAAGACAAATGAAAAGCAAAACCTCCCCTCACGTGAACAACTGTCCTGACAAGACCTCCAGCTAGCCCAGACCACCCTGACCAATTTGAGCTTAATCCCTGACTCATGCTTGTGCAGATGGACCACAGCATGACTTCTAGAATAACTGATGACCACATTTCCCTCATTATAATACTAAAATCTCTGCCCAAGGAAGAGCACACATACAATGCATGCATAGGCATGTTTCCTTAAGACATGTATGACCTTATGCCTGCCTCTACATACGATGACAAGGCTTCCCTAACCATAAACAAAGGAACCCAACCACTCTTGCTCAAAGAGTCAGGGCTTTGGAAG
The DNA here is from genome assembly GCA_028534135.1 of Potos flavus. Classification (NCBI taxonomy): domain Eukaryota; kingdom Metazoa; phylum Chordata; class Mammalia; order Carnivora; family Procyonidae; genus Potos; species Potos flavus. The sequence goes on along the minus strand of CM052894.1, from coordinate 71,323,888 downwards.
TTGTCCCCGTGATCTCCTTACTTGCTGCAAATAAATTTTATTTTGTGTGACAACCCTGCCTGGTGTACCTGTCTCTCACCAAGGAGCAAATTCATGTTGATTTCTTTACAAAATGTACCTTTATCACCTTCCATGAGTTGAGCTCCAAAAGTAACAGTTTAATACAACTCCTGCTGTATTGTGGTTTTGTGAGATCATTCTGGTAAAAATTCAGTGGACAGACACCAGTATAAATATTAACATAGATGGTAGATTTGGCAATGTGCATCAAAAAGACTTAAAATTTTGCTTATAATTTGATCCAGAATTCTCAGTCTTATAACAATTTACAGATGTATACAAACATTTTGTGTAAGGACATTTACTGTATGAGTGTTCAGGAAAATTCATGGCATCAAAAATGAATTACGTATCCAATGACAGTAATTTATAATGTAGTCACCAAATGTAGTAAAATGACCTCATTAATAAGATATTATAGAGGAATGTTTAAGAACAATGACATGTAGAATGGTTCTTAGTGCATTGCATTTATCAAGTAAAAGTGCATAGAAAAAAGAAAAAGAATATAGTCTAAAACATAAGCAATAACTGATTTTCATTTTTACACTTTTGTTATTTTCACTTTCTAAATTTGTTTAGGGGAACTTTTACAAGAAAAGAAAAATTTCATATTCTTTTTTTTTTTTTTTTTTTAAATATAAAAATTTGTTCCCAGTCCTGGGAGTTCCAAAAGGACAAGCTCAGAATCACCAGAACTTAATGCTGGTAAGCAGAGATTGGGCTGAACAGGAGATGTGTTGAGGACCCTCTCCTACCCTACAGCTTTCCCTTAAAACAGTTAGATTTGGTTTTTGCTGTTGTGTAATAACACGTGATGTTCCCCAACCAAATGCATATTATATTCAAGAACTCTCTTAAAGCCCTGGGGCCCTGCTCACTTTCTTACTTGTGATCTGGTATGGATCCTTTAATGAAAGACCTTAAAGACATCCTTTGCTTTTTATTCCTTAAATGTTCTAGCCTACATAAGCACTGCCCAATGCAACTGTCAATATTAATGGCAATGTTCTGTATTTACGCTGTACCTTATGGTAGCCACTAGATACATGTGGCTATTGCATGTTTGAAATATGGCTAGTGAGACTGAGAAACTGAATTTCTAATTTCATTGGGATTTTATTAATTAAATGTGAATAGCCATGTGTGGCTGGAGGCTGCTGTAGTAGACAGTGCAGCAGAAGTGGTCGGGAATGGTTGGATGACGTTTCCTTTTCTGAATTCCACTCTGGAATGTTAGTGCTGGAGAGTCTGGGTTCAAACCCTGAGATTCCCACTATGGTCAAATTATTGAGCTCCCCCTAAGCTTCATTTTCCTCATCTGTAAAATGGAGACAAAACCTGTGTGGATAATGCAAACACTGAAGATAAAGTGTGAACAGGGCCTAGCACTGTGCCTACTTGTTAACAGGCATTTAACACATTCTAGATTGATCTGGGAATCATTTTTGAGGCATTATTTATTGCTAACATCAAATACATAGACAAAGCTTTCTATCATAGCCTTGGAAAGTAGCTCTTCTCCAACACAGGACAATTAGCGAGCTCTCACATGGTGTGAAGAGTGAAGTAGATGGCATATGGCTTTCTCATTGCTGGTTGGCTATGACCAAAAGAGCACCAAGCAGTGAATCTTTCTCTGGAGAGATAATGGCAGGCAATGCAATCTTACATAATCCTACTAAAGTTACAAGCTGGCTGGGTTTTTGTGTCTTCTGTGGTGTCTCTATGTATCTCAAACCTGGAAAAAAGATAACTCCAGATCCATCAATGCTGAGCCTGAGGCACTGATGGTCAACTGGTGGGATGGTACCACCATCTCCACTTCATGAGTCCTGAGAAATAACATGAGAGAGTGCTGATGGCCTGGCACCCTGCCAGTGTTCCTCAGGAGTGAGGCTGGGAATGATGCACATACCCCCACACTCCTTCCTACAGGGCTGTGCTACATGGAATATTCTCTCTGATCTGGAACACCACTTGCCCCTGTTGTAAGCAGCTACTAGTGAAGACACTCATCTTAACCACATCTCCCTTGCCATCATATTTGTTCATTTACCACAAAATGATGCTACGCTGCACTTTCGGGCTCTTCACATGAAGTGTATTAGCACTGGATGTCACTGTTGTTCCATGCAAATGGAGCACAAATGTGCCTCTCCCTTGGTAAGTTTCAGAATGGCCTGGAGCCTCAGGGAAGAGTTCTTCACATCCTCTGGAAGAACCACACAGTACTCCTCAGCAGCCTAGCACTGACATTGCTATTTTCAGATTCTAAATCTAGTCTATCCCAAGAGCAAGAGTCCAGGGAAAAAGGCCAAAAAACCTCCGAGGCACAGAATTTATATAGATTTAGCCTCCACTCAGATTACTGGAAAAGTCTATTTGTGAGCAAGAAATTCTGTGCTTGCTATACATTTCCTGAAAACAGCAACCACTTAATACCCTAAATACAGGGGCGCCTGGGTGGCTCAGTGGGTTAAAGCCTCTGCCTTCGGCTCAGGTCATGATCCCAGGGTCCTGGGATCGAGCCCCGCATTGGGGTCTCTGCTCAGCAGGGAGCCTGCTTTCCCCTCTCTCTCTGCCTGCCTCTCTGCCTACTTGTGATCTCTCTCTGTCAAATAAATAAAAAATCTTAAAAAAAAAATACTCTAAATACACATCTGAATCAGAACGAAGGACGTCATCATCCTATGGAAGAGTTCCAGAAGCATTTCTTCGATAAATGAGACATAAATATTAACTATTGTTTCTTATCCCGGTTACTTCATTACCAAGTAACAGCCAGTAATCAAGGCTATCAAAGCGCTCAGGCTGACCTTCTAAACTGCTCCTGGACATAAGCAAGCACAGCAAGCAATGCATTTTAGGGCAATTACAGGCATAACTCAAGTATTTACAGGACACAGCATTGTAAGAGAACAATCTTTCTGGTATTTCTGAGGTAACAGTTAGATCCTGCCACAGTGGTGGCCCCTCAGTGGTGGGAAAAGACCAACTGCTCCTGAGGGTGGAAAATAATTTTGTAGTTCAAGCTAGTGAGGGATGGCATTTCTTCTTCCACTACATACAAAGTTGAATGAGCGTGCTACAACATTTTTTTTTCCCCATCATTTCCCTCATGACAATGTTGTGGTTACTTTAGCAGGGGGTGGAAAACAGATAAGTGTAATTGCTGAATCACAGGATGTATAGGATGTAAATATTTGCAGGGAATTAAAAACTATTTGCCTCTTTTGTTTCTTAAAAGGCACAGCTCAACAGCAAATGAGTAGGGATTTTTTTAAAAAGTAGACAAGATTTTAAGTGGCAAGAATATGAAATGGTTTATTGAATGTTGATTTTGTGGTCTGGTCTGATGTAATGTAGGAGGAAAAAAGCACAGTATTGCGGATTAGGAGAAATGTGTCATCAAATAACTAAAAATAACTTTCAAGAGAACACCCCCAGGTTATAAATGATCACAGTGTGTGGCACTGTCAATTATCTTCCCAAGCAGGGGCATCATCATTTGGGGGGATGTCTAACTGCCAAGTTGCTATTCTAATAAGCCGCAGGGTTTGCTTCATTCACCACCTGAAGGATGGGAGTTAAAATAGCCATGTCAGTAAACTCGCATCCAATAATGCCAATTTTTCTGTATGAATAGCTCTTCTTTTCCACTCTTATCTGGTCCACATGTAAAGATGTCCTGTGTCTCAATCTGTATTCCAAGTAACATTTTGATTACATTTAACTCATCAGCGGAATTTCTAACATTCTGATCTTTACTACCAGCAGAGATGGAAAAAGATTACACATTCTATATACGTAGAGCTTGTTGGGCTCGCGTGAGGTAGGAAAAAGAATTAAACAGTACTCTGATAACTCCTACAGCAAGGTTAAAACTTACACACTACAATTTAGATGTACAAAAACAGTCATTTATTATATTCTATGATGGACCTCGTTTTGCCCTTGATCCTCTATTTCTGTAATTAAAAATAAATTTTATATATATATGTATATTCCAGGCAAACAAAAAACCCTTAAATCTGATAATGAACGGTAACTTTTCTCTTGTGGTTATGAAGGCTCTCAGATTAATTCAATCTCTTAAAGGTAAATAATCATTTTGGAGTTCTTAACTTTTTGTACTCTTAGGAGTGTACCTAAGGACGTGCAATCTCATGAGCACAAGGAAAAGAGAACTCGCTAGCTCTGCTAGCCCTGCTGACTCTGACAAAGGAATAACTGGTTAAATCTTAGCATTGGTCTCTGTCCTTCTAGCACAGACATGTTGACCTGTCCGTGGATTATGGCACTAAAGTCTATGTCCTCAAGGTAGGCAAGAGTGACTGTTCCCATGAGGCTCAATAACCCCTTGCGCTAATTAGGCTCCAACATTTTGATTTTTGCTGGCAGCATAGATTCTCTGAGACTTCATGGCCTTTACTTGGGGCTCTTTGACTTTGCACTGGTTTCCTCACCCTGAACCATGGTAACTCTTTGGCAGTTAAGCCTAATTTTATTTAGTTATGCTTACTTTTTTTTTTTTTTTTTTTTAAGATTTGCTTTAGAGAGACAGAGAGTGGAGTGGAGGGGCAGAGCGAAGAGAGAAACCCAAGCTGACTCAACACTGAACATAGAAGCTCCATCCCAGGACCCTGAGATCACGACCTGACCCGAAACCAAGAGTCGGACACTTAACCAACAATTCCACCCAGGCGCCCCACAGTTATGCTTACTTTTAATTCTCAGCCACCTACTTTTTTCTTCACACAGTCATGCCTGGACATCCAGACCTTTTCCATGCCATGCATGGGCTACAGACCAGGCACTTGCTGCCCCAAGGCTATACATCTAGACCTTCCCTCTGCCTGTAGTGATCTAGCGCTCTGATGTTGTGGTGCATGAAGCCAAGGGAAGCAGAGCAGAAGCCTGGATCTTCTTTGATTTGCCCTCAATCAATCGAGAATCCCAATCAGAGTTTATCAGATTGCCTTTCCTTCTCCCCAACCCTCACTCAAGTGTCCCTGGACAGCATGTTCATCCTCACCTAAGTCACCTGATTTTTACAGCTCATTTCCTAATATCAGAGATGGAAGAGCTTTCTAATTCCATTTCTACCTGAAAAGAAATGGCCTTTAATATATATATATATATTTTTTTTTTTTAATTTTTTTTTTTTTTTCCCCCCACAGAATTAGAGAGCAAGGCTCTCTGCCTTGATTCCAAGTTCCATTCTTGGTATCAAAAAAGGAAGCTTTAGGATGTAGAAATCCTTCTGTTGTTTCCTCACAAAATCCTGACTTGGTAGATATTATCTTGCTCTGAACCAGAACCAGAACCAAAACCAAAACCAAAACCAGAAGAAAACCAAAAAAACCTTGAATTTCTAACTTCAAAGTGAGCATGACTTCATTCTTTATTATACTCACTGAAGCAATACAAGCACTTGATTCTTGCTTTGGCAGTTATGAGGCAACAAAATTTGGGGAAAACCTTTTTATTTTTATTTATTTATTTATTTTTAAGATTTTATTTACTTGAGAGAGAGAAAGCAAGAACAGCGGGTAGGGAGATGGGGAGAGGGAGAGAGAGAATCCTCAAGCAGACTCCCCACAGAGCAGGGAGACTGATGCGGGGCTCTATCCCAGGACCCTGAGATCATGACCTGAGCAGAAGGCAGACACTTAACCAACTGAGCCACTCAGGTGCCCCAGGGGGGAAAATCTTTTAAAAATCAGTTTAATAGCTACTTTTCAGTCACTGTTTCTATGCAGTGTATTTTGCAGTGCACTGACTTTTTGAAGTTCAAGCTCTAGGTTTCTTGAAAGATGTAAGGTCTTTACATTTACTGTAGTGTCTCCTCATAGAATAAATCTCAAGCTTAATTTTGAAAAAAAATCAGTTTAATGTCATAGTTCAACGTCATCAGTTTAATGTCATTTCAGTTACATTTCTTAGCCAAAAAATATCAGTAGCTGCCAATGCTTTTTGAACATGTACAAAGTTCCAGGACACTAAAGGCCTTTATAGGACCCTTCCAGGCTTCCCTCTCATTTCTGTGTGGGAGAAGAAGAGACTTAATGATTCAAAGCTAAGACACAGCCAATGAAGAGAAATTGCCAAAAGGTAGATTTTGTCCAATTCTAGTAGAACTAGGTTCTGAAATTAACACTTAAGGTAAATACTACATTTATAAACATTATCTGTGAAATTCCTTAAGTTACCTAGAAGGACATGTCAGTCTCTGAAAAAGTCAAAAAATATTATCTTTTAGTTAGCTCAATAACCAGGTTTTACTCCCCAATAACCAGGTTTTACTCCTGAAATATAACCAGGTTGTATGAAAAAGATCTCTCTTCAAACTCTTGATGATACTCACATTATAAACATGGGACCAATGGATCAATAAAACTATTCCTTCTCCTTTCTTCAAAGGATGCAGAGTTTAAGCTGCCTACGTTAAATCTGATTATGGTGCAAGGCCACTAGATGAAGGAATGTGGCCTGATAAATACTATAATTTGATAATGATATGGATGAGTGTGCTGATAGTGATCAGGTAATGATAATAAGAATGAATGACAATAACACTATTTGTATATCTCTGTGCTAGGCAGGTCATCTCATTTAATCCTTGCAACATCCCGAGGAGGTAGATACTATTATCATTCCTATTTGAAGAAAAGAAAACTGAAAGGTAATATTCAGAAAGATTGATATCTTACAGCCTTACGTAATCAGCCTAGAGGAGAGGCAAAACATGTTTTTTTAAAGTACCAGTAACCTTAGACCTATCATTTTCTGATTAAAAAAAAAAAAAAATCAGAAAAAGGATGGATTACCCTAAATAGCATAACATAAACATGAATATTTACATGAAAACTATTGCAAAAATATTTATTTCTGCTAGGAAAGAAAAAGAAACTAATTCTAGGATGCATTTGCTGTTACTAAAAAGCTGTATTATTCCCTTGCTTGGAATTCTAATATAAAACAATTCCTAAAATTTCTGGGTGCATTCAGAATTAAATAGGTATACTTTTTACTTGATGGATTTCTATTGTTTCCACATGTATACACCAATTAAAACAATTTCAGACTTAATTTGTTATAACATAACATTATTTTCAGTTTTGCAGAGCATGTTTTTAACATTAGACTTTGTCCCTCTATGCATGTTAATCTTCAAAAACACTTTCTAAATCAGCCCTTGCCTGATAAATATGTCCATTTGCTTTAGCTTTTTGACTCATGTTCCATAATAATTCTGATTTTTTTTTCTGAGCCATAAATTGGAGGCAAGGGAAGAATGAACCCAGTGGGTTTTCTTTCTTCTTTGTAAGTTTATACGAAGGTGAGGAGACATGTCTTTCATTAAGTAGATAGTAACTCCTTAAAGTTTTTGGAACCAGATGGACGAAATGATAACCTCTCTGTTGATTAGAATGTCTGATTCCTTCTAAGAGACCCTAAAGGAAGCCAATTAGCATTAGCAGATGTGTGTGTAGTAGAGAAGAGGAAGGAAAAGAGGGTAGTGGTAGCTTTTTGGGGGACCTGGATGGAAAAAAGACAGGATTGCTGGAGTAGGGCAGGGCTAAGGCTTTAGTTACAAAGTCAAAGGACACAGTGCAGGGTGCGGGGCGGTGGAGGGGAGGAAAGGGGAAGCATGGTCCCAGATCTGAGGGACAGGTGCTGAGTATGGGTTTAATGGGGATACCGTATGCCCAGGTGTCTGTCAGGGAATTTACGCTCAAGAGGTATGAGAAACCAGGAAAGCCCTTGGCTACCACATTGTCTTTTATTCTGAGACTGTACTCCACAATCAAGCATTGTAAGGATATTAGGTCAAAATAGGGCTCCGATATTCCTCAGGGCTAAGCCCAGCTCCCCCAATAATCCTGAGCACATCCCAGACCAGCACTGCTCAACACAAGGATAATGAGAGCCAGAGAGGTAAACTTTTATAGTAACTAATAAAGAAAAAAAAAAAAAAAAGATTAATTTTAGTATTATACTTTAGCCCAATGCCTAAAATATATTATCATTTCAACAATCAATATTTTAAAATATAAATGATCTATTTTACATTATTTTTCTTGTGCTAAGCTTTTGAAATTTGGTGTGTATATTATAGACTACAGCACATATTGTGTGGAAGCTAAATTTTTACTAAGAATATACAAACTGTACATAATTTTCAGAAAATTTACAGTTGAAAAAGTAGATTCACCTACCGACTTTCCAAACATCTTTAAATGCTTTCCAATAACTAAGGGAAGTAACAAAAAATCATTTTCTATTAATATTCACATCCACATGAACAAAACTAATTCATCATTCTTTAGAATAACTGCTTTGTCTTTGAAACAAAAGTGTATCAGTTTCTAACTATGTCTACCCAAATTAAGTACATTTGTTTAACTCTTGTTTCAGCTCAGTATTATTAACATCAAAGAAATTCATAAATTGAAAAGCAATTCTAAAAGCTTATCAATATCAACAGCGGTCCTCAAATTTTTCTCCTACTTTTTGCAGCCAATTTACATATTGGCAATTACAATTAAAATTCTCTTGTATATTGATTCACATTAAAAATGTGTAAAATCATTATTACTGATTTGAACTATGAACAGTTTCAGTTTTGACAAATTCTTGTACCTGTCTAGCTAGGTTGCAAATACTTCCTTTCCTTAGAGCTTCAAATTTTGCTTGCGTGTTTTGTTTTTTTATACGGTGTGATATAAGGGAGAAAACATAAATTCCACTGTCATTTTTCATCATTATTGTTTTTGTTTCAAAAAATCTTGATATGAAAGTAACAGCAGTACATCTTTATAAAATTCTCCCGTGACTCACCTAATGAGCACTAGCAAAGAACACAAGATTTAATGAATCCGTTGTCCTTTCTTTCAACAGTTCCCTAAACTAGCAATAGTTCATGAGCTGTGAATATATGTATATCCATGGCCTTTACATTTAAATTTGAATACTTTTAACAATTGCATTCATGACACTTCTAAGTTTCATGTAGTGAAGCAATAAGGAAAACATGAGTCTCTTGTTTTTAATATTCCAGAGTATTTGAATTTTTGACCTAATGTAACTAGAGTCTTTCATAACAGAAAGTGATTTTTTTTTTTTTAATTTATTTATTTGACAGAGAGAGATCACAAGTAGGCAGAGAGGCAGGCAGAAAGAGGGGGGAAGCAGGCTCCCCACCGAGCAGAGAGCCCGATGTGGGGCTCGATCCCAGGACCCCGAGATCATGACCCAAGCCGAAGGCAGAGGCTTTAACCGACTGAGCCACCCAGGTGCCCCCAGAAAGTGATTTTTTGAGACATATTTAAAATTCTTCTTAACCGAAGTAAGAATCCAAAATATCTACAACGCAACTTAATTTTCTAGGTCATGCGCTGCTAACAGTTTTTTCTGTGAACTTGAAGGCCTTTTGAGACAAAATGTAACTAAGGTATTAATTAAGCAACATCTCATACTGCATGACTCATCTTAAATCCTAAAGAAAATATTTCAATTTCTTGAATTTTCAATCAATTGATCCCTAATATTTTTAGGAAGACTTTTTGTTTTACTGGTAACTGTTTGACGGTTTCATTAAAGATCTTTAGCTTTTTATAAAATGCATTTTTTAATCTTTTTTGTGTAATTATCTAACAAAATTGCCATAATTGAAATAATGACTTGTTTTATCATCTATCTAAAAATGATTTTCTTTTTTGTGCAAGTATCCAAGCCATTTTATAGCTTGTCAAAATTATAAGCTCAGATCCTATTAAAAATTTTTAAATGTGTTAGACATTTAATTATCAAATTTACTCTGCATTTGCTAAAAATATCTCTGAACGTTGTCCATTTTATTATCTTTAAAAAAGTTTTTAGGGATGCCTCATTGGCTCAGTCACTTAAACAGCTGCCTTCGGTTCAGGTCATGATCCCGGCTATGGTCCTGGGATAGAGTCTGGAATTGGGCTCCCTGCTCAGAGGGAAGCCTGCTTCTCCGCCTGCCTGCTGATCCCCCTGCTTGTGCTCTTGCTCACTCTCTTGTGTGTGCTCTCTCTGTAGCAAATAAATAAAATCTAAAAAAATATAAAAAACGTTTTTACACAGCAAGCAAGCAGCCTTTTTGATTTGCCCAAAAAAGTGTAATTGCCTCTTATCATTATATTTTCACATATATACTTCCAGTTTTTTTTTCACTGTTCGCATCAAAAAAACAGCTTCTTCCTTTTCAATTATGCCTTTATTTTACATTTGAAAATTTGTCCACACGTATATTAATGCTAAAAATAAGATATTATCATCAAAGTATTTCAATTTAATTACAATTTACACAGATATCACTGTAACTCATGCTGCCTAAATAAAAAATTTGCATAAACATATTACAAAAATCACCCCAACTGAATCTATCCTTTGACACTAATTCGACTGGTGGTGTACATATTTGTAAGACCAAGGAAGATGTGCTATTCAACATATCCATTACAATGCAACAGTATCTATCTAATGTAATACCATGATTAAAGAGAAATGAGTCCTACCAAAATGATAAAACTGTGTTTAACAGAAAAATATTTTATACTGAAATTAATTAAAATCAAATCAAATCAAATATTCAGTTTCTGAGTCTCACCAGTTTCTCAGTAACACTTCTAAGTGCTCACTAGCTGCTGAGGGCTGATGGCTCCAACTGAGTAGCACAGCCCTAGAAATGGTGAAACGCACACTGTTATCTTTATTTGTCTGTATGGTGGAGATGATTCTCAATTCTCTCCCCACCTGCCACTGATTGCCTCCCACAGTGTGGAGCAGTTATCTTGATAGGACTGGATTCCAGAATAGTGGTTAGGTCATGTCTGCTCATCTGATGGCTGGGTACCAAGAGTTCCCATGGTTGGTGTGGCTTTGTCTCTTGGACTTTGCCCCTGTGTTTTCTGCTCTTCTGCTTCCAGAATAAAGTGATCCAGGACCTAGCCCCTTAATGCAGACCAGCCATCCTGAGCTCTCAGCTGCTCAGATAGCCTGAGGAGAATTTAGACTTATAAATAAACTCATTTATTTCACCATGCAAACCATTTTGCGGTCAGAAGAGGGCCCTAAAAGAAGGTAGAAGCTCCACTTGGTGCTTGAGCTCAGATCATCTGTGAATGTTGTCTTCCAGCAAGTTCCAAATGGGGCAAGTAGGTAGTCAACCCCAACAAAGGGGGGGAACTAGTTTATCGTGTTTGCCTCTTGTGACTATCTCCTTCTCAGGAACTTTATAGGGTTGGAGTGGTTAGGTTCAGCAATCCTAGATTTCCTAGCTAAATACCACTTGATTATAGCCCAATGCTACACATGTTTCTAATAATTACCATTTTACTTTAATCTTGAGTTACACTGTCATCTTTGTGATAATGACCCTGGAGAAAAAGGATGGAGTCTTTTTATCAACTAATAAATACAGGATACTTGGCGCAGGATTATATCTTTATCAAGACAATGATTCTGGTCTCTTTCCCGTCGTAGCTTGTGTGGAGTCAGCTCACAGGTCTGGGAGACCTGAAAATCGAGAGCTTCTTTGCACCTCTGCAGCTGTACCCGATGGCTCTGCAGCCATCACCATGTCACAAAATGAATATACTGAGTTACACCGGAAGCACTATGGCTATCCTTTGGATTACCATGAGAAAACGAGAAAGAAAGAAGGTCGAGAGGCTCATGAACATTCAAAGAAGGCAAAAAAGATGATTGGTCTGAAAGCTAAGCTCTACCGTAAACAGTGCCATGCTGAGAAAATACAAATGAAAGTGAGTATCAAGATGCATGAAAAGAGAAATGCCAAACAAAAGAATGATGAAAAGACTCCACAAGGAGCAGTACCTGCCTATCTACTGGACAGGGAGGGACAGTCCCAAGCTAAAGTACTTTCCAATATGATTAAACAAATATGAAAAGAGAAAGAGGAAAAATGGGACATTCCTTTACCCAAAGTTTGTGCCTAGGGAGAAACACAAGTATTAAAAGTTATTCGAACAGGAAGGAGAAAGAAGAAAGCATGGAAGAGGATGGTCACTAAAGTCTGCTTTATTGGAGATGGCTTTACTTGAAAACCACCTAAATATGAAAGATCCATTGGGCCAATGGGCTTATGTTTCAAAAAGGCCCATGTAACACATCCTGAATTGAAAGCCACCTTTTGCCTGCCAATACCTGGTGTAAAAAAGAAGCCTTCATCCCCACTATATACAACTTTGGGTGTTATTGCCAAAAGTATTAATTGAGGTGAATGTGAGTGAGTTGGGCCTGGTGACACAAGGAGGCAAAGTTATTTGGGGAAAATATGCCCAAGTTACCAACAATCTTGAAAATCATGGATGCGTAAATGCAGTCTGCTGGTTTGACAGCAGTTTCAGACAAGTATTCCTTATAATCACTGAAGACTACACACCAATTCAGGAAGACCACCATTATTATGGCAGTTCTGAATACTACTAAACAGCCTTACATATCTGCAGTCATCAAGAGACGTATTTATTCTATTGTGAAAAACACTAAAATAGACATTTATTAAAATAAAAAAGACAATGATATTAATCGTAGTGCAAATTTAAGGTTGATAGAAGGAATTAATGAGAATATTAATAGATAATATTCCACGCTTAAGCCAGAGTCAAAAAGGTCTCTTTAGGGGTCACATTTGATCTAAGAACATCTCATACCATTGTATGAGACTGTACAGTTTCTCATTCCACATCACCCTAAGGCCTATGGTTTAAACCCTCATGCTCCCAAAAATAATTAAGGGGCTCTGGGCCACCACTGCCACCTAGTGGTAATTAAAGAAACAGGTTGATCCAGAATTGATTCCCTATCATACCATTTCTTGTATACATTCCACTCTCTGCTGTCTTTCCATCCCCCGCCTTAGTTAATGTCCTCTATGCTAATTTTTATTACATACACTGAAGGAGGAAATCTGATATAGTGGCTGGCAGTTCACATCCAGAGCTAGACTTTCAAGGTTCACCTCTCTGCTTCACCCCCTCCAGCTAGGAGGCCTTCGACAAGTTGCTTAGTATTTTTGTCCCTCGATTGCCTCATTTGTAAAATGGAGTAATAATAACACTTACTTCTTAGAGTTGTTTTGAATACTTAATTATATAATTTAGGTAAAGTGCTAAAATTAAGAGCTGGCATACAGAAAATGATCAATAAATGCCAATAAATGGCAGCCGCTACCTACTCATATAGTTTTTAGTCCCTTCAAATTTCCCCTTTCTCTTCCTATTTTGGTTATTTTTCCATACCTCTCAAATCAACCTAAATCACATCTGATATATTGTTACAAGAAATGATTAGAGATATTACCATATAAAAGGAAAATAATGTATTTTGACATGAAATTAGACATGACTAACACAACTTGTGAATCTCTTGGCAATACTCAGAAGATCCATTTAGAGTCTCAGTTAAAATTTTTATATGCTTCCTATTTTATTCTGTTCGAGCTGCTATAACCAAGTACCGCAGACTGGTGGTGTATAAGCAACAAAAACTTATTTCTCACAGTCCGAGATCAAGGAGCTGGGAGATTCAGTGTTGGGGGAGAGCCTGCATCCTGGTTCATACACTGCTGTCCTTCTGCTATGCCCTCGGTGGTGACAGGGATGAGAGAGCTCTGTGGGCTCTCTTTTTTATAGGTGTACCAGTACTACTCATTGAGGGCCCCACTCTCATGACCTCAATACCCCTCATTGAGGCTCCACCTCCTTATGCCTTCATGCTGGGGGGGTAGGATTTCGACATATGAATTTGGGGGGAGATACAGACATTCAGCCACTAACACTTTTTAAACTTCCGCTTTTTAAAAATCACTTGTCAAAAAAACTTTTTTAAGTATTTTATTACAATTTCTTTTTTAAAGCCATATCAGTGATTTAAAATGATTTGAATTACACAAAACATTAATTGAATACTTTCTTGTAAAACCTTTAAACCAGAGATTATGCAAAACTTCTCCTTGGCTCCCACCTCCTCCAATTCTACAAATGGCCCCAGACATAAAGATTACCCCTTTCAGGTACTTCCTGTAGGTCTTTCTCACGCATTTTTCCATTGCCTCAAATATTTAGAAAATTCCTAACTGACCCTGAACACTTGTGTTCTGGTCATGGTATCCAATTCCCCAACCCTGTACTGGGGGGCTTACAAATGTCCCCAGGGGATGGATGGTAGGGATCTGTTGTCTACACTAACAAAAGAGCAGCCCAAGGCCCCTCTACCTTACTCCCTGGTCCTATCAAGAAGCTTCCTCTTTGGGGTGCCTGGGTGGCTCAGTGGGTTAAAGCCTCTGCCTTCAGCTCAGGTCATGATCTCAGGGTCCTGGGATCGAGCCCCGCATCGGGCTCTCTGCTCGGCAGGAAGCCTGCTTCCTCCTCTCTCTCTGCCTGCCTCTCTGCCTACTTGTGATCTCTCTCTGTCAAATAAATAAATAAATCTTTAAAAAAAAAAAAAAAGAAGAAGCTTCCTCTTCACCAGTAAGGACCCTGGTCTACCGGCTCCTTTCTCTTTGAACCTGTTTTCACTAGTCTTATGAGGAGAAAATTTGTCTCTTGACATTTTGGAGACTGAAGCAAAATCTTTCCATCTTAGACTTAGGTCAGCACTTTCTTTAAATTTCTGCTTCTGCTTCCCCATGGACTGAGTGCCCTCAGGGTTCAAACTAAGAGAAAAGAGAAATATAGAGAAACCAAAAAATTAATATGTTGACATGTTAATGTCACACATTTATTTATGCATATAAATATATATATGGTTTTACCCTGACTTACCATTTTTCCCACAAATATGACCACTGTGTAGATATTATTTTTTAGACTTTTATTTTTAATTTAACAATCCCCTTGACATAAATTTAAAAGTATTTATGGAGCACTACTACATCGAATAACTAATGAGTTCATGACTTAGGAAATAAGTACTCTAATGGTATTTTAAAAAATGTCTTTTTTACTATTTTGTAGTTCTAATGTGCCAAATTTAGCAAATTTTTTCAACTTTGCTATCTCTAAGCATGTGCACTTTCAAACTATTAACTTGCAAATGAACTTTATCAAAATAATCTACTCCTAAAGACGCAGCCTGTATTTATATTAGAATTTTTCTTAAACCTAACTATATTACTTATTCCCTCAAGAAATTAATTGCTTCTAAAACTTCTCTTGTGGTATGGCTCTAAAACAACAACAACAACAAAAAGACCCTTAGAATACACAATCATATTTTAAATCTTTCATAAGTGCCTTAAAATTTAACTTGATCTTTCTATGCAAAAATTTATATTAAAAAATTTTTAAAGTGTTTTTCCATTTTCTCTTGTGGTAAACTCTACGTAAAGATTTTTCCCATGCAGAATCATTCGCAAATCAAAGGACTATTTTGTCTAAATAAAAGTGGAATTAAAAGTGAAACTATATTATAGTTTATGAATCAATTAGGATATATACTTAATTCTTACTTCCTGTGCTCAGTGCTATGTACAGAGCAAGTAGCTGAAGAAAACTCATTATCATAGACAAATACTAAGAGGCAAATTTTAAGTTTTAAACAACATAAAAAGCTCACTACAATACCGTGTGTCTTTTGGTTAATTCACAGACCCATTTTTCTTTTGCCTAAAATGATTCCCACTTTTTTATTCACAATGTATACCTATGTAACTACTATTGACAGCTCTACAACTCTTGGACAAATCCTTTTGGAACAGTATTTGTAAATGACATACAAGTGCCTATTCGAAGTATGAACTTTTGTCAAACCAAAAAGTAAAAAGCTTTAGAAAATTTAATTCAACTGTATTTTAAAATATTTAAATATTTTTTAAAGAAAAGAGAAGTATGAATCAAGTCATCTTTTAAGTTGTACTGGGTTTGTACAGATGGAGTCAGGGAAGGAGATTTTAGGGTAGCAACTGCTATGCCGATAACAATAGTAAGTTGTGTTCTCTTTCTTGTTAACTTATCAGTACTTGACTATTTATTAGTTTTCTAACAAACTCGACATTGCATTCAAAATACAAAGTACAGTCAAAAGTTTGGATCCTTTGCATTTCACGAAAGTCTTCGATCATCAACCTGAAAAATATTTATATAGGACAGACTCACCAAAAACCTTACATACACAGCCCACGTCTTTGCTACAGACATGTCTTTGGCCTCGGAGCAGTGGAAGAGAACAAAGAATGAAAGAAAACAATAAATATGGTTTTCTGTTGCTCTGTCTTTATACTGTTGTAGCATTGAAAATACCACTGGACTTACAGTGGGCAAGAAAATTATTTTTAAGCTAGTCAGTAATTGGATATTCATTTAGGATATGAAATCATCCATTTTGTTGTTTTTTTTTTATTTTTATTTTTTATTCTTGGCACAGTTTGCACTTCGCCAGCATCTCCTGATGTGGTCTCAGGGTAAGCACTTTCATGATCTCATTTTTGCAATTACTATCTCTTGTTCCCAGGTAAGTGGTTAAAAAATGCATACTGTGCATTTGTGGATTTTTTGTCTCTCTCGAGGGCTAATTGGTTTGCATCCAGTTTTCTGTGGTTAGCTGCTGAACTTGGAAGCTGTCTTTTACCTCATGATTCATGGCATCCTTCTCACTATATCAGGTCCTAGAGCGACTGTTCTGGTGTGGTTGGGCATGTAATGATTTTCTCATCATTTCTGTTTTTGTCCCCTACTCTGCACCATTCTGGGTTCTTGCCAAGGTGAAAGGAAAAGTTTAAAATTAATGTAAAAGGTGTATCAACAATGTAAGCTGAAGGAGCAATGCCTGAAATCCAAATATTCACCACTTGGCTCTTCTGGAACTCTCAGATATCACATAAATGCAATGGTGTAAAGGATCTAGGTATACTCCCGTGGCTACTCTTGCCTATTTCCTTCCGGATTTCAACATAATTGTAAAATAATATAAGACTATGTATACCCAAGTACAATTGGTCTTTAATTTTGACATTAAATTGGTCACTATTTAGTTATAATACATACACACACACACAACTTTCTGCTGGGTACTATGGAAGATAAAATACTTATAAAAGATGAGAGTCTTCACAGAGGAACATGGTGGCAAGACCACAGGCATGTCTTTGATTGCTGGGCAGGGTCCCAGTCTCTGCCCTTCCTTTTCTAAAAAAAAAAGTCTGCATTGTAGGATAACTGGGGGGATTGAGTAACATTTGTGTAGCACCTAAACAGTGCCTTCAATATAAATATTACACCATTAGGTACTGTTAGATCATTACAGAGCATTCCACTGACAAGTACTGAACTTCATGGGCTAGACCATGTGAGCACAGACATTTTGAGTGCAGTGACTATCAAGAAAGCTTTCATGGCCTTTGGGCTGGGCTTTACCTGAAGAAAGTAGGGCCTAGGACAGAGGAGAACGAAAACAAAAGTAGAAGGTGGTTTATCAAGAGAAACCACGAAGACCCGCTTGACAGGGATGAGTGATGTGATGAGCAATGCCATGTGGGATTGTACAAGGTGAAGATGAAAACTGGAATGTGTTGAATTTTGTGTACTTGCCAGCGTAGTTTTTAAATCTTTGATATAAACTTAGAAACTCTTCAGAAAGCCTTTTCCTTTCTAAGGAAAGCCTAATGTGTTTAAACCAGAGACTCAATCCTAGGATCAGAGATAATTCCTACACATTTCGGTTGTCTGTGTCTGGACAACAGTTAAATTATTTCAAAAACTAGTCTGCTAAGGTGAGAACTATTTTAAAAGAACATTTAGCTATTTGAGAGCAACGGCCTTAAAAACACAGGAAAAAGGAAAAGCTGCTCTGAGGTAGGAGGAGGAGAATTACAGAGAAAGTGGGGTGCTGAATATTCATCATCATGATGATGCTGAATTTGCATTATCACAGTCGTGGAGCCTAAACAGAATGCAAGATCTATAATAACTAAGTCTGTGTGCTACTTTGCAGGGCTTTCTTTGTTCCTAATGTCCTACTTGCTTTCAAGTTCAGTTTTTTGTTCTTTTTTTTTTTTTTTTTAATATACCTTTATCCTCTCACAATCTCAGAAAGATTGAAATTTAAAAAATACATTTTTTTTTTAAATTTAGAAACATTAAAAAAAAGAAAAAGAAAGATTGAAATTAGTTACCTCTGCATACATCTTTTTAAATTTATATACAAATTAGATCTTATGGAGAAGATAACACCCAGTACCTTCTTGCTGTTTGGGCACTGCATGGCCTAGGGTTAGGGCTTGATTCACTGCTTACCCAAGGATAGACCAGTGCATACCTGGAAGTCTTCCACTAATTCAATGGCATACCTCACTAATGACTGGCTAGACAGGCTGGTGTTTCTTTAAAGCGCCAGCCATGTATACATCATTCTTTTCCTCTCTGAAACACAGAAACCCTTGTACAAACATGGGCCAAGTCCAAACTCCATGTGATGTGTGTCTTCTGTTATTCAAACATCCATTAGTTGGACAGAGTGGCCAAGAAGTCCTGGAAAATTATCCTACCCTCTACACATACTTACGTCAGTTCTCTCCAGAGTAGATCAATGCGCAATAAATGGCAAGTAGCAGCATAATAGAATATGACTCAAAAAATAATAAACCAGCTTACCTGCTCAAAGCTCTCTTTTCAACTGACCTGAAAAAAATCTGAAACTTCTGCCCACTTCTTACATGAAAGCATTAACTTAAAAAATACATAAAAATGTGTTATTTATGAGTATAATGTGTCACCCATAATGACTTTGGTAGGATGAGTGACTAAGGGAATGGGACAGAGGACAGGTTACTTTTGTCCAGACAGATGGAAACATGAGGATGTAGAGCATAATGAACTTTCCAGACACTCCAGAATAGACTTGCTGTACACTGCAGTCCCACAGATAAACAGGAAGCTCCTCAAAAACATTTGGATGGGAAAAGGATCAATAAAAATATATTGGGCTATTGAAATGATATGTATTTATTTTAAAAATTGTATGTGGAATATATTTATAAAATATTATTTTGTCACTCCCAAGCTAGTAATACTTTTGGATAAATCACTCTTACTTTGCACCGATCCACTGATATATGGACACCAAATACTGTAAGATCTTACTCAAGAAAAAAAGATCTTATTCAAGAACACACTTGAATATACTGTGAATACTGTTGACAATATATCCAATGTACTTTTAGATTTCTAAGTAACAATGCAAAAATTTGAAAAACTCAATCTCATAATATCTATCTTTAAGAATGCTTTTAGCTATTAAAGCTGTATGTTTATCCAGGTAAATTAGTATGATTGAGGTAATTATAAGATTTTACAAAAACTTATAATGGACTAATTGACCTATCAAGAGTATAGGTTTTCTTCACTTCCCTAAATACTCAATTGTTTTAAATAAAATAGGTAGTACAAGGAAACAGATTTAAGATAGAATGAAATATCCAAGGTTTTTTGGTCTATCTAAACATAAATGAATGCCATTTTATTTTATATTCAGAGGAAAAGAGTTTTTTACTTTCATCCATTTGCCCCAGAGAGTTTATGAAAGAGCTTTGTATTTTATTAATGAATGAATTACCAATAAATACCTATTCAGCGCATGACTCTTGCCAATCTTGAAGTAAGATATATACATTTAAGTCATTACAGGACATAAAGACATAAATATAAAAACCTGACCAAAGAGTAGGCTACAATAAACAATACTAAACACTACAAAAATAACAATGTTGCCAAAATACATTTCACTGAGGGTTCTATCATACCACAGTCAGAGACTTTGCCTACTTTAGGGTATAAAATATTTTTATGGATGCCAACCCACACTCACAGCTAACCACATCACTTAGTGTTCTCAAACATTGGGTCAAAGGAAACCAAGAAAAAAAATCTTTACTTCACTCATCATAAATCCCTACAGCTTTCACTAGGGCATTTTATTTGAAAAAAAAAAGGTAAGTGTGAAAGTACAGGTCCAACCCATCAGAGTTGGTTGGTGGAACTAGTCAGAATTTCAAATGAACTGTTTGACATCCCTCCAAAGTTGATGCTCCAAAACCAGACAAAACTGGACAAACTTAAAAATCCAAAGAAAGCACATGCAAATTAGAGGTTTTACCAAATGTTGTAAACTTAGCCAAAGAGTTTGCTGAAGGTTACATAACTTGTACCTTGTATTTTTCTCACCAAGTACTGAAAGAGTCTCTGGGACATCTCTTTTTCTCTTCCCTTATTAAGTTTAAAGGGAACGAGAGGTTTTCTGAGTGGAATGTGGTAAAGCTGACAATTTGCATTAGCTCTTGTGTTTAAACCTGATCAGTAACATTGTATGTGCTGACCTTAGGCCCCAATGTGCTGGAGTATACAAATTTGCTGCATACAAGGATTCCTGGAATCCCCATGAAAAGTCTGTGAAAGCTGTTAAAATCATTACGTTGTTCACTTTTTGTTTGATAACAAGCTGGCACTTCTTCTAGTGCACTTGTAACAGAGAATCATATGCCACATCCATATAACTTGACAAAATGACAAAGCTAGCTACTACCCAGCTTGAGTCTAAGCCATGCACATCTCTCCCTAAATTCTCTGAATGGCCTTTCCACTATTTTAGATCACTTCTATCTTGCATTATTAATAGTGGGGAGGGAACCCTGTGCAAATAACTGAAGAGAAATTGTCTAACAGATCTTTCAGACCATATATACCTTGTCTTACAGTCATAGAATTATTAGCTTTTAGGGCTAGAAAGGGCATTACTGACAACTTAGCCCAACCACCATATCTTGTTAAAATGAGATTGTTGAGGCCTAAAGATATTACTGACTTATCCAAATCAGTTAATTGAGGTACAGAAAATAATATTCATAACCACTGTCACAGTAAACGTTGATTAGCATTTTTCTGTTTTTCACTATTGCTGCAAATGCTTCACACACATTAACTAATGTAATTTTTTTTCAACATCTTTATGAGCACAGGTCTTGTCCCCATTTTACAGATGGGGACGCTGAGATGCAGAGATATTGAGTAAAGTGCTAATTGGTGGCAGATGTAAGGCTCACATTCAGGTTTATGATCCCAAAGAATGCTCCCGATATCTATAGTACAGTAAGGATTAGATTATCAAAGTTTCATGAAGATTTAATTGAATCTTAATTGTTCACAAAATGCAGAGAGAAGACTGCTCTAAATACGGACAAAACAACTGATCTCAAAGCAACGTGATTTAATAATGCATTATAAATATCACTTCTGCAGATTCAATTTTGTAAAGATTTTCAATTGACAAGTATGTCTGAACGAAACTGCTAGAAGCATGATGCAACTCTTGGCAATGGAGATGTGAAGATGATAATTGCCTTGGATACAATTAAGGTTACTTTGTTTTCCTAATAACTCAATGATTGTGTAGAAAAGACGTAACTGAGAAATTGAGAGAAAAATATGATACAGGGAAGGCTCATACAAAAAGTTGAGAAATGACACTAGTTATATATTCACATGGTACTATTTATATACTGACACCAAAAATATTAAGAACCAATAATATTTTCTACTCCATATGGTCTCAAGATGACCCTACTTTTGATGTAAAATCTTGATGTAACTATATTTTTCAGGATGCATCAGCTTATTTAGAAAAAAAAAAGCATTTCCCTTTTGAGAATTAAGTTTGAGAAAACATACTAAATTCAACCCAAAATACTGTTACTTGATATATATAATTTTTGTATATCTTGACTCAGAATGCCTTTCCCAGTGTACATTTAAATGTAATGTTTTAATCTGTTTTCTTGCTGGAAAGGCAGTGATTTTTCTTCCTCAGAGTGATATTTACTACCCTTTGGCTTGGTTCAATTTTACAGGAGATTCCAGTCAACTTTAATTTGTGCTATTTTAACATTTTACTACAGTTCTCACCCCTTTTGAGAAAG
Source organism: Potos flavus (assembly GCA_028534135.1). Lineage (NCBI taxonomy): Eukaryota > Metazoa > Chordata > Mammalia > Carnivora > Procyonidae > Potos > Potos flavus. Next base: position 71,301,864 of record CM052894.1, on the reverse strand, counting down.
AATTTATTCCTCCTTCAAAATTTATGGGATTCCTTTACAACTTCTGAAAGAAAAATTGGGCAGTTTGCAATTAATTCCCTAACAGATAGTTTATGAAATTAGTGCTGACTCTGTCCCTTCCTTTGCCGTGGTTTGTGAGGCCCTAAAATGTCATTTAAGAGGTGAGATTATAAGCACTTCCTCCTTCAGGAAAAAGCGAGAGGAAGTATAAAAGCCTCGGAGAATGGTTCTTCCGTCGGCATTGCGAGTGAAGCGGGCGCGTCCCCCATGAGTTGTGTTCTCTCAAAATAGGCGGCGGGCAGCTTGCTAGGTTCTAAATTCGAATGTGGTCTCGCGAAGGTGAGTCGGTTCACATCCGGAGGAATCTTCTGGAAGCTCCTTACCCTACCTGCCACTCACTCCCAGGGGCGCGCCGCTGAGCAGCAGGGCTCCTTGTCAGGGGGAGCCCTCAGCCACCCACAGTGCTCCACAGGGACGACTCGTAACAGTGTGACAGAAAGACGTCCACCGGAAGGCAGGAGGCTCTGCCATGTTGCATTTCCCCCGCCCCACCCCAGCCTCAGTTTCCTCAGGGAAGAACACCTACCTGCCCCAGGGCGCGCGCAGCAGCCAGGGCCCGTCCCCGCCTCTCAGCTCTGCCTCCGCTCTTCCACAGCCTTGGGGGGCTGCGGCACTCCTAAAAACGGAGGACGGTGGGCATTCCCAGCCCCTCCATGGGTTCACTGTCTGTGCTTTCAGTCAGCAGCCCCTTCGGCTCTCCCAGATCCTCGTCCAGGGGTTTGGAAGACCACCGACCCCCCTTCTGACCTCACATCAGAGGTCAGCGGTAGCGTATCCTGCGTCACCACGCCTGCGCCACCACGCTTGCGTCACTCACCTCACTTAAGAGGTCAGACGTAGTGCATCCCACGTCACTACGCCTACGTCACCACGCCTGCGTCTCTCGCCTCACCTCAGAGGTCCGCAGCAGGCTGTGTCACTCGCCCCACCTCAGAGGTCAGTAGTAACTTATCCTTGTGTCACCATGCCTGCCTTATTCACCTCCCGACAGAAGTCAGCAGCATTCCAAGGCTGCTTCGCATCGCCTGCGGCCTTCACCTTATGGCAGAGGTCAGTAATAGCCAATCCCTACCTCGAATGCCCACGCACCTCGCCTCACCTCACGTGGGCGTTTTATCATTTCCCGCCACTTTATCATTCCCTCCATGCACAGAAGCGTGAGTGCAGTGCAGTAAGACGCTTTGAGAGGGAGTGACTGCACTCCATCACTTCTATTCCAGTATGTTGTTGTATTAGTAGTTATTGTCGTGAATCACTTACTGTACCTGATTGCTAAATCACACTTCTCCGGGTGGCTGTATAGAAGCAAACGCCACCTACAGGGCTCCCTATTATCCGTGGTTTCAGGCGTCCCTGGGGGTTCTTGGAGCTTACTCCCATGGATAAGGAGGGATTACTTGGGCCAAATTATTTAAAGATCCCTTACAACTCATACAGTTCTCTAAGAAACTTTTGAAAGTGTAGGGCAGAAATGGACAATAAAATTATAAAACGAAATATATATGACCCAAAAAAAAAAGATATTAAAGCTAGCAACGAATCATTCTTGATTTTTTTTTCTTGCTTTTCAGATTTAAAACTCTGAAAAAGTTGTAAAATTTTAAAAGATTTAAAAGTCTGAAAAACCTAAGTTGTGATAACCAGTGATAACTGGTTTCAGAGGTGATCTCTATGCAATGAAGGGAAAAAGGGGGAAAAAGAAAACAAAACCATGACATGACCCCTGGACCATAAACAGAGGGACTCTTTGAATGTAGGAATCATCAAGCATTTACAAGAATCCCACCCCCGTTCTTTCCAAAGCAGTCCCCATTGATTCGTTTCAACTCTCTGAGCCCAGACTTGAATTTGGAACTGCAAAATGTTAATCACCCCACTAACCGTTTACCTAGTTCACCTTACCACCCCTTTCAGAAGTAATTAATTTCACCTTTTCTGAGTTACCTGAGGCTCATACAGGTGACTCTTACCCAAGACCAACCCTTGGCAGGTGGTGTAGACCATCCCTGAGTAATTCTGTCTGCCTCCAAGGCCTGTGCTCCTGACCATTGCTTGTATTCTCCCCAGAATAAGAACAAGAGAACTTGGAAGAATATAAATCCAAACCAAACCAAACATTTCTTTTATTCATTTCATACAAAGTCCTTGCCCCTTGCCAGGCAGTGTTCCAAATGGAGGGGCTGCAGTGCTTAATAACACAGAGATCTAGTATATGTGCTTGTGGGGAGATAATAGGATCAGCAAATAAAATACTAAGTATATAGATTTAAAAAAAATAAAGCAAGGAAGGTCACCATAGGGGACTATCTCTGAGAGAGTTAGGCAGGGATCTCAGGAGGAGGTAATAGTTCAGTGAGGAAGAACTGAATGAAGGGAAGGGGGAAGGGAAGAGCACTGAACACAGGGGGAGTGTCGGTGTACAGATCCCCAGCTGGGAAGCCTGCATAGTGGCGGAGACACTGGTGTAGAGCGATCAGGTGAGAGTAGGGGAAACAGACTCAGAGCCATGAAGGGGTTGAGGAGAGCAGGTGGAGTAGAGTTTCCTAGGGCATGATAAAGACTCCGTATTTTGATCAAGTCAGGAAGTGACTGGAGGGCTTTGTGTCATCTGGGCTGTGTGTTGACTAAAATTGTTGAATTGTTGACTCTTTTTCTGGGAAGAAAGAATTAGAAATATATAAGTCTAATCTCCTTAGAATAACTATAGGAAGCATGCTGTTATGTACTGAATATCATGCCCCTGCCCCCCTCAACCCTGCCCCCCCAAAAAAAAATTAATACTGTGAGATCTTAACCCCCAGTACTCCAGAATGTGACTATGTTTGGAGATAGGGCCTTTAAACAGATGATTAAGTTAAAATGGAGCCAGTAGAGTGGGCCCTAATCCACTATGGCTGGTGTCCTTAGAAGGAGAGATTAAGGCACACACAGAGACACCAGATGGGAGCCCACAGAGGCCACAGGGAGAAGGTGGCCCTCTGCAAGCCAAGGAGAAGGCCTCAGAAGAAAGCATACCCACTGACACCTTCGTCTTGGCTCTCTAGACCCCAGAACTGTGAGAAAAGCCCCCAGGTCTGTGGTGTCTTTTAACAGAGAACTAATAAACTAATACAAATGCCTTAGTAAATCCCATGATCAAATGCACATTTTCTTGGGGGGGAATGAGCCCACTAGGACCACAAAAACAACAGCAAAAGTACTTTCTCTTCCTATTCTTCCCCTGATAAAGATAAATATACTTCAAATATATTCTTTAATATAAATATTTGGGCAGAGTATATCCTACCTCACTCAGTGTGGCAATCAGAGACATACTCAGGTCTTCAGCTTATTTTACATATGCATAATCTTAAAATGAACTGCTTCACCTTAATATTGCCAATAAAGCCTATCTCTAAGGGGGCTATTGTAAACTACCAGAGTTTTTCTTTACCATTTTCTTACATACTCTCTAAGGAAAATGCTGATTTCTAGATTTTTTCATAATGATTGACTTTCGTTTACTTGCATATGTTTTCAAAAGTGCTGGAGTTGAGTTTGGCCAAAGTAGAAATTCTCTTGAAATAATTTAGAATTTTAAAAAATTATTCATCTTATTACATAAACTTTTTTTTTTTTTAAGATTTTTTATTTATTTATTTGACAGAGAGAGGGAGATCACAAGTAGGCAGAGAGGCAGGCAGAGAGAGAGGAGGAACCAGGCTCCCCGCTGAGCAGAGAGCCTGATGCTGGGCTCGATCCCAGGACCCCGAGATCATGACCTGAGCCAAAGGTAGAGGCTTAACCCACTGAGCCACCTAGGCGCCCCAAACGTAGATAAACTTAATTGTCCTCAAAATCTCCTCTTTGTTGTGAAGACTTAGTATTAAGGCTGAATATAAATTGGGTAAATACTGCCATAGCTTTTCTCTGAAAAAAACAAAGAAAAGGAAGAAAAGAAGGGAAGAAAAAAAAATGCAGACAAACCAAATGCATGAAGAATCTCGGTGGTTGAGGTTGTTGAGGGAGGAAGGTGAATATGGAAATCTGTCTTTTTAGGTTCCTCACTTATACTCCAACACACACACACCCCCACACAAGCAAGGATGCCCACATGCCCACCACATGGGGTTGCCAAATAAAATACAGGACACCTGATTAAGTTTGAATTCAGGTAGACAACAAAAAATTGTTTAGTATACATATATCCCAAATATTGGCTGTATTTTTATTTGCTGAATCTGGCAACACTACCTCTGCAGTCATCCCCTCATGGTGTGTGGAACTGGCTTGTTCAATCTCGAAAGAGATGATTGTTCAGTTTTCTGGAATTTTGCAGCCTGGTTGACATCAAGTTGGTAGCTTGAAATTGGCTAAGATAAGAATATTAACACCACAGAAACTGGCAAAATTTAAACAACAGGGCTTTTCTACTTGGAGGGCTGGTTGTTGAGCAGATACCAGAACACCATTGCTTCCCCTAAGAGTAGGCTGCTCAGAGCATCATCTGAAACTATTTCTTTACAGGAATAAGGATCGCTCACAATTGCAAAACACTTTGCAGTTTACAAAACTGTCTCACATCTTTTACTTCACTGAGCCCTTACAATAACCTTGTGTTTGTTTTTAGTTAGGAGATGGGGGGAAAAAGTTTCAGGGAAATAAAATAATTGAGGTAAGCAATAGGTTAAGAACCAATGCAGTGAAAGAAGGAAGGACAGATGGAGTTAGGAAAAGTGTAAAATGACCTCCCAAGTGACTTATTGTAGCGAGAGCTGGTTGTAAACACCTAAACCAAGGGATTGAACAGGGCCATCCAGACATTCGGTCATTCCTGATGTAATGCAACATGAAATATACAATGTCACTGATGACCTATTCTTGTCAAAATGTTACCCTGGTTAATCAAGCTGTAGACCTAAATTTCAATTTATAGAAAGTACAAGAGATAGGGGGACATTTTACACCCCACAATGAGGAGGCAATTAAACAAATTCAGAATATGGAACATTTTATGGATAAAATGGCCTAGACTTTTTTTTTTTTTTTAAAGAATGTCATTAAAAAAATGGGTGTGTAGAGGGAACTATTTGCTAAGAGAAACTGAAAAGATGGCAGCACATACAGTGTATGAGCTTAGGTTGAATTCTTTAGATAAAAACAAGAGCTCAAAAAGACATCCTTGGCATACATGGGGAAATCTGAGTATGGACTGAATATTAGATGCTAGCCGGGATGTTCATTTTCTTAGGCATGCTAATGGTATTACACTTACATAACAGGTGGTTGAAGAATTTAAAGGTGAAAGTATTAACGCTGTCTGAGATTTATTTTCAAATATTTCAGAAAACACATGTGTGTGTATTCATATAAAGATATCAAACAAATGTAGCAGAATGTTAATTTTAAATATGTGCGGTATGAATACAGTTTCCATTGTACTCGTGTTTCAACTCTTCTGGTTGTTTGAAAAAATTTGTAATAAAAAGTTGAGGATATAAAAGAAAAACAACAGCATTGGATATTGAACAGGCTCAAAGATAGCAAACACTGGTGCAAAAGGAGAAGCAGTGGTTATAAAGGAAAGAGAGATTGCTAAAAGCTTTGTGAGGACTGGCCGGTAGGCACTAGATTGGCCACTAGAGACAAACCAGAGTGATATTTATTTATTTTTTCTCTTTGCTGGGTATATGATATATCCTTATAAAATAAACAAAAACTTTCTAAAGTCATCCAGAATTTTAAACAGGTTCAAGGTCCTTGCTTACCCATTGATCATCTAGAAGATAGGAAGCTCATGAGATTAAATTCAGTTGTAAGAATGCAAGAAATATAAATTCCTTGATATTTCTCAAACAACCTGATTTCTATTTCAGCTTCCCTTTGTTCTTTTTCTCCCCAAGTTGCATGTATATTCCAGGAGCTCTTGAAATAGCAGTCAGGTCTCCATCAGAAGAGGCTGACCATTGGTTCTTCACCCTTCACTGAGATGTACATAATCTGTTCCTGGTTCTCCGCCTGCAGTAGTTGTTCCTTCGACATTCCTCACCCTCATCCATAGGCCTTCCCTTGTACAACTGTCTTCTAGTTATTTCCCCGCTCCCCCTGAGGGCACAGGGCACATGATGGTGCTCTACCTTATGACCCTGTGGGGCCTCTGGATGTATAATAGAGCTAGATAAGGCTATGTTCCCCAGTGACCTATCTACTCATTTCTGTCTTACACCCCAGGGTCATGCTGGTTAAAGCCACAACTCTGGGACCTCTATCTTGTTTGCATAAGATTTAGGTCCCCTGTTGTGAATTATTTTATTTCCCCTCACCACTTGGTGGCCTTCATGAAATGCAGGGCACAGGTCCTTTCTCAGGGATATGACCTGATCTAAACTCTCTCGGATTTTCTTCCTCTTCTTCTCCACCCTCCCCCAGCTGGGGAAAGCTTTATCTCCTTTTGGAGATAAGACAAAATCATTTGGACTGCTTAGAGTATCCTCCCAAATCTTTTGTTTATGCTCCAAGTTCTAGACTTTTAAAACTCAGAAATAAATAATTACTCTTGTTCTCTGGATTCTACTGGGTCATCGCTTCCCTGAGGTTAAGTGTAGTCAAACCCAAATGCTACCTTAGATGAAGGAGGACAACATAACAGGCATATGGGAAAACTAAGCCTTTTGTTTTTTGTTTTGTTTTGTTTTGTTTTGTTTTTTTAAATTGTTCTTTCCTGTAGATTTATGGGTATTTTATTTTATTTTTTTTAAAGATTTTATTTATTCATGAGAGAAAGAGAGAAGCATGGGGAGAAGCAGGCTCCCCACTGAGCAAGGAGCCCAATGCCAGACTTGATCTTGATGCATGATCACCGCCTGAGCTGAAGGCAGACGCTTAACTGACTGAGCCACCCAGGCGCCCCTAAGCCCCTTTGTTTTAAATATCAACACAATATCCACTGCATTTATAGAAACACTAACATTTACTTACCCATAATTCTGCCAGAGTATCATCCTCCAACAAACATTTTATAATTCAGAGTATGCTAATTCTTTCTAATCACTTTTGATATCAGGCTTTTGTGTGGAAACAAAATGAATTCTCTAACAGAGGGCAATCCAATGCAAATATAATGCAAAGTATATATGAAATTTTAAATTTTCTGGTAGCTACATTAAAAAAGTAAGAAGAAACAAGTGTAATTCATGTGATAATTGTTTCAATTATCCAATTGTTTCAATTTGAATACGTCCAAAATATTATCATTTCAACACGTAATCAATATTTTACTTTTTTTCACACTAAATCTTTGAAACCCAGTGTATATTTTATATTTACAGTATGTATCCACCTGCGTTTAGCCACATTCCAAGTGCTAAATATGGTAGCTGATGTATTGGATGGTGTGACTCTACATTGTTTTTCAGTATATAACAAAATATCAGAAACTTCAAAAGTGAATATTATTTATTTTTAAGTGGATTAAAGGCTTCCTGATGTTTGTAATATTTTCTTCATTTGACTCGTGGGAGCAAACAAATGGTAATAAAAATATCTGTATATCACACATAGAAACCATAATCCTCTGTCTTGGAAAATTATGCTTTTAGGTTTATGCAATTTATTTCTTATTATTTTTGTGTTTTTTCCATATTATGTATGGTTTGTTAGTAGTGATAAATAACAATTGTAACTAGAGTCTGTAAATACATAGGTTCATTGTTAATCAGATGATGGAACTTCCTGGAAGAGAACACTAGGTAGGGGAAGAGACAGAAAATCTCAAGAGTAAGAGAAGCTGAAGATATTTTGAAAAACTGGATTTTAAAAATTTTGACTAGTGTTTCCTGATGACACTTAGCTGCAGGGAAGGATCAGTGATAACTTACAAAAACTGGAAGAAAGCCTAGCAACTAGGAAGATTCAAGTGAAAGTTTCAGCATTCAAAAAGGAAATTAAATATGTAAGGAAACATGGCATCGCCATTTTTAATGTAGTGGAGACACCATCTGTGGGGATACAAGTGAAAGGCTCTCTGGATACATGCATCCCTAATGCTCCCATAGTGTTTCCCATATGTCTTAGGAACGTAACATTTTTATATGAAAGAACACAGCAGAAGTGCAACTTGTTGAAACCTGACACAACAGTGAGATACTAAGTAACTAGAACATAGGTTACATGAGTGGAATTCTTTATATGCATTGATCAAAAGCCAAAAGTATGACACTCAACGTAATAATTTTTCCCACATTTGATTTACATTACAGTCATTCTCAACATAATGGTCCCCACAAAATTCTGGAATTCGTGCCTTTTGCAAATATCCTGTGTTCTGCATCTATCAGTTTTTAAGTTCCTGGATAGTTATGGTGATCTCTTCCATTGGCACTGATATTTGATGACCAGGCCATTCTTATAAATATAGCCAACGTCTAAATAGTTCCTCAAACACAATTACTTTATAACTAAAATGGTGGCTTGGCAGTCATATGGTATGCAGCTAGCAATTACACTGGGAACCAGCAGGTCAGTTTAGTCCTTTCTAAAACCTCTAGGTTGTTCAGTCATTTGTAAAGAGTTGATATGATTAGTTATATAAAATTGTAGTCATTCACAATTTTTTAATCCAGCACTATATAAAACTCCTATACCTAATGCATCAAATATTATAAATTATAAATTTGAGGGCACCTGAGTGGCTCAGTTGGTTAAGCATCTGCCTTCATCTTAGGTCATGATCCCAGCTTCCTGGGATCGAGTCCTACATCGGGTGCCTTGCTTAGTGGGGAGTCTGCTTCTCCCTATGCCCCTGCTCATATGTGTGTGCATGCACGTGCTTTCTCTCTCTCGCTCACTCTGTCTCTCAAATAGATAAGATCTTTAAAAAAAATTATAAATTTGAGCCAAAAGCTTCTTGTCTTAAAGTGGTATAGGAAATTACTTTTAAGAGGACCTGGCTGGCTCAGTTGCTAAAGCGTGCAATTTTTGATTTCAGGGTCGTGAGTGTAAGTCCCAGGTTGGGTGTGGAGCCTACTTAAAAAAAAAAAAAATGTGTGCGTTTGTGTGTGTGTGTATAGAGGGAGAGAGAGAGAGAGAGAGAGAGAGAATTAATTTTATTAGTAAAGGAATTGCTTGAAGTAGGTGAGAAATATTTTTCTATGAACTGAGATCATAACAAAATTGGGGAAAATTTGATTCCATTTAACTTGGGCAGGATTCTAACAATCTGGACAAATTGCCCAGGGAGTTTTTTAAAGATATAAAAGGGGGAAAAATCCTATAGGAATCCAACATTCTTTTTCTAAGAGTTGCTGTAATTTAATCTCATTTAGTAAAAGAACACATCTGTGACTCTTTCCCAGTAAGGGATCTCATAAAATTTGGAAAATATCATTTGAAGTTATGCTCTAACTTTCTAAGAACAGTCTTTTAAGAAAGCATAATGAAGGCTTTAGATTTCAGGGCATAAATATAGTCTGAAATGGTTACTAAGGTATATTTGTAGAGTTATTATTTCCTTTAAAGAACTCATGTAGCTGCCTAAGATTTATCAAAGTGATGGATAACAAGAAAATAATCTGTGGTCTTAATTACTAAGTTCCCAAACTATAAAGAATGATACTAGGATCAGAGGGTAAAATTGCAGCTTTGATCACATGGAATAATCATCACAGAATCTTTACTGTCACACAAATGCATCTCTATGAGGCAAATGATGGGTTTGTTTTGCTTTTTATTTTTTTGTTTTGTTTACATAATACACAACAAGACATTGCTTAGGGTTTGTTAAGATAATTAAAAGCCCAAGCTAATGTTTAACTACAGTAGTATTGATAAGTACTCTGTACTTAAAAATAATCAGCAGGACCAATAGATGATATCTGAGGTATCTCCCTTGTGAAGTTCTACAGTCTGTGAAGATTTTTCAAATTTGGAAGAGGAATGAAGTTTTCATTTCAGCTTAGGAAAGTCTTGTGTTTTTGAAATCAATATCTGTAGCTTTAACTCTGAGCCAGTAAGTCTCGAATCTGTACCTAGAGCTCAAGTTTCTCCCTTTGAAGGCACAGATACATAGACCCAACTCATCTCTGAACACCTACACCTGGTTCTCCCAAAAGCACCTCAAACTAAACATGTCTAAAATGGGCGACATTGTTATCTATCCTTATCCTCATCTCGTTGTGTTACTTATCCTGGTAGATGATGCCACCACTCCCTCAGTCTCCCAGGGCAAAAACAACTGGAGATATTTTAAATGGCTCTTTATCATCCACATTCAGTGTTTTCAAAAGTTATGTAACAAAATAGTGGTCAGTGGGGAATTGAAATCATTTCCTGTGTCTGTAAGTAATCAATAGAGCAAGGCATTATGGTGAGGACCACTTGTACTTTCTTTAGGTAAGACCCTCAGTTATTCCTAAGTACAAGAGAAGCTACTTTGGTCGTCTTTATCAGCTAGAGGCACAAGAACGATCTGGGAAAAGAAAAAGGTCATCATTTTCTGGGACAGGCAGAGCTTGGATAATGGTAATCCTCCCATTCAATTCTCATTTCTCTCTATAAAAGAGAATATTCAACGCTTCTGTCCCTCTCCTACAAGATTACAGGTGTCAAAACCTCCTTTTCCATGTCACACTGAGTGGGGAGGACTGGTAAACATTCTTGCCTGAAAGTGTTGAGCCATCAAACTGGTGGACCCGATTGGTATTGGGTGTGAAGAAGGGGTCAAGAGAGAACAGGGCAGCTGAGACAGGGAGCACTGGGATGCAGTCTGTGTTACCCATACAAGGATGTGTGAGTCTACATTTCCCTAGTTTAAACTGGAGACTGAGGCTTATGTCATACTTCGGCTCCATCACCACCACCCCACAAAGGGCCAGGGGCATTCCGCCTTTTAGGGATCCTTGTCAGCAGGAAAAGCTATGGGATGAATAGATCTCCTATTGGGAATCTTGGAGGGAAGGAGGAACTGCCTAATCACCAAGCCAGGTCTCCCAGGTCAGAAGACCCCAAGCGATAGCCTTGTAACATCCTCTAGATAAAAACAAATGTACCCACAAAAGAGGACCGGTACTTGGAAGTCTGTCTGTAGATAATTTTGCCCTGAAAAGTAGTGGCCAAGACAAGGAGGAAAGTGTGCCTGTCAGTTGCAACTTGTGTTGTTCAGGTAAGCCAGTGCCACCCCTCCCCAACACTCCGTCTTGGTAGGTGGAGGCTTGGGGGTATGAGAGGAGGAAAAGTAGAGGGAGGGAAACAAAAAGAACCAACCAAGACCCCCTTCCCATAAGTCTCATGTGTACTAAGGGAGGAGAATTTTGAATAGCAGAAAAAGCTTTTTTAAGAACACTAGTGACCGGGGCGCTTGGGTGGCTAAGTGGGTTAAAGCCTCTGCCTTCAGCTCAGGTCATGATTCCAGAGTCCTGGGATCGAGCCCCGCATTGGGCTCTCTGCTCAGCAGGGAGCCTGCTTCCCTCTCTGCCTGCTTGTGATCTCTCTCTGTCAAATAAATAAATAAAATCTTTAAAAAAAAAAAAAAACACTGGTGACCAAAATATTATAAAAGTATACTGAGATGTTATGAAAAGAGTCTGCTTCTCAGAAGAAAAAGAAAGTCTATAATTAGAAGCAGTTTGGGAAAGATAAAACTGTCCCATGTTTAACATCAGTATGAGCAGAGACTTCTCAATCAAATCAATGCATGAATATCCAAGCTCCTAAATATTTTCTAGATCTACTCTTAGCGTTCTTGTCCTGTTATGACTACCATAGGCCAAGTTCTGCATGATCACCTCTGACCCTGGCTGTTACACTAGTTCCTTTTTCTTCCTTCCAGGCTGCAGTCTTTCCTCAACTTTTGCAGCACCTTTTTTCTCTATCTTTTCTCACTTACAAACCTGATTGTCACTCTTCAATAGCTCTCATTTGCAGCAAATCAAGTTTTATTCATTTTGGATGACATTCAAGCTATTTGATGATCTGGCTTCCTGCTTACCCATTCATCTTTATCTGTTGCTCAAAATGTATACGCATGAAAACCTGAACTGCTGAGAAGCTGGGCATGAACATTCCTTTCTCTCTTGGCGTATACGCATTTGTGTGGACTTTTTCTCGTTGCTTGAAATGCCAGAAAGTTCTGCTAGGTAATTCACCAGTTTTCAAGAATGACCTGAATGCTAACTAGCCATGAAGACTTCTCCCATTTTTGCAGGCTGACTCAAATATCCTTCTCGTGGGTTCCCTCTGAACTCTGTACACATCATTAAAACTCCTTCATTGATTGATTGCAATTGTTTGCTATTGCACAATAGTAAAAATTAACTAGACTTGTTTCATAAAGATTCACAATAGGACTTTCTCTTAGCTCGTAATATTAGAAAAAGACATGCTTCTCCTGAATAATGTGTTGGACTTTAACGTAAGGACAGCTAATACCATACCTGTCTTTAGAGGATTAGAATACCCTAGGTGCTAGGGCACCTAGCAAATACTAGTGGGTTAATTTATTTTTCTTGAATGAATAAATAAATGATAATATATCTTTCTTGATTTGGTCACTGGGAAACTCAAAACTAAATTTATGGCCCATTTTTAGCAATCACAGAGGACTTCATGGCATGGGATTAGTGTATTAACCTTAATTTTGGTTTTACCTTTTATTTTTTATATGTTTTTGTTCTTCGTTATATGTATCACCTCATCGGTTTTTCTTTTTAGAATGTACACATGCCTCATTTTCCTTCTGAAAGCAAAATAGGGTATAATCATAAGTTGTGATTATACACTCATTATTTAATGAAAAAAAGAATGGATGTAAATACAAACCAACAAAGTTTTGGCAGAGTTTTGTAAAAAAAATATTGAATTTAGTTTGCTTGTAGACATAGTTACAGCAGAAAACAAGAAAGCTTACCAATCATTTTTTAATTCACTTTCACTGTTCCACATGTCTAAAGTTACATAGTCTAAACTGTAGATATGATTGCTTCTTTAAAAAAGTTGGAGCTGATTTCATCAGACTTTCAGCAAAATATGTTTCAGTGACAGGCGTGAAATGATCAGAAAGATTGTATCACCCTAGTTTTACTATACCAGATAGGTTTTTCCATAAGCACATCCTTGACGAATATCTAAATTACAATGAACTTTTCTATTTTGAATTTCCCCTGTGATAAAGGAGATATTTGTAACGGAGGAACTATTCCAGACTCCCTATGTGTAGTTCTGGTTAGGTTATCTCTATCTTCCATTCCTCAGCCCTTAGAGAGGAAAATGTTTGCTAATACCTAAGGGAGAGAAAGTGTGTGCTTTAGGAGAAAAACGAACAGATCCCACGCCATGATTCTTAGTGCTATTTTTATGTATATATGTATACACACACACACACACACACACACACACACACGTACATACACGTATGTATATAACTGAAGTATAGACACACAATGTTACATTAGTTTCAGATGTATGGCATAGTGATTCAACATCTCTATAGATTATACTGTGCTCACCACTCAAGTAGTTGTAGATTATGTGTTACTTGACTCCTGATGAAAAAGAAAAGTTAAATTATAATATTATTGAGGTTTCTAGTATGAAAAGACACGTGGGCATGATTCAACCGAAATGTACTTATGTGTCATATGACATTTAATTTCTCAACGCATAGGATAATGACACAAATGAGGTGACTGAATGGTTGGGGACTTCCCTGAGGGCTTCCTAATTATGGCTGAAACAATGGGTTAGGGACCGTGGGATGAGAGGTAGCCCAGAATAAAGAAACAGTTATAAGCCAGGTATGGATTTGAAACCATCGCCACCCACTAGCAACATGGCCTTGGCAAGTTACTTACCCTGAGGATCTGTAAGGTGATAATTACACCTACCTCTTAGTGTTGTGAGAATAAATAGAATTGTATATCAGAGATAGAGTACATGCTAAATGTTTTTCAATATATCAACGGATAATTGATTAGTGAAAAGTTCTAGCATGGCTTTTAATGAAGATTACATGGATTAATATAAATTATTATCTAGCACCTAAGTACTGATAAATGTTAAGTAATATTATTATTATTAAGCCTGTAAACAATAATTATTAAGGTCTCTAACTAAACATAGCTGTTGTTATTATTATTATTTTACCAAGTTTGAATTTCAGTTTTTAGCTCCTACTTACTTGTTATACTGATTAGAAATTAAAATTATCCAGCCTGTCCGGAGCAAAACAATCTCTCTTCAAAGTGAGAGCCTAAAAGAGGCAAGTCTTTTGTGCTTTCCTCTCTGACCTAGCAAACCTACTTGTATTCCACATCTTGCCTGTTCTTTCCTTGCTTGTTTTTCTAGCGTCCTATACAGTACTTCATGAAAAACTGCCCATGAACATGGCTACTTTGCAAAACTTGTCTCCCTAATTGGAGCCAGCAATACCCCGTGCTCCCCTTCTGCTGGCCAAGGGCTATTTCCTTGCTTTAGAAGAGATTTGACACTGCCATTTCCAATTGACAAACCCACATGTCACTGTCACCGACCTGGTTTTGATCTTTGAAGCACCCTTCCTAAACTGGTATCCTTGCTTTTAAGGAAGGGAGACCTGGTGCCTCCATCACATATTATTAACCTGAGGAGAAACACAAATCCTGCCGTGACAGATGTGGCTTGTGACATAAGCATGCTGTTGTCTCCAAGAGTCCGGTATAGACACACAGTCTGATGGCGATAGCCCCGCCTGCTCATTGGCATGGCATGCACAGGAAACTATCTGGACAAAGGGCTGAATCTGTTTCAAATTAGGCAAGCAGAAATACAGTAAGATTGCACTGTGATTAAATAACTGAAAACTATTTATCAGCTCTATAAGTTGTCACACCGTCTGTCACATAAATGAGACAGTAAAACAGATTTGGCCCATAACACAGTCTGATGAAATGCAAACTGAATCAGATGATTCCTCTTTAGATGCCTTGTTTTTATTACCTTTGTGGAATGAACTTCCTACTTTTAGTAGTCACTCATCAAGACTCAGGTCTTGTTGTGAGGTCCTTGTGTTTTTGCTCTTTCATTTTCTGAAATTGTATTTTAGGAAGCATGGCTTGAAGACTGTACCAAAAAGTCTGTCGTCTTTCCATTCATTTTAAGAATCAATGAAACCTTAATAATAGCTACCATTTGTTGAGGAATTGTTAGGTACCAGCCTAAATGTTGACTTTTTTTTTTCCCCCATCACATGTACTTTTGAGAGTTTTAAATAGGTTTTTTTAATCCTTACTTCAGGGATGCAAAAGCTTTGCCTAAGAGAAATTAAATAATGTACTCAAGGTCACATGAAACTTGAGTGAAAGCTCTGAAATTTAGACTCCAAAGACTACTTTGCATCACCTACTCTTCATTTGGACCCAGTTCAACTTAAAAAAAAAAATCATGAGGACCATCAGCCAAATGCTGTGAGGAATTCAGAGTAAGGATACAGCAGATTCAGGTTGGTAGGTGCAATTGATAAGGCAGGCTAGGGAGACAGGGCATAACTATTAAAACTGAAGTAAGTTCAGTTCCTACTGGACTGCATCAAGCCAGTAAAATATAACTAAGTCATACAAAATGTAACTATGAAAGCCCTATGGAGAAATTCTAGAATTGTGCCACACAAGGAGCTGTGGATATAGCCTGTACCTTAATGACATTTTTGGGAAACAGATTTTCAGCTTACTTCAGATAACTTCTATTCTGATCTTACAGCCTGAACTAGAGCATAGGTAATTTTCCCAACGTTTTGAGATATATACACATACAGAGCCAGTTATCAATTTGTTGCCTCTTGGCTCCAAATCTGCCCTTCTTTGCCTTGTAATCCCTCTCTCCTTTGCCAGCTGGCACAGTGCCCTATTGGGAGCTTCTGGATGTGGGGCATACTGCAGGAGGAAGGGCTGTCTCTTTCCCGCTCTGGTTCTGTATCTCTCACTCCAACTGTTCAGCTGCCAGTGGACGGCTTTTGTGCCAGCAGGTGGATGGGCAGGCAGCTCCCCTGCCACTGGTGTGATGGGGTTCCATAGTGCACCCTCTTCCGAACAGTGTCGCCAGTACAGCCATGGGCATCTTTCCAGGGAGTCTCGCCAGCTTCTCAGCAAGCATGTCTGGTACCTGCAGTGTGCAGTTTCCTTCTTCACAGCATTTGCCTGCAGTACTCAACACACTCTACCATGCAGTGGGCACAGCCACACTCTCTTCAGAGAAGTCTGGATCCCAGCCTTGGGCAGGGAAGGTGAGGGGCAGTTCTTCCCAGTTTCTTCCTTGAGTTCTTCCCAGTTCCTCCCAGTTTCTTCCTTGGGTTCCCTCTCAGCCCTGGAGCTTGAAGCTCTTGTCTCTTATCCCTCCACTTCCTTTATCTTGACAGCCTAAAGACAACCTCCTCCAGAAATCCCTTCAGGCCTCCTAACATCATTACCTCTGTCCTCTCAAGTTTCTCTAACGATTTATTTAAACCTCTCAAATTCTTCTTGGCTCTTTCTCTCTTTTATTGTATTTTAGGTGTAGTAGATATGGGTTTTTTCACACCACTCAGAGTATGAATGAGACCGTACTGTTTACTTCTCACATTAAATTAGAATTATATTCTAGAAACACAGAACAGGTCTAGATTAGTAAGAAGTCCAGAATCATATTCTTGATGCCACCTGCTTTCCAACCTAGATCATCCAGGAAAATGAGTCCAGAAAATAGGTCCTGAGTCTTCCCCTCTCAAGAGGGGACAAGTTAGTGCTTACCCTTTGTACAGAGTAAGTAAGCAAAACCTTACCAGCAGCAAAAACAGGGCATAGCAAGATGAGGAAAGTTCACTTTTTTTTTTTCATATTTTTTTCATCTGAAGATATAGAATAAAAGGTATTTGAATTTTAGCACACATACAAGTTTTATATTTTATGGTTTAGTGTTGACTCTGATTTACATATGGGGTAAGCAGATGAGAGTTTCTTAAACTTTTCAGAGCTCTGAACCCCTCAAAGACCTGCCCAGGAAGAACACTGGCATCTCAGTCTGCCTCTGACATCACCTGCTGAGTTGTTGGTGTCTTCCTTCCTCTGCCGATTGCTCTTTTTTCATGCTGAGTTCCTGCCTGGGCCAGCCTGGTCTTTGGAAGGAGGGTGGCTTTGAGCATGATTTCATTCTCTCATTACCAGCTTGGTTATGACTCACCCTTTTGCTCAGGTTCCTGAGGCCAGAGCTCTAATGCCACTCCATCTGGGTACCCACACAGCCATCCTTATCTGAGGCCTTTCCACATCACAGCCTGTGAATCCAAGTCAGACCAAATACTCACCTCCACAGAACCTGCAAACTATGTCTCCCATCTCCTGAGAGATCATCCAACACAAAGGGTTCCTTCTACACTCTGATGATTCATTTGCAAAGCCTGATGGTCATTAGAAAGGACTGAAAGGGAGCCTCCCTCCCTTCTGGGAGAATGAGTCACTGCCCCATTCCTTCCAATCAAGTCATTCTTTCCAAGGATGATTGTAGAACCTCTTGCAGCAGTAACAAAACATACACATACACACACATCCACACCCACCCCTGAATGATCATCTCGATATTTTTTCTGACATCTTACCTTTTCTACTAGACTCAAAATTCCAAATGTGCACTCAGTGGCTAATTTATTTCTGTCCTTCCTGCAATACATAAAGTAATATTTTTGTATGTGGTAAGTGAATGAGGTGTTGTTGATTGAGAGAGTGAATGAACTGCATTATTTTTAATTCCAAGAAATTAGGTTGATTAGCATAAATCACATAATTAACATTTTCATTTAAAAATAATGTATCATTGAGAGTAATAGAAAAGGAACTCAGAAATTGCTTTCCTAATTAGAGACTAGTTATAATAATCAACCATTCGAAAAACATTTATTAGGCACCTCCGATGTGCTTGGAAATATGTTAGTTTCTAGGGTCACAAAAGTAAGTAAAATGCCAGTTCTCAAGGAGTTCGTTGTCTAAGGAGGAAAGCCAGCACATACACAAATATTTATTTTTCAATGTAGTGAGGTCAATAACGGTGAATAGAAAGTACTGGGGATGCAGAGAACAGTTATGTGGCACCCTGTAATTTCCCCAATATAACACTGGGTGCGCTCTAGGGTAGCGTAACCACCAGCTAGCTGAATCGTTGCCCTCCTGAAAAGACTGTAAGCTTGTCAAGGTATATGGCTGTGTTTACTATGTTTGCTACAGTCTCCAGGTAGCTGGCAGAGAGTCTGGCACATGCTGGGCACTAAGGAATCCTTTGCATGAATGAATGAATGAATGAATGATGCTATCACGGCTACTACTACCGCTAGCTGGGGAGGTCAAGGGAGTATTTTGCTTTGAGAGATCAGACACTGGTGTTAGATGGACTTGATTTTAATCTTCGCTTTGCTACTTCCTCACTGGGTGGCTTAAGGTCCTGGCTTTCTATGTCTTTGTTTTTATATCTGTGAAATGAGAGTCAATACTGTAAGTCATAGCCTTATTGTGAGGGTTAGACAAACCAGGAAACATGATCACTCAGCACACTGCCTACTAAGAGTAATTATGGTAAATATTACTGTTTCCTGTATTTTATCTTTGTGTTACTTATAACAAAAGTGGAGAACAATAGTGGCAATATTTCTTCTCAATGTAAATCTGGTAATAGTGCTTCACATTTGTTGAAAGTCGGGAAGAAGGAATCCCTGAGCCCTCCCTTGAAATTCTAGTAATTAGTAGTCCTAATGTACTAATAATTTTCACAATTTGAGATTCAAAGGCTATGTCCTTATTCAAACCTTGTGTATAAGGTGATGATGGCAAATAATTGACAGAGCACTGGTTTCAAAGACTAAAATGATTCTCATTTCATATTGGAAACCTTAAAAAATGTGAATTTTTCCTTTATCCTGACAATTTTTCTTTCAGGGATTTATCCTAAGAATCAATCACAGAATATATGCAATGATTTCAATACAAGTTTGTTTATGTCAGTGATATTTAGAGTAAAATTGGGAATCCAAATATCCAATTAATGAGAAGTGGTTAAATTATGACTTAAAGTAATAAAGGAACACTCTAATACCATTAAATATAATAGTGACAGGAAATGGTGCTTAATATATTAATCAAGCAGGCATGAAACCGTATATTCAGTAAACACACATAAATGTTAATGTGTCAATGTTTATAAGTATCCCTTTATTTATATGTGTGTGTGTGTGTATATATACACACACACAAATACATACATGACAAAGTATATAATCAAGATATTAACAGTTGGTATTTTCTTTAATGGGAGTAAAACCATTTTCTGGTGTCCTTTTCATGATTAACTTATAGATACTTGAGATAAATATCACTTTAAAAAATGACATAGCACTGCTTCCAATTTTATCACTCCAAAGAATTAAAGGCTTTCTTTAGGGACTTCAAAATAATTTTTTCCTGGGGCGCCTGGGTAGCTCAGTTAGGCGTCTGCCTTTGGCTCAGGTCATGATCCCAGGGTCCTGGGATCCAGCCCCACATCGGGCTCCCTGCTCAGCGGGGAGCCTGCTTCTCCCTCTCGCTCTGCCTGCCTCTCCCCCTGCTTGTGCTCTCTCTCAATCTGACAAATAAAATCTTTAAAACAAAAAAAACAAATTTTTTTCTTTGGAAGTGCCATTTTAAAAAGGCTTAATTGGGTAAATAAAAATTAGGGCAAAATTGATGACCAATATATTTGTATCCATTTGAACACCCATTACTATAAAAATTTGTAAGAATATGATAATTATTAAGAAAGTCGTTTTATTTCTAAATGCTTTAGAATTGAAATTTATATAGAGAGAGCTGATTTGGTAATTCTGCATTTTTATGGAGCAGCAAAACTTAACTGCTACTCAGCTCCCATCTTGATGGTTAATACGTTTCTTTTATAATATAAAGGTATATAAGATAAAAGGCATATATGGCTGTATTGTAGTTCTGTTTGGTTGTCAAATAAACATCTATGGTAGGAAGAGTAATGCCCACCACCAAACATCCACACCCTAGTTTCCAGAACCAGGGCACATGTTACCTTCCATGGGAAAGGGGAATTAAAACTGTAGATGGAAACTAAGTTGCCAATCAGCTGCCCTTAAAACAGGGAGATTATCCTGGATCCTCTGGAAGGAAAAAGTCCAGTATAATTACAAGTATCCTTCTAACGAAGAGATAAAAGACTCAGGGAGGTACAGTCCAAGAAGGACTTAGCCCACCTGGGCTTCAAAGGTGGAGGAAGGGGCCCCAAGCCAAGGAACGTGGGCAGCCTCTAGAAGTAGGACAAGTCAAGGAAACAGATTCCCCCTAGAGCCTCCAGAAGGAACACCATCTTGCTGACACCTTGATTTTAGCCCAGTGAGACCCATGTCACCTTTTAATTGTAAGATAATAAATTTATGTTGTTTTAAGCTACTAAGATTGTGGTACCTAGTGACAGCAGTAATAGAAAATAATGCAGTATTTCAAAATTAACAAAGCTAAAATCATATCTTTGATCTTTCTTTCACCTGCTGCTCCTCTGGTCTTTCTCACTCAGGAAATGCACCTGCTGTCCTCCAGCCACAAGGCTGTGAATCGTGGAGCCATCCTGCCTTCTTTCTTCTCACATCCCATCTGCAGGAATTCCGGTCCAATTGACCTTCTAAAAATATCCAGAGTTGAAACAGGTTTCACCTTTTCCACCTCTACTGGGTTGGTTATAACCATTACTTCCTCAAAGATTGCAGAACCGATTCTGGTCTCACTGCCTCCACCGGCCCCATCATAGACGCTTGCTCGCACTGCAGTCAGAATGATCTCTTGGTGCCGCTCTGCACAGATTCTTCCTGTGCCTTTCCACCTTAATGGAATAAAGCAGTTTCCACCATGGCTTACCATGGTTTGTGTGACGTGGCACCAGAAACTTCCTACTCTCATCTTTCACCTCTTCACCCTTTCTCTCAAAGCATGTCCTGCTGAAGTACTTTCTCTCCCTGGTGCAACGCTCTGCCCAGATATCCCGCTGCAGGACTGGTTCCACTCTTCCTTCTGATTTTCCTGGATGTCCCATCTAAAGTAGCCTTCCTCTTTCCCTAGCACTCAGTGTCTCCTTGTCCTATTTTATGTTTTTCTTGGTACTTAGCACCATTTTACCTACTATACTATTTATGTCCCCATTTGAATGCAGTTGAGAATAGAGATGTAATTCTTTTTCTCTTTCTCTCTTTTCTTTCTTTCTTTTTTGCAACTGTTCGCTAATATACCTTCCTCATCCAGATTAGTGTCTGAGTCCTAGAAGGTGCTCAGCAGATATTTGTTGACAAAAGGAGTAACTGATGTTTAAGTCTCCATGATGTTGTTCATTTGCTCAGGACATAGTCTTCAGTCAACTGCTTTATGAAACTCAAAGCAATTACATTAGACACACTAGGTGTACAGATTATTTTCATTCATGGAAGGACATCATGGCAATCATAGCAGACATTTAAAATCTAGCCACAAAAACAAGTCCAAGGTTCAAATTATGTCAAAGCATAGACTCTGTGATCAGGCTGTCTGGAGTCAAAGCTGTATTATCTTGGGTAAATTACTTTACTTCCCTGTGCCTCATTTCTCATCTATAAAATAAGAATAATTGTAGCAGTCTACTTTATAATGTGTTGTTATAAGTATTAAACAAGCTAGAATTTGTATAATGCTTAGAATGGTGTCTGACATGTGATTAAGTTCTACTGGATAGTTTTGCTAACAAACCCTCCTATTCCATTTACATATTTATTTCAGAATGTAGTGAAAAAGAGAAAATTTCCTGAGTTCTTTTTTATGAAGCGTAACACTGAAATTAAACCTGATAAAGCTACATACTGAAGATCAAGCCATAGAATAATTACATTTTTGAAAATAACTGTAAAAATAACATAGATAAAATATTAATGAATAGTTTAGCAGTGTATTTAAGGTATGTTACAGAATAGGAAAGAGTGATTCAAATGTGGAAAACAAGAATGATTAAATAGTATAGGAGAAAAAATATTATCTTATTATCTTAATTGATGATGAGGGGGAAGTTTGACGAAATTCAATTTCCATCCTTAAATGATGGGGAAAAACATTTAACAGTTTCTAATTACTTTTTCCTTCAAATTACCTGACACATACGCCACATTTTATTCTAAAAACCAGACTAGAAATAGGGACCATATCAGTTGGAAACATTGATTTAACATAATAAAAATACAATAATATTTTTGTTAACTTTAAGCAGTATTCAACCAGCACTATTACACAATTCTAGAAACAAACAGTACTGTTTATTTATATAGTAAATATTATCATTACTGCGTAAGAATTAGGGTAGTTTTTTACTGAAATTATATTGCAATGCCTAAGATAAGGATTTGGGTGCAATATAATCAAATCAATTTCTTTGATTGTTCTTATAATCAAATTAATTCTTTCATAGTGTTTTTTATTTTTTGCTTCATCCTTGCTACTGGAAAGGTCTTAGTCATGGTTGAAGATTAAGTTTAACTTAATTTTGCTGTGATGATTGAAAATCACTCAGCATTATTATTTTTAATTATTTTAATTAAGTCTATTTTCCTAAATTATAGAAGTTACACATGCTTCTTTAGGACAATTTAACAAGAAAGGAAATGTTGAACTGCCCCAAGTTCACTTCTCCATTTCTATTCCATGGCCATTCTCCATGCGGACTGCCTATCCAGAGACCTCTCTGATGAAACATGAATTTTATGTAGTCCACCTGCCTAAGAGAAAACTAACCCCTCCCCAGGCCCTTGGAGTCTGCATAATTGGTGTAAGGAAGGGTTTCCAAATCTTCAGTCTCAGGGTCCTCTTTACACTCCTCAAATTAATAAGCTTTCCAAAGAGTTTTTGTTCATCTAGGTCATATCTGTTGATAAAGACCATTTTAGAAATTGAAGCAGAAATTTAAAAAAAATTATCAATTATTTTAAAATAGCAATAATTAAAAAAACCAAAAAAATAAAATAGCAATAATAAACCCCATTATATATTAACAAAAATAATTTATTTTTGTGAAAAATGGGTCTCAAGGGACCCCCAGAGGTCTCCTAACTGCCCTTTGAAAATTGCTGGTCTAAGGTAATTTATCTATTTGATGACTGAGGGGCTTAAAAACAAAATCAGCATTTGGCATTCCCACTGGATTTGGGTCATAAATGGCACCATTACCTAACTCAGGCCAGTGAATCTCGAGAAGGATTTCACTTAGGTCTTCTGAGAAATTGGTTTTCCCTGTCATGGTAAAGCTGGCAGAAAATGTCATCTATCAGGGCGCCTGGGTGGCTCAGTCAGTTAAGTGTTTAACTTCAGCTCAGGTCATGATCTCAGAGTCCTGGGCTCAAGGCCCGCATCTGGCTCTGTGCTCGGCCAGAAGTCTGCTTGTCCCTCTCCCTCTGCCTGCTTGTGCTCTCTCTCTCTCAAATAAATAAAATCTTTTAAAAAGTAAAAGAAAATGCCGTCTCTTCTCTCTCTCTCTCTCTCTCTCTCTCGGTTGTTGTGACATGCTAAGGATGGCCATAGTTCCCAGTCTGCTTGGGAGTATTCTGGTTCGTGCCTGTTGTCCTGGAGTGAGTATTAATAGCACCATTTTCTACTCTCCAAAGTTCACCTATTTAAGTGATGAAATAGACACCTACGCGTGGGGAAAGGAGATAAAGAATTACAACAGCTATTTTGCCAGTATGAAGAAAGCAGAAAGAAGACAGAATTAGTCCTCAAAACCTTCAGAGAGAGCAGCCAAAAAAATCAGAGAGTACAGCGAGAGAGACACTGCCCCAAAATCACCCCAGGGCTTGATTTCTAGAACAGATTCCTTTCTAATCTCTTTTCTGTTTCAAAATAAATTTAAATTGAGATTGCTAAAACTTGCTGCTGAAGGCAACCTAACTATGTGCTTTTGTCACCTAACGTGACAGCGGGTAGTGGTTTGGTGTGGATTCTGCCACCTTTCCCCATGGTCCTATAAGCATGCACTTACACGTCACCTGATAGGGTTTTGGTTAAAGTTTGGTTTTATAAGAATGGAATTACTATATGCATGTTAAAAAATAATTTAATACAAATGTCCAAACCCTCTGGGTCTGTAGATACATATCTGACACCTTTTTCATAATTCATAGAATTTCATCACAGAAATGTACCACCCTTTTTCCCCCTGTTCTTGGTCATATAGATTGTTTCCAGGTTCTGCCACTTTTAATAATATTTAAATGATGACTTTAATACACGCATCCTTTGTACTGTTGCTTTTATTGATAAAAGATTCCTATATCTTCGACTTCTCGATCAAAGGGAAGATGAGGATTATTATTCTTACAGGTGATGGAAAGCTTTTAGATGGAGAAGCTATGTAATAAAGACCCCCAGGACATATTAGAAGGAGCAGTGATCTAAAGTCAGTGTACTTCTTCCTCTGAGGATAAAGTTGGTGAAGGAAAGAGGTTTGGGATCTCTTTAATTGCCATCCCCAGTTTTACCCGATATTTTGGAAGGAGAGTATGGATGGGGAATAAAGAGGGATATAGCCCCTTCATTTCAGGAATGATTTTTCTCCCTTGGCATGTCGAGGAAATCACACAATTGATCAGTGTCTGTATGAAATATACACTACTCAATTAATTACATATATATCATATTTTATTTAAAATGACAATGGACATTTTTGTCCATATCTAGAAAAGTTATTTTAGAAATCATGATAGTAGGTAGAAGATTAAACTCCTGAAAGCTGTTTTCCTTAATTATGAGACATTAAAGAAGACATAAGTTTAATAGTGCCTCATTCAAGGCACAAAACTAATTTCTTTTAAGGCTCTGATGTTGTGAACCCATATAACCATGTATAAATGAGCAAAAGGAAGTAATAAACAGAATATTAGATTGTTTTTCTATTATTATTCATGCAAAAAAATACTATGTTCTGGATTTTATAGCAATGTCCACTTTATAAAATAAATGATTTTAAAGCTTTCTTTCTCTTTAGTTCTCTCTTTGTGGCCCCTGCAGTATGGAGTAAGGGTTGTGGGAATCAGGTAGAAGAAATTGGAAATAGAGGTTATACTTACAATAAATATTCACCAATTTCTTTCACTATTTTCTAATTAAAGGGTTTAAGCAGTATGCACAATCGCCAATTCATTCATTAGTCACAGCGTTCCAACACTTCAGAGTTTCCAATCTATAGATTTTGAGGGGGTATAAAATCATAGAGAAATTATTTTTTAAGTTATCTTTTAAATTGAGATATAATTGACGTATTACATTAGTTTCAGATGTACAACATAACGATTTAACATTTTTATATATTTCAAAATGATCATTGCAATAAATCTAGTTAACATTTATTACCATATAGTTACATTTTTTTTCTGGTGATGAGAGCTTTTAAGATCTATTGTCTTAGCACCTTTAAACATACATTATTATTAACTATATTTACATTACATCTCCATGCTATATTTGCATTACATCTCCAGGACTCATTTGTTTTATAACTGGAGTTTTATAACTTTTGACCCCCTTCACCCATTTAGCGCATCCCCTTATCACTTGCAAACACCAATCTGCTCTATCTATAATTTTTTTTGGATTCGACATATAACACAGTGTAATAGACAAGCATAGTTATGTGTATATTATTGCTTTTTACACAGATGATAGTCTAGTACTGGAAACATCATGCTTTTTCATACTTAACATTGTGTCATAGAGTTCCAGTCCGATTCCAATCCACATGTACATATAAATCATAGTTTTTAATTAATGTATTTATCTTACTATTTTAATTTTTTAAATTTTATTTAGATTCAATTAATTAATATATCCTTTATTATTAGATTCAGAGGTAGAGTTCAGTGATTCATCAGTTGTATATCAACACCCAGTGCTCATTACATCATGTGTCCTCCTTAATGCCCATCACCCAGTTACCCCATCCCCTCTCCCACCTCCCCTCCAGCAACCCTCAGTTTGTTTCCTATGATTAAGAGTCTCTTATGTTTTGTCTCCCTCTTTGATTTTGTCTTGTTTTATTTTTTCCTCTCTTCCCCTGTAATCCTCTGTTTTTTTTCTTAAATTCCACGTATGAGTGAAATCATGGTATTTGTCTTTCTCTGATTGACTTATTTGCTTAGCATAATACCTTCTAGTTCCAGCCACATTGTTGCAAATGGTAAGATTTCTTTTTTTGATGACTGAGTAATATTCCATTGAATATACATACTACATCATCATTATCCATTCATCTGCCAGTGGACATCTGGGTTCTTTCCATAGTTTGGCTATTGTGGGCATTGCTGCTATAAACATTGAGGTGCTGGGGCCCCTTCAGATCACCACTTATTTATCTTTGGGGTATATACCCAGTAGTGCAATTGTTGTGTCATAGGATAGCTCTATTTTTAACTTCTTGAGGAACCTCCATACTGTTTTCCAGAGTGGCTGCACCAGCTTGCATTCCCACTAACAGTCTAAGAGGGTTCCTCTTTCTCTGCGTTCCCACCAACACCTTTTGTTTTCTGACTTGTTAATTTTAGATATTCTGATTGGTGTGAGGTGGTATCTCATTGTGGTTTTGATCTGCGTTATCTTTTTTAAATTTTAATTCCAGTATAGTTAACATACAGGGTTATATTAGTTTCAGGTGTTCAGTGTAGTGTAGTGCACTCCTTCATCCCCATCACCTATTTCACCCAACCCCCAACCCCCTCCCCTCTGGTAACCATCAGTTTGTTCTCTAGTTAACAATCTGTTTCTTGGTTTCTTTTTTTTTTTTTTTCCTTTGCTTATTTGTTTTATTTCTTATATTCCACCCATGAGTGAAATCATATGGTATTTGTCTCTGAATGACTTATTTTGCTTGGTATAATACTCTCTAGCTCCATCTATGCCATTGAAAATGGCAAGATTTCATTATTTTTTATGGCTGAATAATATTCCACCATATATATACATATATGTATATATGTGTATATATCTATATACCACCTCTTCTTTATCCATTCATCTATTATTACATACTTGGGATGCTTCCATTCTTGGCTATTGTAAGTTATGCTGCAATAAACATAGGGGGGCATATATCTTTTGGAATTAGTATTTTCATATTATTTGGGTAAATACCCAGTAGTGGAATTACTGGATCATTAGGCAAGTCTATTTTTAATATTTTTAAGAACCTCCATACTGTTTTCCACAGTGACTGCACCAGTTTGCATTCCCATCAACACAACAAGAGGGTTCCTTTTTTTCCACATCCTCACCAACACTTGTTATTTCTTGTGTTTTTGATTTTAGCTGTTCTGAGTGGTATGAGGTGATATCTCATTGTGGTTTTGATTTGCATTTCCCTAATGATAAGTGATGTCGAGCATCTTTTCATGTGTCTTTTGGCCATCTGGATGTCTTCTTTGAATAATTGTCTGTTCATGTCTTCTGTCCATTTTTAAGTTAAATCACTCATTTTTGGGGTGTTGGGTTATATAAGTTCTTTATATATTTTACGTTTTAACCCTTTATCAGATATGTCACTTGCAAATATCTTCTCCCATTCAGCAGGTTGCCATTTAGTTTTGTTGATTGTTTCCTTCACTGTGCAGAAGCTTTTTATTTTGATGAAGTCTCAATGTTCTATTTTTGCTTTTGTTTTCCTTGCCTCAGGAGGTATGTCTAGGAAAATGTTGCCATGGCCAGTGTCAGAGATATTACTGCCTGTGCTCTCTTCTAGGATTTTTATGGTTTCAGGTCTCACATTTAGGTCTTTAATCCATTTCGAATTTATTTTTGTATATGGTATTAGAATGTGGTTCAATTTCATTCTTCTGCATGTGGCTGTCCAATTTTCCCAGCACCATTTGTTGAAGAGGTTGTCTTTTTCCCATCGGATAGTCTTCCTGCTTTGCCAAAGATTAATTGATCATATAATCATAGTTTATTTCTGGGTTTTCAATTCTGTTCCATTGGTTTATGTGTCTGTTTTTGTGCCAGTACCATACAGTCTTGATTACTACAGCTTTGTAATATAACTTGAATTCTGGAATTGTGATACCTCCAGCTTTCCTTTCCTTTTGCAAGATTGCTTTGACTATTCAGGGTCTTTGTGGTTCCATACAAATTTTAGGTTTGTTCTAGTTCTGTGAAAAATACTGTTGGCATTTTGATAGGGATTGCATTAAATCTATAGATTGCTTTGGACAGTGGAGACATTTTAACAATATTTGTCCTTCCAATCCATGAGCATGGATTGTCTTTCCATTTCTTTGTGTCATCTTCAGTTTCTTTCATCAGTATCTTATAGTTTTCACAGTAGGCTTCTTTCACTTCTTTGATTAGGTTTATTCCTAAGCATTTTATTATTTTCGGTGTAACTATAAATTGATTGTTTTTTCAATTTATTTTTCTGCTACTTCATTATTAGTGTATAGGAATGCAACAGATTTTGGAATATTGATTTTTGTACCCTATGATTTTACTGGATTCATTTATAAGTTTTAGTAGTTTTTTAGTGAAGTCTTTAGAGTTTTCTATATAGAGTGTCATGTCATCTGCAAATAGCGAAAGTTTTACTTTTTCCTTACCAATTTGGATGCCTTTTGTTTCTTTTTGTTGTCTAATTGCTGTGGCTAGGACTTCCAGTACTATGTTGAATAAAAGTTGTGAGAGTAGACATCCCTGTCTTATTCCTGATCTTAGGGGAAAAGTTCTGTTTTTCCCCATTGAGTACGATGTTAGCTGTGGATTTTGTATCTATGGCCTTTATTATGTTGAGGTGTATTCCCTCTAAACCTACTTTGTTGAGGGTTTTTATCATGAATTTATATTGTGCTTTGTCAAATACTTTTTCTGTATCTATTGAAATGATCATATGTTTTTATCCTTTCTCTTATTGATGTGACATATCACATTAGTTGATTTGTGTATATTGAACCCTCTTGCATAACCAAAATAAAGCCACCACTTGATTGTGGTGAATGATTTTTTTTTAATTTTTAAATTTTTAATTCACATATTGTTGGATTCTGGTTGCTAGTATTTTGTTGAGTATTTTTGTGTCTATGTTCATCAAAGATACTGGCCTGTAGTTCTCTTTTTATGGTCTCTTTATCTGCTTTGGTATCAGGGTAATGCTGGCCTCATAGAATTTGAAAATTTTCCTTCCACTTCTTTTTTTTGGAATAGTTGAGCATAGTTTTCTCAAATGAGCTGCATATACTCTATTTAACCATTCTCCTGTTGTTATACATCTACATTCTATTTCAATTGTTATAAATAATACTTCAAGAAATAACTTTTCACATGTCCTATGCTCATGTAGGAAAATTACTAGATGTCAAAGGCATATGAATTTTACATTTTGACAATATTGCAAAATTCCCTTCTATAGAGATAGAAGCAGTTCCACTAATTGTGTGTGAGTAGTCGTCTGCATGCCACAAAACATTTTAAGTCTTTTGCTTGAAAATCTGATAAAAAAAAAAGTGGTACCAAATTTTCATTTTGTTTCTTTAAATGAGATTGAGAATCATCTTATATATTTAAGAATTTTGTTCTTCCTTGCTGTTTATATCCTTTGCTCTTTTTTTTTTTTAATTGAGGCATTGGCCATTTTAAAATTTTTTGTTGCTCTTTCTGTAATCAGCCCTTTATATGTAGTACTTATGGAAAATATGTTTTCTTAGTTTGTCATTTAACTTTTTAAATTTTTATCATTTTTATTATAGATAATTTTAAATATTAAAGTCAATAATTTTTAATATTACAGTAAATAGAATCATTTATTTTCTTCTATGGCCTGGATTTAATGCCAATCCTATAATGGTTGGTTCTTTAGTTTTTCTTTTTAAACCTATATTTTCTCCTAGTTGCTAGTTTTTTTTTTTCTTGTTTAAATGTCTGAGCCACCTGAAATGTATTTTGGTATGAGTGAAATTCAGATTGAATTATTTTCTTCAACCCATTTATTGATTAACCATCTGAAGACACAAAGAGGCAGTGCCACTTTTGTTTCACATAATTTATTTCACACAATAAATTATATACTGAAAAAATATACATGTAAAAAACCAAAATATGATGTCTTAGTAATCAGGCTAGTTTCCCCTATACTTCTTAATTTTTCAGAAGTTTCTGGCTATGTTTGAATTCAGAATTGTCCTTCAGAGCAGCAAACTTGGTGTGTCCTGCAAAAGGGTATCTGTGGGAAGGGTAGTGAGATTTAGAAAGCATTTAAGTAATCTAATATAATTCCATTTAAATTTATTTTTAAAAATTCAAACAAGAGAGTCTTTTTATTAAAAGAAGAAGATAAATTACTAGGGGTACAGATAGGACATCAAGTTATATAAATCTCTGCTCCCCAGGCCCCCCAAAAAACACATAACAACATCTTTATTCCAGTGGGTTTCTCCTCATAAGATCATTTTTGTCTTTGGGTGTTCAGTTGTTGTTATTTGGGAAATGTGACATACAATCTGAATTTCTACAATAAAAGAAAATGGTGAGTATTTTTGTTCTTTTTTCCCATGTTTTCTGAACTAGTTTCCACTAATTAAGCAGCAGTTTAGCTCCTTACACTTTGAAGTTTGGCTCATTACCTGGCTTCTGTATGTCAACAAAAGGCAACATCTAAAGCCCTCAGTATTGGGCCATCACTTTGGGGACTGCTAATTGAATGTAATTACTTTATTTTGTGCCAGGGTTCATACTTGTAACATTGCCTTGTAATAATTTAAATTGTCTGCATACTGCAGGGGGACTGTTTGACGCCAGAGTGGAGACGGCCAGGCAGCCACTTGGGTCTTGGAAGCAAAGTCAAAAGTAAGGAGACATTGTCATTTGCTTACCTACTCATTAGCTGCCCTCTCTGTCTGTCTGTTGCTTGGAGAGGACAGGATGTGTAGTGACTGAATCTTGCCCCTAAAAATAGCTGTGAAAACATGCATTTGGGATGTACAGTAATTGGTTGCTTAGTTGATCGCAGATATTTTTAGACCTTGAGAGAAGACAAGATATTTTTAAACCATGACCTTGCAATACCACATTACTTTCCTCTTGCTCTCTCTCTCTCTCTCTCTCTCTCTCTCTCTGTATCTCTCTCTGTATAAAAAGCAATAGGAAGACAGAAGAATTGTAACAGAGCAAAGATCAAAAGGATAAAATACAAGGTTATCCTTCATTATCTCATTTGAGGTATTTGAAGAACAGTGTGTCCTAGAAGAATAAAACCATGTATTTTTGCCATTTCACTGGCATGATATTTTGACAGTCACCTTACTTTTAACAGGAAGCGTCACCTGAACTTCACATTTTTAACTGCATATTAGAAGGAAGTTTAGTGTAGAAGGGGGAAATTATAAGCTTGAAGCCCTTAACAAGCTCCGGAAGGGCTCTCTGACCCACACACTAGGTGCATTCCCTGTTGAATTTTTGCCTCTATTTGGGTGATTAATCATATGGTGAATCTGGTCTCACTAGCTTTAATAATGGGGCTTACCTTTGGCTTTTTGTGGAGCAGGGAAATAAGAGCATCTTCCTGAGTGTCAGGATCCTTCCCTTTTGTTCATGGTGCCAGCAGGTCTAAAGCACTGGCAGTTAAAGCTAATGTGAACCTTTTATTCTCAAATTACATTTGAATGTAGAAAGGAAAAAATGCTATAGTTTTGAAGGAAAGGGTAAAGTGTATGCTAACAGGGGAAAAAAATCACTGAAAGAAACAAAATGACTTTGAATTGGATAAAATTAAGTGTAAATCTTTGGTTCATCTGAATCTCCTATAATTATTTCTTCAAGATGACTGGAAGAATAAAATGACCACCAAAGTAATAAATGCGAATTCTTTCCTAATATGCATGTATTTAGTGTGTGTTTTATAAAGATATAATTCACATACCATAAAATTCACCTTTGTAAAGTGTATAATTGAGTGGTTTCTAGTACATGAAGTTGTATAGCCATGATCACTAATTCCTCAACATTTTCATCACCCAAACATGAAACTCCATACCCATTAGCAGTCACCCCAATCCACACCTTTCCCCACCATCTCCTGGGACCCTGTGTTCTTCTACCTTCTGTCTCTGTGGAGTTGCCTAATCTGGACATTTCATATAAATGGAATCGTATAATATGTGGCCTTTTGTGACTGGCCTCTTTCACTCAGCATGTTTTGGAGGGTTCATCCATATTGTAGCCTGACTCAGCACTGCATTCTTCCTTATGATTGAACAGTATTCCAGAGTTT
Source organism: Potos flavus (assembly GCA_028534135.1). Lineage (NCBI taxonomy): Eukaryota > Metazoa > Chordata > Mammalia > Carnivora > Procyonidae > Potos > Potos flavus. The sequence goes on along the minus strand of CM052894.1, from coordinate 71,269,539 downwards.
GGATAGATTGCATTTTGTGTATTCATTCATCACCTGGTGGATATTTGGGTTGATTCTACTTTTTGGCTCTTTTGAATAATGCTGCTATGAGCATTCGTATACAAAGTTTTATGTGAACATATGGTTTTGATTCTCTTTGGTATAGTATATACCTAGAAATAGTATTGTTGGGGCATATGGATGCTCTGTTTTAATTTTTGAGAAACTTCTAGACTGTTTGCCAAAGTGGCTGTACCATTTTACTTTCCAATCTATATAAGGATTCTAATTTTTCTGCATCCTTGCCAACACCTGTAATTGCCTATCTTTTTTCCCCATTTTTTAAATTTGAAGTCAATTAATTAACATATAATGTATTGTTGGTTTCAGAGGTAGAGGTCAGTGATTCATCAGTCTTATATAATACCCAATGCTCATTACATCATGTCTATCACCCAGTTCCTCATACCCCCATCTATCGTTTTGATTATAGCCATCCTAGTAGATATGAATTGGTATCTTATGGTTTTGATATGCATTTCTCCAATGATTAATGACATTATGCATCTTTTGTTGGATTTGTTGGCTAATTCTTTGAAAAGAATGTCTATTAATGTCCTTTTGGTCATTTTCAATTGGGCAATTTGTCCTTTATTGTTAAGTTAAAAAGGTTTGGTTGTTTTGTTTTGCCTTTTTTTTTTTTTTTTTTTTTTTTTTTTTAAATATTTTGGAAACTAACCACCATCAGATATATGATTTGCAAGTATTTTCTCCCATTCTGTAGGTTGTCTTTTCACATTCTTTTTTTTTTTTTTTAAGATTTTATTTATTTATTTGACAGAGAGAGAGCACAAGTAAACAGAGGGGCAGGCAGAGGGAGAGAGAGAAGCAGGCTCTCTGCTGAGCAGGGAGCCCAATGTGGGGCTCGATCCCAGGACCCTGGGATCATGACCTGAGCCGAAGGCAGCCGCTCAACCAACTGAGCCACCCAGGTGCCGCAGTCTTTTCACATTCTTGAGAGTGTTTATCATTTTACCAATTTTTTCTTTAGTTGCTCGTGTTTTAGTGTCTCATCTAAAAAAAATATCTAATCTTAGATTTGAAATATTTACTCTTATGTTTTCTTCTAAGATTTTTATAGCTTTAGTCCTTAATGTAGGTTTTTATTCCATTTTGAGTTGATTTTTGAATATGCTGTGAGTTAAGAACCCAGCTTGATTCTTTTGCATGGGGATATCCAGTTATCCTAGCACCATTTGTTGAAAAGACTACTCTTTCCCACTGAATGCACATGGCACTCCTGTCAAAAATGAATTGACCATGTATGGATTCTTTCAATTCTATTCCATTAATTTATAATTCTGTCCCCCCAAAAAAAATTATAATTCTGTCCCTTTAGCAGTACCACATAGTCTTGATTACTGTAGCGTTGCAGTAAGTTTTGAAATTGAGAGGTATAAATATTCCAAATGTGCTCTTTTTTCCAGATTGTCTTAAGTGTGTGCTAGTTTTAATTATTATTATAATCAAAAACATAATAGAATTTTTGACCTGAGAATACCTGGAAACACAATTTGCTTTTAAAAAGTATTTTTAAAAAAGATTTTATCATAAAATAAGTATTATTAGATAACCTGAACATATCAGTCCAAACTATTCTCCTGTAAAAAGGAATTTTTTTAGCAACTTCCTAATGCATCCAAAAGCCAATTAACACTTGACAAATAAATATTTTAGAATGCTAAATTGTGGTAGGAGTAGAGAATGCCATAAAATATTCAGACTTACGTGCCTAGAGGAGAATTTGTGTCAGAATACCTATGTTTTTCTTCGAGCTCTGCTATTCACTGCTGATGATCTTGAACAAGGCACTTCATCTTTCCAATCTTGCCTTTCTTCTTCATAATTTGTTCCTGGCAGCTGGAAGGGAGGAAAAAGGAAGTGGTAAGCACATGCCTTCCATCTAGACTCAATCTTAAGTATTGCCGACATCATTTCCATTCACAAATAGTTACCTGGAACTTAGTTACAAGACCATAACTAGCTGCAAGGGAGGTTGGGAAATAGTCTGAATTCTGGACATCCATGCTCTCAGCTAAAATTTGGAGGAATTATCTGCTACCGGTGAGATAGCACGGCCATTCTGCTGTCAAACTCCTCAATTAAGTCCCACTAACCCTTTACTTCATTTGCATGGCCAATTGTGTATATCTCTCAATCAGAAAGATTTTTGCATGTTTTCAATGACACACTTTTTGTGATTGCAGTACTTTCTCAGAGCATGCAAATGATTTTCTCAGACCCTCCCAAACATTTTCTTTCCTTATTTTTAGATTTGAGTTTTATCAAAAACTATAGGTACTTGATAATAAGTCAAACACTATAGAAAAGTTTATGATAAAAAAAACCATGATCACTCCCTGTGCCCACAGCCTGTAATTTGTTTCTGTTTTTAATTCATGTGGTTGTAACTTATATAGCCATATGTGCTTGGACTTCTGTTTCCTGTTTTATCTCCTTTAGACAATACCTATTGATTCTCTGACATGGATGATAAAGAATTTCCTTACCTTCTGTATCCCACTCCCCTGTGTACTCACTCATATCAGTGTTTAATATTTGCTTTGTTATTTTTTTTATTGGTTACGTTTACAGCCTTTAATATACTTACAGCTCTGATTCTTATTCCATTAATTTTCAGAGTATTTCAGTTTTATAAAGTGAAGATTTTAATACTCCTACTGTTTTAATCCCCTTTCCTCTATTTCCCATTTTTCTATCAACTTCATTTTTACTTGTACATTATCAAAATTATGAGCAATTTCATTCTGCCTGACAACTGTATAAAGTCTTGATATACATCTTTCCTGTAAGTTGGCTCTAAAAGTTGGGAAGTGTTTGTAGGATTTACATTATTATAACCATGTAAATAGTATAAGTTGGGTCAAGTCATGCGCTAGAATTACATTTTCATGTTAATAGGTCCATTGCCACAACTACTGGGCAAATCAAAGGAGACTGTTACTGGCATTAGTGCCATTAGATCCCCACGGCAGCTTCAGTGTTTCTGCAGGCAGGGCCTGTGTGCCTTGGGGTACCTGTCTTCTATGTATCAAATGAACTTTGGAAGAACTAGAATAGGAAAATCACAACCAGCATAATCAAAATTACCCTAACTATAGTTTCATTTTCTTGATGATAAACTTTTTCTTTCAAATGGATTAAACATTTGAATTTTAAAATAATAAAATGGGCTGGCATAAAATAGAGGTATATGTGTGTGTGTGCGTGTGTGTACATATATATGTATGAAAGAGTTATAGGAGTGAAAGACTTTCTAAGGAAAGAGTAAAGTGAGATACCACCAAGAAAAACTTCACAAGTTTGATTACATAAATTTGGGAAGCTTCTATGCTGAAAAACATAAGTAAAATATTATAAGGCAGATGAAAAACTGGGAAAGTTATTAGCAAAATAGCCATAGAATATGATATTCTAACAATGATTAAAAAATTAAAAATACTCCAAAAGGAAAAAAAAAAAGGAAAGATATGAGTAGATCATTCACAAAGGAAGCAATAGACATAGAAAATAAATTATGAAATAGTCACTTAAAAAAATCAAAGAAGATAGCCAAAATTTGAATTTTTTTATGTTTCAAATTGCAAAACCAAAAATAATTTTAAATAAAGATGTTTATTTAGGGATGATAAACTATGGGAAAACAGGTGCTGTTGTACCCAGCTTGTGCCATTAAGAAGTCATAAAAGTGAATGGTATTCAGTTGACCAACATATATCAAAGGCCATAAAAATGTATATTTTCTTTGACCCAGCAATTGCACTTTAAGAAATTTAATCTACAGAGGGAAAGAATCAAGCAATAAATATGTGAGGGTGCATGGTTTTCAAACACTGAGTTGTTTATAAGACAATTGGAAACAATCTAAGTGTCCAAAAATAGTGGTTGGATTTATGCTGCACTCATGTAAAAGAATTAAAAATGATGCTATATTTATGACATAGGAAGATACCTAAAGTATCATCTAGCAAAAAATGCATGCTTCAAAACAATATGTACAGTACAATTCCAATTTTTTAATTGACCCTTGTAATTAAAAATCCTGCCAGGTTTGATCCAGAGGCTCACATAGCACCATATATTATTACGGAGTACAGAAGAACATACACAGTAACATTAAGAGTGGGGTTCTCTGGATTGTGATTCTGGTTTTCTTCTTTATGATTTTCTGTATTCTATAAAATTTCTAAGATGAGCAAGTATTTTGTAAGCAACAAAAACAACAAAAAAGAGTTAACTGATTTTCTTTCTTCTATTTAAAGATTTTTTTTTGTGCCTCTTGACAATCAGAGATCATCAGTATATAGATGTCCAATGGATACGGTGTGGGATATGTTCCCATTTCCCATAGCAGCTTTAACTTCTCTTACCTCGCTTCTTATACAGGCCTTCATATAAGACTCAAACACAGTACATCTATTTTTCCCACGTGTTATTTCCTTTCTGTGGTCTCATGTTTTCCACTTACATAAAGACAAGCGTTCACTCTTCATTTGGACAAAATGTTGTTATCCCTATCATTTGGGATATTGTCACAGGATAGTATAATAGTTTTTTCCTTATGAATTTGACTATTAAAACATAAATAGTTCACACTAAATTTAGATATAACAAACAACCCATTTAATCAGACCCCATGATGTGATTAAAAGTGCTTTCCGGTAGACATAGTGTAGGTTGAGTACTTATCCAGATAACTTGATTACTGTAAACAGTCAACTTAGCCTGAATTATCTAGATAATTGCCTCACCTCTCCATTTGACATAGCCTAAGGTTCTAGGTTTATTTTTGCATCCTATGGGCCACTTTTTGCAGTGATCAGCAATCAGAGAAAATCAGATTATCACTCTGTTTAACCTTCCTGTGCCTTGGGTAATTAAGTCAACAAATTAGCCGAAGGCTCCAATGCGGAAGGGGATTGGTAGACTGTGGTCAAGACACATATTTATGAATTTTCCCTTAAGCTGCTTTTCTTGAGGAAGCTTTGATAAGAAACATATGATCTCAATTATCATTAACTCTCTGTGGTTTCCGTGTTTGGGAGCTTGACCTAGACTTGAGAAGGCCTAGGACCCCCTTCAGTGTGTGTCTGAGCAGTATATTGCCAGTCCATTCACATTTTCCATCTTGTTATCTCACTTTGAGAAAGGGGACTTAAATCACTCTTCACACACTCACTGCAGACTTAGGAGCAATACTGTGTATGTGGGATGCTTTTAGTTGTTTTTACTGCCCTTTGGTAATATGCTTTTCTAACCAACTAAACATCTTTCTTTATGGCTGTTTTTCAACATAATATTTTTTAAATGAAATCTGTTAAGGTTAAAGGGAAAATATGTAAACATGAAAACAATGCCTGTCATACACAGGCAAGTAAGAATTGAACAAAAAAATACCAATGCTATTGTTTGAAAATTTAACCCTGTAAAAAGAGATTTGTTTTTCCTTTTAGAATTTTGGATTTAGTTTCCTCATGTGAAAAAACCTTCAAGGATAGCAGAGTGTTTAATTGCTGATGAGTTATAAAACCATCTTTGAAAGAACATATTGAAATGCTACTCCAAATGTTAACTTTTGATTCAGGACCAGGAATGGGGCTCTTAATAAGGACTTGCTGGGGCTGACTGGAATGTGTGGGCTGACCGTCCCACTGCACAATTTAAAAGGGGCATTTCTGTCTCCCTAATACCACTTAAATATGTATGCCATTCAGATTTTAATCAAATAAAATGTTCTGTCCAATGAACCTTTCATATAGCTTTAGGGAAGGAGAAGATTAGCTCCCAGAATAATTATCTTAAACATCTTATTTGTGACCAGAGGTGAATTATTTACTTATCTATGTGTACATTATAATGCTCCAGAAGAAAAATATTTTAAATATTATCACTGTACTCTATTATCTCCAAATTTAATAAGTAGTTTATCTTAGATAATGAAAGCAATACATGAGCATTATGAAATCTTAAAAAATGCACGAAAAGGTTAAAAAAAGTTGGTCATCAAGTAGAGATATATTTTACACATTTACCAGTGTTTTCTGTGAATATGCATTTTCCATACTTGAGAAGAATTTTGATTCATGCTTTCCCACCCTCTTCATATTATAGCACACCGTGTGTGATTAGAATTTGTCATGTTTCAAGGGTCAGTAAACCCAACTTAAACTGGCTGACGCACATCCTGGAAATGATTGGCTGTAGAACTGAAAAGTCCTGAGGATGAAGTGGGTTTGAGCACAAACCAGAGGTTCATCAGGGCTCTGGTTCCATATTCCCCCATTTCTCTCAGATTCGCTACCTTTGGTAGGCTTTATCCTCATGCTAACTCCCCTCAGGTGTGGCACCAAATCCAGCAGCATCACACCCTCCCACTAGCAGCCAAAGAGAAAGGCTCTTCTCCTAAGTCTATGAAGAAAGTTTTGTTCCAACATTTCTGGCAGAAGCGCTAAAGTGCACTCTAACTGGACCTGCTTCAACCAGGTGCACATCCTCGAAGCTGCTACCGAGATAAGGGAACATTTTGCTCTGATAGACTTAATTTGGGGCCCGGGCTCAGAACCACCCAAGCCTCATGGGCTAGAGTACACTTTAATAAACTTTTTACAACCACATTAAAAGCATTTTCACAAATGTCGTCGTGATGTCTGTGTGCTATCTCATTTTGCTGTAATATCAACATATATCAACATATTTAACATTCTTGTTAGACATTCAGTCTGTCTTCAGTTTTTCTGTATACAAGTTATATTGTGAATGTTCCTTTTTATAAATTCTTGGCTGCCCTTGGTTTTAATCTTAGGATGTATTACAGCAAATATAGTGGTCAGGCCAAGGAACAGAGCATTTTTCTTTGTTACGTTGCCTTTTAGAAGAAGCAGGTGTCTCATATACAGGGCTACCTGTTTTATCACACTCTTGCCAGCGCCATCATTTACAAACAAGTGTTCACTAATTTGTCTAGTGAAATGTTGTACATCGTGGCTATTTTTCATTCAACTTCCTATTATTTATGAATGGAGTTGATGGTGTTCTTTAATAATCATTGATAATGGTAATTGAGCATTACTATTCCTATACCAGTCACTGGTCTGGGCATTTTATACACATCAAATCATTTACACATTATAAAATATATAAAACCAATTGACATATCACAAGCAAAGTGACCAGCAAGTGGATGGCCAGCCAGGATTCCATCCCATGTCTACCGACTCAATCCTTAGCTTTCGGTAGTCATGCAAAGCTGTTTCCTGTGTTATGCATAGTAACTATTTGTATTTTGTACATTATTTGGTTGCAACATTTACTAAAATGCACTGTGAAGAAGCCTAATCTCTGTGTCTAGAAAGACTCTAAAATAGAAAAAAGACATCACAGTCGAAAATGACTATAGAATTGCAATTTTCTAAGCAAAAACGAAACTTCCAAGTGAGAGTCAGGGTTGCCACAGAGATTCTCATCTTTCAGTCAGTCAGCTCGTGGGTGCTAAGCTAGAACTCTTTCTACAACTTTGTATTATTAATGCTTGCAAAGTGGGAAAGAATAAAACACGTTGTTTCTCTGGCTTTCCTGTCTACATCCTTGTCCTCTCAAATCCACATTGCTTTGGTAATGCTTTGATTTTTTTGTTAATATTTTGTCCAGATTTCTAGCTGTTATCAATGGGAGGATTAGTCTGTTAGAGGCTAGTTTGTCACCGTTGAAAGCAAAATCTACAAGTGTTAGTTAACCATCTCCTTATAATGTATATTAAGGATGCTTACAAAGTTGTCAAGGTAAAGAAGACACGGTGCATATCATACCTGCAAGCTGGAGGTGCTAATTCACCGTAAGAGAATCAAACAAGTGTCTAAGTGTCTCTACGCTTGTATTAGCTTGAGACAGGGTTACACCCACAGAATGCCTTCGTGATATTGCTGAGGAATATTCAGAGCAGAGCAAAACACACGTTATTCCTCCTGTGTGAGCATAGGAAGCCACAGGAAAAAAAGCTTTTGTAAACTTTCTGAGGTATCAGGTTGCCCACAAGGTGATCAATTTTTACATCCTTATTCATTCAACTAGAAGTCTGTATAAACCACAGAAATGATACATATGTCACAACTCAGTCTCTACAACCATTAGAGAAGAAAACCAAGTAACAACCCAGCATTTATCTTCAAATAGCCTTCCTCTTCCTCCCACCAGCACACACACACACACACACACACACACACACACACAATGTACATAGCACACACACACCACACCATATACACCACATACACACCATGTATCACACACACACCCCGCATGCATACCACATACTACATAAACAAATAAACAACGCATGCACATCAGACACCACACAAACACTTCACTAATACACATGCACACACACAGATATCACACCACACACACACCACATATTACACAAATACCTCACATGCATACCACATACTACATACACATAACACATTACACCACACACCACACCATACATCCACCTCACCAATACACAGCGCATACCTACCACACTCACCCCACCAACACACACATACCACACACTACACACATACACATCACCACACGCCACACACACACTACTCCACATGCATACCACATAGGACATATACATACACACCATAACACACATATAGCCCACCTACACAAACACACACCATATACCACACACAGAGTGAAACTGTAAAATGTTCTTGGTCACTGTACCACCACCACTGACAAGTCAGTTCCGTTGAAGAGATATGTACATTCTTTCTGACATTCCGATGTCTCCTCTGTGTCCCTCAAATGTGGAGAGATAATAAGCTATTAATTTGGATAAATCCTAAAGCTTCAGTCTCAACCATATTACCAGATACTATTCATGCCCTTTTCTGAAAACTTTCTGTTTCTCTTCTTTTCCTTGGTATACCAAGTTCTCATTTCTACCTCTAAACCAATCATGAGCCTGTATCATTTAGCTAAACCCCTATTTCACAACCTGTTCAACCTAAAACTCATCACACGGAATTAGAAAGCAAAAACGTATACACACATAGCAGAAGACAAAAACAAGGGTGCCTGACACAGGTTAAGTGTCTAGCTTCGGCTCAGGGCATGATCTTGGGGTCCTGGGATCAAGTCCCACACCAGGCTCCCTGCTCACTGGGGAGTCTGCTTCTCCCTGCTTGTGCTCTGGCTCTCTCTCTTAAATAAATAAATAAAATCTTTTTTTAAAAAAAAGACAAAAACATTGAAATTAAACAAATGTAAATCATATGTAGCTAAATATACAAGAAATACACTTCATAACAATTATAAATATACTTTTCCTAAAAAATTAACAGATCTTTAAAGAATTTCTGTAACAATGGTGACAAAGAGGTAACAGTACACTAACTCATAAAATATGTATTTCGATAAGTTTAATATTCCATTTTGAGAGTTTGATGTATGCTAGGAAGTCACATACTCGACTTAGTTTTATTCCACTTATATCACTTCAAAAAGTCACCAGTAGAGGGAGTAAATAATTTAAAAATCAAATTGATCTACTTTATTTTGAACTTGTATATGAATTTACCTATTTCTTTAAACTATCTGGATTTAAAGGTCACTAATGTGGGGCGCCTGGGTGGTTCAGTCAGTTGAGTGTCTGACTCTTGGTTTTGGCTCAGGTCATGATCTCGGGGTCCTGAGATTGAGCCCCACATTGGGCTCCATGCTCAGTGGGGAGTCTGCTTGAGATTTTCTCTCTCTCTCCCTTTGCCCCTCCCCTGCTTGCTCTCTCTAAAATAAATAAATATTTTTAAAAAGGTCCCTAATGTAACTTATGCAGGAACTAGAACTATATAGGAAACAGAACAATATAAAATAACTATAAATGTAATTCGTAAATCTCTTCCCAATCTAAACATAAACACAGTCTTATGAAAAAACAGGGCCTGGGACTTAACAAACCCAAATCAGCCTATTCTTTCCCATTTTTTTCCAATTCTTGGACTTGGGGAAAGCCACCCAGTTTCCCTAAGCTTCATATTTCATGCCTTCAAATGGAAATAATAAAGCACAGAGAAAGGATGTCACAGAGCATCTCTGAGAGAATTAGGTATGATGATGTATGTCAGGAAATTAGCACCAATAAACACGAGGGTTCTTTACTTCATTAGATTTCCTCATCTGTGTGTGATCCCCATCAAAAAGAATGTAGATCCTACCCTAAAGACATCCTGCCTTCTGGTCCCATTCCTCAGCAGCCACAACCCTATCTCATGGCATTGTTGATGTATATCATACTTTCCTTCTGGGTTTACTAACTGCAGGGACTTAGGGTGTTGAAGGGACAAAATTAAAGAAAAGTTTCCAAGTAAACATGACTTTTGCCAAAGTCTAACATAAAGACATCCATGAAGTTGGATACTGGTCAGTGAAGACAGTCTCAGGAGCATCCCCTGTTCTTGAACTCATCTGCTTGAGCTCAGGTTTCAGCTTTCTGGGAGAGCTCTCATCTGTAAGTCTTCTCTGTGAGTTAGCACCCTGAAAGATTGCAAACCCAGGCCCACAGCTGCCGGTCCTCCTCCAGACCCACTACCTCCAATAGGACACTTCCCCAGGACTAAGCTGTTCAGTTTGGCCTAATAGTTCAGCCTTCCTGCAGGACACCCCCAGTGTCCTTGGGCACTCCAAATCCCACAAAGCACTCCAGTTTGGTCCCTTTGAAAATCTCCTCTTTAATCTTATTAACAGGTGGACAGCTGTTGGAGTCCACGTGTGGGTGCATGTGCTAAGGCATACGCACACAGGTACGTGCACACACACACACACATATCTCTGAAGGACAGAAGTTTATTCTCATAGTTCCTTTAATTTTTTTAGGGAGGATAAACATGTTTTCCTAATTTCATTATCATTTGCAAGGTCGCCCATTTTGCTAGGTGTCAGTATTCACATTTTAGGCAGACCAAGACAATGTTTTTTTTATCTGACTCTCAAATTATGCCATCTAGTTGTGCTGCAAATAAGACATAAGCCAACTAGTGACTCATTTATCTGTGAATCATCACTGTCATAACCACACAAACACGTGGCCAGAGTTTTTAACTTATTCCTCATAAGGCCTTCCATAAAATTCTTAGAAAAAGTGTCAGTCTTTTCTCTAGATTCCTCAGAAAGGAGAGAACTATTCTGTAGTTCTAGATACACATGTGAACTAAAATAATTGGAGGGTAATTCTAAAGGTTTGTGGTCCTGACAGTCGAGTATGGGAGAGAAGAGATTCTTTATTGGAAGCTTGTAATTTCCACTGAACTTCAGAGTTACAACTTTTGATTGCTCAAAAAAGTGGGAGGATGAACTTTCGAAACCTTTAGTTCTAAGACTTAGAATGTTGTGCATCAGGATCCAACTGGAATCAATGGGTAAAGACGAATGAGAACACCAAGAAATGAGTATGTAACATGAGAATGACTATGGAAGCCACAGCATAGGAGACCAGAGAAAAGAAACTCCCTCTAGCTCATGTGCTATAAATCCACTGAGGGACTCAACATTGGATCCGTGTTTTATCGTTATACCTGGGACTTCTTTCTCTTAACTTGGAGCAACCTAGTGGGAGTAGGGAGTGATACGTTCTCATCTCCACAGCTGATTTTTCTAGAACCTGGGCAGAATATTCCTGCCAAGAAGAGTAGATGAGACCTCGTGCTAAAAACACCATTAAAACTAGAGTTATTTTTATGACTTTCTCTTAAGAGAATTGTGGGAAGTGGTGTGCGTAAAATAGGGATGAAGAAGAAATGTAAGTACTGGAAGCATAGGGGAGGAAGAGGAGTCAGGGTTAGTCCTCTGTGACTGTATGATCAGAATCTGATCATCAGAATACAAGGTAAAATAATCTGTGCCGGTAATTACTGAATGAATATAAACAATCAGATAGTCTATATTACATTAAAAATGTGACTTCAAGTTCTTACATTTTTGACTCACCTTCAATAATTTGAGAATTTCAGGCAATGGCAGGACTAACCATTTGCCTCCTGCCACTTTGTGACTATAACCTTGGATCACGGACTGCTTTCAGTGAAATTAGATAAAACATCTCTCTTATTTCTTTGGCAATTTCCTTTAAAAATATGACATTCACATTTCAGGAATATTTTTTAACTGCCACAGGTCAATAAATTAAACGGCTCTAATATATGAATAACTAGTTATCTATTTCAGATAAAAGTAAATTCATTGTTTATAATAGGTAAAAGTTTATCATTTATAAAAGTTGTTTGTGGGGCACCTGGGTGGCTCAGTGGGCTAAAGCCTCTGCCTTTGGCTCAGGTCATGATCTCAGGGTCCTGGGATCGAGCCCCGCATCGGGCTCTCTGCTCAGCGGGGAGCCTGCTTCCCCCTCTCTCTCTGCCTGCCTCTCTGCCTACTTGTGATCTCTCTCTCTGTCAAATAAATAAATAAAAATCTTAAAAAAAAAAGTTGTTTGTAATAGTTAAACAAAAATTAAAGGGTATTTTCCCTTTTATGTTCAATTAATTTTTTAAGATTTGCTGTGATCAGTCCCATGAATAAATGTTGAAGACCACCAATATACTGTACTATTTGTTGACTTGTTTTTTGGTTCATTTGTTGTGGTGTTGAAGGGTTAAAATATTGAGGTAGGAATGACAGTAACGTTTCTTTTAAGTCCCCAAATCAATAAGCACAGCACTTGGAAACACTCAATAAACAATTAACTTGACCTGCATAGTATTTTTCCTAGCTAGACCCTGTTCAGAGAAAGGATTCCCACATCCAGTAAACTTAGATTCCACAAGTCAGTTTAAGATTCACGGTAGAAGCCTTCTGTTGGCTTTATAAAACTAAGGGCATTGAAACCTTCCTCTGATTGATCAAATTCCCATTCTTTCATTGAGAATGTACAGCAGCATTTTCCTAGTGAGTGCCCCCAGTGAGCTGTGGAAGGCTCCATGGAGCATAATGCAAGCACCAGCTGGAGACAGGCACAGATGCCGCCCAGCATAGGAAAGAAGATGCTTCAGGGCCAGTTTCAGGGCCAGGGAACACCTTAATAGTACAGAGTGAGCACAGCAAATGTTACGGATATGAAGGGAGATACAGGTACGGAGTCACTTAATGGCTTCCGTGTAGGACAAGTGCAAGTACCTTATAATTCTCCTTCCTCCGCCTGGTCTTTATTAAGTTCATGTTGCTTTTCCTTTATATATATATTCTTTACTAGACTGTTACTAGAGCAGAGCATGTATCTTCCTCTTTACTTAAAATCCACACAACAGTATTAAATTCTTTATATGTGCCAGACACAGCGTCAATCACTGGAAAGCTACAAATAAACAAAAACACTGGTATAGGCCAGAGTCCCGTGCTCCTACCCAGATTGTCAACTTGTGTAAGTCTTACTCCAAGCACCGCACTGAGAGAGGAAACGGTGGTTCCTCAGGATGAGAGTGCATTTGTGGTCACCAAAAGAAGAGGGAGCTCAAGAGCTGCATGGCCAGAAAACAAAGTCTCCACTACACCAGCACAATCTTTTATCTCCAGGATTCCTCTCCAAGTGCCTAAAGGGCAAAATTTTACATTCCCTAAGATTATGATGCTGACATTCTTTATGCTTATTTTTCTTTATCACCTAAACTTTAGAAATCTTTTTGCATATCCAAGCCTTGTCTCAGCAGTGTTACATAGTACTCACTCAGTGCTTAAGGACATACTGTCAAAGTCCCCTGGACCTGGCAAAGGGTGGTAGAAGGCAGCAGCAAAAGATTCAGAAGCAGGGGCTAGAACAGGAGAAGGTTTGCGGCAGCATAATGATAACAAGCTTGAATGAACTGGATACAATTCTTATTAAGATGGCATTTGTTTATACAGAAGAAAGGTTAGAGTCCTTGAGAAAAGAGAGGTTGCTGTCCTGTGCATTCCTAAAGACATAAAGACATGGTTTATGTTTTCACGTTCACTTTGATAAAATCTCTTTGCCCTTTCAGGCGCAAGGATTGAGCTCTGTTAGTTTGAAATGTCAAGCTGTTTTATCTTTTGTGTACTCAAAACTGTTCCTCATTATGAACCAGCTCCTTCTAAAGATCTATGCTTTTTCACTCCAGACCTATAGGAAAATAAATAATACTGGATCCAAATATCTTTTGTAAGAGAATGTTCAGAAGTTTGATCCTATGCAGGCCTCTTTGTTGTGATACAGTAAACCTTTGATTGCATCACACTATCCAAACATGTTTCTCCTGTCTCTCTGTGTAAGGAAATCAAGATTGGTTTTCTTGGTTGGTTTCCTGTTTTGTTTCTCTTAAAGCACAATGGCGTCCAGTTGTTCCTGGAGCGCTATGTTCTTCTGAGCCTTTCTCTTATCAATCTGCTAGAGGAAAAAAAAAATTGTAAGGATGTTTGTTTTTGCAATAATTAGGAAGGAATTCTACCATCTCTATTCTCACAGATAGCAGGAAATAGGCCACTGGCCACAATCCTAATCACTAAACTTTGATTCCTTAAAAGCTCTATTATTTTAACTACCATTCTCTTAAAAAAAAATAGCTAGTTGTGGATACCTCCGGAAATGCACAGGAAATAAGTGCCTGAGAAAATGTTGGCCAGAATTGGGTCATATAACAAAGTGGTATGGCATAACTAAAACTACACCCAAACACTATTATTGAACTTCCCCAGCCATCTTTGTGGCATTACATACTTGTAAAGAAATGACTGTCACAATATGGAGATCATGTCTTAGAAATCATTGCTCAATTAGGCAAAGAGCCAAGACATCCAGTTAATTGTTGACTTTCCAGGGCAAGGGGAAGTGGAGAGCAGAGTCAATTATTCAGGCAATAATCTTGCTACTGAGAGAATTTGTGTTTAAAGATTCCAGAGTGATTGGCCACAGAGGCTGCCTGCAATTCACTGTTCATTTTGATTTTGGATATCCATTCGATTTACAAGTTTATGGATGCACGAAATTGTGAAGATGGAGCCTCTGGCCCTTTCTCTTAAATCTTTCTGGCCGATGCTTTGCACTAGAGAGAGCCAACATAAATATGAGACATTCCTTCTGATTACTCAAGACCAAGGCAGCTGTATGCAGATTCCATACTGGGCAGACCTGGGTTTAAATCCCAGCTTTGCTACTAGTGCTGTGTGTGTGAATTTGGACATGTTTTAAAGTCACTAAGGCTCAGTTTCTCTGTGTGTGAGATGGTAGTTATAGTATCTTATTCTTTGGCTTAATGATACATTTAATTTTACATTTGAATATTTCTAAATTTTGAATGAGTTAAATAACTAGTGAGTAAATTTAAGACAGTGCTCTTATTTTTTGTAATAAGAGAGAAACAAAGATGTTTATAATCCCCAGAATATAGAAATAGATAAAATGGTCCTAACTCATGGTATTTTTATAAGGATTTAATGAGATAACACCTGAACTTTTGTTGTCAAATGCGGAGTACTAAAGAAATGTTAGTTACCACAACTACTACCACCATTGTAAATATAACTACCATGACTACAACTACCAACCTCTTGGTCTGTTTCCTCATGTGTGAAATAAGAGGAATAAGACACACCTTATCTCCTAGGGTTTACGTGAAATAACTTATCTAAAACTCTTTGCGTGGTGCTTGGCACGTAAGTGCTGATTCTGTGTTAGTTGCTTCTGTTATTCACAATTTTAACTATGACCTCCACTACAACTGCCCCTACTACAACCATTTTTATTAGGAGGACTTACATCTTCATTAATCTCAAAGAATTTGAACGCTGATTATAAAATCATTAAAGCAAAATATTTCAAAATAGAATTTTCTTTCATTGTTATTCTGTTTAGCTTAGCCAGACACTGGAGAAAATCAAAATCACAAGGCTTAAGATCACCTAATACCATGGAGCAAATTTCTGCTTCTTTTTTCCAATGTCCTCAGTCAAGAGAACATGTCAGCGTTACAATGCATTGGAAACCTTTGCGGAGCACCACCGATTCAAAATAACTGCAGAACATTTTCTCTGGCTTTTATTTATTTATTTTTTTTAAGATTTTATTTATTTATTTGACAGAGAGAAACACAGTGTGAGAGGGAACACAAGCAGGGAAAGTGGAAAGGGAGAAGCAGGTTTCCCACCAAGCAGGGAGCCGGATGCCGGGCTCGATCCCTGAGCTGAAAACAGACGCTTAACCCACTGAGCCACCCAAGTGCCCCTTTCTCTGGCTTTTAAATCCATACAGTTGGTAGCTGAGTTTCTGATCATATTTCACTCTTCTCCCTAACCCCACTGTTTGTGCCCTGATGCACTTACACAAACATGTAGACATACAAATTGGCCAGAGCTGGGGAAGCTAACAGAGGAAACCCAAAATGAGCAGCATATGACTGATTATACCTTGTAGCAATTCGGAAGAAAAAAATAGTTTATAGGATGTGTGTCTACTACCTATTCTACCTTTTTCCTCCTCCTCCCTCTTCTTTTACATTTATTTCAACCCTGGTCTACTCTGCCCTTCTCAGTTCTTTTCCTCAACAAGCTGTCTTTAGGCCACCGTAGCTAGAGTACGTGGACTTGCTTTGGTGTGAAGGGAGTTGGAAACACATCTAACAATAAAAGAGAAAAAAAGTACTCGAGGAAGAAAAGATGAATGTGAAAAGTTATATTATCTGTGAAAGGAAGTATTTTCTTTTCACAACTCACAGTTTCCTTAGCTAAATTTCCTTTTAATAGGACCATATTCCAGGAATACCCAGAACCTAATTCAATAGGAAAAAATAAAAATTATATAATAAGCAAAACTATATTTTTTTCTTTTTACCAAGTCTAGCAAAAATACACATTATGGTTGTTTTATTAGAACCCATGTCTTGGAAGTGACAGAAATCCGAATCAAACTAGCTTAGGTAAAGGGAGGGATATTGGCATGTGTAACAAAGCCCAAGAAAACCAGTGGTAGGGTTGGGGACAGTGAACTGACCTAACAGACAATCCAGAGTCCCCTCTCTTCTTTCTGACTCTGGGCGTTGATGCAGTAACTGGAAGATCTCCTGTTGTATGTCATAGCCTTGCCACTGGACAGAGGCTGAGAGATGCTTTCTGTTGTTTATGTTCAAAAATCGTAGGCAAGAATTCTGATTAAGCCTAACCCAAGCCGTACCACCCATTCATTTCTATTCTGTGATTCATCAAATCAGTTTCCTGAGAATTAATTGCAATGCAAATGAACCCAGTGCTATGTTCATCTTAGTTTTTTAGTTTTCGCTGCAGTTGTAATAATTAAATCAAGAATTTCCATCTTTAATTATGCAGGTCCATGCTTACACAAACTATTTACATTGAATGAAATATAGCTTCCTCCTTGAATCAATTTCTGTTATCTCCTACTTCTTACTTAGGGACTACTTCTTCTATTGCTTTAATTTTCAAACTTTTTTTCTTAAATCAGGATATATAGGAAGCCACACTAAACTCAGTCAATACCATAATAATAAATGTGTTTTTATGTAATCTCTTGAAATCAAATCACAGAGGTTAATTGTATAGTGTGGTTTGCATGGTTTAGAAAGGAATTAAGAAATTAAACAAATTAAACATTTTTATGAAAATCCAGTTGGAAACCTATGGACTAAAACCAACAAAAGCTCACTCAGCACAAGAAGCTGTTTCGTCTTAACAGCACCCAGCTGTGATTCTGTTCATTTCCGTCATTACCAAAACAAATGAGAAGTTTTGTTTAAGTGTAAAAGGTACCTTCTTTTCATTTGACATTTGAGTATTAATTTCTGTTAACCAATTCTAAGTATGAGATCGGTAATGAATGCGAGGAACTTACTAAAATGCTGGGAGAGAAAATAGAATTGACATATATACGAAGAAGTGAAGGGAAATGCTCTTTAATTTTTTATCCTGAGGGCAGGCAGAGACGTTGGTGTCGAGAACAGGGGTAGCTCCTCGCTTGACAAGAGAACACAACTCTGGATTATGATTGATCACATTGTATAGTCTCAAGGTCTGATTTAAATTTCTCACCTGAGCAGCAAACAAATTATAAAATTCTACTCACTAACACTAGCTGTTAAGCGAAAACCGTTTTTTTAACTTGCTTTATATCGTCCCACCAAGTGCCTTCCATGTTTGCCCTGGTGACACGTTACAGATGACTTACCTAAAGTTACCTTTCAGTTGAATGCTGAAGGATCATTTAAGGAAAATGAGGAGAAACTTAAAATATTAAGCGAACTGCTTCCCTGGGTCTCCTCCAGGGGAGGAAACAGATTGGCAAAGGGTGTTTATTTAAATTACTTAATTGCCTTTATAGCGACTTGAGGCCAGGGAGGTACTCATTTGCAAAGCTGTAATAGAGTGTCGTTAGCAGGAAATCTTAAATAAGGGCAAAACCACTTCAGGATCTTGGCTGGAATTTTGAACTATGAACATTAAGCAATCAGCAAGAAAATAATATAGCATTATTTCATTGATACAGACTGTGCTATAAATAAGCAGAAATGAAGGAAGGAAGCAGTATAGTTCATTGCTTTGGTACTAAATTTCCTTGGCAAGGAAGAAAATAAAATAGGAAAACATAATAATTTGCTTTAAAAGCAGAGCAATAAAGATATTTTGAAACATCCCTAAAAAAAAAAAAAACAAAACCCCTAAACATTAGCACTAAACATCTATCAAAACTGGAAAGCGGTGGAATAAGAAGAAAAGTCACAAAGCATGGTTTTCTTCCTTGGACTTTTTTTAGTCTCTTAGAGCTGTGGAATTTTCATTTCAGCAAGCTGAAATGATTTATGAAATGAAAAATTCCTGCCCACCCAGTTCACAGACAATCATAGGCAGTAACTACTGTGTTCTGCTATTTGCCATAATATTTAGCTCAGATGTAGCCAGAAAATCCCACTACACACACAGAAGAGTCAACCATAAAAAGAAACAGATTTCCTTGCATTTCTCTCTTATGTTTGTACACGGACACACAGGAAAATAATGTATGCATATTTTTGCACACATCAGTAATTTCCCTTTTACCCGTTTGCTTTTCTTTTCCTTTTTTTTTTTACTTTACTTTTACTTTTGAAGTAATTCCTATATAAACTTCTCACCTTCTTTCTCCATCTCAACCCCCTAACCTTTTTTGCTCAGACTCACAACCAGGTTATTACCTGAGTAATTTAGCAAATAACTACTCATCTACATGGAATGGTTGGGCCACAAAAGTGGTTTTGTTAAATACTGGCTTTCTTTATGTTCGTAATTAGCTTTATTAGGTATGTGACTACTCAGGAGAGTATAGTCTGCTCTGAAACTGTAAATAGTGCATTTGTTTGTGCAGTTATACAAAGCTTAATGAAACATTCAGGAGAAACTGCATTCGATGAAGAGCCACCATTAACTGATAGATACAAGACTACTGGCAAGTCCTTCCACACATATTTAACTCAGAAAAATGTGATCTACTGTGAAAAAAAAAAAAAATGAATGAAGTAAAAGGCAGTCCTGTACTTCCCTCTGATAACCCTGTACTTATGTTGGAAAGTCTTACACACACAAAAATAGAAACTACTATAAGACTATCTACAATCCAACTGAGTTCAGGAAAATGAAAAGACTGTCAAAACTGGGAGAATTGGGAACAGTTGATGAAAATGTGGGACCTCACATGAGTTTGAAATACAGTTTTGGGTACTAAGACCTTGCATACCACGCATGGTTCTTGTCACAGTGAACTGCCTATAAGTGACATTAGAGCCAGACTTCTATTGTCCCAAGTGATTATATTTTTCCATATCCTCTGGATACCTGAAGCTACAAGGAAGTTTGAGAAACAACAAAGTTAATCAAGAAAGAAAGATGCAAGTAGTTGCATAGGAAGAGGTATGATAGGGATAAACGAGTATTAATTTCATCTCTGCCATAATCTCATGGTGAATTTTTTGGGAGGCATTTGAAGCAGTCTCTACCTCAATTTCTTAAAGCTAATGTTTGCATTAATGCCAATGATTTTTAGAGGATGGATGGGTGGAGAGCAAAATGATTCATAGTACAGGGGTAAATATCAAAACCTCTGACAGACAGAAACTTTTCTAGCTATTCCTACAGGAGAGGGTCCTAAGTGACATTGTAAAGAGCCTTTAAGTCACCAACCCCATCCTTCTGCCCCTTCTTTGCCTAACACATAAAGCTGGATGAGGACTATTTATTATAAAGGTATACAGATGGGGATGGGGGTGGGGTGCAGAGTTGGGAAGTGTATTCTTTATTTCTCATTCCTCTTGCTCAGTTAAAAATTGTTTATTTGCATATTCCTGTATTCCATCCCCAAGAATTTTTTAGGCTCACAGCTAAATTCCAGTGCACTTTTCTTTTCTTTTTTTTTAAGATTTTATTTGTTTATTTGAGAGAGAGAGTATGTGTGAGAGAGAGAGAGCACAAGTGAGGGGAGGGGCAGAAGGAGAGGGAGAAGTAGGCTCCCTGTTGAGCAGGGATCCCACTAGGGGGCAAAATCCTAGGACCCTGAGATCATGACCTGAGCTGAAGGCAGACACTTAACTGACTGAGCCACCCAGGTGCCCCTCCAGTACACTTTTCAATGGAATATCAGAATACTTTCCTGTTTGATCCAAAAACTAATCATGATAATGCTTTATAATCTGAGCTCAAGGCAGATAATTAATGTCTACATGATCTCTTGCTATATGAATTTGGAAATCATATCTTTAAGCATACCTTTTAAAGATGGTTATATCTTTGACTATAGTAAATTTAAAATTGACATTGATTTATTGAAGATTTTTTAAATTAAAATCTATTTCCTGATATTTTTCCAGTCTTTTCTGGTTAAATTAATTCTCTAATCCATGAGTTGAATAACTGGACTAGGTAAAAACATTCTTACATGCCTTACTTAGCTTTTTTCTGCTGCAGGGGTCAAAATGGTTTCCATTCTCATGGAAGCAGAGAATAAATTCCTTCAGCCTCTAAAAGGCAACACAGGTCGCCTGGGTGGCTGTCATTAAGCCGCTGCCTTCGGCTCAGGTTATGATCCCTGGGTCCTGGGATTGAGGCCCACATCGGGCTCCCTGCTCAGCAGGAAGCCTGCTTCTCCCTCTCCCGCTCCCCCGCTTGTGTTCCCTCTCTTTCTGTGTGTTTCTCTGTCAAATAAATAAATAAAATATTTAATAAATAAATAAATAAGGAAGGAAAGACTCTAAAAAAATAAATAAAAGGCAATACAGAAATAGGCATAATCACTGGAATCCTTTCAGTTGGAAGTCATAAAAACCATACTCAAAATAGCATAAGTAAAAAAACAAGAGAAACAATATTTGAGAGTCTTTGAGGGCCATGTCATTAAACGTCCAAGGAAACATTTTGTCAAGTATGGGTGGGATTCAAGGTCTTAACAGAATTCCATCAGTAGATCGGCGCTTTATCCAATGGTTCTCTTCACATGGCAGGACGATGGCCAGCAACCAAGTATTGACATGTGACCACAGAGAGTGCCTTTCGTAGCTCGGAACAGACATTCTGATTAGCTAGGCCGGGGTCATGTGTCCATATCATATGGTTTGGTAGACAAGGGCTCAGTTTCATTCCCAACTGAATGATGTGGAATGTTTTTCAGATGAAGTAGGGTTTCTGTTACCAAAAGGAAGGAGAAGAAAGGGTAGGGTAAAACAATGTAAGTCTATAGGCATATTCCCAAATATGCTAGGATTTCAGCATTCTCACTGTTAGGCTTTGTGGCAGCCCTTTCTCTTCGTATAACCTGCATAGAGAATACTTTTTTTTTTTCCTTCATTTATTTTATTTTTTAAATTTTATTTTTGTTTTTCAATATCTTGAGAGAAACAGGGATAAACAGAGTATTGTGAAAGATCTATTTGTTTAGGGGCTGATTGTATTCCAATTTCAAAGACAACCAAAGCTCCATATGAAAACTGCAACATTTTCTAGGATTTCTGAAGTAATTATAGCTAACATTAATTGAGCCTTTATTATGTGTACATGAAGTGTAAGGAACTACTCTCCATGATTTAGATGTATTACCTCATTTACAACTCACAACCAACCAATGATGTGGGAGTTGTTCCTATTTTGTAGAGAAAAAAATTGAGTCACTGAGAGATTAAGTAACTAACCCAAGTCATACAACAAAGTTGGCATTTGAACCTCTCTTAACTACATTGCTTAAATTACGTCATCTAACAGTTTGCATAGATTTATGGTTTTCCTTTTTTTTCTTCAAGCTGGAGTTTTTTGTTTCTGAAAAATGAGAGTTAATTAAACAGAATAAGCCATACCTGTAGATAAAGATTTTCTCTTTTTTTCTTAGAGCCTAACCTATATATTCTAGAAAATATTTGTGTAAAAAAGAAAGTATAGACATTTCATTCTCGAGCTTTCAGCCGACTTCCCCTAAGTAAATTGACCAAAAAAACAAAACAAAACAAAACAAGCTCATTACAGTTTAAACTATTTATTGGTCAAACTCTAAAAATAAAGTCAAGAATAAAGCCTTTATCATTTTTAATATCGCTCTGATTATTAAAAATGTTCTGAGAATGAATTTTCCATTCAGAATTTCAAAGTTGTAAACATGTGGTTTTCCCCTTGTCCCTCAATTCCTAGATGAATCCGCACAGAGAGAGAAATGAATTCATATGATTAGTGAGAAATACCAAGTAATTTTCTGTCTCTGCAGTGTGGTAATAGAGTCCATCTGAATTAGCTTGGCATTAAAGGCATTGGAAAGTATTGGTTAGGACTTGTTTGGTTGCAAGTAACATAAACTTAAGCCAAAAGGGGGAAGATCATAGTATTTCTCAGGAGCATGGAATGAAGATTTAAAACTGAGCCTCATGAACAACTGAAATCAAGGGCTAAGTACTATTAGGATATTTATACTGTGTTTCAGCTTTTTGTTTTATCTGCTTATTGCTAAGCAGTATTTTCTGCTGTTTGCACAACAGAAGAAAACACTGCCAATACCTAAATTTATACCTTCCTCTCAGACATACCTATATTCTTAGTCCTGATTATAAATTCTCAGAAAGACTAAGAAGTTCAGCTTGGAGCAGTTGCTTATCCAGGTCTCATTAGTTGTCACTAGGGAAAGGATTAAAGTTGGCTGAGATTTGGTCAGTTATCCACTCTTGAAGCAAACACAATAGCACATGTGGATAGGGGGAGTGGCAGTAAGAGGATTCTAGCAAGTCAAAACAATAGGTATCTACAGCCCTGATCCTGGTATTTAAAGTTTTTATCTGGTTTCTACTTATTCTGCTGAAAGGGACTTGAGACTTAATTATTTCCCAATAGTGTTTATAAATAGTATTTATAAATGTGGTACATTTTCTGCAGATTCCAAAGGGCAAAAAAAGCCAAATGCTTAACTCTAGTAACTCATATATTGGCCATGTAAATGATCTCAATAAACTTTGCAGAGCAATACAGAGATAATGGTTTACATAGAAAACACCAGAAAATGACCTGATCTGTATTTATTCTCATTCAAAGCACAACAGGTGCTAAGAATGAGAAAATGTAACTGATGCAATTTCTGCCTTTCTTTTCTTTTTCTAACCATAAGAAGAAAACCATATACATCTTGGAACCAACCATAAGGGAAAGAGCTAGAGGAAAGACAGGAAGGGGAGTAGCTTCCATTAACTGAGGACACTTTGATTATAATGAAACTATTTAAAACTGATTATGATAGGGGGCTCTCAGGTGGCTCAGTTAGTTCAGCGTCTGACTTCAGCTCAGGTCATGATCTCAGGATCCCGGGATCGAGCCCTACATTGGGCTCCCTGCTCAGCAGGGAATCTGCTTGAAGATTCTCTCGCCCCTTCCCTCGGCACCTCCCCATGCTCATGCTTTCTCTTTCTCTAACAAATAAAATCTTAAAAACTGATCATAATTAAGGTTCTTCCACTGATGGAACAGAGGCTTGAGATAGAAATAAAGTTATAGCACACACAGAAAATTCCAGTTCTTGAACACAATGTATGTGAAAATTTGTAGTCATTACTTGTTTAACAGTAAAATTGAGAAAATGATGCTCATTAACTATTTTTCACTTATTTTTCCCCAATGAAGTGTGTTTTCTAACCTAGAGGTTGAAAATAATTATTTTAAAAATGATCCCCATGGGGCACCTGGGTGGCTCAGTGGGTTAAAGCCTCTGCCTTCAGCTCAGGTCATGATCTCAGAGTCCTGGGATCGAGCCCCACATTGGGCTCTCTGCTCAGCGGGGAGCCTGCTTCCCCCTCTCTCTCTGCTTGCCTCTCAGCCTGCTTGTGATCTCTCTCTCTCAAATAAATAAATAAAATCTTAAAAAAAAAAAATGATCCCCATGATTACCCTTTTATGTGTGCGTGTGTATGTGTGTGTTTCATATTTTCTCCCTCTGTCTTGAAGCTCTGGGAATCAAGCTTCCCTACATTTTAATTATTTGGCTATCTGTTCAAATGGGATGACTGCATTTCCTAGAAATTTTTATTTGTTCTTTTGGGATGCAGTTCTACTTGGTATTTAATTTATGAATCTTTCTTCTTTTGTCTACTCATTTCCTCACTTCCTCCAACTTTCTAGTATTTAAACAACATCATCAGATTGGGACCTCCTTGTTATTTCTCAGTTTGCCAGTGATAAAAAAAATCTTTTAAATATACTTCCATAGAGGCCACATGTGTACCATATATAGGCCTTAATGTAAATCATGAGGACAGGGCCTCCAGCTTCCTAGGAGTAAAATCTTGAAATTTGTATGCTATAGTAGTTAGTCTTTGATCCAAGGAAACCCACAATTGAATTAGCAGAGATGATTTCTTTTTTGCTTTCTTCCCTTTTTCATGCCCTTGGTAGATCTGTAGCTCAGAAAACTGTATCCCAAGGGAAATAGGAGGAATCATTCTATTTGCAATGTCTGCAGCTTCTCTGACCCCAGTGACTATGAGCAAGGAAAGTGACAAAGCTAGACCATTTGAGAGAATGAAACTTGTCGGGCACTGTGGTAAAGTCTCGTTATTCCAGAGTGGGGAGCAGAACTAAGTGAGCATTATAGCCAAGTAATGAGTCAGATTATGCTGAGTCCCTCTCTACCACATAACCTTTAAGATGTAAATTTTGCTTATTTGTGTTCTAGCTCTACATGGACTGACAGGGAAGTGTGATATGGTAGACATTTATTTAAAAAAAAAAAAAAAAAAAAAAGCCCTCCCAACTTGGGACTTGTGGTCTAGGTCAGCAGTTGACCTCCATTCTCTGCAGGGTCCGACTTCCCACAAAAAGAGACCAAGAAGCTATAAGCTTATGTACCTAAGCATGTTGAGTTATAAATAACGGTTCTCTAAGTACCTTGCAAACTCCATGTGAATACCTAGTCTTGTCCCGAGTATCTCCCGCCATGTTAATGTTATGTCTATATTTTTCTTCACCTTGTTTCCAAAGGATTTACAGTGATAAATAAAATACTTTAATATAAACTAGAAGTGGGTAAAAAAGGAGAAAAAATTTATTGATGTATTCAGTGAAGTTAAGAATGAGGCTAACTCAAAAATGCATGTTACATAATCTTATAGAGCCGTACAACATTTGTCTAGCTTTATAACAGGGCAAGGAGAAAATCTGATGCATTAGTTCTGATTCGTCATGGTGTTCATCAGCTCATAATGATTTTGAAGAAATGGAAAGAAAATCATCAGAAGGATCCTCATGGTAAAAGAAAATTCTTAGCCCTTGGCACTGTGCTAGATAAATAGTAGGTACTTGACACAGTCTCTTTGGTTAATAGGACAATTGAATCTATAACTACTAGCTTAAATTATTATTTTGGATTGCCTCTGTTTTTGAAGAAATCAGAAACAAAAGTCAAAATGGCTTTTAAAAAACATCTTTCTTATTTACTTCTAGCAAGTTCAGCAGAGAGAGATTTATGGCCCAGATGTTTACTGACACTTAAATGTGGAGGTGAACCCTTTGTCTTAGGAAGCTTCCTGCACCACACATTGAAATTAGCTCATACAGAAATTTATGAAGCCCTTTATTGCTAAAGGGTGAAACTGGTCATATCTGAACTTAAAATCTGGATAGAACAATGTGGGAAAACTTGAATAGTTGGGAACATGCCTTTTAAGTTTCATCACTTGATACATGACTCATTTCTTTAGACTATGACATGGGCTTACCATGTGAGTCTGCCCTGAAATCCTTCACCATCCCACTAGGGAACTGATTTTAGACAGCATTAAGAATTTGCATTTTAACAGTTTTAGAAAAGTTGATGCAAATCTTTATATTTTTGAAATATGTGAATATGAATAGACATAGAATTCATTGAACTGCCCAACTTGCCAGTTAAACCGACCTGGTGGTATCTATTTAATTAGCCTCAAATACAGTCATAGAACAATGAGCAAAAGATTCTTGACCCCTCCAGGAGGTAGAGCTTACTCCTCTCCCACCTAACTTGAGGATAGGCTAGACTTAGCAACTCACTTTCAAAGAATAGAGCATGGAAAGGAAAAAAAAAAAAAAATAGTGGGAAAATCTGGTAAACACTGGATTAACCAAGTGATGGAGGTAAACATCTGCAGTGATGTCTTGTGACTCTCATCTACTCCTGATGTGATGTGATGTGATGTGATGAGAAGGGCATGTCACCTGTGATATTCTTCCCAAAACTGTATAATCCCAGCCTAACCATGAGATAGCATCAGATAAACCCAGAATGAGGGCAATCTGCAAGGGTACCTGGCCAGTACTCTGCAAGAATACCAAGAAGGGAATGGAGAGATATAACGACTAAATGAAATACAGTAGCCTGTATTGGATCTTGGGGCACAAAGACGATGTTAGTGGAAGAGCTGAAATCCAAATAATGTCTGAAGTTTAGTTAATAATATATCAGTGTCTGTGGCGCCTGGGTGGCTCAGTCGCTTAAGTGTCTGCCTTTGGCTCAGGTCATGACCTCAGGGTCCTGGGATTGAGTCCCACATCAGGCTCCCTGCTCACTGGGGAGCCTGCTTTTTCCTCTCCCTCTGCCGTTCCCCCCATCTTATGTGCGCACATGCGTGCTCGCTCTCTCTCAAGTAAATAAGTAAAATCTTTAAAAATATATATGTATCACTGTCAGTTGCTTAGTTTGACAAGTGTATACTGGGACATAAAATGGCAAAGCTGAGTAAGTGGTATAAAGGAACTCTGTATTGCCTTTGAACCGTTCCTTAACTGAAAAACTGATTAAAAATTAAAAACTTATTTAAAAAAGTTTCAAGATATCTATTACTAAATAGTTTTTTGATCTATTCACTTTGGATAAAGAATGAATCTTTAAATTTAAGAGGGAAAATCAGTGGCAAGAGGAAGAGAATTGTCTAATTAAGCAAAAATTAGCTAAGAAAATAAACGAGGCATACAAGCCATGGCAAAAAAAAAAAAAAAATTTCCTTGGAACACAACAAATGTGAAAAACAACTTTCTGTAATTCTGCATAAAGATGAAACTCTCCATACTCTTTTATAATTCCTCAGAGACATGTATTCTCCTTATATTTCCTCCCTTGTAACATGACCTTCTTCCTAATATTAACCGCATATACTTATCCCCATTATACATAGCCCCCTAAGCCTTTCTTTAGCAAGTTCAAAGGGGATTTTTTTTTCACACCCAAATTATTCTGAGGTATTTTCCTTCTTTCTTCTTCTGGCATGTTTATCTTGTTTTAATCACCTTGCCTCTACCATGAAAAACAACAAATGGTGTCTGAGGTTCTGCTCTGTCAAGCTAGTGAGCGGTGCAGGGAAGCTGGTGACCAGCTGCTTTCCATTCCTGCCATGGAAAGGAGAGCAGAGACCAGTGCCCAACTAACAGAGCTGTGTGCATCATTTCTATGAAATCCTCTCTCAATGACCTTTTGCTGTCAGAGCAGGTACCAAAGCGAAATGGATTCTACCACATTGTCTAAGTGCTGTCATGCATTTGAAACAAAATTGACACAAATCGACTGGATCTATTCATCTAAGCCGACTCAGTAAAAGAATGGATGATTAAAAGGGGGAGATACTCTACATTTTCTACAAGAACATGGATGCAGGACACTTACTTAATAAACTAATGCAAAACCCTTCTGCAGAAAATAGAGATGTTTGGAAATGGGAAGGAAGTACATTCCAGAGCTTTCATTCTTCTGTAGCATATTTAAGCACTAAAATGTGCACAGCACTATGTTAGTTTGCTGGGAGAAAAAGAGGGTACAAGCTGCATAAACCTAATGGGAGAAACGACCTTAATCTCTTATGAGATAGGAGATAAATGTTAATTTCTATAATGATAGATATGATACTGTTTTATAAAAACCACATTGACCTGAGGGGCACTACTAAGAACTTGTGTCTCTTTTTTAAAAAAAAAATTTTGTCTGGTTTAGTTTGGTTTTTTACAATATTTAATAGCTTGAATTTATAGTGGGAAATTATCATCTACTAATTTCCTGCAGGGGGCAGAATTATCCTGTAGGAAATAGATGGTATAAAATATGAGGAAACAAAATAAAACAGAAAAGTAAAAGAAAGTTTGTTATCTTTTGGACTTTTTCCAAGTTAAAAAATACATTATCAATTTTTAACAAAACATTCTTCATGAAATATTTAGCCAGTGATAGGCTAGCATTTATCACCAAAGGCAGTTTCTTCTAGCTGCTCAGTAGAAAGATTGATTTTGTACAATGCTCTATATCAATTTCTTACTGTTTCCCATAAGTCAAGGAGAATAGTTGAAGCCCTAAAAGAGAGAAAAGAGAAAATATCTGAGCATTTTCACAAGAGAGTGACCCAGAGTTTTCTAAGCTTGAATGTTTGCCGTCTCGTTGTGACTCAACATCCAAACTTTGTTGGAATTTTTTTTCTTTCTAACCAAGGCTTTGCTGAATCCAATAAGAAGTGCAGTGGAAAGTTGTAGCTAGTGGTGCACTAGTGAATGTTTAACAACCAATTTTCTAGAGGGAAAACAAAGTGTATCTGTCTGTATGTACATCAGCGTTTTATAAATTTTACTGATATAAAGAATTTGAATGTGTTGTTGATTTTTTTTCCAAATCCCGTAATTATAGCCAACCTATTGTTGCAATTGACAAATACCTGTAGTCCTGATGGGAATGTTTGTTGATACTTTAGTTTTCTTTACTCTTTTTTTTTTTTTTTTTTTTTTTAAAGATTTTTTATTTATTTCTTTGTCAGAGAGAGAGTACAAGCAGGCAGAGTGGCAGAGGGAGAAGCAGGCTCCCTGCTGAGCAAGGAGCCCGATGTGGGACTCGATCCCAGGACCCTGGGATCATGACCTGAGCCGAAGGCAGCTGCTTAACCAACTGAGCCACCCAGGCGTCCCAAGTTTTCTTTACTCTTTAAGATAAAAGAGAAACAATAAAGACCAATGTCAGAATCTCAGTCCTTCATCAATAATGTGAGCAACACCTTTGCTGAATCAGATAATAATGCCTTTTCTCCTTTATCAAGATGAGTTGACTGTATTAATGAAGGTCTATTTCTGGGCTCTTTATTCTACTCCATTGATCTCTTTGACTATTCTTTCCCCAGTATCATGCTGACCTGATTATGATAGCTTTGTAGTGAGTCTTGAAGTCAGGTAGTATTGAGGAATACTAGATTATTTACTGAATGTTTGTTACATGATGAACCAGACTTGACACACTTTTTAGTGTAATCTGCATTATCACCATTTTCTCCATCACTTTCTTAAATACAGGGGCTATAAAGAAAATAATAAATTAAGCCCTGATTTGTAGCATTTGCCTATTTCTGTGATGTAAGTATTTTCTCCATGGCCTATTACAAATTACTAATGTAATGCTATGGAACATAAAGTTTGGAAGTGATGTTCAGTAGTTTATGATTATATAGTATTGCCACCATATAGACACAATTGAACAAATAATCTAAAGAGCACAGATAATGACAAAATATATATAACTAGGAGGTGCTGAATATTAAATATTTATTACCTTTGTTTTTAATATAGTTTAATTATTAATAAATGTATTTAATTGTAAATTTATATAATTTTATTTTTAATAATGATTCTGTTTAACAGCCATCTTGCAAGCCGACCAGTAATGGAGTGATCCACTCTTGCAAACTGTTATGAGCCAGTCCAGCACACTGCTCATGTGGCAGAAGGTTTTGTGAACTTTTTAGACAAAGGTTTAACACAAAAGGAAATAAAATCAAAGCAATCTAAGATAGACCACATTCTGGATGATACAACACATCTTAACACATTTAAAAGGATAGAAATCATAGTGTCTGCTCTCAGAGCACAATGAAATTAAACTAGATATCAGTAACAGAAAGATAACTGGGGAACCCCAAAATAGGTGGAGATTAACCAACACACATTTAAATAGCACTAGTCAATAAATGTCAACAGAAATATAAAACATATTTTGAAGTAAATGAAAATGAAAGCACAACTCAAATGTGTGGGACGCAGAGAAAGCAGTGCTTAGAGGGAAATTTATAGAATTGAATGCATATATTAGAAAAGAAGAAAGATCTCAAATCAATAATCTAGAAAACTTTAGGAAACTAGAAAAAAAAAGAGCGTATGGCATCCAAAGTAAGCATAAGAAAGGAAATAATTGGGACAGAAATCAATGAAATTGAAAACATGAAATCAGTAGAGAAAAATCAATAAAAAACCAAAATCTAGTTGTTAGGAAAAAATCAGTAAAATCTATAAGCCAAGCTAACTAAAAATAAAAGAGAAAGAGAGAACACAAATTACTAATATCAAATATGAAAAAGGTGACCTCTCTATAGGTCCCACAAAATTATAAAGAATAGTAAAGGGATACCATGAACTTTGTAACTATAAATTTGACGACCTAGTTAAAGGAGACTAATTCCTTGAAATACACAATCTGCTAAAATTCCTACAAGAAGAAATAGATGTTCTGAATAGGTCTATATCTATTAAAGAAATTGAATCAAGAATTAAAAAGTTTCCAAAACAGAAATCACCAAGCCCAGATGGATACACTGGTGAATTCTACCAAACATTTAAGGGCAAAATTTTACCAATTTTCTGCAGTCTCTTTTAGAGGATAGATGCAGAGGGAATACTTCCTAACTCATTCTATGAAGTCAGCCTTACCCTAACACCAAAATCAGACATAGGCATCACAAGAAAAGACAACCATGGGTCAGTATCTCCCATGAACATGATGCAAAAATCCTCAACAAAATATTTGCAAATTGAATCCAAAAAATATAAAAAGAATTATATACTATGACCAAGTGGGGTTTATCCTAGATATGCAAGTCTGGTTCAACATTTGAAAGCCAGTTAATGTAATCCCATCACATCAACAGACTAAAAAAGAAAAATCACATGATCATATCAATAGATGCAAAAAGGGCAGTTGACAAAATCCAAAATCCATTCATGAGGAAAATTTTCAGGAACCTAGGATTAGAAGGGAACTTTCTCAACTTGATAAAGAATATATTTTTATTTAAAAGCCTTATAGCTAATATCATACCACATGGGGAAAACCTCTGAAACTTTACCACTAACATCAACTACAAGGCAAGGATGTTCCCTCTTTCCACTGGTTTATAACATTGTAATGGAAGTCTGCTGATGCAGTAAGGCAAGAAAACAAAGTAAAAGGTACACATTTGGAAGGAAGATGAAATTATCTTTGTTTGTAGATGGTGATAGTCTATGTAGAAAATCCAAAAGCATCAACAAAAAAACTTCTGAAACTGGGGCGCCTGGGTGGCTCAGTGGGTTAAAGCCTCTGCCTTCAGCTCAGGGCTCAGGTCATGATCTTGGGGTCCTGGGATCGAGCCCCGCATCAGGCTTTCTTCTCGGCGGGGAGCCTGCTTCCTCCTCTCTGCCTGCCTCTCTGCTTACTTGTGATCTCTCTCTGTCAAATAAATAAATAAAATCTTTTTAAAAAATAATAAATAAAAAAATAGAAAAAAACTTCTGAAACGAATAAGTGATTATAGAAAAGTTGCAGGACATAAGATGAATATACAAAAATTAATTGCTTTTCTACATACCAACAATGAACAAGTAGAATTTGAAATGAAAAACACAACATCATTTACATTAGCACCCCAAAATATTAGATACTTAGGTATAAATCTAACAAAATATATGCAAGATCTATACAAGGAAATCTACAAAACTCTGATAAACAAAATCAAAGAGCTAAATAAATGAAGACATTCCATGTTCAAGGATAGGAAGACTCAACATTGTCAAAATACCAGTTTTTCTCATTTTTATCTATAAATTCCACTCAATCTCAATCAAAATCCCAGAAATTTTTTTATGGATATTAACAAACTGATTCTAAAGTTTATTTGAAGAGGCAAAATACCTAATAAAGCTAACACACTATTAAAGGAAAAGAACGAAGTTAAAGGACTAACACTACCTGACTTCAAGACTTACTATAAAGCTGTAGTAATCAGTACAGCATGATATTGGAGAAAAAGTCAAAGAGATCAAGGGAATAGAATAAAAAGCCCAGAAATAGACCTTCATCAATATAGTCAACTCATCTTTGACAAAGGAGAAAAGGCAATACAATGGAGCCAAGACAACATTCAACAAATGGTGCTAGAACCAGACATCCACATGTAAAATTTAAAAAAAAAAAGACACAAACCTTACATATTTGACAAAATTTAACTCAAATATATCATGTTCCTAAATATAAAATGCAAAACTATAACATTCCTAGAAGATAACATAGAAGAAAATCTGGATAATGTTGGGTATGGTGATGATTTATTAGCTACAGCACCAAAGGCACATGATCCATGAAGAAACAATTGCGAAGCTGGGTTTCATTAAAACTAAAAACTCTCTAAAAGACAATATAAAGAGAATAGGTATGCCTGGGTGGCTCAGTCAGTTAAGCGACTGCCTTCGGCTCAGGTCATGATCCCGGGGTCCTGGGATCACATCAGGCATCCAGGTCCTTGCTCAGCAGGCAGCCTGCTTCTCCCTCTGCCTGCTCTGCCTCCTGCTCCCCCTGCTTGTGCTCTCTCTCACTCTCTGTCAAATAATGCAATAAAACCTTTTTAAAAATAAAAAAAAAAAATAAAAGACAATATAAAGAGAATGAAAGAACAAACCACAGACTGGGAGAAAATATTTGCAAAAGACACATCTGATAAAGGACAGTTAACCAAAATATACGAAGAACTTATAAAACTCAACAATAAGAAAACAAATAATGTGATTTAAAAAAATGATCCAAAGACCTTAAGAGATACCTCACCAAAAAAGACATACAGTTGGTAAGCATACGAGAAGATGCTCCACATCATATGTCGTCAGGGAAATGCAAATTAAAACAACAATGAGATGCCACTGCACACCTATTAGAATGGCCAAAATCCTGAATGCTGACAACACCAAATGCTGGTGAGGATGTGTAGCAACAGGAATTCTCATATGCTGCTGGTCGAAATGCAAAAATAATACTGCTATTGTGGAAAACAACTTGGTGGTTTCTTATAAAACTAAACGTACTCTTACCATAGAAGAGGCAATGGCACTTCTTGATATTTACCCAAATAGCTGAAAAACTCTGTCCACACAAACATCCACTTGTGGATGTTATGGTAACTTTATTCGTAATTGCCAAAACTTGGAAGCAGCCAAGATATCCTTCAGCAGGTGAATAGATAAATAAATTGTGGTACATCTGGATGATGGAGTATATTCAATGTTAAAAAAAAAAAAAAGCTATTAAGCCTCAGAAAACAAGGAGGAAAGTTGAATGCATATTTCTAAGTGAAAGAACCCAACCTGAAAAGTCTATATACAGTGTAATTCCAACTATATGACATTCTGGGAAAGGCAAAACTGTGGAGACAGTAAAAAGACTAGTGGTTACTAGGGGTGTGGTTGGTGTGTAGGGATGACTAAGTAGAATGGAGGGAATTTTTAGGGTAGTGAAATTACCCTGTGTAATAATATAATGATGGAGATATGTCATTATGTTTTTGCCTAAACCTGTAGAATATACAATATCTAGCATGAGCTCTAAGGTAAACTATTGACTCTGGGTAATTATGATGTTATGTAGGTTCATTCGGGGTAACAAATGTACTATTCTGCTAAGTGATGTTGATAATGGGGAGGCCATGCATGAGTGGGAGCAGGGTGTATATAGGAAATTCCTGCACCTTCGTCTCAATTTTGTTATGAACCTAAAACTGACCCTCCCCTCCCAAAGTAAAGTCTTTAAAAAATTCAGTGCCAAAGGTGTGAAAATAGAAATGAAGTTAAACTTTTCTCCTTTTTCTTCCATTAGTACTAATAGTTATAAAAACATTGAAAGAAATTGAATTCATTGGTAAGTCAATACCTAAATTTTCTGAACACATCAAATCATACCTAGTACTTTTGTGTTTCCCCCAAATACAACATAATACATATATATTCTTGTGTTTCTCCAAAAATGAAGTGATTTACGGTAAAGGAAACAGTCAACAAAACCAAAATACAACTGACAGAATGGGAGAAGATAATTGCAAATGACATATCAGATAAAGGGCTAGTATCCAAAATGTATAAAGAACTTATCAAACTCAACTCCCAAGGAACAAATAATCCAATCAAGCAATGGGCAGAAGACATGAACAGATATTTCTGCAAAGAAGACATCCAAATGGCCAAAAGACACATGAAAAAGTGTTCAACATCACTCAGCACCAAGGAAATACAAATCAAAACCACAGTGAGATACCACCTCACACCCGTCAGATGGCTAAAATTAACAAGTCAGGAAACGACAGATGTTGGCGAGGATGCAGAGAAAGGGGAACCCTCCTACACTGTTGGTGGGAGTGCAAGCTGGTGCAGCCACTCTGGAAAACAGTATGGAGGTTCCTCAAAAAGTTGAAATTAGAACTACTCTACAACCCAGCAATTGCACTACTGGGTATTTACCCTAAAGATACAAATGTAGTGATCTGAAGGGACACGTGCACCCTAAGGTTTATAGCAGCAATGGCCACGATAGCCAAACTATGGAAAGAACCTAGATGTCCATCAACAGATGAATAGATAAAGAAGATATGATGTGTGTGTGTATATATATATACACACACATACATACATACATACATACATACATACATACATACATACACAAAGGGAATATTATGCAGCCATTAAAAACGAAATCTTGCAACAACGTGGATGGAACCAGAGGGTATTATGCTAAGTGAAATAAGTGAATCAGAGAAAGACAATTATCATATGGTCTCACTGATATGTGGAATTTGAGAAAAAAGGCAGAGGATCATAGAGAAAGGGAGGGGAAAATGAAACAAGATGAAACCAGAGAGGGAGACAAACCATAACAGACTCTTAATCTCAGGAAACAAACTGAGGGTTGGCTGGAGGGGAGGGGAGCGAGAGGGATGGAGTGGCTGGGTGATGGACATAGGGAAGGGTATGTGCTATGGTGTGTGCTATGAACTGTGTAAGACTGATGAATCACAGACCTGTACCCCTGAAACAAATAATATATGCTAATAAAAAATGAAGTGATTTATAGGTAAAATAGGACCCAAGGAAATTTTACATTAGCATTTCCCAAAATTTTTCTTCCAGTTTTCATGATGCCTTAAACATTTGAGAAATTTTCTCTAGCTGGGCTGTGAAGATCATTCTAGGCTTCCTGTGCTTTGTATTCCAGCTGGCTTCCTGCATAGTTACGTCATGACTGAAGCAAATGATAGCGTCAGTCTCCTCATCACAATAGAATGTTTCTGAACAAGATTCCTGAGATTTCATTCCAAGGGGAGATATGTAGGCCACATGCTCACCCTTGAAGCTAAGGGTGAAGTTATCTTCTGTTGAAACATACAGACTCTATTGAGGAGAGGTCAGTAGGTATCCAGAATGAAATTCTGAAATCTCTTAGAAAAAGTGGAGCAAAAAACAAAGGTCAGATAAGAACCAGCAAATGCCTATTATGTCCCCTATGCCAAAGTAAATAGTGGATCTCAATTAAAAAAAAAAAAAATCAAGTTTGAATTTCTCTGTCGAATTCTGCCACGGTTTTATCCCACCCTAACTCCCCCACTTTATTTCCTACCAATCTCTTTTTATTCTGGACAGGCTAGTCTCATCTCCAAGGAATAGAAATGTTTAAACCTGGTTTTGTACTTCATGGTGTTCTCTATTTGTGGAACATCTTTTCCTTTTCCATTTCTCCCAACTGTGTTTGTCCAGGAGGGCCCAGTTCAAAACCTACATTCTGTTTTTCTTCTCACCGTGAATGATGACAGTTCAATTCAGTGAAACGTTTGTGTACTAAGTAGCTGACAGGTGTGGCAGAGAAAGTTTTAGGAGCACTTTGAGTTTGAAGTTAGATTGTGGAAAATCTACATATAAATATCAAGAAGCTAGAAAACTGAATATCTAGAGTTATTTAAAGAGTTGACAAGAGATGTAGACTTATTTAGATAGAAATTGGAATAAAAAGATAGTCTAAGATGAGACTATAGAGAAAGAAAAGAGGACAAAATATAGGTGCAGGAAGTGAGATATACAGCAGAGTGGTGTCTGAGCCCTGTCGGGTAGATACAAAGGACAGGAACAAGAACAAGGTAGAGAAAATTTCTGAAAATTTTAAGGTATTACATAAATCAAAAAGGGAAACCAC
The DNA here is from genome assembly GCA_028534135.1 of Potos flavus. Taxonomy (NCBI): domain Eukaryota; kingdom Metazoa; phylum Chordata; class Mammalia; order Carnivora; family Procyonidae; genus Potos; species Potos flavus. Next base: position 71,232,752 of record CM052894.1, on the reverse strand, counting down.
AATTAAAAAGGAGCATATGCAAAGGTGTCGACTATAGTTGAATCAAGTATGATGTGAGCTTTGACTCACTAGTTCTTACTGTTGTCTGTTGGCAGTCTTTATTTCTCCTAGTTCTAATTTTGATAACACAGAATGGATTTGTCAGTGATAAAACTGGCTTATGTGTGCCCCCAATCCCATTAGCCTTGTCCAGAATAAGACAGATCTTGTGCTGTAAACATAGTTATCTCTTCTTTTCCGCATGGCCTGTCAGACAATTTCCAAAAATGGGAGCATGGAGGAGGCATGCTACCCTAAACTGAGTCTTCCTTCTGCAATTTAATTTTATCCTCCCAACACTCCAGTTGACATCCCCTTTGTCATATACCCATCATTGAAAGAACAAAGAATGCCCTTAGTTGAATTTCAATATAAGTTCAATTGAGAGGGCTCTTTCCTTCAATACTTGGTATAATTTGGCATGTCCTTTGATTTTCACTGGTGAGGCACATTAATTTCTTAATCACCACTATATCACTTCAAACCAAGTAAGAACTTTATTTAGATTTAAAAAAAAAAAAAAGTATCTTAAACTGATTGCCCCCCCCCCCCCAGCTCTGTGCAAAAGAAGAAGGAGAGAAAAACATCCAGGTGTTAACAAGATTTTTCCTTCCCTATTCTGTGAGTCCCGAAGCTTGATGCCATAAAATAGTCACTTTCTCATCCACAGACTGGATGTTATATGACATAATTAGAGGCAACTATATCTCACTGATTTAAAATCAATTTCCCAGGGGCAACTGGGTGTCTCAGTTAAGTGTCTGCCTTTGGCTCAGGTCGTGATCCCAGAGTCCTGGCATTGAGCCCTGCATTGGGAATCCCTGCTCAGCGGGGAGTCTACTTCTCCCCCTGCCCCTCCCTTCTGCTCATGCGTGTGCTCACTCTCTCTCACAAATAAATAAAAACAGGAAAAAGTAAAATAAATTTCCCAAAGTATCTTTCTCACAGCATAAGGCTACCAAGTACATTTTAAGGGTATTGAAATTATGTCTACGCAATACCTGATTTACCAGGGATATTTAAATCTTAAGTGAAAATTTTCCCAGGTGTATTTAAGGATCAAAAAGGCATTCATATTTTCACATCAGGGCTGCCAATGGCTGGTGGCAAGGGAAAGATGTGGACAACGAAATGGGGCATAAGGGAGCTTTTTTGGCTGATGAGAGTATTTTGTCTTGATTGGTGGTGGCAGTTATATGACTATAAATTTGTCAATATTCATAAAAGTGTACATTTAAGAAATGGATTTTACTAATAGTAAATTATACTTCAATAAACAGAGAGAGAGAAAGAGAATGTGAAGATTAAAATAAAATGAAATAAAAGGCAAAAGGTTATTCATTTAAAAAATTATTTCCTGAACCTCTAAGTATAGTAAAGAGAGAAGAGATTTAAAATTCGCCCAAGTCACTTACTCTGAAGAATTTGTGAATTACATGATTTTCATATGCTGGAAACTTAGTAAATATATACATCCTTACAGACTTGAAAATGCAGTGAAATCAGGATATGTAAAATATGGAGACATAACTTTAAAAATTGAAGGACATAGTAACTCTTCAATCAAAATTTGGATTTGACTTTTTTTCAATCTTTTCATTTAATTCAAATAGGTTTTTTTTTTTAAAGATTTTATTTATTTCTGAGAGAGAAAGACAGAACTCGAAGCGGGGAGGGGCCAGGGGAGAGAGAGAAGCAGACTCCCAGCTTAGCAGGGAGCTTATGTGGGACTTGATTCCAGGACCCTGAGATCATGACCTGAGCCAAAGGCATACACTTAACTGACTGAACCACCCAGGCACCCCCAAATAGGATTTTTTAATAGTATTTTCATTTTAAGGTACTTTAAAAAAACTTACAATAAGATTCTTTGAAATCAGACAATCCAAAATGTAAAAATTAATGAAACAATTTAATTCAATTCACTGAATATGAATAGCGCCTACTAAACATGTAAGACAATGTCAGTTGTTCTAACAATGACTAGGAAGATGAATAAGCTGATTACTGAATTAGTGGAAGAAACAAATACACAGAGGACAGAGGCTTTGAGCAAGGCTGAACCCACACACAACAAAAAGGGATATTGGGGCTGCTGGAAAGCTCAGCTGTAAGAGCCTACATTCTGCTAAAGCAGAAGGAGCAGTAAGCACCGCCCATCAGGAAGTTTGGAAATCAGAATAGCAGATTGAGGAGGAAGCTGAGCTGAGAGAAGATTTGTGTTTGGAAACAAGCTCAGGACACTGGAGTATCACAAAGCCCTCAAGAGAACCATTGCAAGCACCAAGAGCGGTGTCCAGGGGAGAGGTTCCTCTCGCCCAGGAGCTGGGTTACTTCTTTTTCAGAGACAAAATACAAACAACTGAAACTAAAACATAATAATGTGCGAGAAGGTGGGTGTTGCCACAAGATATCAGAGGATGGCCCTTGTGCTCCTGGGGAGCTCAGAGTTGAAATGATTACTTGAGCAACACCAAACAACTGAATTGATGGTGGTGCCCCAGCCCTGTGTATAAATCAAAATCAAAATAGTATTAAAAGCAAAGTATTTGTAATGAAGTCAGCAAAGTTCTGGTATTTCCTGTAGTAAATACTTCTGTTGTCTTACTTTAAAGTACTTAATTATTTGAAAAGAAATGATGTTTAGTGTGTCTGCTTTGCTAGTCCCCAAATTCACATCTCGTCTGTCTGTTGTTGGCTGGTAGCTTGGCCACGTAGAAAGGATAGCATCACCTTAGTGACTGAACAAAGTGATGGGTCTAGTCCTTAATATTATCTTATTTGATTAGTCTCACAGCGATGAATCAAACTAAACAAACTCATAAGCTCTGTGATGTAAATGAAAATAAAGTGAGAAATGTTACAAGCAACCCTAAAATATTCTAATTTTTAGCACTCGTCTCTTTGCTGTTTAGCCCACAGCAGGGAGATCCTTTTCCAGGGCTTAACATGCATATGTCTGCATGTTTGCCTTTATCAGAGGACCTGATAAAACAGGTGAAGGATTAGAAATGAACATAAAGTGAACACAGAGCAGAGCATTCATTCCTTCACCAAGCCTTCACATTCCAGGAGCTAAACCAAGCACTGGCATGCACTGAAAAACGAAGGAGGCATATTATGAACCTCATATCTTAGAACCTAGCAGAGGAAAGAAACATTAAAATAACAATTATAAAAATAGAGTTCTACAAAACAGTGGAGGAATTGGTTTAGCGGGTGTGGCCAGTGGAGGCATCTCTGAGAGAAGCACATGGTAACTAACATTTTCTTGTATAGTATGGATGTATATTCCACCCAGCTCTTGTGCTACTTTGGAGAAAAACGTGCCTAAATGACCAGAAGTTTTATATCCTGCAGATTGAATGTGGCAGCCGGTATTAAAAACATGATGCTTGGTAGTCATGAAGAAGGTGTCTTGTCGGAGATGCTTGCTGGCTGCAAGACCTTGGACTAGTGATTCAACTTGTACTAACATCAGTTTCTTCATCTCATAAAATAGATATAAATTATTGTCAGGATGTACTAGGGCAATCTGTGAAAAGCAGTTAGCACAATGACTGGCTAAGCAGTAAATACTCAGTGCCTGCTGCCCTTGCTGCTATTGTCACATTAGGTTTCTCCTCTGGAAATGCTGAATAGACCTTGCCAACTCTTGCTCTCAGGAGGGTACTCTCTTTGTAATACTCATTGAGACTATTCCTGTGTGTTGACACATTCTTTCTTTAAAGACATTAGTATCACATCAAGTTACAGACTTTGGCTTGGTTCTGTACTTTTAGGTTGACTACTTCAGAAACCTGGTAGGTACATCATAATTTTGATAGGTTAATTGTCTTAGAGAGGTGGTGGTGTAGAGATTACGTGGATGGATTCCAGACCCACACTACCTGGGTTAAAAATCCCAGCACTAGCATTTACTGGCTGAGTGACCTTGAAGAAAATACTTAAACTTTCTGTGGCTCAATTTCATTATATATAAAACGAAAATAATAATAGTACCTGCCACATACTATTTTTATAAGGAATAAATAAGTGTATTATACAGAGATCGTAACACCTTGTCTGGCACTTAAATATTGATATGTGCATTAGCCATTATAATGCTTTCATTAAATCTTCTCAACAACTGTGTGCATTCAATATTAATATTTAAGGAGATTTTAAGGTCTGTGGAGGCAGGCACCTTTAGATATGATTCATTATTCTATTTCCAGTACTTAGAACAGCATCTACGCAACAAATACTATAAAAAAAATAAACATAAATAAAAATAAATAAATCAATGGATGAATGAGTGTTGAATGATCTCGACATTATAGATAAGGAAAAACCACTGAAAGTGGTTTGGTAATTTGTCCAGTACACTCTGAGCATATAACAGCATTGACCTATGTCTGTCTGACTATAAAACACACAGGCTTAACCGCACACATTTCTAGTGGAAACATGCAGGGCCCAGCTCAGGGAGAAGAGAAGGCAGATGGTGGAAATTACCAGTTTAGGGAACTGATACTGTGTGGCAGAAGAATGAAAATGAGTCCAAAAATGGTTTATGGAAAATCGTATCCTAAGCACTTTCCAAATCGGAATCTTTCAGGACAGTGCTCTGGAATATGCATCCCTAATGAACGGCTGGTAATTCTATGCTCTTAATGCTTGGGAAGTCCTAAGTAGAACAGATTCATAAGGGGCCGAAATGGTGGACAGTGAAGTTAGGAAGTGACAGGCAAGAGAAGTCAGAATGAAGCTGAGAGTGGAAAAAAGAGAGGTTACAATTGGGAAATAAGTACTAATTTCAAAAGAGATCATGAAGAATCTCTCCAGCATGAGGGCCAGAATTATTGTTATTGAAATAAACTCATTAAAGTATCCTGTGATCTATGAAAAGTATATTTTTGTTACTTGAACTGTCCGTTGAAAGGGTTTTTTGCTTGATTTGGTAGGGATTTGAAGAAATAGGATCCTGAGACTTTAAAGAGGAGTTCTCACGACATGCATGTAAGCATTCTGGGCAATGCCAGGTTTAACTTGCCCTCCACGCTTCTGCGTCCTGGGACTGACGAGGGCAGTGTGGAGCCTGGTTCTATGGCTGCGGTGCCAATTATGAGTATAATTACCGCAATGCGGCTCCAACACACTCACCTGTCCTAGAGACAAAAGTAGCAGTGTCAAAACTCTAGCCTATACCTCAAGAAGTCCTAAGTGCAGGTCACGTGTTTGAAATTAGCAGAGATAGTTTTAATACTTATTTCTCAATTATCGTTGATTATTAAATAATAAATCTGCGTTTAGCGTCACCCTTCTTTATGGTACTATTTTAAGAATCACAGGCATAAGTTTAAAAATAAGATAGTTATTGTTTCAAGAACATTTATTTCACAGGTATGATTTTTTAAAATACTCAGAAACGTGTTTCGATGTTCCCAAAAATTAGATTAAGTTTTACAATAGTGGGCTGATAGTCTTTCACACATAATCCTAATTTTAGTCATTTTCTCCAGGCTAAAGAGGAGGTGAATTTACAATTAATAATTCAGTGCATTTTTGCGTGTTTAGATGAATATTTTGGATGCCATCCTTAATATAAGAAATAGAAACTAAATATTCTTTAAAACTGCTTCATAAATAGTATGTCTATCAATTACTAAATCTGTTTGCATGTACACCTGTTTTTAGATACTGTTAAAGAATTCTTGAAGATAATTGTCACTTTCTTGCAAATAGAATGGCTCCAAAATTGATTTTAAAATGGTTAATCAGGGGTGCCTGGATGGCTCAGTCATTAAGCGTCTGCCTTTGGCTCAGGTCATGATCCCAGGGTCCTGGGATTTAGCCCCGTGTCACCTCCCTGTTCAAGCAGGAGACTGCTTCTTCCTCTCCCTATGCCCCTCCCCTTCACTCATGCGTGCTCTCATTTGTTCGCTCTACTCTCGAATAGATAAAATCTTTAAAAAATACTTAATAAGCCCATTTTATGTAATCTAGGTGTGTACCGACTCTCTCTCCTATTTAATGTCATATTGGTAAATATTCAATTATCTTTTATTCTGAAACTTCTTTCATTGGCTTTCGAATGCTTTGTGCTATGCTGTCCATCCACTTTTTACCTTTTTCCAACTCTCCAGAAATCCTCTCGCTACTTTGCTTCCAACTCATTTAATGAAGCTGCTCTCTTAAAAGTTATTACCAAATCTAATATTTTTCCCAGTCCTCATTTTTAAAATGAGTGCCTGTTCTAACAACTTTGCCCTCATTTTATTTCCAGAAAATTAAAAGTGTTTACATTTTCTCAGTTCCTTTCATTTTTAAAATTTTATATTATGTAATATACTTAAAAAGATAGAAAATAATGTAACAGATTTCTCATGGACTCGGCACTAAAACAGATGTTAACATTTTGTCATATTAGCTTAAGACTTCGCCTTTCTAACAGAATTAGGAGAAAAGGATTCACAAACAGCCAGAGGTCTCACCAGAACCTTTGTCCACTCACTCCCTCCCCACAGGAAGATGCGTATCATTTCCACGTGTAGTTTTGTATATTTACTACATATGTGTATTCATAAACAATGTACACTATCATTATGTCTTAATATTTGCATGAATCTTACCATATTCTGCATCTCATTCTGCAACTTTTTTTTACTAAAATAATGTATTTTTAAAATTATCCATGTTTATGCATGCAAATCAAGTTTATTCATTTTATCTGCTGAATAGTGTTTCATTATATGACTACATCATGATTTATTCATTTCCCTACCGAGTGACATTCATTTTTTTCCTCTTTTTTTGCAACGACAAACAGTCCTGCAATTATTATCTTTGTACACGTCTCCTGCAATTATTATCTTTGTACACATCTCCATGTTTAAGAATTTCTCCATGTGTTGAGAATTTTCTCAAGGGTAGACCTTGAACAGTAGAAATTCTAACTCAGAGGGTATGCCTATCTTTAGTTTTATTAGTTATTGTTAAGTTGTTCCCCAAAGTGGATGCACCAATTTATGTTCCCACTGGTGGTATATGGCTGTTTCCTCTTCTCCATGTTCTCTCCAACATCTGCCATTACTAGATGCACTGATGTTTGCTATGTGATGATGATGGTATAATACCTCCTTCTTTTGATTTGTATTTTCCTTATTACAGTGAGGCTGAGCATCTTTTCCTATATTTATTAAACATTGGTTTTTATGTCTTGTCCTCTGCACACTCAGTCTTTGCCCATCTTTCTGCTGGGTTGTCTTTTTCTTATTAGCGTACAAAAGCACTTTAAATAGACACTAGTCCTTTGTTACTTACATAGAATACAAAATATCCCTGACACTTTGTAAAAAAACTTCAAAAAAAACTTTGGAAAAGGCCCTTTGCTTGTTTCTATTTATCATGCAAAAGTTTTATTTCACATATTTTTTTAACATTTGGTATATGTTGTAGAATAATGTTTCCTATGTGTTACTCTATTGGATATAGAGTTAATAGTATCATTAGATTAATCCTGTGGATTTTGTTGTTCAAATCCTCAAAGTATTCTTTTTTCATCTGATTTGTCTATTAATTACTGATGGAGGTGTGTATAAATCTCCCATTACAATGATAACCTTCTTAATTTCTTCTTATACTTCTATCATCAGATATTTTAAGCATGTTCAATCTATGCTTAGGAATAGTACATTTTTCTGGTGAATAAGACTTTTTATCACTATGTATTAACTATGTTTATCTTAATGCTTTTTATTTCCAAATCTATTTTGTCTCATATTCTATATTTACACCAGCTTTGTTGGAATATCTCTTCAATTTTTTCCCATCTCTATGTTCTCCCGAAATTCTGATTAGACTTTCTCACTCTATGGATCTTTTACAAACTCTTTGATATTTTCCATTGCTTTCTCTGTGTTTCATAAGGGAATTGTTTTTTGCATGAGTCTTTAAGTTTACTATTTTTATCTTGTATTGAATTCTAATTTCAATGATATTTCTTGTATCTAGAAATTATATTTGGCTCTTTTACATTTTGATATATGTTCTTATATGTGGTCTTAATTTTTCCCACTTTTATTTCTTTATTTTCATTAAATACACTTCTTTAAATATTTATATCCAATATCTTCAGTCCCTTCAGGGACTGTTTATGCTGTTTTGAATGTCCTCACTTCTGTTAGCTTGCTTCTTTAGAAGTTTGTGATTTAAAAATGTGAGCATGTGTTCCTTGTAACTTTATCTGCAAGAATCCTTTGTTGGTTGGGATGCAGATGTGTTCCTTTAAGGTGGATTTGCATGTGCTTCTGCTAGAGAACACTTCCAACCCACGGTTGCTTGGAAAACACATGGAATGTTACGTGTTTGGGGGACCGCATTATTGCTATGTATTCTGGCTTCCAATTCACATAAGGGACACCTTCCAGTTGGTACTTTTTAGAGACCTCTTTTTCTCTCCTTCATTCAGAGTTAAGGCCCAGAGGGGTAAGTCTCCTTACAGTCTTCCTTTGTAGGCAGGTTTTTACTAGTTTGTGTGCTTGTTTATTTGTTTTATTTTTATTTTTTTAAGATTCTATTTATTTATTTGATAGAGAGTGAGAGCATGAGCAGGGGAAGGGGCCGAGGGAGAGGAAGAAGCAGGCTCCCTGCTGAGCAGAGAGCCTAATGCGGGATTTGATTCCAGGATCCTGAGATCATGACTTGAGCTGAAGGCAGACGCTTGACGGACTGAGCCGCCCAGGTGTCCTCACTTTTTTTTATTTTTTAGATCACACATACAGGGTGCTTCTTGCATGTGGAGGTCTTTTCCCCTCCTTCCCATCTTGACTGGGCCCTGGGGTGTGTCTCCTTTCCCTCATAAACAACTGAGTGCATGAATCTTCCACTTAATAGAATAAGAACAACTTGGGGAGAAAGACCTTGAGTTCAAGCTTAAACATAAGTGTTTGTAAAACAACCAAACAGAAATGGCAAGCAGGTGCTTCAGGGAGCAGAGTAAGCGGGGAGGAGGGAGGTGAGCATGAGACAGTATGTGAAGCCTTTGCTGTGCTTGATGCTGGTTACATGTGTGTAGAGTAAGAAGAGAAGATTTGAGAGACAGGCCAAGATAATGCCTACACCCAAAGTCAAGTGGAAAAGGCTGCCACAAACATAGCTCTTACATTCCATGGAGAGTTTTAAACAAGATGGGCCTATATTTAAAAGTCAGGACATTTCATATAAAAATAGGCTTCTGTTGAAAAATCAAACTTCTGGCATCAAGGGTTCCCCATTCCAAGCAAGAGTGGAATGAGCCTATCCAGTTTGGAATGTCACGTGTTTTCTCACCTGGACTGTATCCATCATGTACATCACTTGTCTAGACTCTTCATGCAGTAGAGTTCTCTCCCTGACCTCAGCTAATAATGGCTCTCTATTGTGTGTTTGTTGAAGAGGATATGGACCTTGATGACTGGAATGGGGCCGGGGAAGAGCAAAACCCAAAATATTACAGGATATTGAGTGGCTTTCCCAAGACTGGAAAAAACAGATGTGCTTCTATTTTTGATGGAGGTAAAAGTGTTAGGGAGTGGGGTTCCTGCCCATTTACACACAAAGCCCCCCATGGAAGTATGACTTCAGTGTGTTTGCCCTGCCAGCTATTGGCCATGAGGGGACAGAACACACAAACCCGTAAACAGCAACCTGGGCCACCCAAGGCACAACAGAAATGTAAGTCTTTAAAGGTGTCAGCTAATGCCAGAAAAGGAGCGAGTTCCGCCCACAATGAGTTAGGAATAATAGCGTTGGATCCCCTCAGAACACACATCCTCAAAAGAGCGATTTCAGTAAATTTGTGGTTGGAGGGTTCTGAGCAAACAGACAAACAAACCAACAAAACCCGCACTTCAGAGAGCTGTGCTAGGAGAAGGATCCAGTGAAAGCCAGGTTTACGTGAGAGCACTCACGTGAAACAGCCGTGCAGAGGAGAGTCTGAGGCCAGAAAAGGTTTTGCTGATGACGAATTTGAGGAAAGCACAATACAGTTACTCCCCAAGATGGGAACAGGTGAAACATGGGAAGAAACAGGTTCACATAGACCTTTCGTGGGGCCAAATGAGGTAGATACAGGACGACGTGGGAATCTGAGTTCTCACGGCATCGCAGACAGGGATGAAAAGCTATGGAATGTGTCCTAGTGGATTCATAGTCATGACAGGAGGGAGAGGAGGCTGATGTGAAATGTGGATCCCCTCTGACCCTTCAGTGGAATTGAGGGTGCCAGAGTGGCAGACGTTCCTCAGCATGGGATCCCATCAGAGGACAAGAAGACGAGTGAGCACCATTTAATTTCAGTGCTTGGGGCTTGCTTTCAGCCCTCTTAGAAGGAGGACAGTCTTAATTAAACTCTTAATATGAGCAAGAGGGCAGAGATCATGGCATCACTGGAATAGGGAAAACTCAACTGATACCAAAAGAAGTATTCACTGATACAATTCAGGAAATTTTCCTTAAGATGGATAAATCCTGCATCTGTAGATCATTATATAATGCCATCTAGCAGAATATTTCATACAAATATCAAGACATCCCATTATCTAATCTAAAGCTATAGACAATTTTTTCTAGGCACCAAAGCAGCAGAAAGATTTTTTTCTACCAGAGGGAAAAATTCATTCTGGTTTCAGCCTTGTCCAAAGCAAATTTAAAGAGAGAACACTGAGCAATTGCCACAGAATTTTTGAGGTAAAGAGGTTATAACCCAAGGATTGCATCTAACCACGGTATTAATATGAAGGCAGCAGGCAGGTATTCTTAAAACACAAGGAACTCAGGAAACAGAGCACTCATGATCCCCCTTGAAAACACTACTCAACAATAAATTTGGGCCACTTAACCATCTATGAATAAAGAATTTAGAAATGGAGGAGCCGGATTAGAAAGTTTGCTTCTGAGCGTTGAAACCTATTTAAATAGGCAATGAACAATGAATCTTGGAACACTGAAAAAATAAAATAAAAGTAATTGGGGAAAAAAATAAATAAAAAATAAATAGGCATTAGAGAGGACACTGCTTTTTACATTTGGTCTTTGGAACTGATTTGAGAGGATTGATATTCATAATTTGAAATGTTTTTTATGAAAACCCCTTTCTATCTCCAGAGAAGAAAGGACAGTACCTGATCAGGCTGAAATATTCTTTGATAAAAAGTACCAATTTAAAATAAAAGTATAAATTTTGGAAATATCAGAGGGAAAAAAAAACCTAAGTGTACTAGGTTTTGTTGTTTTTTGTTGTTTTTTTCCTTTTCCCTAAAAGAACACAAAATCAGCAACAGTGAAATTCTGGGAAGACCCTGGAACCAGATAAAACAATCTTATTAAACATTGAATCACGGTTAAAGAGCAGTTGCCCAGCAACCAACAATCTCATCATTTCCTTCAAATCCTCCACAGTGCTTTTTTTTTTTTTTTTAACAATCTCATAAAACTAGGACAGACTAAGAAGTCATGGAAAGAGGTGGGAAATGAAGAAGGTTGAGGGAGGGGTAAAACTGAATATTATTTGACTGCAAATTTGATCCAGATACTCAAAGTCTGCACCAGTTCGAGCCATTCATTCAGGCCACAAAACACATGAAATCCTCACATACCTCCGTCATCCCACAGAGCAGGCAACAGGAGAAAAACAAATGACACAGGAGCTTTAAAGTCCACGGTTAAAGGAGAATCACAAAACAGAGCGGGCAGGGAGGATTGTGAGGCTCCAACCCCTTCCTTTGGCAGATGAGCAAACACCCAGACAGGCAGAGTGGTGAGTCTGGGGCCCAGCACACACAAGGGCTCAGTGAAGCAGGCCCCCAGGTCCCATCGTGGGTCACCGTCCTTTCTAACAGCCATACTGTCTTATATTGAAAACTGGTGCTCTTGAAATGGCAACATGTGGGGTGCCTGGGTGGCTCAGTGGATTAAGCCTCTGCCTTCGGCTCAGGTCATGATCTCAGGGTCCTGGGATCGAGCCCCACATCGGGCTCTCAGCAGGGAGCCTGCTTCCCCTTCTCTCTCTGCCTGCCTCTCTGCCTACTTGTGATCTCTCTCGCTCGCTCTCTCTCTCTCTGTCAAATAAATAAATAAAATCTTAAAAAAAAAAAAGAAATGGCAACATGTGTCATTAAGCAGTTATTAACTACTCAAACCTAGCTATGATATCAATAACTCTGCTCTAAGAGATCAAACATTTTAATATTCTAGTAAAAGGCAGCTTGCACTGGTTATAAAGTTCTAGAGTATGTTTATTACCGGCGCTTTGTAAATCATGATTTCTTTGATGACCACAGACATCCACTACTCTCATGTCAAGTTGGTAATAATTCTTCAATTATAAACACTCTGGCAATTAACATTTGAAGTAGACATGGCCTGTCTTAAGTGTGAATGCCTATGTAGGAATCCAAACATCTTTAAGGGGACCTGGAGCCCAATCAATTTCTGGCATTGCCACGCCTGTCAAATATTGTCCTACCAAAAAAATCAATGGGTATACAAAATACCACTGAGTAACTACCTAAGTTTGGGCTGCTATCACAAACTTCCATGGATTGGGTGACTTAAACAACAAACCTTTATTTCTCTGAAGCTGGGAATCCCATGCTTATAATTGGGTTCTTGGTGGGGACCTCCTTCCTTTTTGTCCTCATGAGGCTTTTCCTGTGATGAGTGGTATGGGGAAGGGGAGGAGGGTCAAGTGGACAGAAACGTATACTTTCTATAAACAGGAGGAAATCACTCTGTTTTAAATAGGTCAATTTAATCTTTCTGGGCGATCGCTCTGAGTTAAAGAGCGGTTTGGTAACAGAGTAGGGAAAAGTACATTCTAGGTGTGGAATAACAGCTTGAGAGAAATCTTGAAGTTGACAGAAGGTGGGATAAAATACAGTTACTAGTGCCTGGACTTGTTCTAAGTGCTCTGTATAGGTGATTTAATTTTAATTAAAGTCCCTACAAAATGGATTCTTTTAGTACTGCTATGTTGCAGCAGAAGTTGAGGCTTAGAGAATTTGAACCACATGCCCAAGGTAGATCCAGCAAGACACTGGGCCAGGACTTGAAGCCAGAATTCCTGATTCCAGGACCAGGCTCGTAAATACCTTATTCTGCAGCGTCTCTCAGAATATCACAATGAGTAAATGTCCTTCGTAAACTTGGTTTTTTAAAAGACTGGCTTCATATTTGTTTTACCTTAGCTTTTCAATAGCATGTTATTGATTCAAAATTGAAATTCAAGATAACATTAGCCCTATAACTTTTCATAAAAATTTTACTGAATATTTAACAGTTATAAGGCTAATAATTCAATTCACCATGATTTTCTGAAGACATATTTTAAAAGTGATTATTTAATAATCAACAGATTATTAGTTGAAGGATCATGTATTTCTTTTGGCTCTCTTTTTAGTAAAAGTGGTCCATTTAGGACAGAATAGAGACCAGCTTATCTCTACATATCAATTAATAAAATACTGCAATGAGGAAATTATTCAACTAATCAAGAGCACAGAATTATCTGAAACAGAAAACAGAATTTAATATAAATTTTGTATTTCTGTATGTTATCTTGACTTTCAATCAATGACCTAGTTACTCTGCCCAGTGGGAGAAAAACGGACTTGCCAAACCGTTAAGTTTCAATGACTAGAAATCCCCAGTGAGTTTTAATAACATCAGCAGCCATACTTTATTTCTTACTCCATTCACACTCCCAGACTCCTTGGTAATGAAAGCCTCCTGTCCCCTCAAACCTGTAACATCTTCTCTCCCATGCTCAATCTCAGCTCATGACTTACTTTCCTGATAAAATAGAAGCATTCAGAAGGACAACCTCCTCAAATCCCCACACCTACAGCCAACTGTTTGCCAGCGTCAGTACACATGTGCTGTGCCTTCTTGCCTGTTCCCCCAGAGAGAATAACTGCCCATGCTCGCATAAACCCAGGCCTTCCAATTGTGCGCTAGATCCCATCTCCTTTCTCAGAGACCTCTCTCCAGCTCCCTATCTCTCGCCTGCATCATCAATTATTCCTCTCTTTCCTCTTCAATCCCTCCTGGACCATTTCATTAACATTCAAACATTCTCTTATTCCCCCACCCTTCCCATTTCGACAGAGTGCTTTGCTCAGAAATCTCATTAACAAAAAAAAAAAAAAAAAAGAAATCTCATTAACAACTTTTGCCCCCAGTTAGATAGCCACATATTTTGGAAGAATATCTCCATTTCACTGCTGTGCATATTTAAGTAAATTGGTTGAAGCTAATAGGGAACATGGGTTATTGATAAATGACAATCTCTGTCTCCAAAGGAAAGCTTAACAAGGTCATATATTTTAGAATGCTGTGTCCTAGCTCTAGCTTAATGACAATACAACATGAATGGAATTACCTTAAACAACCGAGTGCTACAAAAGCAAGAAGGAGCAACTGGGCGGTCTGCCGAAGTGTTTCCATCTGTGCCCAGGGAGCGATGCTAATAGAGATAGTCCCTTTCCTCAAGTTAATAGGGCCAACTTCTTTAATTGAAAGAAGATCAACAATTGATGAGGCTTCCAGCAGCAAGGCAAGCAAATTCCTTAAGATAATGCTGTAAGTTCACGGAAGCTAAGGCCCACAACAGAATGAAAACACGGTAAATGATTTACTTCTAATTATGGATCCCTTAGTTAAGCTGTGAAATTTAAAAGCAATCAGTTGGACAGGTCATTTGTTGGAAAATTATTTCTGTTTGTTTGAGCATCAGTTCATGTGCAACTCACTCTAACTGTGATGCTTTGTAAACTCATGAATGTCAATAGAATTAACCTTTTATGGGAAATGTTAGAGGAATGGCCAGTTTAACCAAAATTCTAGGAATGCCTGTATTTCTAAATGATTTCATGTTTTGCCAATATTTTTCCAAGTTTCTTTAGTGACTGAGTAAGTCTATCAGAAATGTGTGTTCAATGCTGAAATAAGAGAGAGCAGACCCATCTAATGGGTCAGAAGCTATGCGAATTGGTAAGCTGCGTTCTTAACACATTTGGGCTCTTTCTGCAATTTGGC
The DNA here is from genome assembly GCA_028534135.1 of Potos flavus. NCBI lineage: Eukaryota > Metazoa > Chordata > Mammalia > Carnivora > Procyonidae > Potos > Potos flavus. The sequence continues at coordinate 71,217,656 of CM052894.1, read as the reverse complement.
TATTGTTGATAATGCTGCTATAAACATCAGGGTGTATGTATCCCTTTCAATTAGTGTTTCTGTATCCTTTGGGTAAACACCTAGTAGTGCAATTGCTAGATCATAGGGTAATTCTATTTTTAACTTTTTGAGGAACCTCATACTATTTTCCAGACTGGCTGCACCAGTTTGCATTCCCACCAACAGTGTAAGAGTGTTACTCTTTCTCTGCATCCTTGCCATCATCTGTCGTTTACTCTGTTGTTAATATTTTTTTTAAGATTTATTCATTAGAGAGAGATAGCAGGTGTGTGAGTTGGGTGAGAGGCAGAGAGTGAGAGAATCTTCAAGCAGACTCCCTGCTGAGCATGGAGCCTGGTGCGGGACTTGATCTCATGACCCTGAGCTCATGACCTGAGCCAAAACCAAGACTTGGACACTTAACTAACTGAGCCATCCAGGTGCCCCTCTTGTGTTGTTAATTTTAGCCATTCTGACTAGCGTGAGGTGATACCGATCGATGAATGGATAAAGAAGATGTGGCATATATATACACAATGGAATATTACTCTGTCGTAGTAAAGAATGAACTCTTGCCATTTGCAATGATGTGGATGGAGCTAGAGTGTATTATACTAAGCAAAATAAGTCAGAAAGAGACAAATAACCATATGATCTTACTCATATGTGGACTTTAAGAAACAGAACAAATGAGCAAAGGGGGAAAAAAAGAGTGGGGGGAACCATGAAATAGACTCTTTACTAAAGAGAACACACTGATAATTACCAGAGGGGAGATGAGTGGGGACCTGGGGGAAACAGGTGATGGGAATGAAGGAGTGCACTTTTCGTGATGAGCACTGGGTGATGTATGGAAGTGTTGAATCACTACATTGTACACCTGACACTAGTATTACACTGTATATAAACTAACTGAAATTTTTTTAAAAAGATTTTATTTATTTGACACAGAGAAAGAGAGAATACAAGCAGGGGGAGCGTCAGGGAGAGGGAGAAGCAGGCTCCCGCTGAACAGGGAACCCAATGCAGGGCTTGGTCCAAGGACCCTGGGATCATGGCCTGAGCCAAAGGCAGACGATCAACTGACTGAGCCACCCAGGTGTCCCAAACTAGCTGAAATTTAAATGAAAGCTTGGAAAAGAAAAAAGACACTACCTCACAACGTTGCCTTAAATGTTTGCAGATTAAGCTAGATGTAGTTGCTGTCTGAATATTATTGCTAAAATAAGAAAAATCCAATAACCAATATTTGTAGAATGGCTTATGCTATTCCCCATATAAAACTTTACAAATAATCTTTATTTATACTGTCTACCACGGTCTCGTGAAAGTCCAAACTCCTGCACATGGTTTAAAACCATCTGGCATTCATTTACTTCTCTCCTTATCTTTCCATTCTCTGGCCCGATTCCTCACACTTAACTGCTCCAAAAAAAGTGAGCTCATTTTTATTTACAAAATATACCAGGCTCTCCTTCCTCTCCTGATCTGTGCATGTTCTCCATCCAAAAAATGGTGCCTCTTCATTTACCTGGCTGTTGTTCAAGTCATACAGGTGTTACCTCCTACCAGAGGTTTCTGAGGCTCTACCAGAAAACCCTTCCGCCTGTACCATAATAAACTGCAAGGTCCATGTGGTCGGGGGTCTCTCACTCATCACTAGAGCATTAGTTCCCAACACAGAATTTCCTGACAGATTTCAAAACAGACAAACTATCACAGATGGTATCCACTTGACCTCCACAGTGTCTTTATGAACCGGCAAAATAAATGTTATCATCAGCACCTTGGTTTACAAATGAGGAACCTGAGATTCAGGGAGGTGAGATAACTAGCCCGCAAAGAGACAGATTTAAAAATGGTGACTAAAGTCATCAAATCATCATTTGATTCTAGATCTTCATATTATAAATGATACACGTTTTCAGGCAGGTGAGATCCAAGTTCTGAAGTCCTTGTGCTGTGCAAACATGAGCTTTCAGAGCACAGGTGGCAAATGTAAAGTATATGCACCAATTCCTGAAAACTTACTAGTGACCTTAGAAATTAACTAGCACACGAAGACATCTGCTTACCAGCAGGTACTGTTTTATGAGGTAAATTACAGTGATATTCCTTAGCCAGAGACAGTCAGATGGCTTGTTTCTGCACAGAGAAGCTAGTACAGAAAGGTAGATTTCCACCTGTTTGGACAAATTCTTTCCTTTAACCTTCAGAACTTCAGCTGTGCATACCATTTTTTCCTGAATCAGTGTAGAAGATTCCAGCAAGTTCTGGCATCAGGTGGAGTTGATGCAGAAGAAAGTGGATATCTATTTTTCATTTCCTTCAGCTTCCATGTCAAATAACGTATGGTACAGATAACTCAAGAATCTGCCCCTGAAAACCTGCAGAGATGTTTTATGTACTAGATACTGAACCCTGAAATCTAATGACTTACTGAGGGAAGTTATGTTATATAGCAGATGCTGCCGTGCTTTTCATGGTAGGCTTTCTTCATAGTCCACCAGCTGGTTATATCATACTGGGTTTACAAGGTGCCATGACTCTGAAGACCCTCCCCTCCTTTTCATAAGGAGGGGAGGGTGTGTGATCACACACACCACCTGTGATCAGGTGGTGATCACAGGAAAGATTAGCACAGGGTACAGAAAGCTTCTTGAACTTGTCACCGGGCTATATGACCCCAGAGACATCCAATGTCTTAACTCAAGCTCTGGGATTGGAATCCTGGCTTTCTGTTGCTCTCTTAAAATAACGCAGTTGGGAGAATATCAGGATAAGCAAGTTATTAAGAAATCATGTCATGCTTCACCTTCCCTAGTGAATAAAGATAGAAAGAGTTCTATGGATAAATATGTTTTGGAAATCATGTATACCATAGCATCCTTTGAAGTTCTCAGAAGTATGTGGATATGCTAGAGTTTTCGTGAAATCTTTCAAGGAAGAAAGCTCTCTCAGCCCCGTCTTCTCCTGTTTGCTCCATTATCTCTTACCGTCCTGTGACGTCACACTAGGAGGAGTGCTGAACTAATTTAATCCTTCTCTGATATCTGCTGCGCAGAGAACATTCTCTCTTACTGCTGTTGAGTCTTCCAAAAGGTAGACGAGATGTCTGTGTCCTTCCACCTCGTGGCCAGACATGACAGACTGTCTTACAAGCACATTTCAGCTCTGGGTGGACAGAAAACAGAACATGACTCCAGTCTGAATCTAAATGTATGCCTTCCTCAGACTCATTCTCCAAATCCCTGACCAGAATTGGATTGTTAAGTGTTATGGAGGGTGGTAACTACAGTTGGTTTGGATTGTTTGTTTATTTGTTTGTTTGTTTTTTGCACAGTGAGTTTCCTTATCTCTCTTCTTCTGGGGTCAGAACCTGTTCTCACTGATTCAGTTCTTAGCACGTCCTGTCTTCTTCCTTCCCAGAAGCTGTGATGGATCCAAGGATGAGCACATCACAAAACAGGGCCTATCAGGGTCTTTCTGGGAGATTAACACATGGACCTTGGGGGAAAAGCGACACTCTCCTTCTACAGAGTTTGTTAGACTGGGAGGACTTGATGTCTATTGGTCCTGGTCATGCTTTCCTGGCGCAGAAAGACAGCCCATGAAGCCAAGTAGAAACAAGCAGTGGAGACAGAGAGTCTGGCTAAGTGTGGGGTTCCAGATTCTCATGCCTGAGTACCTGAGTTTCAGAATACTTTGAAACTGTAAAAAAAAAAAAAAAAAAAAAAGTATGCTTCCTGGTATGTAATCCATAAATAATTTTAATTAAGGTCATTTAAATTAACCTATGATTAGGAACATCCTTGTTCACAAGGGTCTGATTATCAGGGGTTAACTGATTTAGAGATTTTTGTATACAGAATAAAATTAAGTGTAAATTACATTTTTGGTAAATTATTTCTGTATTATCCTTACTTTTGCAATAGTTTATCTTTCAAGGCCTAAAAACAGGCAAAAGTTTCTCTTCATTTAATCATTGTGCATTCTGCTATCTGGATTCGGTCTTGGGAAACTATTAAAATTTGTAATGGGAATCGCCCCAGGAATAGCAGGGAGTAAGTATATTTCCCCGTAAGCACTTTGTGTTCTGGTGTGTTTGGTGGGGAGGGGTGTGAAAAATAGAGTTCTTTACTTTGACTTCTTTACAACATTTCATTAAACACTCTGTACAAGACCTAGGATGAAACTGTCCCCTTGCTTTCTGTGTCTTTCCTGTTTGGCGAAAGTCATCCTCAAAGATGTTATCAACTGAACAGAATGTTTTGTGTCTGGAGCTTGAGGTCAGTGAGTCAAGCGTTGCTACAGTGAAAATCAAAATGATTCCCTCCTGACTTGAACTCCCAGAGCAAGCTGTGCTCTGATAATAGTTAAGAAAACGAGTGGCAGAGCGCCATGCCCCATCCGCTCACGTCCTGATGGATGCGCCCAGAGACGTGTTCATTTCTTGGGTTCCTTCCCACATGGCACCTCCTGCTGCAGCTTATTGACACCAGATGTTCTTTGTATCAGTAAGACTTGTAGCAATGTCTATTTAAAGTTAAACGGAGTAATTGAAGCCAGAGCATTGTACTCTGAATGAAGTAAATCAAAGCACATCACAGTCATAAAAAGGCAGACTAGGGAAAGCATGAATGAAAGAAATCCATTATAAAAAAGAAAGCCAGACTAACTGAGACCCAAAGCTCTGATTAGAATTTATCATCTCACACAACACTGATAGGAATCAATTGGTACTGCTCAGAGCTCTGACGCCAGAATTAGTGAGCATGCCTCACTGTATAAATCAGGCGAGAGTCCTTTGTCACAACAACCTTCTTCCCCAGACAGCTCATGGAAGACAGTTCTTCACTGGAATCACCGTGGGGAGCAGAGACAGAAATGCAGCTAATGACAGGAGACATGGACCCGAGGTCTAATCATTTTACTAACCTAATGCGTTAGATGGAGGTTTTAACAAAATCAAGGCTTAACTAATAATTGATGGTAGGAAATGGACACATGTTTTAAAGTGATTTAAAAGTGAACTAAGACAGGAAGGACCGTGTGATTAGAAGGGCTCAAAGTGGACTGTGAACCGTGAGCATTCATAAATGCGGATTTTAATAGGTACAGGTCTGGCGGCCAGCAGACGGCCAGGACTCAGACAGACTGCAAAGAAGTGAGAATTTCAGTGCCACTCATCCTGAATGGAATCACCAGAGGCAATCATGCATATACCAAATCATAATAGTGATTTAAAAGTACAGAAATCAAAACTGTGAAAACTAACATCATAAAGTGTACACGTGGCAGGATCATGTTTTAATGACATTAACCACTGTTTTCCTTTAAAAAAAAAAAAAATTCCGGGCATTTTCCCTACTTGATTCCTCATGCGGGCAAATACTTGAGTGCATTCAGCACTTCAGCAAAGGGTAGGACAAGACACAAAGCAGAAGGAGCCTCTCAGTCTCTGCCTTTTGTGCTCCCAAAGCTTAAATCCCTTTGGAGAATGTTAAGGATTTAGAATAAAATGTGTAGGAAACGCAAAAGAAAAAAGGGGTGTTTCCTGCCAACTCCCATGCAGACTAGAGAAACAATCCCCTGGGTTGGGGGGGAAGAGAAGAGATGGTAGGAAGTAAGAAGACAGAGAAACTGTGGAGTCTGAGAGAGGGGCCCTGTGCCCTGATTGCAGAGCAGGAGGCTCAGAGCGTGTCCGGGGAAGGCGGCAAACCACCAGGGAGAGTAAGGGGCATCTGTGTGATGAGTCCAGGCCGACAGAGCTCTGGACACGGAGACTTTCCACTGCCACATCATGGAATAGACCGTAGAATGTCCCCCATGCCTTCAGATTGGCTGTGGTGCAGAAGTGGGCTGCCTAGAGACTTGAAAGAGCCTTGAGGACAGGCACATGGGTTATCTCAAGAGCGATCTTTATGGTTGAATGACAGGGACTAAATAGGGAAAGGAAGGTCTCTGAGGATCCCTGCTGAGGCAGACAACTCAAGGGTCAGGTTGCCACAATATCTTAGTGCCACAGAAGCTTGGAACAACTTCCTAGCATTCCTATGGAACGAAGTTTTGGTATAAAAGTTAGATGGTGATCTAGAAAGACAAATTGTATGCTTAAGATTGAGGACTCATATTTATAACCACTACAAAAGTATTTCACATACCTTTGAAGAGTAAATAACATATGCAAAATGGAAGGAGATCTAGAAAATACTGGCGAGAAGGAAGAAATAGCTATTGCAGAGGTATGAATTGTTTTAGAGAATCAAAATGACGAGTTCGGCAATGAGAAATGTGTGACTCCTGAAGTCTGTGGAGTTCTCATCAAAATAGGTGGACAGCATCTAATGCCATTTGCTTTGTAATGGTAAACCCAGCTTCTGGTATTGGCTGTTCTCACCCATGACTCCATCAAACAACCATTCACCCCATCACTGCAGCCCGAGAAACATCAGACAAATCAGCCAAAGGAAGGCATTCTCCTTTGAGGTAAAAGTATCTATAGCTGTGACGAGTAGGGGTGTGCTACCAGATAGCAGATGATAAAACAGAGCACAGGCTTTGGGAGAAGATGAGGCAACCTGTTGTTTTTAGAATCTTATTGAGCCATGTAAAATTCTAACACAATAAAAGAAAACAGAGAGACAAAATGGCATGCCTCTCAGGCTTTTCGAAGGGATTACAAAATGTACTAGAAAAAACACTTAGGACATTGTTAAGAAATTTCCCCTACCATTTTCAAGTGGAAACAGACATCCATTTTTTTAAAGTTTTTATTTAAATTCCAGTTAGTTTACATGCAGTGTAATATTAGTGTCAGGTATACAATATAGTGATTCAACACTTCCAAACATCACCCTGTGCTCATCATAGGTGCACTCCTTCATCCCCATCACCTGTTTCACTCATCCCCCAACCCACCTCTCCTCTGGTAACCACCACTTTGTTCTCTAGAGTTAAGAGTCTGTTTCTTGGTTTGTGCCTCTCTCTCTCTGTCTTTTTCCCCCACTGCTCATTTTTGTTTCTTAATTCCACATGAGTGAAATCATATGGTATTTGTCATTCTCTGAGTGATTTATTTTGCTTAGTGTGATACTCTCTAGTTTCATCCATGTCATTGCAAATGACAAGATTTCATTCTTTTTTATGGCTGAATAATATTCCATTGTAGATATACACCACATCTTCTTTATCCATTGATCAGTCAATGGACACTTAGGCTGTTTCCATAATTTGGCTATTGTAAATAATTCTGCCAAATTGGGGCACATGTATCCATTTGCATTAGTATTTTTATATTCTTTGAGTAAATACCTGATAGTGTAATTTCTAGATCATACTGTAGTTCTATTTTTAATTTTTTGAGGAACCTCTACTGTTTTCTAGAGTGGCTGCACCAGTTTACATTCCCACTAACAGTGCACAAGTTGCATTCTGCATTCTTGCCAATATCTGTTGTTTCTTGTGTTGTTGATTTTTGCCATTCTGACAGGTATGAGGTGATATCTCATTGTAATTTTGATTTGGATCTCCCTGATAATAAGTGATGTTGAGCATCTTTTCATGTGTGTGTTGGCCATCTGGATGTCTTCTTTGGAAAAATGTCTATTCATGTCTCCTGCCCATTTTTTAATTGGATTATTCATTTTGGGGTGTTGAGTTTTGTAAGTTCTTTATGGTATTTTGGACACTAACTCTTTATCACATATGTCATTTGCAAATATCTTCTCCCATTCATCAGGTGGTCTTTTAGTTTTGTTGATTATTTCCTTTGCTCTGCAGCAGCTTTTTATTTTGATGTAGTCACACTAGTTTATTTTTGTTTTTGTTTCCCTTGTCTCAGGAGACATATCTAGAAAGAAGTTGTTATAGCCAAAGTGAAAGAAGTTACTGCTGGTGTTCTCTTCTAGGATTTGTATGGTTTCAGGTCTCACATTTAAGCCTTTAATCCATTTCGAATTTATTTTTGTGCATAGTGTAAGAAAGTGGCCCAGTTTCATTATTTTACCTGTTGCTGTCCAATTTTCCCAACACCATTTGTTGGGGAGACATTCTTTTCCTCATTAGAAATTCTTTCCTGCTTTGTCAAGATTAATTGATCATATAAACATGGTTTATTTCTGGGTTTTCTATTCGGTTACATTGATCTATGTGTCTGTTTTTGTGCCAGTACCATACTGTTTTGATCACTACAGCTTTGTAATATAACTGGAAGTCCAGAATTGTGAAGCCTCCACCGTTGCTTTTCTTCAAGGTTGCTTTGACTATTTGAGGTCTTTTGTGGTTCCATACAAATTTTAGGATTGTTTGTTCTAGTTCTGTGAAAAATGCTGGTGGTATTTTGATTTTGATTACATGTGTAGATTGCCTTGGGTAGTAGAGACATTTTAACAATATTCGTTCTTCCAATTCATGAGCATGGAATTTCCATTTCTTCATGGCATCTTCAATTTCTTTCATCAGTGTCTTATGGTCTTTCACCTCTTTCGTCACGTTTATTCCTAAGTATCTTATTTTTTTTGGTGCAGTTGTAAATGGGATTGATTGCTTGATTTCTCTTTCTACTGCTTCTTTACTGATGTATAGAAATGCAAGAGATTTCTGTACCTTGATTTTGTATCCTGCAACTTTACTGAATTTGTTTACCAGTTCTTGCAGTTTTTGGTAGATTCTTTGGGATTTTCTATATATAATATGATGTCATCTGCAAATAGTGAAAATTTTACTTCTTCCTCTACAATTTGGATGCATTTTCTTTCTTTCTAATATCTGATTGCTATGGCTGGGACTTCCTGTACTATGTTGAACAAAAGTGGTAAGAGTAGACATCCCTGTCTTATTTCTGACCATAGATGAGAAGCTCTCAGTTTTTCCCCATTGAAGATGATAATAGCTATGGGTTTTTCATAAATTGCCTTTATTATATTGAAGTGTATTCCCTCTAAACCTTCTTTGTTGAGGATTTTTATTATAAATCAAAGTTGTGCTTTTTCAAATGCTTTTTCTGCATCTCTTGAAATAGTCATATGGTTCTTATCCTTTCTTTTATTAATGTGGTGATTGATTTATAAATATTGAACCACACTTCAACTGAGGAATAAATCCCACCTGATCATGCTGATTGTTTTTTTTTTTTTTAATGTATTGTTGGATTTGGTTTGCTAGTATTTTATCGAGAATTTTTACATCATTGTTCATGAGGGATATTGGCCTATAGTTCTCTTTCTTAGTGGAGTCCTTCTCTGGTTTCGATATTAAGGCAATGCTAGTCTTATAGAATGAATTTGGAAACTTACCTTCCTTTTCCACTTTTTGGAATAGTTTGAGAATAGTTGAGAAGAATAGGGTATTAACTCTTTAAATGCTTGGTAGAACTCACCTGTGAACCCATCTGGTCTTGAACTTCCGCTTTTGGGGAATTTTTTTTATTATTGATTCAGTTTCCTTGCTGGTTATCGGTCTATCAAGTTTTCTCTTTCTTCCTGTTTTAACTTAGGAATTTATCCATTTCTTCTAGATTGTCCAGTTTGCTACCACATAGTTTTTCATAATAATGTCTTATAATTCCTTGTATTTTTGTGGTGTTGGTTATTATTTCTTTTCTTTCATTTGTAATTTTATTTATTCAAGTCCTTTCTCTTTTTGATAAGTCTGGCCTAGGTTTATTAATTTTATTAATTTTTTCAAAGAACCAGCTCCTGTTCATTGATCTGTTCTATTGTTTCTTTTTAGTTCTATGTCATTTATTTCTGCTCTAATCTTTATTATTTCCTTCCTTCTGCTTGTTTCAGGTTTTATTTGTTATTCTTTTTCTAGCTCCTTTAACCTTTAGGTTGTTTGAGATTTTTCTTGCTTATTGATGTAGGACTGCATTGCTATAAACTTCCCTCTTAGAACTTTTGCTGCATCGCAAAGGTTTTGGGCCATTGTGTTTTCATTTTCATTTGTTTTCATGTATTTTTTTTATTTCTTCCTTGAGTTCTTGGTTGACCCATTATTGTTTAGTGACATATCTTTTAACCTCCAAGTATTTGTAGTCTTTCCAGATTTTTTCTTGTGCTTTACTTCCTAGTTTTATAGCATTGTGGTCAGAAAAGGTGCATGATATGACTTCATTCTTTTTGTATTTGTTGAGGCCTGTTTTGTGACCTAATATGTGATCTGTTCTGGAGAACGTTCCATGTCCACCTGAAAGGAATGCGTATTATGCTGTTTTAGGGTGGAATGTTCTAAATATATCTGTTAAGTCCATCCGATCCAGTGTGTCATCCAAACCATTGTTTCCTTATTGTTTTTTTGTTTAAATTATCTGTCCATTGATGTAAGTTGGGTGTTAAAGTCCCCTACTATTACTGTATTATTATCAATTAGTTCCTTTATGTTTGTTATTTATTGTTTTACATATTTAGGTGTTCCTATTTGGAGTGCATAGATATTTATAACTGTTATACCTTCTTGTTGTATTGTCCCCTTTATTATTATGTAGTGTCCTTGTTTGTCTCTTGTTGCGGTCTTTGTTTTAAAGTCTATTTTTCCAATACAAGTATTGCTACTCCAGCTTTCTTTTGGCATCCATTTGCATGATAAATGTTCTCAATCCCCTCACTTTAAATCTGTAGGTGTCTTTATGTTTAAAATGAGTATCTTGAAGGCAGCATATAGATGGGCTTTGTTATTTTTGTTTGTTTATTTGTTTGGGGGTTTTTTTGGTCCATTTTGACACCATGTGTCCTTTGATTGGAGAACTTAGTCCATTTACATTCAAAGTGATTATTGATAGATATGTATTTATTGCCATTTTATTACTTGTTTTGTCATTTCTGGAGATTTTCTCTGATCCTTTCTTGTCTTTCTCTCTTTAATGTTTTGCCAATTTTCTTTGGTCATATATATGGATTTCTTTCTCTTTATTCTTTACATATTTATTAATGGTTTTTGATAAATGGTTACCATTAGGCTTATATATAACATCTTCTGCAAATAGCAATCTATATTAAGTTGATGGGCATTCAAATTTGAACTCATTCTTTTCTCCTCTCCTCCCCACATTTTAGATACATGTTATTATATTTCATATCCTTTATTGTGCGTGAATTCCTTGACTGTTACAGAAATATCCATTTTTACTGATTTTGTGTTTGCTGCCTTTTTATTGTCACTTTTGGTCTCTCCTTTCCACTTAAAGAGTCCCCTTTAGTATTACTTGCAGGGCTGGTTTAGTAGTCACAAACTCCTTCAGTTTTTGTTTGTCTGGGAAACTCTTTATCTCTCCTATTCTGAATGACAGCCTTGCTGAATGGAATATTCTTGGCTGCAGATTTGTCCCTTCAGCGCTTTGAATATATCATGCCTCTGCCTTCTGGCTTGCCAAGTTTTTTTTGAAAAATCTCCAGCTAGCCTTATGGTTTTCCCTTGTAAGTTAATAACTTCTTTTGTCTTGCTGCTTTTTAGATTTTTCTCTTTATCACTGTATTTTGCAAACTTAATTACAAGATATCTTGGTATTGGCCTGCTTTTGTTGATTTTGATGGGAGTTCTCTGTGCCTCTTGCATCTGAATGTCTGTTTCCTTCCCCCAGATTAGAGAAGTTTTCAGCTAGTTATTTCTTCCAATAAATTTTCTGCCCCCCTTTCTCCTCTTCTTCTGGGACTCCAGTAATATGAACATTATTATGTTTGATGGAGTCACTGCATTCCCTAAGTCTCTTCTTGTGTTGCATAATTCTTCTCTCTCTTTTTTGTTCAGTTTCATTATTTTCCATTACTTTGTCTTCCAGGTCACTAATTCATTCCTCTACTTCTTCCAGTCTGCTATTCATCGCATCAAGCCTGTTTCCAATCTCGTTTAATGTATTATTCATCTCTGATTCTTTTTAACTCTTTTATCTCTGTGAAAAGCATCTCCCTGATGTCTTCCATTCTTTTCTCAAGCCCAGTAAATATCCATATGATTGTTACTTTAAATTCTCCATCAGGCATGTTGCTTATATCTGTTTCACTTAGATCCCTGGCTGTGGCCATAGCCTCTTCTTTAATTTGGGATAAATTCCTCTGTCTTCACATTTTGTCTAAGTCTCTACCTTCTCTGTGTTAGAAAAGCAAGTTATGTCTCCTGCTCCTGAAAGTAATGGCCTTATGAAGAAGAGGTCATGTAGTGGCCAAGGCCTGTCACTTCAGAGAGTATCTCCAGTGTGTGTTACATGTACTCTGCTGTTGTGTTTTGGCTGCTTTATCCTTCAGGCTCATTGTCTGCAGGGACTCTCCTTGCCTTTGTGGGCAGTGTTTGGTCCCTGGCATGCATGTGGTGAGTTTTAACTAGGTTTGCTGTGGTCGTCTTGTGAAATGAGACCTGACACCACCTCTACCAGAACTGCGGCCTTGCAGAACTCTTGTTGGGAAATGTTGTGTTGGCAGGGGTTTGTGCTTGCCTTCTGACAGAGAGCCTGCCATGCTGGGACTGAGGCAAGCATGACTGAGAAGGGCAGTTTCACCAGAGTACAGGTGGGTGCAAACAAGTTAGGCAGCAAGTGTTGGCACCGTACTGCTTCCCGTAGGTGGCTCTGTGTTTATGCTGAGGGGCAGGGGAGAGAAATGGTGCCAGCCATCCCCTTTGTTCCTAGAGAGAAGAGTAAATAATCTGCCCCCTGTGTGCCCCAGGTGTTCTTTAGATTGTTATTTCCATACCGTGTGCCCCCAGGTAGTTTGTCTGCCTTATCACCAGGAGCAAGACAGTGCCCTCTGGGCTCTATCCCAGCCCAGCCCACTGACCTTTAAAACTCTAGGCTTTAAGCCCCACTGGTAGTAAGAACTCTGTGAAATTCATCCCCTCTTGCTTTCTAAGCCATTGGCTTTGGAGAAACGTTCTCTTTGTGATTCCCCTGTGTGCTCCTCTCCCTCTCCCTTCTCCATGACTGTGATGCCCTCCCCTCTGCAGCATCAACGATCCATTTCTCCCCTAAACCATTTCTCCACACTTCCTGCCTTCTTTAATGTGGCCTTTTCTCTCCCTTTAGTTGCAAAGTTTGTTCTGCCAGTCTTTGGGTCGATTTCTGTGGTATTTCAGATGATTTGATAGTTGTTATCTAATTTTGTTCATGGGACAAGACAAGCCTAGGGTTCTCCTACTCCTATGGATATTCCTTTCTCAAATTTATCCATCTTTGACAGAAACAAGCTAAGTGTGTTCATAAGATTTGGAGTGTAGACAAAATTTTGAAAGGAAGCAGAAAAAATGGAATGAGACTTAGTAAGGGAAAAAAAAAATCCTATGTTTTTGGCTACCCTTCCTTCAATGAGAAGATTGTAACTCCAGAAAGTTTGGAGAAAACAGAATCTAACCTTATGACCCTCAGATAAGAAAGAATTACTGAAACAAGATGCAAAAATAAAAACCATTAAGAAAAGGTATAAAATTTTATGTTCATTGAACTTAAAAAACATATTTAAAGGTAAAGCATTAAAGGTAAGCTCTTGGTCAGGAGGCCATGTTTACCATATATGCAGAAGACAAAGATTAATTCCTCAAATATGTTTAAAACATGCACACCTACACATGCACAGTGAGATATAATTTCACTCATAAGACTATTTCAATTAGTAGACTAATTAATAGCAAGGTTAAGGGAGGACATGGGGAAAGGGGACTTACGTGGGTGGGAATGCAATTTTTTAGAAAAACATGGAGGACAATTTATCAGAATCTAGTAGGATTGAAAATATATATTCCCTATAGACCAGAAGTTCTTCTTCTGTTTGTAAGCTAGGGAAAGCGTTTATTGCAGCATTGTATTTAATAGCAACATATTGGAAATAACCTAAATATCATCAATAGGGGGAGGGTATAAATAAAATCTTTTGAGTAATAGTATACTATGATCATAGAAATGAACTAGATTTCTCTATCTCAAAATGATTAGACCTCAGAAAATATGATTTTTAGTGAAAAAAGCAAGTTGCATAATCATATGTTACAGTATTTTATAATTCTAAGGATTTAAGAGATAATTTCAGAACATAAAACCTAAAATTGAACAGATTGCAGCTATCACCCTCATTCACATGACTGTCACTCCAGATCAATTCTTATGTATTAAAATAAGACCTCTTTGGATTTCTTAGGAGAGTACAGTTGTTGGTGTTTTGCTGACATCTTGAGTCATCTTAATAATTTACTCCTTAAATACCTCAAATTTATGCCAGATTCTGCAATAAGCAAAACTTCAGTTATTCTATTTAAATGAAGAAATCACATCTTACCAGGTTGGAGAAAAGGAATTAACCAAAGTACAGACATTTTAAAGCCTTAAGAAAATATAAACCTCATTCATTATATTCAGCATCAAATACAGAGCAATCATTTATGTCAGTATTACATAGGCACCTAGGCTGCATAAGAATGACATTGAGTGGACGGAGACTTTTTTGGGGAGAGAAGATATGCCAGCAGAGAGCAAAAGAAATTGCATGATCATCATATTAGTTTCCTAAGATGCCGTAATAAAGCAACACAGACTGGCTCAAAACAGTCCAAATTTATGTTCTCAGAGTTCTGGGGTTCAAGGTCCAAGAACAAAGTTTTTGGCAGGGTTAGTTTTCCTTGTGTATTCTCTGAAGAAGATTCTGTTCCATGCCTCCCTTCTAGCTTCAGGTGGTGGGCTGGACATTCCTTGAAGTGATTGCATCAGCCCAGACCCTGCCTCCATCTTCACATGTCTTTGTGTCCAGATTTCCTCACCATACAAAGATAACAGCCGTCTTGGATTGAATCCAGCCTAATGACCTCATCTTAGCTTGACCGAATCTGCAAGAATCTATTTCCAAATAAAGCCACATTCACAGATACTAGGAGTTAGAACTCTAACACATGGTTTTCTGGGGAAACACGATTCATCCCGTAAGAATGATGTCGTTCAGAATCCCTGAAAAAGGCACCGAGAGCTTCTAGTGGTGAAGGTGACTCCTTTAAATGAGCCAGAGAGAGAATTTTACCAGGAGAGAACACTCCAGGTCAGAGGAATCGTGTGTGGAAAATGGCACAATGACACAAATCACATGCATTTAAAAGAATTGTTTTCTTACTTAGACTTAGTTTCCAGTGCTCAAAAGAACACAAACAGTAATGTGATCTAGCCCCTTCGCTCAAGTTCTCATTCGACAGTTCATTCACTCAATAACATTATACCGAGGCAGGCACCTGCCTAAGTGCAGGCGATAGAATATTGAGGAAGAACACACAGAACTCCTGTCCTTGTGGAGAAAATGGAGTTAAACAATCATAAAACAATCATATGATAAAACAATCATAAAAACAGATGCAAAGTTGTCAGCAAGTAGACAAGTAGACTGGGGTAGAAAATCACATAGAGTTCTGAGAACGTATCAAAGGCATTTGATCTAGTAAAGGCAACAGCGCTTCCCTGAGAAGGTGGCCGTTTAATCCACATCTGAACCTGGATAAAAGTTCACTAGTCCAAGGAGGGAAAAGTCAGTTTTCCCAAAAGGAAAACCAATGTGTACAAGCATCCCTGTGGAAGGAGGTTGGTGGGAATGAGGGGCTGGAGGTAGTCTTGCAGGCTGAGGCAGAGAAAGTGAGAGTGGGTGTGGTGGGGGGTGGAAGCTAGAAATACAGGACAGATCTGGAGCTCATGGAGCTGCATAAGACACAAGAAGGAGCAATGCCCTCACTGTAGGAGCCAGGAAAAGTTTACAGCAAAAGAGTCACATTATTAAATTAAGGCTTTGTAATAATCACTCTGGCAGCATATTATAATTTACAGATAGGGACACTAGAATCAAACAAAGTAAGTGTTTGCCAAAGTCAAAGAACTCTTTAGAAGCAGAGTGGAGACAAAACCAAGACCTCTGGCCTTGTCTTTCACCAAAGCAAAACTGTCACGGTTACTCAAACACGTAAGAAATGCATGGCTTCTCCAGGCTTCTCCATCTAGGTAGATGTCATCCATCCACAGGCCCATGGGCCAGTCCTTCACCATGTGCAGCTCTCCCCCTCACTATCATGCCCAGTCCATTGGCAAACACTACCAGTTCTTATAAGTTTTCTTGAATCCATTCACTGGCTTCACCTCCCTTCACACTGGTCCACTCCATTATCACTGGTGGCATAGTCTCCTCATTACCTGTCTTGTTCCCTGAAAAACCTGTTCTCTATACTGCTACCAAATTGATATTTTTATATTGTTTTTTTTACAAAAACATAGAGGATATCATTTCACTCCTCTACTGAAACCCCCCGGTTGCTTATCAAAATTCTTAAATCAAAACAATTCACCATAGCCTATAAAACCCTTCAAGATCTAGCTCCACCTACCCCTTGATATGAACTCTGACCTTTCTCCTTAACCATACTTCGGTCTTATCCATTCCTACAACATACCAAGGTCTTTCCTATATCAAGGCCTTTGTACTTGCTGTTTCCTCTGCCTAGACTGCTCTTCTACTAGCTATTTTAAGACTAGGACCTTCTCATATTTCAGATCTTAACACAGTTTTTCACCATTTGAGAGAGAATTTTTGGACCATTGTATCTAAAGCAGATAATTGATTTCTAACTCAAAACCCTGTTCCTTTTTTTCTCGGCTCTTCTTACATGTCTATCATTCTATCTATAATTCTAGCTATCTGTCATTCTATCATCTATCTATCATTTTATCTATCATTCTATCATTTATCTATCAGTTATTCTATCTATCTATCCAGATGTGTAATATGTCTCTATCATTACTGTCTGCTTCTCCTCGTCGGATGTGAGCTCCCTTAGGAAGGAACTTTGTCTTCCTTGCTTAATGCAGCATCTTCTCTTTGAAATAGTCAGTGATGGACACCCAGAAGATGTTCAGTCACTATTGGTTGAATAAATGGATAAATACATACAGTAATCAGTATTTTTTTTAAAGTACTAAGGATGAAAACATGAGAAAGATAAAAACAGCTATGAAAATCTTCCAAAATTCTTATCTAAAGGAAATCGTGACTTTTAAAATATCTTCCTTGGAAAAACGTGTTTGTTTTATGGGCAAGTTTTATGTTTTTTAATTCTTTTAATTTTTTTGAAGATTATTATTTATTTGACAGAGAAAGAGAGAGAGAGAGAGGGAATACAAGCAGGGGGAGTGGCAGAGGGAGAAGCAGGTTTCCTGCTGAGCAGGGAACCTGATGCAGGGCTCCATCCCAGGACTCCAGGATCATGACCTGAGTTGAAAGCAGACACTCAATGACTGAGCCACCCAGGCGTCCCATGGACAAGTTTAAAAAAAAAAATATTTTTTTAGATGTTGACTCTGTCTTTTATCGTAATGTTCTAATGATTTTCTTTCTTTCTTTCTCTCTCTCTCTCTCTCTCTCTCTCTCAAAATGTGTCTAAGTTTTCCAAAGAATGAAACAAAGACACCAGGGTCAGTGTTATAAGAGCAGAAGGCATCTGACATACTGGCTCTAAGGAAGTAATGGTGCAGCATTCCATGTAATGTAACAAGGTATAGAAAACATTCAACCATTAAGTGAGCAGAGCTGGGAATCTTTAAACACTTTTAATTAGAATCTTTTCATTGTTTCCAACTTCGAAAAAGAACTGTTCTTTCTAATTACTCTATAAAAACAGACAATTGCTGATTTCATCTGATGCTTTTTCCGTAATGTAAACTAAAACTAAGTGGACCATTTCAGTTTGAACGTTCTTTTCCCAAAGTTACTCTGTAAAATTACTTGGAAAATAAGGAACTAAATAGATTTCACGTGTCTGTGTAACATGTGTTTAACTTCTTGTCTGCCTAAAGCATACTGTCTTATTGATTAGTAGAATTACTTCTTCACATTTATCATTTGTTTTCAATCAATTACAAATATGTTTATAATGCTAGGAGTTTTTCATAATTGAGCAACAAATATTTACAGAGCAGTTACTATGTCCCAAGTCCTGTGAGAGATACAAATAAACAAAATGTAGTTTGCTTCCCCATAGTATAGACAATAGAGCCTAGACATAAGTGGTCAGGAGCACAGACTCTCCTGTAGTAAGCACTGCCCCTACCTAGCTACATGATCTTGGAAATGGAAATTACTTAAAAATGACTGGATTTCTTTTCAGGGGGAATTACTTGTTTTTTTCATCAGTAGCATGGGGATAATAACAGCACCTATCTCAGAGTAGTTAAATATTTAGTAAGTCAGTAGCATTCAGTTACTAACAGTGATAATGTAGAAAGTAAGGGAGATTGTTCTAGAAAGGAGACAAAACTTGAGCCAGTCGTATTAGGAGAAAGGCAGAATCCCTTTTAGGGAAAGAACCTATTTTTGGATAGCATATATATGGTATATATAGATGTAGATAGCTTACAAAGGAACTGTATGAACTAAAAATAGCTTACTTTGCAAAATAAAACAGTAGAAACTTTTCCATGAGCTATTGGCAGCTGGTGGAAAGAATGGGAGAAGCTGGAGGAAAAGGAAATGAGCATAAGCAAGATGGCAGCAGTCAGGGACAGAGGAAACATTAGTTCATATACATTTCTTATTACAAGTTTTGGAAAATCTTTGAAATCTTGAGAAAATGATACCTAATACACAATCACTGAGATGCCATGAGGTATCCTTCTTGTGTAGGTTACTACAAACCTACAAACCCTACAAACTTATAAACCTCTGGTGAAGAAAACCAGTCTGTTGAAAAGTCTCTGGGGAAAAAGAGAAAAAAGTAAATACTAAGGGCAGATGTTAGTGAACATGAGACATATTTTCTTTTAAGAACTATATATTGATAAAAGATAATCTATGAAAGGAGAAGGGAGAAACACAAGTGTAACACACATTGCCCCTATGAATACAGAGGAGAACCTTTGTTTCTTAACTTTACAAATGAGTGTACCAATAATTTGAGAAAATGGCTAGTGGTATGGCAACTCTGATGCCCATTTTCACAAAGTTATGAAATTTATAGGCATAAACTTGTTCATAACTCTTCCTTTTTATTCTTTTAATGTTTATGTGGGCTGGAGAGCTGTCCTCTCTTTCATTTCTCACACTGATTATTTAGACTTTCTCTTTTTGTCCTAATCAGTTTAGCCAAGGCTCATAAAATTTGTTGGCCTTTCCAAAGAATCAGTTTATAAGACATTGATTTTTTTTTCTATTTTGTTCTGATTACTTTCACTTAGCCCACAGTAGGTTTCCTGAGTGATGAGAGCCTGGCCCAATAAGGTCAATGAAACATGATGAGAATTTTAGCACTGCATTCATGTAGACCAATGCTACTTTCTCCCTCTTGTCACCGTATGCTAAAGTATATACTGGCACAAAAACAATACACAGAAGCAGGCACTCCTTAGAGAATAATAAAATCTGGTTCCTGGTACATCATTTGAGTTCCAATCAAGCTGAACCTATGATCTCCCTTTGGACTTTTTTGTTACATGAGCTAATAAATTCCCTATTTGATTAAGGCATCTAGGGTATGTGTGTGTGTGTGTGTGTGACATACAGTTTAAAGAATCCTAACTGATCAAACATCCCTTGCAGCTTTAGAGATGGGACAAGTCCAGTAATAATAACAAAAAGAATATCTGCAATAATAACAGGCATCTAAGGCTTTTGGTCAAGGTGGTAGACTGAGTTGATATAGGAATTCTTCTTACCTACTTGATCTACCTTCAACATGCACTCACAGTCTCTAAACATGGAGAAATACTTGTTAAATTGTTTTTAAGATCTAAAATACCTACATAAACTCAAGCAAAAAATAATAAATGAATATTTCAAGTTGTGAGAAGTAGAAAACCTGGCCATAATGATGAATTTAAGAGGGCCAGAAGCATATATGCTTTCAATATGATTAGACATAATCAAGATTATGTCAAGGCCCAGATAAGAAATAATAATAATAAATAACAAATTATGTAACATTTATTATAGTAGAGAGACTGTTCTAAGGACCTTATATACATCAAAGTATTTAATCCTTACACAAACCTATGAGGTAAATACTACTAATACACCTCATTTTTGAAAAAAAAAAAAAAAAAAAGATAAATTAACTTACCCAAGATTACATACTTGGTAAGGGGCATAAAAGGGAAAAAAAAAAAAAAAAAAAAGGACGCCTGATCTGTGAACAAGGACTAGAAAGTATATATCTCACTCATCTAGGGAGATAGCAAGAAGCAATCGGCTTGCATGGAACTCAAATCAGAAACAAATGCATCTCTACCACCAACTCAACCAAGAAATAAAATCAGATTCCTTGGCCTGTCCTGAATAAACGTGAGTAGGAAGTTGCAGAAACCCTGAGCTTAAAGACTAGTGTGGAGCCAAGGCAGCAGCAACTATAAAATCCCTCCTGTTAGACGAGCTTTCACTGTCCAGGTATGGTGGGATGCTCCAGACAGAGAACTCACACACAAGACGAGCCAAAGGCAAGGGTTAAAAAAATACACGAAGAGGCCTATCAACCTAAGAATACAATGCATAGACTCCACAAGGGGAAAAATTCATATCTAAAGGATTAGAGATGATGGAACAATCTTCCCCTGACTTTAAGCATATTTAAAGAGTTCAAAGAAATAAATAGTATTCTGTTTTCTCAGCACTTCCCTGTGCTCCTCATCATGCTCTACATGATATGCTCATTTAAACTTGACAAGTGTATGAGACAAATAGGCAGTTGTATCCCTAATTTAGTGAGAAGAATGGAAGCCTAAGTAAATGGTGCAGGATCATGTATCTAGTGGATGAGCAAACCTGGATTCAATTCAGAGGCAATTTTTAATAAAGAGGAGCATTTTAAAATTCTAACTAGAGCCCCAAAATATCACTACCATAGTGTCTTAAATGGTCGAAAGTGATCCAATCTATTTAATTCAATGAATCATTTAATTAATGTGTATCCACTTCTTGTTAGAACTCTGGGGATGTATTGATAAGAGAATGAAGTTACACTTAAGAAGGTTGTAGTTTAGAACAGAGATGGAAAGATGACATGATAAATTCAGAAGTGCAATATAATATAATAAATAAAATAGTGTTCTGAATTAAATTTACAATTTAAGTCATTCAGATCAGAGATTCTTAGAAGGAGGTGGTTATCCAGAAAGATGTTTGTGAAAGAATACATGTGTGGCAATGTTTGCTGTGAGCCACTGTGTGGGACCAAGAAAGAAAGAATAAAACTCATTCCTGTTTGTTCAGGATAGTGAAGATAAAACCAAAATATGTCAGCTATAAAATATGGCCCAATGCAAGATGGTCAGTTCTCAGAAATCAGTTTTATTTTGAAATAGAACCTTTGTGCACAAAAGACATAGGCGCTATGGAGCTTTGTTTTTGTTGTTAAAGGTCCCTTAGAGAGAGGTGTAGACTACAAAGGGCCCTCAAATTCAATGGAAGAAGTTGAGTGCTATCTTTGTGGCCTTTGTTATTGTGGCACCCAGAACGTTTCCATGATCTACGAAATTGTTCTGGCAAGCTGGAATAAATTATGGAGGATTGGAAGCCCTGGATGAAGCAGCTTAGATGCAAGTCACATGATTGTGGCTTCCTCATCCTCCACTCTGAGAACTGAAGGGATCACGATCTCAAGACACACAGATTAGGAAACTCGCATCTGAGAGACCCAGGGACCTTACAGTTCACAGTACATAAGGGAAGTTTAGGGATATTATTTTTATGTTCTATTTAAGGGAAATAATCTCTATATACCTGTTTTCTTCCATTGGAAAGAAGACCAATGACTCAGGACTCTGCCTCTATCCAGGGGAAGGGGAGGGAACTAGCTGTTTATGAATTCACTTGACCTTTCTTCCTCATTAGATCTGCCTTTCCCCGGGGCTCTGCCATATCTGTGTGGACCAGTCTGGATAGGTCAGCATGCTTGATCATAGATACAACTCGTGTCCTCCAGTTACACCTTTATCTGTAATTATAGTGATATTTTGATACTCCATTTTCTGACAGTGTTATAATATTCCTCAAGTGAATCAGAACACAAGTACAAAACAAGGGTGTTTTTATAATATTATCTCTATAGCAGCACTATCTGATAGAACATTTTTCAGTGATAGAAATGTTCTGTAATCTACTCTGTCCTATATGGTAGCCATTGGCTATGTGTGGTACTGAGCTTATGAAATGTGGCTAGGGTCACTGAAGAGGTAAATTTTTAACTGTATTTACTTTTAATTAAATTTAAATTTGAACAGCCACATGTAGCCAGTGGCTACAATATCAGACAACAAACTTTAGATCTTAATGCTTCTCTTACACTCTTCTGCTTTTTCCTTCCCTCTTTGAACCAGAGGGAATATTAGTAGTGACTAACAGAGCTGACCAGAGAAGTTATGTATTTTTACATGAATTCTGTCTTGACCCCAACCCATGAGTGTATCATGGAGGGGTGTGAGGGTAGGTTGAGGAGCTGGTTAGAAAATATATGGGACCACCAAGGACAAGGAGCTCCAGTGTCCAGAAAGATCCGGAAAGATTTCCTCAAGATGCGTCATTGAAGAGAAACATTAATTAGTCCACATTTAGACACTAAATGATAAGGCCCTCGGTATGAATTTCTATGAGGATAAGACAGATGTTGCTTACTTTATAACTTTAACCTGGGTTTTAATCACTTTGGTTTGAGAAGCCACATACACATAAATCCACATAAGTTGTCATCAGTAAAGAGATGTTACTGAGGGGTGCCTGGGTGGCTCAGTCAGTTAAGCATCTGACTCTTGGTGTTGGCTCAGGTCATGATCTCAGGGTCGTGAGATTGAACCCCACATTGGGCTCCAGGTTCAGCGAGGAGTCTGCTTGAGATTCTGTCTCTCCTGCTCCCTCTGCCCCTCCGCCCACTGCTTGCACTCTCCCTCAAAAAAGAAAAAAGAAAAGAAAACAAAAAAGAAATGTTACTTAAAAAAAACATAGGTATCTCTGTAGGTTCTATGACGACCATATCAGTCCTAGTTGTGACTCTTTGCTGGGTGTTGGTGGTACAGCAATACATGTATGAAACTGTGACGGGCACCTCATGAGGGCAGGAAGCTCAGGTTCACCAGCAGTTAGAGCATGAATTGTAACCTGTTCGCCCCTCAGTCTGTCAGGAACCTCATGGTTTTTCCTCAGCTCAGCTTCTCCCTGTACAACACTTCCTTCTTTTCCTTCCATAGGCCGACTGCCTGTACTTGAACATGGTCTGTGTTTCCCCAGCGGAAGAACCCCAGACAAAAAACATTTACAGTGTCTGTGTTCCAGCTGCACCTTGGTCTTATTGGCTCAGCTTAAGCCAGGTGCCCCCAAAAGGGACAAGGGAGGCAAACTACTCTCCAAATACTACCTTAAGATTGGCTTTGCTAGTGTGATTAAGCAGAAATGCATGAAAATGTGGTATATTTAGGGAACTATTCCTGGGGTCCCATTCACATTATTTTAATTCTTAAAAAAAAAAAAAAAAAAAACCAAACCCTCAAAATCTACTTATGTTGTTTCCTTTCTACAGATGAGAAAATTAAAGTTCAGAGGCACTAAGGAATAGCTAAGCTACTAGGGGTAGAGATAGCAAGAGCCTCTTGCGTTAAGACAGCCCGCTTCGACTTTCAACGACATTTTAATATTCCTTAGCAGGATCTTGTATCAGGCAGGAAGTAAGACTGTTGATACACACATGATGATTTATGCTTTGATCCTCCTCTGAGCCCTAAGTTTGTGTAGATTCCTTGTGCAGCAATTAGTTCTGTGTGCGTCACTTTCACTAGTGTGAATATGCCTTTAATATGGCAGGACTTCGAACCTTTCATTTTTCTGTTCTTCATATAGATTTATCCTTTACAGTATTAACCTGAGAAAAGCACAAGTGCAGATATTTCCAAAGATAGGTTTCTGGTTAAGTGCATTACCTGTTATACTTTTTGGTATACTTCCAATTATAAGATAAGTAAGTCCCGGAGATAAAATGTATCGCATGGTGATTATAGATGACAAAACTGAATTGCGTATTTGAAAGTTGCTAAGAGAGCA
Source organism: Potos flavus (assembly GCA_028534135.1). Lineage (NCBI taxonomy): Eukaryota > Metazoa > Chordata > Mammalia > Carnivora > Procyonidae > Potos > Potos flavus. The sequence continues at coordinate 71,193,645 of CM052894.1, read as the reverse complement.
GATCTTAAAAGTTTTCATTACAAGAAAAAATGTAATTATCTGTGGTGATGGATGTTTAACTAGATTTATTTTGCAGTATATACATTTATCAAATCATAAATGTTGTACACCTAAAACTAATGCAGTGTCAATTATATCTCAATAAAACATATAAATGTTGAATGTATATTCAACATATCTTTCTAATTAGGAAAAAATCTGAAAAAATACATGGATAATTTATTTTTTTTAAAGTGTTGCCATTTGACTAAATCGCTCTTAATTTGTTTGTCTTTGAAAGAAAGAAGGGATGGCCAGCCAAGTGCGATGTGTTTTTGATTATCATTAAATGCTTGTGGAGGGTGGAGTGGGCGCTGCCTAAAAATTCACAGCCTCTGAGTGTGCAGATAAGCGGAGAGAGTAAGGATGACTTTAACATCCCTTGGAGGAAAGGAGCCATAGTTAATGGGGGAAAAAAAAAATTAGTCATCTTAAGTGTTCAAACATAGAAAAATCACCCTCTTCTTGGGAGTCTGTATAGACCTGTGTTTACTACGATTTTAGTATTTGCACTTCAAAGTTTTTGTTTTATGTTTTTTCAAAGGCTTCCAAAATTACGATAACAATAGACAATATTTGCTACACATTTACTATGTTCTAAGCACCATGCTAAGTCCTTCAGAGGCATCATCCCAATCTTACTAGCTAGAGGTATAATTATTCCCATTTTGTATCTGAGGAAGCTGAAACTAGAGGAATGAAATGATTTGCCCTGAATCAAGTGACAAAGTGACAAAGTTAGGAGCTGTATCCATGGAGTTTGAATCTATAGCTACTCGTCGTCTTAGTGACGAGTATATTCCCGTACAGCCATCTCTAAGCCGAGACATCTCCTGATACAAAGTATTCACCCTATATCCAGTCCAGTCTGAGAAACTCCCATGGATTTCACTCTGCCACACTGCATTTCATTTCTCTTTGCTATTGGCAAAAATATAGTTCCGTATGTCTCACCGCTCAGCTCACACTTTATAGCTCAGCTAAACACTTTGAACATCCCTGCCTTTCCTCCCCTGCCATGGCCCCCCTAAATTTTTGACCATGTAGCTTATCATGGTAATCATTGACAATAGCAGACCAGTGCCTATCATTGTAGGATTATTTAAATAAATCATGGTTCATCTGCAAAATAAAATATTCTCTATTACCCCTTTTGGTAAAGAATATACAAAAATGATATCATTGGTGACTTTTATCTAGTAGAATTGCTCATGTGTGCTTTTGCCTGAAATTTTCTACAAAGAGTTTATATTGTTTCTGTGACAGGAAAAAGTTCTATCTTTCTAAAAATCGTGGGAAATATTCAATATTAAAATCAATTCGACTGCTTTTCCTAGATCTTTGGCAAGTAGCCAGGATTCCCCTGTAACCCAAACTTCTGTAGAACCTGGTCCCTCTGCTATGAATGTGGCATGTAGAGTGAATTGCCTTATGATTATTGTGTATGGATGTTTAACTCTACAAAGTCAGAAGAATGCTTTGTACATGGTATTCCTAACTCCAGAAGCAAACAAGAGTATTGAAATTTCAGCTAGAAATTACAGTTCAGGGTTCCCTGATTCTTGCTTAACCTCAGGCATTTACCAAACTGTTTGTCATATAGTTCTCTCACATAATTATTAAATATATACATGCATATCATACATTTCTAAGTATATCACGTAGCATACTAGGTGTGGCAAGCCTTATCAGAACAGCTCTTTAGTCCAGGAATAATTTATAATTTCAACAATATGGAGTAAAAAAAATTAAATGATGAGGATCTAAAGAAAAGAAATGCTTAGGGCAATTATTATATGTCTTGATCCTTCAGAGCCCTAGAGAACCTTTCTCTAACAACTCCACATTTCCCTGGGGAATATCATAGACTTCCCGTAAGATTCAGTTTGAAAAAAATATTTCTTTTTTTTTTTTTTAAGATTTTATTTATTTATTTGTCAGAGAGAGAGCACAAGTAGGCAGAGTGGCAGGCAGAGGCAGAAGCAGGCTCCCCGCCAAGCAAGGAGCCCGATGCAGGACTCGATCCCAGGACTCTGGGATCATGACCCGAGTCGAAGGCAACTGCTCAACCAACTGAGCCACCCAGGCGTCCCTGAAAAAAATATTTCTTACCTATAACCTCCACAATGTTTTTGAAAATACTGGACTATAGAAATAATTCAAAGAATGGAAAATAGAAATTTTCAAATGCTGTGGGGGTGGGGGCGGGAGCTGTATGTACAGGTTAAAAGATTTTCCTGAGTCATCTTCTAACAGAAATCATAGATCTCTACTGGCATGAGTGCAAGCCACTGAATTTTGAACTCATAGAACACTTGACATATTTTGGTATCTTACTTTGCTGACAAAATATCTTGTATACGTCACAAGATTGAAAATTATTTAATATACTTTCAAAATGTCAAGTATTACTAGCTGCTCTTGACAAATGGTGAGCCAAACATTTATAGTTTTTGACTTTATGGAGCTTGTGGTTTAGTGAGAGAAAGACATAAACCCAATAATCCCATGAATAGACATCCAGCTGCAAGTACTAGAGAAGAGAAGTACATGGTACAATAAAAAGGGATCTAACCTAATCCAGGCTTGTGGAAAGCCTCCTTGAGGAAGTGAACATTGAGCTAATCTATGGAATACTAAGAGGAGTTCATTACAAAGGGTGGGAGAGAAAGGGATCCAGGTGATAGGGAAATCGCATCGCAAAGGCCCAGGGCAGGGAGAAGCAAGAGCTTGTAAGGGATGGAGAGAAGAGAAAGAGGCAGCCCTGCTGTAGGACAAAGAACGAGGGGAAATGGGAGCAGCATATTCCAAGGGGAAGCCTTGCAGGCCAGTGGAGAATTCATTTTTACTCTCATCTTAAGAACAATGGAAATAATGGATGTTTTTATAAGAAGGTGATATGACCAGCTTTTTCTTTCAAAGGAGTGTTCTTGCTTCAGAGTGAGAACAGACTGCAGGGAGACAAGGAGAGAGACCAGTAATCCATTTAGGAGGCTTTTATTAAGTCCCAGGTGAGAAGTGACACCTAGACCAGGGTGATGGGGAAAATGAAGCTAAGTGGATGGATTCTAGAAGTATTTAAGAGGTCAAATAACAGGGCTGGGTGATGGGTTCTATGTGGGGGAGAGGAAAAGGGAGGTGTAGCGGATGACTCCAGAACGTTGACTTGTGGAAGGTGGAGAACATGGGAGGGAAAACAAGATTAAGGAGGTCTTAAGAGTTATGTATTTCAGATTTAGACATGTTCTGTTGGGGAAGACATACAGATATCTATATACCTATCAGTATCTATACATAGGTAGCTAGAGATACATAAATATAGATAGAGATTTCTGGAGCGCGGAGAGAATTACAGGCAAAAATGTGTGAGTCACTGCATAGAGGTGGCACTTCACACTAATGACCTGAATGAGGTTCTCTAGAAGAGATGATAAAGTGAAGGAGAAGGGCTGGAGGCCAAACTGAACCAAGAAGAACTCCACCATAATGACCAGGTGGGAATAGATGAGCCCCAAAAAGAGAGAGAAGGTAAGTACCTAGAAAAGAGACAGAGAACTGGGAGACAATGATCCTAAAAACTAATAGAAAAGTAGTGTTTTGGGGACTAGCTGACAGAGTCAGCTGCTGCTCAGAAGTAAGGAATACAGAGGCTGAAAATTGTTTCACAGATCCCAGCAACATCAGAGCTCATTATGGCCTTAGGTAAAAACCATTCATGGGAAATGATGGAGGCAGAGATGAGAGTTTAGTGAATAAGAAATGAATAGAAGATGGATGAGTAATTAAATAGTAGGTATAAGCAGGTCTTTTAGGAAACATGGCTATGGCAGGGAGGAGTGTGGTAAGGTCATAACTAGAAAGAGAGAGATTTTTATCTTGTTTGGTTTTGCTTTTCTTAATGAAAAAAACCAATGGGATGGATCCAGATGAGATGACAGATTGCAGGTACAGATAAAAGAAGGGATTATCTGTAATGTGAAGAATGATATTTCACTAGAATATGACTCTTAAAAAGGCAGGGATGGTTATCTAATTTGCCTACAGATAGATCTCTAGAACTGAGAATATTGCCTTGTTCACAGTAGATACTAAATAAACAGTGAGGGAAAGACATGGATCTGTAAGATACCTTGGGAGCTGGGATAGGAAAGAATTCAAAGCACACGTGGAAGAATTAGCCTTTTGAAGAAGGAAGACTTATAATAAGGAGGAAAATAACTATATGGGGGCAGATCTAGGAATATTTCTGTGCTTTGTGACGTTTCCAATTTATGGGTTCTATTTTCTCACAAAGTAGGTCATGATGTTGGGGTTCAGACTGCAATGAGGGGAAAAAAAGAGGACATTAGTTAGAAGGAGAGAATTTTGGTGGGCGCCTGGGTGACAGTCTGTGAAGCATCCGACTCTTGGTTTTGGCTCAGGTCATGATCTTAGGGTCCTGAGAATGAGCCCCGCATTGGGCTCCACGTTGCCTGAGTTTCTCTCTCCCTCTGCCCCTCCTTCCACTCTAAATAAATAAATAAATAAAATTTTTTTTTTTAAAGAGAGAATGTTTGCAATGATCACTGATGAATGTGTAAGAGATGAGTATGTAAGATACCCATCCAGGATGGTCATGGGGAAGGGCTCCTTGAGGTTGGTGATCACGAATTCATGGTGAAGCCCATCTCTGCTTCTGTGACTTTCTCCAGCAGAACGCGAGTGCTTATCAGAAGCATATAATGGAGACAGAAGATAGTTTGCTCATTCCAGAGCAGGCAGGGAACCACAGGGCATAATGGAAAAACGTTTCAAATTTCTTTCGGAATTATTCAGACAACTCTTTGTTCTATCTGCTGTCACTTTGTTACTGTCCAAAAGTGGAAACTAAATGATTGTAACTACTTATATAAATAGGCATCAAATACTTAAATTGGATAACTCAGCACAAGCCCCTGTAACTAAAAGAACTTCGAGTCATAGAGGAGATAAAATAACCAAATATAAATAGGGCTTCTTAGTAATGGAGGAGATTTTTCAAGCAATAATACTCAGTCCAGACAACAGCAGTGACAACCACAAAATGTCCCTGTGTGAAGCCCAAAAGGCCCGGTACCCTCCTTCAGCTAAAGTGATTTCAGGGTAGACATTTTGGGCACTTGATAACAGATGTACTTGCACATCCACTCAAACGGTTAAAATTTTTCTATTACTCTGTTGTGGTCTCTGAGTGGTTTTCTGAGAATAGACTCCATGAGAAATAAATAAGAATTTTGCTTAAGTAAAAGCAGGAGTGTGATTAAGTTTAGGAAACTGGCTTACACGGAGCTAGAGAAGCTTTTCTAGTGCAGCACCTTTCATATATAAACATACGCCATGGATGTCCAAATTCCGATTAGAGTTTACAGATTTTCTAGGATTATTTGTGTAGGAGAGCCTTTGTATGAGAAGCCGCTTATTATGATTATTGTAAAATATTGCTTTACAAAAGTAACTCTGTCTTTTCACATGGGAATTCACTGTGGCGCAAATCAGACTCTATTTTTTTCATCTGTATAACCTGAATTCCTCATGCTATAACTTCAATTAGAGTTTCTTAAGTGTGGCCCCTGATTACCTGTATCAGCATCCTGTGGTTCCTTGTTAAAATTGCAGATTTTTGTGCCTTCACCCAGAACAAAAGAATCTCTGAGATGGAGCCCAAGAATCTACTTTAAGCAAGTGCCTGATTTTCTTGTTGAAGTTTGAGAACTGAAGATTTAAGTCCACTTCCTCTTAATTGTTGTCCTCGCCTGTATTATAAACTTTGGAATACTTGGAGGCTGATATGAAGTCTCTTCCATTTACCAAAATGTGCTTCTTAAAGGCTACCTGGGACCCCAGACTTTCATATTAGCATCTGACATGAGGTCTGGCTTTATCTTTTTCCTTCTCCAGTTTGCTTTTAATACTCGCTGGTAATAAGAAGTCTTCGCAAGTAGAATGTGCTAGAAACTTTATGTAAAAATTTTCCTGCTAAGGGAAAACAGTTCCATTTATGTCCATACTAGTAATGGAAGAGATAAGTTATCTAAAGAATTGTATCCATTCAAAAATCCAGACTGATTTGTTCGATAAACAAACAGACGAGCAAGCTTTTTTCATTCTTTCTCAGGTGAGGAGTAAAAATGACTAAATTAACCATAATATGGTATAAGAAGCTCACTCTGGTTTACCTGTATAAATGGAGTTCAAACGGGATTAAATTTTAGCGTTTTCTGATAACCAAGGAATTCAGCGAATGAGGTATTCTAGTTGATTAAAATTCTCATCAGTTGAGAGAAGTATTTAAAATACCACAATTTTAAATACCATAAAATCCATTTCACATTAAAATTGTGTTAAAATCCAATAGCTCTTAATGACTCAATTAATTCAAGCTATTTTACGGATAATTACAGAAGTCTGTATAATTCAAGCTATTTTACGAATACTAATAAGTTCTTCCATTATCATTGCATTTTAAATTTCTGTTTCATAAACTTCCTTATAATTTGAAATCTAGACCAACACACCGGAATGAAAAACCAACAGAATTTGGACTTTTGTTCTTATTCTGACACCAACATACAAATCTTTAATGCCCCGCAGGTCTCAATTTCTGTAACTGTTAGATGGAATCTCTGACTGGGGTGTATTTCAGTTCCCTGCTAGTTTAAAATTCTAATTTCACCAGGTTTCTGTTTTGTACACACGCAAGAGCACCTGCATACACGTGTGCACACACAGGCACACACACGGAATTTAAACATGCCAGGCCGAGAAGCACTGCACGTGTGTAATGTACTCCACCAAAGACATTAAAGATAGTCCCCATTACATTTATCTGTAGATGTTAAAATTCTCTCTTCCCATCAGCAATTAAAAGTAAATGTTGCTTTTCCTTCCATTGACTGTAGTCAAGCGTCAAACTAAGCTGAAAAAGAAGATAACAGATTCCATAGAAAGGACAGCAACTTGCTTTCCAGAGTGTGCCTCAGCCGCCTTGACAATCTATGTGATTAGGGTGAGGGGTGCATGCTGAAAATGTCTGTATGGTACTGATGACTATTTGGAATGTAACGTCCCCATTGAAGTCCTAACAACTGTACGTCTACACAACTTGTCTCAGTAGCTGCAGCCACGCAGGAGCCACAGCTCTGATGCTGTGTCTCTTGTCACTAGCATGTGCCATTGTGAGCGAGGCTGCCGCACACGGCCTGTCTGCTCACTCACAATAGCTCTCGCTCCCCGGGGAACACAGAGGCAGACAGCAGCTTTTCTCCCCTTTTCAACAGACACTGCCAGGGTCTGTTACTTATTATCTTTGGAAGAAAGGACACAGGTTTGCACAGGCAACTTGAGCTTGTATCAGCTCTGAGATCAGAGAAGATGAGGTGGGTCCCTGAGACCCTTCTACAAGATAAACTTTACTGTTGTTGTTGCTGATAAAAGCAAAATTCCCAAACACTCAGCAGCTTGGCTGCTTTATTCATTTTTACTGGCATCTTCACGACCATCTTTTCTGCAGAGAAGAGGAGGTTTGCATGGAGGAGTTGGGAAGCCACTGGATAGGAGGGGTATTTAGAAAGAGAGAGAGAGAAAGCTTGCTTCCTGGACCCTACAATGAGTTACAATCTGAGAGACATCCCTTAATCTCTAACAGCACAACGTGGGGTGACATTTACCATAACAGACTTCCTTATTTGCATCAGCCAGTTGACTTCCATGGAGTAATCATATTATTTGTTTTTATTTTATTTTATTATGTTTTCTTATATTCAGTTAGCCAACATATAGTACACCATTACTTTTTGATGTAGTGTTCAACGATCCATTAGTTGTGTATAACACCCAGTACAGAACATGGCATGAAGGAAGGAGTCTTGGACTGGACTCTCAGGGAACTGGGTTTGAATCCTAGTCCTGATGCTGGATAGCCTTATGATAATAAGAATATGGCTTTAACATCCCTGCCACCTAGTTTCCTTGTCTGGAGGATGAAGGCATTCCATCAGATTATCTCTAAAATTTCTAAGAGAAGATTTAGGAAATTTTAAGAAAATTTAGTTCTAAAATACATAAAGCTCATTTTCCTTCTGTGGTCTAATGGAGCTGTAAGTTTCTAATGTTTTAAATTAATACCGATTTACTCAGGCAAACTAGAAGCCCTTCAATTTACTTACACTTTCCAACCAAATATCCATGCATCTAAAGAGAAGAACTGTGTTTCAGCAGGGCCACCTAGGAGCTAGAATAAAAACCAGCTGTAGCACAATATTCCCAAGGACTGGCCTTGGTAAAAGCTCTGAATGTGTTCATGATGAAAACCAAAGGGAAAACTGAAATGTTATATTTCCCTTTCATTGGGTGGAAACTAGTAATATATGGAATAAAATAAAGGCAGCGACCCAGAGTCTTTCTTCTTCTTTAACCAGAGCATTGTGTGGACATTGTGGAGCCACCAAGACTGGGTTCCCCAAACCCATTAGGAAAAGGCTTGTTTTGTCCTGAGGGACAGAGCACCCAGTGAAAGAGAGTGACTAATGTGGTGGGTACAATATGCTGCAGACAGACATGGGATCACTGATAGCCCTTGGACATGATCCCATGGCCGATTACACTTCCTAAGTACCATCCAGAATTTATCCTGGTTTGGGCTCTGCTAATGGCATGTTTATCATGTGGAATCAATCCCAGCTCTCATTTATCTCCTATTTTTTTTCAACCAAAATAAACACTTACCAGCATTATTATAAAACAAGATTCAGATTTACCATGGAGCCTAGAAGGCTGAGTCTGCACCTAGAAAGGCTGAAATCCTGGGAATTCTCCTGGCATCGAATCATAGAGCTTCTCCTAACACACCAGCCACCAGCCCACTCTCTCCTAAAAGAGACCCATCAGGACACTGCATTCAATCCTCCCATAGATACGCAAAGCCAACTGCTGACTCCTTCCTCACTGAAGCAGAAATGCCCTTATTTTCCTAAACGTATCTCAGATATTGTTTTTTGGAACGTACAAACATTTGCCACACATCTACAGTTCAATTTTCCTATCATTTCCTATCACTCAGGCTTACTTACTCATTCAGCCGATTTAAATTTCACATCTAAATTTCATTCATCCACTTATCAGATAATTGACATTGAGTATTGCTAGGGATTTGAGGACCTAAATCATCCCATTCCCTCTTCAAATTCTAAACTGGTTTGCAAACAGGTACAGCAATCAATGGGGAGTAAAATGTGATATTACCTTTACTGAAGACAAGATAGAGCTGAAAAATGTAGCCTAAACCCAACAAAATTAGATATCTCAATCCCTGTCCCTTAAATTAAACTCATTTAACCAGTTATGGGCAGAGAAGCAGAATTCCAGTCCTCTGTTGCATTGGGAGTGATATAAATTGTGCCTGCCTTGCTTACCTATTTATCACAATTATATATACCTTGCAGAAATGTACTTCCCACCAATCACCTACCTAAAACTGAATTTAATTCTAACTCTTACATTCTTCTCTAGATTAGATTGCCTTGTGTCTTTCATTATGTCAAATCAGTTGCAAGCACTGAAGAGTTATTCCGTGAAAATACAAAGGATATTTGGAGAATAATAATAGAATTTGCACAAGTAGGCGAGAATAAGATTTATTAGCCACAGAGTTGTAACCAGGTTCACAGTTTGAAGAAAAGATCCAGAAAAATGTGGAGGAAAAAAAAGTGAACAAAACTATGTTTGAAGCTACAGCTGTTTCAACTTTGTGTTATAGCTTTCTGGAAAGATGCCGAATGTTCAAGTGTCTTCCACAAAAACAAAAAAAAAAAAAAAGAAACTACTAGATTTCCAAAAATTATAATAATAATTAAGAAAGTCTTTGAGTAATAGTAGAAATTGACATTCACCCACCATTTACAACATAATCTCAATGATATGCTGAGAAACCACCAAAGTGACCCATCAAAACCCTGTAAGAATTTAAAAATACCCTATTTAAGATCCTTCTTGTTATTAAACCTATAGTTACATAGAATTTTGGATTCAAGGTGCTTTCATGTGTATTATTTCTCCTTGTTACCACAATTACCCAATAAGGTAGGAGGACAGCAGGGCGAAAACTATGACATTCCCACATATTTATTCCCTTCTTCCATTGTTAGCTGGACTTACAGCAATCTAAAATGAAGATCCCATTTCTTACATTTCCTGGAGCCAGAAATGCCCATGTGACTAAGGCCTGACCAATGTAGCGTGTCCAGTTTCTGGGAAGTGTCCTTAGATGCCATCACCTAGTCTTCTCCTTCCCTCCCTTCCTTCTTGCTGACTGGACAGCAAATGAAATGGTTGGTGCTCAGGCAGCCATTTTACCTATGACATGACTTTAGGATCAAATATCACGTAACACAGAATCACAAGATAGAAGCAGCCTTGGTCCCGGACATCATGCAGCTGTTATAAAAGCAGGGAACTGCTTATTTTCTGGGCCTTTGCAGAGAGAGAAATAAATTGAGCCATTTTTGTGTGTGTTTTCTGTTAACAAGAACCAAATCTTGTTCTAATATAGATAGGTAGAGAGCTCACATTCCCGACTAAGGGATAATACAATGCATATGAGGTACATTATATAACACTCCAGTGAGACCTGTGGCCGGTACCCATAATCAAATTCATTAATATTTTTGCAGCCACATATCAGAATACTTACACCAAATGGGATAAATAAAACCACAAACAGGTTCTCATCATTTCATGTCTGAGTTTGCATATAAATCAGTACAGGTTTGGTCAAGTTCTACCTCTAAAGAGTATCAAAAACCTTTTAATTTTCAGAGATTTGAAGACTTTAGTATTATGGCAAAAGGATCATATTATCTCTTTTTATGGGTAAGTGAGCTAAGGTGTAAGAGATTAAGTAACTTGCTTACTGCTACACAGTGAGATAGAAGTTAGTGTTAAAATTTCCTCACTCAATCGAGAGTCATTTTTATTGTGTGATACACATTTCTATTTTTTCCCAACGTCCTTATTCATATATTTATTCATTTAAAAATATATGGACTGAACACAGGCCATGCACAAAGCCCATACACCAGGAAGCATACTCTGGGGAGAATCTTAAGGCCATGCTTCTCATCAAGGGTATGTGTATGCTGGTTGTTATGAAGCCACAGTATAAATATGGAACATATGTTCATGTAAAGACTTGCACATGCATGTTCACAGAAGCTTTATTTGTAATATCCTGAAACTGTAACCCAAATGTCTATCATTAGAATGTTATCATTCTACACTATGGTATATCCATATAGTGGAATAATACTCAGTGATGAAAAAGAATGAACTATTCATGCTATAACATGGACAAATCTGAAAATCATTACGTAGAGTGAAAAGACAGAAAAGAGTGCACACTGATTTCACTTACATAAAACTCTAGAAATACTGACTAATCTAGAGCAAGAGAGTGGATCAGTGGTTGCTTGTAGGGAGAGGTCCACAAGGGTAGGAGGGAAGAATTGCAAAGGCACATGAACACTTCTGAGTGATGGGTGTGTTTATTATATTGATTGTGAGAATGGTTTTGCGAAGTTATATGTAAGTCAAACCATGAAACTCTACACTTATGATGTGTGCAGTTAATTGTATATACTATTATTTGTTATTGTTTTGTATATATTAATAATATATAATAGTGTTTTGAAAGGATGGAACACGTTCCAGTCCAGGAGTGTGAGTTTTATCAAAAGGTTGAAAGGGAAGCTCAAAGGCTTAATTTTTTTTAATTTTAACTTCTTAAAATATTAAAACAACAGAAATAGCACACTATAGAAAGTAAAACTGAATCATTTCTCAAGATAAAAACTCTAGATGTCAAAATTTAATGCTTACAGTGGGCGAGGTCCAGCTAACCCTTTAAGATATCCCAGAATCTGGTTATCTTCGCTCTTCTCTGAAGTTTGTAGACTTTGGTGGTAAAGTTTGAAGTGCTGCCAAGGGGCTTACAAGGTCATACAACAGATGTAAAAAGTCCCCCAACACCTCCAACATACCACTGACTCTAAGTTTCCTGTGGTTTTAGTTCAATCGCTACATCTTCTTAAATCATCGACTTCTCGTCTGTTTCTAGTTCTAGGAGCACTAGTCATGTATAGTCAAAGGAGTAAACTTAGGGGATTATTTGTCCTGCTACCATAGCTGTACTATCTGGAGACATGGAGAGAGTGGGTCCTGTAAACAAATACCTATATTTTTTGTCCCCAGTATTTTTTCCTGAAGAATCACAGGTCAAATGTAAGGCACTGGGTGTGGTACATGAATAATGAATCTTGTAACACTGAAAAAATAAAATAAAAGTATTTGGGGGGAAAAAAAAGTAAGGCAAATCTTGAAACACCCAACTGACACTGCAGAGGCCATAATGTCCTCCTGATCCATGTGAATAATCAGGAACATAGGGATTGATCAGAAATTTCTGATTTTATTCACATGTTCATATGAAGATGGCACAACCTTCTTGATGAAGTCTTAGATTTTATAAAAGCAGAATTTTAATTTTCAAATTTACTCATACTGTAATTATAGGAGTGAACCTCTCTCCAGAAGATGGTGTATATTAGTATACAGATGAGGGGGGAAATGATGAAACTTTTTGACTCCTCCAGAGAAGAATCTTCAAATCCAAAAAGGTCTAGAAAACATCGTTCAGAAGTAATTGAAAGCTGAGTTAGCAGAAAAGATAATAGTAGAATGCCTAGTCTAACTCCAAAACATTTAGAATGGAGATCCAAATTAGTTCATCTCAGGGTGCTTGCCTGATATGATCTTGGAGCCATACTTGGTGATCTTGGAGAAATCTTTGAGAAATCATGGAAAAAACTGAATTCTAATCTTCTAAGCTGGTTCTAATCTTCTGAAAAGGGAATTGATAAATTACAGAAACTATGGAGAAGTAAGAACAATGTTATTACCCCCAAAAAATACTAGAACCGACTATTAAATGGGGTCCATGACCCTTTTAGAAAAAAAATAAAAATAAATTTTAAAAATTTTATTAAAACATAGCATATACTCATTAACAATTTCTGTCTAAAATAATTCAAAAGTATGGCTGGGCCATTATAGAAAGTATCTTCCATTCGTTCCAACAAAGAACAAATACATCAAATGAAACAGCGTCTTGTTCCACACTGAGAGATGAGATGAGGACATAGACTGGCTGCTCCATGGGCCATGTGAATCCCAAGTGGGATCTCTAGCTGTTTTTCACAAGACTGTACTTGGAGAAAGCATCACACTTAAAAGAAAGACAACTTTTAAATAGAAAGTTAAAGCAAAGACAATAATAAACTAAAAAGGATTATGAGTGGAAGAGAAATGTTCTAGAAACTATTTGAAAGATAACTAGCTGTAATAATTGAAAATGTTTTACATGCAGAGGAACATATTTAGATGGGGCTTTTAAAAACTATTTGAATGTATGTTACATTGATGAAGAAAAATACTTATTTTTTGTTCTTCCAAAGGGCATAAACAGGACAAGTAGTTGGAATTTTGATTTTTTTTTTTTTGCTTCAAAGTCCTATCATAACCTTTATTTGACAGAGTCTCTGAATATTTCAATGTTCAAAATAAGCATGCCCTTGAAAAAGGATTTCTACCTCAGAGAATTCATGCTTGAGCTTTAAGACACACATTTTCAGATACGTGTACCAATACACCGAAGCATTGTTTACAAAAGCCGTCTAAATAAATTACTTTTAGAAATTCATACAAATGTATGATAGGCACCAGTTAGAATAAGGGAGATCTATATAACAGGCTATTTAAGTATTAAGTAAAAACAATTATAGAACATTATGCCAAGTTTGATCTCATTTATGTAAAATTAAAAGGATATTTGTGTGTATTTTACATTATCATATTCTTAAACATGTGTAGAAAATTCTAATTTGCCTAAGAATCATGGTGCTCTTTCTAGACAAGCTGGGAACCTAGAAGAATTACTTTTCTCTTTCCAATTTTAGAACCACTTCCACTTTTTTAAAAACCATGAACATATATTATTTTAATATACAAACTAATTAAAACTTACTGCCTTTGTTATTAGAAATCTTATCTAATTTTCTAATAATTATATATATATCCTATCATTATACCTATATTGCTTATATTATATCTGTATTATATACAATTACTACATCTAATATAATTATCTAATTATTAATTATTATCAAAGACATAGTATTTCAGATCATCTATTTCACAGCAGAACTAGAATCTTCTGCAGTTTTCTAGATGTAAACTCTGAAGGAAAACTCAACATCTCTGAGCCAAAAATTTATTTTCTGTGATATAGGGAGAGCTGGTAAATCAGAATGAGGCATTTACAACTGAGAAAGGATTACCTAAATTCCCTAATTCTCCTAACAAGAATTTATGAATGTGTATTAAGCTTGAAAGGGCTTATTATAACAGAATGGATATACCCTGGAGACAAGGGAGAGTCTTTTTAATTCTCCAAGCATCCCCAATTCAGCACCTGGAATTTGATCATTCCCATACAGGCATAATAAATTATTTACATTTTCTAACAGTTTCTAACACTTTTTTCTATTATCTCTCTTTTAGTTTGACCAAGCAGCTTCAAGCCTTAATGTCAATAAAAATTACTATATAGAGATGTACACGCAATATTATGCATGCTATGTTTTACGGTAATTTGCAGACATTATTTTAATATGCTAACTAAAGATCTATTATGTATACGTATGTATGTAAGTAATAGATTTTTAATTAGATTATAAAATATATAATACATATAAAATATATATGAAGTAGTGTGTGTGTGTGTGTGTGTATGTGTGTGTGTATGTGTATGTGCGTGTAGTGGGTTGAACTGTAGTCCCCAAAAGATAAGTTGGCCCAAAACATTGGAATGTGATTTAATTTGGAATAAAGGTCTTTGCAATATAATTAAGGTAAGGGTCTTGAAATAAAATCCTTTTGGATTAGGGTAGGCCCTAAATCCAATGGCAGTGTCCTTATAAGAGACAGAAGAGGAAAGACACAGAGACGAAGACGACATGAAGATAGAGTTATGCCCCCACAAATCAAGGATGCCAGGCACCACCAGATGCTGGAAGAAGTGAGGAGTGGTTCTTCCTTATGAACTTCAGGGGAAGCGTGGCCCCACTACACCCTGACACCTTGATTTCAGATGTCTGGCTTCCAGGACTGTGAGAGAAGAAATTTCTATTGTTTTAAGTCACCAAATCTGCTGCTAATTTGTTACGATGGCCCTAGGAACCCGATGCAGTATCTATACATAAAGACCACAACATTGGTATCCTAATTGGATCATTTCTGAGAATAAAAGGGGGGCACGATCATTAATGACACTGGAACAGTAGGGTTAAATAGGAGTGCTTGTGACAATCTGGGACGTGTGATCATTTAATGCGCGAAACACGAGACCGCGCTGTAATGTAATGTCTATACAACAGTGA